>CM030325.1:1032305900-1032454413 GCA_002915635.3 Ambystoma mexicanum | reverse complement strand
TTCAGCTTCCTGATTCACAGCATGCCCTGAATTGGCACTTCCACAGCTTCACCAGCATGCCCTGAATTGGCACTTCACAGCTTCCTGATTCACCAGCATGCCCTGAATTGGCACTTCCACAGCTTCACCAGCATGCCCTGAATTGGCACTTCCACAGCTTCCTGATTCACCAGCATGCCCTGAATTGGCACTTCCACAGCTTCACCAGCATGCCCTGAATTGGCACTTCCACAGCTTCACCAGCATGCCCTGAATTGGCACTTCCACAGCTTCCTGATTCACCAGCATGCCCTGAATTGGCACTTCCACAGCTTCCTGATTCACCAGCATGCCCTGAATTGGCACTTCCACTTGCTGTTCACCAGCATGCCCTGAATTGGCACTTCCACAGCTTCACCAGCATGCCCTGAATTTGCACTTCCACAGCTTCACCAGCATGCCCTGAATTGGCACTTCACAGCTTCCTGATTCACCAGCATGCCCTGAATTGACACTTCCACAGCTTCACCAGCATGCCCTGAATTGGCACTTCCACAGCTTCCTGATTCACCAGCATGCCCTGAATTGGCACTTCCACAGCTTCACCAGCATGCCCTGAATTGGCACTTCCACAGCTTCCTGATTCACCAGCATGCCCTGAATTGGCACTTCCACTTCCTGATTCACCAGCATGCCTGAATTGGCACTTCCACTTCTGATTCACCAGCATGCCCTGAATTGCACTTCCACAGCTTCACCAGCATGCCCTGAATTGCACTTCCACAGCTTCCTGATTCACCAGCATGCCCTGAATTGGCACTTCCAGCTTCCTGATTCACCAGCATGCCCTGAATTGGCACTTCCACAGCTTCACCAGCATGCCCTGAATTGGCACTTCCACAGCTTCCTGATTCACCAGCATGCCCTGAATTGGCACTTCCACAGCTTCCTGATTCACCAGCATGCCCTGAATTGGCACTTCCACAGCTTCACCAGCATGCCCTGAATTGGCACTTCCACAGCTTCCTGATTCACCAGCATGCCCTGAATTGGCACTTCCACAGCTTCCTGATTCACCAGCATGCCCTGAATTGGCACTTCCACAGCTTCACCAGCATGCCCTGAATTGGCACTTCCAGCTTCCTGATTCACCAGCATGCCCTGAATTGGCACTTCCACAGCTTCACCAGCATGCCCTGAATTGGCACTTCCACAGCTTCCTGATTCACCAGCATGCCCTGAATTGGCACTTCACAGCTTCCTGATTCACCAGCATGCCCTGAATTGGCACTTCCAGCTTCCTGATTCACCAGCATGCCCTGAATTGGCACTTCCACAGCTTCACCAGCATGCCCTGAATTGGCACTTCCAGCTTCCTGATTCACCAGCATGCCCTGAATTGACACTTCCACAGCTTCACCAGCATGCCCTGAATTGGCACTTCCACAGCTTCCTGATTCACCAGCATGCCCTGAATTGGCACTTCCACAGCTTCCTGATTCACCAGCATGCCCTGAATTGGCACTTCCACAGCTTCACCAGCATGCCCTGAATTGGCACTTCACAGCTTCCTGATTCACCAGCATGCCTGAATTGACATTCCACAGCTTCACCAGCATGCCCTGAATTGGCACTTCCACAGCTTCCTGATTCACCAGCATGCCCTGAATTGGCACTTCCACAGCTTCACCAGCATGCCCTGAATTGGCACTTCCACAGCTTCACCAGCATGCCCTGAATTGGCACTTCCACAGCTTCCTGATTCACCAGCATGCCCTGAATTGGCACTTCCACAGCTTCCTGATTCACCAGCATGCCCTGAATTGGCACTTCCACAGCTTTCACCAGCATGCCCTGAATTGGCACTTCCACAGCTTCACAGCATGCCCTGAATTGGCACTTCCACAGCTTCACCAGCATGCCCTGAATTGGCACTTCCAGCTTCCTGATTCACCAGCATGCCTGAATTTGACTTCCACAGCTTCACCAGCATGCCCTGAATTGGCACTTCCCAGCTTCCTGATTCACCAGCATGCCTGAATTGCACTTCCACAGCTTCACCAGCATGCCTGAATTGCACTTCCACAGCTTCCTGATTCACCAGCATGCCCTGAATTGGCACTTCCAGCTTCCTGTCACCAGCATGCCCTGAATTGGCACTTCCACAGCTTCACCAGCATGCCCTGAATTGGCACTTCCACAGCTTCCTGATTCACCAGCATGCCCTGAATTGGCACTTCCAGCTTCCTGATTCACCAGCATGCCCTGAATTGGCACTTCCACAGCTTCACCAGCATGCCCTGAATTGGCACTTCCACAGCTTCCTGATTCACCAGCATGCCCTGAATTGGCACTTCCACAGCTTCCTGATTCACCAGCATGCCCTGAATTGGCACTTCCAGCTTCCTGATTCACCAGCATGCCCTGAATTGGCACTTCCACAGCTTCACCAGCATGCCCTGAATTGGCACTTCCACAGCTTCCTGATTCACCAGCATGCCCTGAATTGGCACTTCCACAGCTTCACCAGCATGCCCTGAATTGGCACTTCCCAGCTTCCTGATTCACCAGCATGCCCTGAATTGGCACTTCCACATCCTGATCACCAGCATGCCCTGAATTGGCACTTCCACAGCTTCACCAGCATGCCCTGAATTGGCACTTCCACAGCTTCCTGATTCACCAGCATGCCCTGAATTGGCACTTCCACAGCTTCCTGATTCACCAGCATGCCCTGAATTGGCACTTCCACAGCTTCACCAGCATGCCCTGAATTGGCACTTCCACAGCTTCACCAGCATGCCCTGAATTGGCACTTCCACAGCTCTGTTCACCAGCATGCCCTGAATTGGCACTTCCAGCTTCCTGATTCACCAGCATGCCCTGAATTGGCACTTCCACAGCTTCACCAGCATGCCCTGAATTGGCACTTCCACAGCTTCCTGATTCACCAGCATGCCCTGAATTGGCACTTCCACAGCTTCACCAGCATGCCCTGAATTGGCACTTCCACAGCTTCCTGATTCACCAGCATGCCCTGAATTGGCACTTCCAGCTTCCTGATTCACCAGCATGCCCTGAATTGGCACTTCCACAGCTTCACCAGCATGCCCTGAATTGGCACTTCCACAGCTTCCTGATTCACCAGCATGCCTGAATTGGCACTTCCACAGCTTCCTGATTCACCAGCATGCCCTGAATTGGCACTTCCCACAGCTTCACCAGCATGCCTGAATTGGCACTTCCACAGCTTCCTGATTCACCAGCATGCCCTGAATTGGCACTTCCAGCTTCCTGATTCACCAGCATGCCCTGAATTGGCACTTCCAGCTTCCTGATTCACCAGCATGCCCTGAATTGGCACTTCCAGCTTCCTGATTCCAGCATGCCTGAATTGGCACTTCCACGCTTCACCAGCATGCCCTGAATTGGCACTTCCACAGCTTCCTGATTCACCAGCATGCCTGAATTGGCACTTCCACAGATTCACCAGCATGCCTGAATTGGCACTTCCAGCTTCCTGATTCACCAGCATGCCCTGAATTGGCACTTCCACAGCTTCACCAGCATGCCCTGAATTGGCACTTCCACAGCTTCCTGATTCACCAGCATGCCCTGAATTGGCACTTCCACAGCTTCCTGATTCACCAGCATGCCCTGAATTGGCACTTCCAGCTTCTGATTCACAGCATGCCTGAATTGGCACTTCACAGCTTCCTGATTCACCAACATGCCTTGAATTGGCACTTCCAGCTTCCTGATTCACCAGCATGCCCTGAATTGGCACTTCCAGCTTCCTGATTCACCAGCATGCCCTGAATTGGCACTTCCAGCTTCCTGATTCACCAGCATGCCCTGAATTGGCACTTCCAGCTTCCTGATTCACCAGCATGCCCTGAATTGGCACTTCCACAGCTACACCAGCATGCCCTGAATTGGCACTTCCACAGCTTCCTGATTCCCAGCATGCCCTGAATTGGCACTTCCAGCTTCCTGATTCACCAGCATGCCCTGAATTGGCACTTCCACAGCTTCCTGATTCACCAGCATGCCCTGAATTGGCACTTCCACAGCTTCACCAGCATGCCCTGAATTGGCACTTCCACAGCTTCCTGATTCACCAGCATGCCCTGAATTGGCACTTCCAGCTTCCTGATTCACCAGCATGCCCTGAATTGGCACTTCCACAGCTTCACCAGCATGCCCTGAATTGGCACTTCCACAGCTTCCTGATTCACCAGCATGCCCTGAATTGGCACTTCCACAGCTTCACCAGCATGCCCTGAATTGGCACTTCCACAGCTTCCTGATTCACCAGCATGCCCTGAATTGGCACTTCCAGCTTCCTGATTCACCAGCATGCCCTGAATTGGCACTTCCACAGCTTCACCAGCATGCCCTGAATTGGCACTTCCACAGCTTCCTGATTCACAGCATGCCCTGAATTGCACTTCCAGCTTCCTGATTCACAGCATGCCCTGAATTGACACTTCCACAGCTTCACCAGCATGCCCTGAATTGGCACTTCCCAGCTTCCTGATTCACCAGCATGCCCTGAATTGGCACTTCCACAGCTTCCTGATTCACCAGCATGCCCTGAATTGGCACTTCCAGCTTCCTGATTCACCAGCATGCCCTGAATTGGCACTTCCACAGCTTCACCAGCATGCCCTGAATTGGCACTTCCAGCTTCCTTTCACCAGCATGCCCTGAATTGGCACTTCCAGCTTCCTGATTCACCAGCATGCCCTGAATTGGCACTTCACAGCTTCACCAGCATGCCCTGAATTGGCACTTCCCAGCTTCCTGATTCACCAGCATGCCCTGAATTGGCACTTCCACAGCTTCCCAGCATGCCCTGAATTGGCACTTCCACAGCTTCCTGATTCACCAGCATGCCCTGAATTGGCACTTCCACAGCTTCTGATTCAGCATGCCTGAATTGCACTTCCACAGCTTCACCAGCATGCCCTGAATTGGCACTTCCAGCTTCCTGATTCACCAGCATGCCCTGAATTGGCACTTCCACAGCTTCACCAGCATGCCCTGAATTGGCACTTCCACAGCTTCCTGATTCACCAGCATGCCCTGAATTGGCACTTCCACAGCTTCCTGATTCACCAGCATGCCCTGAATTGGCACTTCCAGCTTCCTGATTCACCAGCATGCCCTGAATTGGCACTTCCACAGCTTCACCAGCATGCCCTGAATTGGCACTTCCACAGCTTCCTGATTCACCAGCATGCCCTGAATTGGCACTTCCACAGCTTCACCAGCATGCCCTGAATTGGCACTTCCACAGCTTCCTGATTCACCAGCATGCCCTGAATTGGCACTTCCACAGCTTCCTGATTCACCAGCATGCCCTGAATTGGCACTTCCACAGCTTCACCAGCATGCCCTGAATTGGCACTTCCACAGCTTCCTGATTCACCAGCATGCCCTGAATTGCACTTCACAGCTTCACCAGCATGCCCTGAATTGGCACTTCCACGCTTCCTGATTCACAGCATGCCTGAATTGGCACTTCCACAGCTTCACCAGCATGCCTGAATTGGCACTTCCACAGCTTCACCAGCATGCCCTGAATTGGCACTTCCACAGCTTCCTGATTCCAGCATGCCCTGAATTGCACTTCCACAGCTTCCTGATTCACCAGCATGCCTGAATTGGCACTTCCACAGCTTCACCAGCATGCCTGAATTGGCACTTCCACAGCTTCCTGATTCACCAGCATGCCTGAATTGACACTTCCACAGCTTCACCAGCATGCCCTGAATTGGCACTTCCACAGCTTCCTGATTCACCAGCATGCCCTGATTGGCACTTCCACAGCTTCACAGCATGCCCTGAATTGGCACTTCCACAGCTTCCTGATTCACCAGCATGCCCTGAATTGGCACTTCCAGCTTCCTGATCACAGCTGCCCTGAATTGGCACTTCCACAGTCCTGTTCACCAGCATGCCTGAATTGCACTTCACAGCTTCACCAGCATGCCCTGAATTGGCACTTCCACAGCTTCCTGATTCACCAGCATGCCCTGAATTGGCACTTCCAAGCTTCCTGATTCACCAGCATGCCCTGAATTGACACTTCCACAGCTTCACCAGCATGCCCTGAATTGGCACTTCCACAGCTTCCTGATTCACCAGCATGCCTGAATTGGCACTTCCAGCTTCCTGATTCACCGCATGCCTGAATTGGCACTTCCCAGCTTCACCAGCATGCCTGAATTGGCACTTCCACAGCTTCCTGATCACCAGCATGCCCTGAATTGGCACTTCCACAGCTTCCTGATTCACCAGCATGCCTGAATTGGCACTTCACAGCTTCACCAGCATGCCCTGAATTGGCACTTCCAGCTTCCTGATTCACCAGCATGCCCTGAATTGGCACTTCCACAGCTTCACCAGCATGCCCTGAATTGGCACTTCCAGCTTCCTGATTCCAGCATGCCTGAATTGCACTTCCACAGCTTCCTGATTCACCAGCATGCCCTGAATTGGCACTTCCACTGCTTCCTGATTCACCAGCATGCCCTGAATTGGCACTTCCACAGCTTCACCAGCATGCCCTGAATTGGCACTTCCACAGCTTCCTGATTCACCAGCATGCCCTGAATTGCACTTCCACAGCTTCACCAGCATGCCCTGAATTGGCACTTCCAGCTTCCTGATTCACCAGCATGCCCTGAATGGCACTTTCCAGCTTCCTGATTCACCAGCATGCCCTGAATTGGCACTTCCACAGCTTCACCAGCATGCCTGAATTGGCACTTCCAGCTTCCTGATTCACCAGCATGCCCTGAATTGGACACTTCCACAGCTTCACCAGCATGCCTGAATTGGCACTTCCACAGCTTCCTGATTCACCAGCATGCCCTGAATTGACACTTCCACAGCTTCACCAGCATGCCCTGAATTGGCACTTCCACAGCTTCACCAGCATGCCTGAATTGGCACTTCCACAGCTTCCTGATTCACCAGCATGCCTGAATTGGCACTTCCACAGCTTCCTGATTCCAGCATGCCCTGAATTGGCACTTCCACAGCTTCACCAGCATGCCCTGAATTGGCACTTCCACACGCTTCACCAGCATGCCCTGAATTGCACTTCCACAGCTTCACACAGCATGCCCTGAATTGGCACTTCCAGCTTCCTGATTCACCAGCATGCCCTGAATTGGCACTTCCACAGCTTCACCAGCATGCCCTGAATTGGCACTTCCACAGCTTCCTGATTCACCAGCATGCCCTGAATTGGCACTTCCACAGCTTCACCAGCATGCCCTGAATTGGCACTTCCACAGCTTCCTGATTCACCAGCATGCCCTGAATTGGCACTTCCAGCTTCCTGATTCACCAGCATGCCCTGAATTGGCACTTCCACAGCTTCACCAGCATGCCCTGAATTGGCACTTCCACAGCTTCCTGATTCACCAGCATGCCCTGAATTGGCACTTCCAGCTTCCTGATTCACCGCATGCCCTGAATTGCACTTCCACAGCTTCACCAGCATGCCCTGAATTGGCACTTCCAAGCTTCCTGATTCACCAGCATGCCTGAATTGGCACTTCCACAGCTTCCTGATTCACCAGCATGCCCTGAATTGGCACTTCCAGCTTCCTGATTCACCAGCATGCCCTGAATTGCACTTTCCACAGCTTCACCAGCATGCCCTGAATTGGCACTTTCCACGCTTCCTGATTCACCAGCATGCCCTGAATTGGCACTTCCACAGCTTCACCAGCATGCCCTGAATTGGCACTTCCACGCTTCCTGATTCACCAGCATGCCCTGAATTGGCACTTCCACAGCTTCACCAGCATGCCCTGAATTGGCACTTCCACAGTTCACCAGCATGCCCTGAATTGCACTTCACAGCTTCCTGATTCACCAGCATGCCCTGAATTGGCACTTCCACAGCTTCCTGATTCACCAGCATGCCTGAATTGGCACTTCCACAGCTTCACCAGCATGCCCTGAATTGGCACTTCCACAGCTTCACAGCATGCCCTGAATTGGCACTTCCACAGCTTCACAGCATGCCTGAATTGGCACTTCACAGCTTCCTGATTCACCAGCATGCCCTGAATTGACACTTCCACAGCTTCACCAGCATGCCCTGAATTGGCACTTCCAGCTTCCTGATTCACAGCATGCCCTGAATTGGCACTTCCACAGCTTCACCAGCATGCCCTGAATTGGCACTTCACAGCTTCCTGATTCACCAGCATGCCCTGAATTGGCACTTCCAGCGTCCTGTTTCACAGCATGCCCTGAATTGGCACTTCACAGCTTCACCAGCATGCCCTGAATTGGCACTTCCACAGCTCCTGATTCACCAGCATGCCTGAATTGGCACTTCCAGCTTCCTGATTCACAGCATGCCCTGAATTGACACTTCCACAGCTTCACCAGCATGCCCTGAATTGGCACTTCCACAGCTTCCTGATCACCAGCATGCCCTGAATTGGCACTTCCAGCTTCCTGATTCACCAGCATGCCCTGAATTGGCACTTCCACAGCTTCCTGATTCACCAGCATGCCTGAATTGGCACTTCCAGCTTCCTGATTCACCAGCATGCCCTGAATTGCACTTCCACAGCTTCACCAGCATGCCCTGAATTGGCACTTCCACAGCTTCCTGATTCACAGCATGCCTGAATTGGCACTTCCACGCTTCACCAGCATGCCCTGAATTGGCACTTCCAGCTTCCTGATTCACCAGCATGCCTGAATTGGCACTTCCACAGCTTCACCAGCATTCCCTGAATTGGCACTTCCACAGCTTCCTGATTCACAGCATGCCCTGAATTGACACTTCCACAGCTTCCTGATCACCAGCATGCCCTGAATTGGCGCTTCACAGCTTCCTGATTCACCAGCATGCCCTGAATTGGCACTTCCACAGCTTCACCAGCATGCCCTGAATTGGCACTTCCAGCTTCCTATTCACCAGCATGCCTGAATTGGCACTTCCAGCTTCCTGATTCACCAGCATGCCTGAATTGGCACTTCCAAGCTTCCTGATTCACCAGCATGCCCTGAATTGGCACTTCCAGCTTCCTGATTCACCGCATGCCCTGAATTGGCACTTCCAGCTTCCTGATTCACCAGCATGCCCTGAATTGGCACTTCCACAGCTTCACCAGCATGCCCTGAATTGGCACTTCCACAGCTTCCTGATTCACCAGCATGCCCTGAATTGGCACTTCCAGCTTCCTGATTCACCAGCATGCCTGAATTGGCACTTCCAGCTTCCTGATTCACCAGCATGCCCTGAATTGGCACTTTCCACAGCTTCACCAGCATGCCCTGAATTGGCACTTCCACAGCTTCCTGATTCACCAGCATGCCCTGAATTGGCACTTCCAGCTTCCTGATTCACAGCATGCCCTGAATTGGCACTTCCACAGCTTCACCAGCATGCCTGAATTGGCACTTCACAGCTTCCTGATTCACCAGCATGCCTGAATTGACACTTCCACAGCTTCACCAGCATGCCTGAATTGGCACTTCCACAGCTTCCTGATTCACCAGCATGCCTGAATTGGCACTTCCACAGCTTCCTGATTCACCAGCATGCCCTGAATTGCACTTCCACAGCTTCACCAGCATGCCCTGAATTGGCACTTCCACAGCTTCCTGATTCACCAGCATGCCCTGAATTGGCACTTCCAGCTTCCTGATTCACCAGCATGCCCTGAATTGGCACTTCCACAGTTACACCAGCATGCTCTGAATTGGCACTTCCACAGCTTCCTGATTCACCAGCATGCCCTGAATTGGCACTTCCACAGGCTTCACCAGCATGCCCTGAATTGGCACTTCCAGCTTCCTGATTCACCAGCATGCCTGATTGGCACTTCCACAGCTTCACCAGCATGCCTGAATTGGCACTTCACAGCTTCCTGTCACCAGCATGCCCTGAATTGGCACTTCCAGCTTCCTGATTCACCAGCATGCCCTGAATTGCACTTCCACAGCTTCACCAGCATGCCCTGAATTGGCACTTCACAGCTTCCTGATTCACCAGCATGCCTGAATTGACACTTCCACAGCTTCACCAGCATGCCCTGAATTGGCACTTCCACAGCTTCCTGATTCACAGCATGCCCTGAATGACACTTCCACAGCTTCCTGATTCACCAGCATGCCCTGAATTGGCACTTCCAGCTTCCTGATTCACCAGCATGCCCTGAATTGGCACTTCCACAGCTTCACCAGCATGCCCTGAATTGCACTTCCAGCTTCCTGATTCACCAGCATGCCCTGAATTGGCACTTCCACAGCTTCCTGATTCACCAGCATGCCCTGAATGGCACTTCCACAGCTTCCTGATTCACCAGCATGCCCTGAATTGGCACTTCCACAGCTTCCTGATTCACCAGCATGCCCTGAATTGGCACTCCAGCTTCCTGATTCACCAGCATGCCTGAATTGGCACTTCCACAGCTTCCTGATTCACCAGCATGCCCTGAATGGCACTTCCACAGCTTCACCAGCATGCCCTGAATTGGCACTTCACAGTCCTGATTCACCAGCATGCCTGAATTGGCACTTCCCAGCTTCCTGATTCACCAGCATGCCCTGAATTGACACTTCCACAGCTTCACCAGCATGCCCTGAATTGGCACTTCCACAGCTTCACCAGCATGCCCTGAATTGGCACTTCCACTGCTTCCTGATTCACCAGCATGCCCTGAATTGGCACTTCCACAGCTTCACCAGCATGCCCTGAATTGGCACTTCCACAGCTTCCTGATTCACCAGCATGCCCTGAATTGGCACTTCCAGCTTCCTGATTCACCAGCATGCCCTGAATTTGCACTTCCACAGCTTCACCAGCATGCCCTGAATTGGCACTTCCACAGCTTCCTGATTCACCAGCATGCCCTGAATTGGCACTTCCAGCTTCCTGATTCACCAGCATGCCCTGAATTGCACTTCCACAGCTTCACCAGCATGCCCTGAATTGGCACTTCCACAGCTTCCTGATTCACCAGCATGCCCTGAATTGGCACTTCCAGCTTCCTGATTCACCAGCATGCCCTGAATTGACACTTCCACAGCTTCACCAGCATGCCCTGAATTGGCACTTCCACAGCTTCCTGATTCGCCAGCATGCCGTAATTGGCACTTCCACAGCTTCACTAGCATGCCCTGAATTGGCACTTCCACAGCTTCCTGATTCACCAGCATGCCCTGAATTGGCACTTCCAGCTTCCTGATTCACCAGCATGCCCTGAATTTGCACTTCCACAGCTTCACCAGCATGCCCTGAATTGACACTTCCACAGCTTCACCAGCATGCCCTGAATTGGCACTTCCACAGCTTCCTGATTCACCAGCATGCCCTGAATTGGCAGTTCCACAGCTTCACCAGCATGCCCTGAATTGGCACTTCCAGCTTCCTGATTCACCAGCATGCCCTGAATTGGCACTTCCACAGCTTCACCAGCATGCCCTGAATTGGCACTTCCAGCTTCCTGATTCACCAGCATGCCCTGAATTGACTCTTCCACAGCTTCACTAGCATGCCCTGAATTGGCACTTCCACAGCTTCCTGATTCACTAGCATGCCCTGAATTGACACTTCCACAGCTTACTGATTCACTAGCATGCCCTGAATTGGCACTTCCAGCTTCCTGATTCACCAGCATGCCCTGAATTGGCACTTTCACAGCTTCACCAGCATGCCCTGAATTGGCACTTCCAGCTTCCTGATTCACCAGCATGCCCTGAATTGACACTTCCACAGCTTCACCAGCATGCCCTGAATTGGCACTTCCACAGCTTCCTGATTCACCAGCATGCCCTGAATTGGCACTTCCACAGCTTCCTGATTCACCAGCATGCCCTGAATTGGCACTTCCACAGCTTCACCAGCATGCCCTGAATTGGCACTTCCACAGCTTCCTGATTCACCAGCATGCCCTGAATTGACACTTCCACAGCTTCACCAGCATGCCCTGAATTGACACTTCCACAGCTTCACCAGCATGCCCTGAATTGCACTTCCACAGCTTCCTGATTCACCAGCATGCCCTGAATTGGCACTTCCACAGCTTCCTGATTCACCTGCATGCCCTGAATTGACACTTCCACAGCTTCACCAGCATGCCCTGAATTGGCACTTCCACAGCTTCCTGATTCACTAGCATGCCCTGAATTGACACTTCCACAGCTTCACCAGCATGCCCTGAATTGGCACTTCCAGCTTCCTGATTCACCAGCATGCCCTGAATTGGCACTTCCAGCTTCCTGATTCACCAGCATGCCCTGAATTGGCACTTCCACAGCTTCACCAGCATGCCCTGAATTGGCACTTCCAGCTTCCTGATTCACCAGCATGCCCTGAATTGGCACTTCCACAGCTTCACCAGCATGCCCTGAATTGGCACTTCCAGCTTCCTGATTCACCAGCATGCCCTGAATTGACACTTCCACAGCTTCACCAGCATGCCCTGAATTGGCACTTCCACAGCTTCCTGATTCACTAGCATGCCCTGAATTGACACTTCCACAGCTTCCTGATTCACCAGCATGCCCTGAATTGGCGCTTCCAGCTTCCTGATTCACCAGCATGCCCTGAATTGGCACTTCCACTGCTTCACCAGCATGCCCTGAATTGGCACTTCCAGCTTCCTGATTCACCAGCATGCATTGAATTGGCACTTCCATAGCTTCCTGATTCACCAGCATGCCCTGAATTGGCACTTCCACAGCTTCCTGATTCACCAGCTTGACCTGAATTGGCACTTCCAGCTTCCTGATTCACCAGCATGCCCTGAACTGGCACTTCCAGCTTCCTGATTCACCAGCATGCCCTGAATTGGCACTTCCACAGCTTCACCAGAATGCCCTGAATTGGCACTTCCACAGCTTCCTGATTCATCAGAATGCCCTGAATTGGCACTTCCAGCTTCCTGATTCACCAGCATACCCTGAATTGGCACTTCCACAGCTTCCTGATTCACCAGCATGCCCTGAATTGGCACTTCCACAGCTTCACCAGCATGCCCTGAATTGGCACTTCCACAGCTTCCTGATTCACCAGCATGCCCTGAATTGGCACTTCCAGCTTCCTGATTCACCAGCATGCCCTGAATTGGCACTTCCACAGTGACACCAGCATGCTCTGAATTGGCACTTCCACTGCTTCCTGATTCACCAGCATGCCCTGAATTGGCACTTCCACAGCTTCACCAGCATGCCCTGAATTGGCACTTCCACAGCTTCCTGATTCACCAGCATGCCCTGAATTGGCACTTCCAGCTTCCTGATTCACCAGCATGCCCTGAATTTGCACTTCTACGGCTTCACCAGCATGCCCTGAATTGGCACTTCCACAGCTTCCTGATTCACCAGCATGCCCTGAATTGGCACTTCCAGCTTCCTGATTCACCAGCATGCCCTGAATTGACACTTCCACAGCTTCACCAGCATGCCCTGAATTGGCACTTCCACAGCTTCCTGATTCACCAGCATGCCCTGAATTGGCACTTCCAGCTTCCTGATTCACCAGCATGCCCTGAATTGGCACTTCCAGCTTCCTGATTCACCAGCAAGCAACTGAATTGACACTTCCACAGCTTCACCAGCATGCCCTGAATTGGCACTTCCACTGCTTCACTAGCATGCCCTGAATTGGCACTTCCAGCTTCCTGATTCACCAGCATGCCCTGAATTGGCAGTTCCACAGCTTCACCAGCATGCCCTGAATTGGCACTTCCAGCTTCCTGATTCACCAGCATGCCCTGAATTGGCACTTCCACAGCTTCACCAGCATGCCCTGAATTGGCACTTCCACAGCTTCCTGATTCACTAGCATGCCCTAAATTGACACTTCCACAGCTTCCTGATTCACCAGCATGCCCTGAATTGGCGCTTCCAGCTTCCTGATTCACCAGCATGCCCTGAATTGGCACTTCCACAGCTTCACCAGCATGCCCTGAATTGGCACTTCCAGCTTCCTGATTCACCAGCATGCATTGAATTGGCACTTCCATAGCTTCCTGATTCACCAGCATGCCCTGAATTGGCACTTCCACAGCTTCCTGATTCACCAGCTTGACCTGAATTGGCACTTCCAGCTTCCTGATTCACCAGCATGCCCTGAACTGGCACTTCCAGCTTCCTGATTCACCAGCATGCCCTGAATTGGCACTTCCACAGCTTCCTGATTCACCAGCATGCCCTGAATTGGCACTTCCACAGCTTCACCAGAATGCCCTGAATTGGCACTTCCACAGCTTCCTGATTCACCAGAATGCCCTGAATTGGCACTTCCAGCTTCCTGATTCACCAGCATGCCCTGAATTGGCACTTCCACAGCTTCACCAGCAAACCCTGAATTGGCACTTCCACAGTGACACCAGCATGCTCTGAATTGGCACTTCCACTGCTTCCTGATTCACCAGCATGCCCTGAATTGGCACTTCCACAGCTTCACCAGCATGCCCTGAATTGGCACTTCCACAGCTTCCTGATTCACCAGCATGCCCTGAATTGGCACTACCAGCTTCCTGATTCACCAGCATGCCCTGAATTTGCACTTCCACAGCTTCACCAGCATGCCCTGAATTGGCACGTCCACAGCTTCCTGATTCACCAGCATGCCCTGAATTGGCACTTCCAGCTTCCTGATTCACCAGCATGCCCTGAATTGACACTTCCACAGCTTCACCAGCATGCCCTGAATTGGCACTTCCCCAGCTTCCTGATTCACCAGCATGCCCTGAATTGGCACTTCCAGCTTCCTGATTCACCAGCATGCCCTGAATTGACGCTTCCACAGCTTCACCAGCATGCCCTGAATTGGCACTTCCACAGCTTCCTGATTCACCAGCATGCCGTAATTGGCACTTCCACAGCTTCACTAGCATGCCCTGAATTGGCACTTCCACAGCTTCCTGATTCACCAGCATGCCCTGAAATGGCACTTCCAGCTTCCTGATTCACCAGCATGCCCTGAATTTGCACTTCCACAGCTTCACCAGCATGCCCTGAATTGACACTTCCACAGCTTCACCAGCATGCCCTGAATTGACACTTCCACAGCTTCACCAGCATGCCCTGAATTCGCACTTCTACAGCTTCCTGATTCACCAGCATGCCCTGAATTGGCGCTTCCAGCTTCCTGATTCACCAGCATGCCCTGAATTGGCACTTCCACAGCTTCACCAGCATGCCCTGAATTGGCACTTCCAGCTTCCTGATTCACCAGCAAACCCTGAATTGACTCTTCCACAGCTTCACTAGCATGCCCTGAATTGGCAATTCCACAGCTTCCTGATTCACTAGCATGCCCTGAATTGACACTTCCACAGCTTACTGATTCACTAGCATGCCCTGAATTGGCACTTCCAGCTTCCTGATTCACCAGCATGCCCTGAATTGGCACTTTCACAGCTTCACCAGCATGCCCTGAATTGGCACTTCCAGCTTCCTTATTCACCTGCATGCCCTGAATTGACACTTCCACAGCTTCACCAGCATGCCCTGAATTCGCACTTCCACAGCTTCCTGATTCACCAGCATGCCCTGAATTGGCACTTCCACAGCTTCCTGATTCACCTGCATGCCCTGAATTGACACTTCCACAGCTTCACCAGCATGCCCTGAATTCGCACTTCCACAACTTCCTGATTCACTAGCATGCCCTGAATTGACACTTCCACAGCTTCACCAGCATGCCCTGAATTGACACTTCCACAGCTTCACCAGCATGCCCTGAATTGGCACTTCCAGCTTACTGATTCACCAGCATGCCCTGAATTGGCACTTCCAGCTTCCTGATTCACCAGCATGCCCTGAATTGACACTTCCACAGCTTCACCAGCATGCCCTGAATTGGCACTTCCACAGCTTCCTGATTCACCAGCATGCCCTTAATTGGCACTTCCACAGCTTCACTAGCATGCCCTGAATTGGCATTCCACAGCTTCCTGATTCACCAGCATGCCTTGAATTGGCACTTCCAGCTTCCTGACTCACCAGCATGCCCTGAATTGACACTTCCAGCTTCCTGATTCACCTGCATGCCCTGAATTGACACTTCCACAGCTTCACCAGCATGCCCTGAATTCGCACTTCCACAACTTCCTGATTCACTAGCATGCCCTGAATTGACACTTCCACAGCTTCACCAGCATGCCCTGAATTGGCACTTCCACAGCTTCACCAGCATGCCCTGAATTGGCACTTCCACAGCTTCCTGATTCACTAGCACGCCCTGAATTGACACTTCCACAGCTTCCTGATTCACCAGCATGCCCTGAATTGGCACTTCCACAGCTTCACCAGCATGCCCTGAATTGGCACTTCCACAGCTTCACCAGCATGCCCTGTATTGACACTTCCACAGCTTCACCAGCATGCCCTGAATTGGCACTTCCAGCTTCCTGATTCACCAGCATGCCCTGTATTGACACTTCCACAGCTTCACCAGCATGCCCTGAATTGGCACTTCCACAGCTTCCTGATTCACCAGCATGCCCTGAATTGGCACTTCCACAGCGTCCTGATTCACTAGCATGCCCTGAATTGACACTTCCACAGCTTCCTGATTCACCAGCATGCCCTGAATTGGCACTTTCACAGCTTCACCAGCATGCCCTGAATTGGCACTTCCAGCTTCCTGATTCACCAGCATGCCCTTAATTGGCACTTCCACAGCTTCCTGATTCACTAGCATGCCCTGAATTGACTCTTCCACAGCTTCCTGATTCACCAGCATGCCCTGAATTGGCACTTTCTGCTATCTGATTGAGAGGGTGCACACAGGGCACCTCTGGAGTTCACCTGGTTGCCTGCTGCAGGGCTCTCTGAAAACTGCAGGTGGCAGACCTGCATGCTCGCAGGGCCACCTCGGGCACAGGGTTTCCCGAGTTTATTAAAATGAGTACCACTGACTGGTGAAACATTACACATTACAACTTCCTGAGGTGTTCGGTGGTTTATACATGGTATTATGCTATTATCTGGTATTCATGGCAGCGTTCAGTGGCTGTGCTCTGCTTTTAGCGGTAGTGGGGGCAGGAGGCAGAGAGGGGGGCCACGCCCCACCCCTCCGGCCTGTCCCACGACCTCTCCGAGTCTCTCTGTATAGTGGAAAGTTCTCGACTGCCTGTTAATCCCCACTGACAAAGGGTCCGTTATGCATAGCGGGTCAAGGGTCAGCCATGGAACTGTGCAATGGTATTCTGGAAACCCTGGCGTAGCACATGGGGGCGTGCAGATTGTCCAATGTCAAGCGCACCGTTTCGTCCCGACCTCGTGTTCTAATCCTGGGCTGTAATTGAACAATGTGAGGCATTGTGGTACTTGTCGTCTTGGTTCAGTCACACAACGTTAATCGATTGCATCTGTAGGATATCCATGTATCGTACGCAATTCCAGGAAGCATTATTAGGGCCAGGGGTTGACCACAGTCATTTCTGACCTCAGGTTTGGGCCCATCCCTCAACAGTGCCCACAGCGTTGCAAAGAAGGTCAAATTAAACGGTTCTAGATGTTTCGAAAGACTTTCTTAAGTCTGCAGTTTGGTTGTGCACTTTTGATTGACCTGATCCGCCCCGTACTCGCCTCGTTCCCTACGCCACCTTCCCCATCCCCCCATACTTTCCTATCCCCACATGCACATATGAATCTACATGTATGTGCAATTGGTCAGATGTATTAAGTCCGCAACCAAACAGTAGACTTTCAAAAGCGAGTCTTTTAAAACATGGGATGCCAAATCTGGCACCACCAAAATTATCAATGTAATGCCCAGGGCTGCTCTCGGGCACTCCAAAACTGAAGAGTGATGGATGGAAGATTTTGAATAAATCATAACGACTGGCATTCCTCCGAGAACCCTCCAAACCGTTTCATCCCAGCAGAGGCCAGGTTATGTGTACACCGGATGCACATTGTGATCTCTAAATTGAAACTCAGACTATCGTGTGGAGTGAGCTCTAATATGCGTGATGCGTGCCCTTTTCTAAGCTCTTATGATATTGCCTTTGGCTTTAAACACCTGATAGAAAAGTTGCCACCAAATGCTGAGGGTGCACTTCAAATGAACAGCACTTAATTGTCGAGTCGCGGGGGGGATGAGAGGGGGCAGCAATGGCCCCCATGTTGCCGCCAGTCAGCAGACTTGTATGATATGTTACTTTCTCTATTTTCGTTCTGTGGCGAAAAAAAATGGGTGCTTTGCTGCAGTCGCATTACAATCTCCATTTCCTGGAGCCCTTTCAGCCGTCTCTTCGCACGGTATATACAGAGGTGTTATCACCTTATTGCCTTCCAACACTGATTCCGCCATATCAGCCACTTGCTGACAAAGAAGGATTTACAGCTTTTCAGTGGGCATTTAGTGATTAAGCTCTCTAATGGCTGTCTCATGATAATCGGCGGCTATTAACCATATCTTTGTCGCCATTGCAATATAAATACCCCAGGGGTGCCTCAGACTGTTTTCACTCTAAGCAGGGGGTCCCCAACCATCATGCTGAAATGGGCCCCTACACATCTTCAGCCGCGCCTGAGTATTCTCCCAGCGTTCACTAAAATCTTGTCGATTGCATGTCATTTAAAGTATCTTCTTAGCCATCACACCATTCTTTACACGATCTAATCAGGCTTTAGAGCAGGTCACGCGGTGCAAGTCAACATTTAACAATTCATCAGGTAAACATTAGTAATAATGTTCACAGTTAAATATCTGGATGGGACGTGCATAAGATAACTGCTATCTATGTATGTTCCCCTGCCTTGTTTTAATCGAAAGCTCAGGAGCCTCATTCAATGGGGAGGATGTCCAACTTGAGCAACGCAACGTCTACATGTACTAGTTCCAAGTCTGGGTGGCTCCGAGCTGGCGGCAGCTCAATTGTGAGAAAACTGGGGTCATGGTGCTCTGTCCACCCAGAAGGTCCAGACCTAACTTGGTTCTGATTAAACAAGAGTGTGGAAGCCCCTCTACTGAGAATGTACATTAGTGAAATACCCTGTTCTGTGGAATTCTCCCACTCAGGATTGTCTGCAACCATATTTTAGCTCACAGCACCCCCTAAGTTACCCAGGTTAATCCAGACGTGGACTCTTGGCTCACTGTGCTTGGAGAGTCACAGCTTCACCTCACTGACAAGGCCCGAGAAGGCTGAAACATGTGTCTTGTGTTGCTGTTGGTACTCTTGTTCAGAGGAGAATTGCCCCGCATTTCAGTGCTGGACTGCCCTGGTGGGTGGGACAAAGACTGATATGCACATGGATATTTCTCCTCTGTGAAATGTGGGTGAAATTGCCCCGGATAACATGGTTAAAGAGGCCAGTGACAGTTCTAAGGACTCACCGAAACGTAAGGCCTGTGCGGAAATGATGTCCAACGTAAGGTCTATGGAACACAAGTAAAAAGGAAAGAAAGTGGCCCTAAAAATCTGAAGATGCATATATGTGCGCAATACTTCTCATGAAGCAATGGCATGTGGCAAGGAGGTTTGGACAAATCCATGAAGAGCTGTACTGTTATTCCATGTAACCACAGTGCACAGTATCTTAAAGGAATTACCGGAATTGTGTGCCCAAGCAGCTGCAGTGAAACAGAGCATTTCTACATAGACATTAAATAAAATGATATCATTTCGTTTTTCCCTCTAGACTAATAATATGCTCAGCAAAGTGCCCACCAGACTTGCAAGCTTAGCATGGTGTTCTCATGTATATGTACCATTCAGAAACAATATGCAAATATAGTTGAAACTGTGTGCCATATATAGATGCCATTTAAAATTGCAATTATATGCAAGTTTAAAGGCTATTTGCTGCTGGATACAGGGACTGTGATTTCTCCTAACATGAAACCAAGCTCCAGGACCTCCCCTAAACTGTCCCAAAAACAGGCCTAGGGTGTCATTATCAATCAGAACCATTTCTTAAAAATCCAAGCCTAAATAAAATAAATAATATACTCTTAGATGGGAAATGCAGTGAAAACCAGATAAGCTTGGGTCTGTTCTGCAGCCCTTGGCCCATAAAGAAAACCCATTAGTGGCCATTAGCCCTTGAAGGAGGAGGTGAAATCTAAACACAGATCCCTCTCTTGACGTCATATGCCTGAACAGGAGAGTGAGACTGAAGAAAAGGTGTGGGTTTTAGCAAATGAGTAGGGAAGCTTCCCATTGCTTTTCAATTGGAGAAAAGCATTTTATCATGCACAACAGTCATTGTAAGATGTTATTAAAGGTGAAAGTGAACCCCTTCTAAACATGCTTAAACGTTTCTTTGTGGGATAAACACAACTAAAGTTATTAATGAAAATGTGATTTGGGCTTCCTTGTGTTTTCCAGAGATGCGAAAAATTGATAAAGCATGCCAATTATGATTAATGTGACACCCGTAAAATGGCATATTTTTCACTGATATGGTTCCTGAGTAAATGAAGAAAAACTGCATCTCTGCACAGGAATGACATGCAGACTCCCGACTAGTCTCATCTGATTTGCGTTAGAATAAAGTTGTCAGAAATATATTCATACATGTCAAGATGAGAAAATTAAGGGTATTTGCCATGTGATGAGATTTTTAAATCTTAATGCAGACCGAGCCACCTGTAGAAGTGAGATGATGAAACTCTCTCCTCCCCTAGCTGTCCCAAAGCATTCCTCCATCCCTGTGTCCTATCAGCACACAGGTGGGAGTGGGGTAGTGACACTCGACTAATCCCTTTCATGAGAATTACGACACGTTAGTGATGTCATTTGCATTATAACTAAGCCAGCTTGCCTCAAAGCTGGACTTACTTTTCCATCTAATTCCAAGAGGTGACCTGCTGCTGAGTAATCCAGACGTGGACCCCTTGTTTCCTGTGCTTAGAGAGCCTCAGCCTCACCTCAGTGATGAGGCCCAACAAGGCTGAAACTCGTGTCTGGGGTTGCTGTTGGTAATTTTGTTCTGAGGAGAATTGCCTAGCATTGCGGTGCTGGACTGCCCAAGTGGGCGGAACAAGACTGATGTTCAAATTAATATTTCTCTTCTGTGAAAAGATATGTTATGTTATGTTAACTGAATTTATTGAAGCACATGTACACCTGGAGGCATTTCTCTTCTGTGAAAAGTACAGTGTGCTAAAACATGGATGTAGACCCTCCCGAGTAGGAACTGTTTGGAACATTTTCTCTTTTTAGCAACTTTTACTCCATTTCTATGGACTCTCAAACTTTTTGCTTTTGTTTTTGAACTTTGTCCTGACTTTTTCCGGTGAGGTGAAGCCTTCAGCTTCACTCCATTGCACTTTTGCTCATTGTTATGGGGATTCTGACCTACTCTTAACGCTGTGAGTACTGGGAAACTAAGTTTCCCTTCCTTGTCTTGTTACATGCTATCTGTATGTTGTGTAACCTTTTATTATTGCACAATGCATCTTACAATGCAGTGCACTGGGGTTTCTTTTGTATGACCTTAGACTCCACTCAAAGGTTTTCTTTGGTTATTTTAGATGTACCTAAAGACAAGCTGGTGGCAGCAGTTACATTTCTACTATTTTTGTAATACTTTTCGTTAGCCATATAACATTTACCGTGTTTGGGTTCTATCTGTCGCTAGTGTCCCAACATGGCCGTGCAACAAGGTTTTTGCTTGTTCTTTTGGCCATCTTGTCCTGTGGCCTTCCGCCTGCCCTGCCATGTCAGTAAAATCCTTTTATGGTCATGCACTTGCCCGGGAAAGCCTTGGTTTTCTCGGGCTAGTGCAGGGCCATGTGTGTTGGTTCCTAGGAAGTGAGCTGGGACTGTCTGATCCCAATACATAAACTAGTTTCTGTATGTCATGGGAGTATGGATGAGTTTCACCATCACTGGTCCTGATTGGACCACTGCTGTGGTGTGTATGAGGGGCAGATCTTCCACTGGGTGAGCTGAATTTCTGTATCACCTGAGTTTCTGGATAAGAAGAGGAGTCCTGCAGTCATGCCTAAGAGATCCTGGAGGAATCCTGCAGGGAGCCACGTATCCTACTGAACTGTGAAGACCATGGATCCATCATAAGAGGGCCCGCAACCAACCTTTGCTGTAGTCCTGGTGGAGCCCTGACTGGCTGGTGATCTTACAAAGGCCTTTGTTGGTGCTTTGACACTTGGAGTGATGGGACTAACGATGTCTGATGTCTGCCCAGTGTCCAGCCATCTGGAGGCTTCGGAAGCGTTTTTGGGACCATCCTGTGTACTGTCCAACTCCAGTTTGGGATACCATGGTAGAGGTGCCATGGTTCTATGTTTTGACTCGGAACTTTGAGGACCCTCAGCATATGTTACAAGAGTCCCACAAATGCGAAATGTCAGCATTTCGTCTTCAACGGGAACCAAGATAGGAGGCTGACTCTGACCGCAACAGCTGTGTCCCATTGTGACGCTGTGAGTGCATGGCAATCTTCAAAACCAGCTTCACTGTGTATCGTCCACTGCCTGGGGGAGTACTGCATTTGTGTGAGTTGGATTAATTGACCAGAATAGGTTGCATCAGCTTCTCTGTCCAACCAGGACATCTCTTGCACCTGCAACTCATGGGCTCTGGTGACTGGAACCAATATCAGACCTCTGATAACCCTCTGAAGACCTGCCAAGTCTGAAGACAAACTGGAGCATGCCAGGTAAGTTACAGCAATACTTACCTGCCCTCCCCCCTACCTCCATATGTAAAAGGTTTGAACACTTTTACATTTTTTACCTTTTCTTGTCTTTGCAATATATTTTTGCCAAAAGCCCTCTGAATGCTGGAGACTATTTCATTTACTAGAATAGATACTTTCTTGAGTTTTGTAACTGATTTCCCATCCTCAAGACCCTCCTCCTAACTTTTTCCTTGCTCACAAAACAACTGGAAATGTTGTGAACACTCAGGGCACAAAGCCCCAGTCAACGTAGGGTTGGACTTCTAAAGTGAGGGTTTAATTCTTGTTGACTGCCATTGCAAATCTAACCATTACCTTTCCATACAGTATTTTGGGGTGGGAGTATATATTATATATATATTAGTATGTGTGATAGTATTATTTGCTTACAGTCATTTTTATACTGTTTGCTTGGCCATAAATGCATATAGTATTTTTATAACTACTTGTCTAATAGTCTAATTGTAATCATGATTACATACCTTGTGGACTCATTGTGAACCTTTGACCAGGCTCACCCCTTCCTGAGACTTCGCCTTGACCACTCATCATGCTTCCTTGATGGGTTTGGCTACAGCTCCCAGAGTTGTCTCTGTTCACTAACTAAGTTGGCCTCCTATAAACCTGTCCACCAGGCCAGAGTATAGAAATCCATTCCTAAGAGGAATGTTTTCAGTAGAGGGGCTCCCAGAGTTTTGTATATATGTTTAGGAAAGTGGGGTTTCCCCCTAAATCACACAGGGTAAACCAGACATAGACCCTCTGTCACCCTTTGTCACTGTGCTGAAAGAGGCTCAGCCTTACCTCCCTGATGAGGCCTAAAATGGCTGAAACACATATCTAGGGTTGCTGTTGGTACTCTTCTTCAGAGGAGAATTGCCCAAACTAATATGCAAATGAATATTTCTCCTCTCTGAAAAGTACAGTGAGCTAAAATTTAGTTGTAGACACCCCTGAGTGGGTACCGTCCATAGAACAGGTTTTTTGGCTGTGAACAGATGGGCCCATAATCCTGCAAAAGCATAAAAACAACAACATTTAATGGAGTACTCAAAGTGCATGGTAAAACCAAGCTTTATTCAAATACACAGAATAGTGGCCGGGAGAGCATATAAGTAGCTCTCACCATTGTACTGATTGTGAGTGTTTTTTGTATTACAAATATGCCACCAATACAGATAACATTCCCACTACATCACTACATTGGGCCCTGATTGGGTGGCATTATTTATCCTGGGCGGTATGGCAAGAAAGATTTTTACTGGTTGGCAATCTTCTCACCATCCTTGGGCATTTTGACGAGATGTCCAAATGTGAGAGAAACATAGGGTGTGGAAGCGAGACTTCCATGGCCTGAACTAATTCCAATTAAAGTACTGCTTATCATTCCCAAATCATGTGGCTTATCTATTCCTTTGTATTTGGCCTTGTGCATCATCGTGTGTCTGGGTGTACTCTAAGGAGTTTTAGTAGGTGTCTTATCTGTACTTGCTTGTAATGAATAGCTAGTGTGTCTGTGCTCCATCACCATGAAGCGTCTTTTGTGCTGGATGGAATTTCAAAAAATGCTCTCAGACCAAATAACCGGACTGACTCAAGGAATATGGCAAAGTACTACTTTTTTCTCAATTAATAAAACAGGGAGAATCGGACTGATGCATGCATACACACATAGTAGCTTGATTACGTAGAGGTCTTATAGCATCATCTATGACATCATTCTACATGGCAAATAATAAAACCTATTGAGGGAAGGGATTGGTTAAGGGAATATATCTACCTATAGAACATATGCAAATGAATACATCATTGGCTACCCCTTATCTGTAGGGCACGTCTTTAACTACCTCTAAATACGTATAGCACTGATTATAGCAGACAAAATGGCAGTGAATTGTTCTATGCAACATTGTATGTTAGGTTGCCCCTTGGGCCCACTGATTGGTTGGCATGCTATACCAACCTTGGACTTGCGTCTCTCTAGCAGCACGTATGTGGAACAAAACCTAGGTGCTTTCAATTGCATCAGATTACTCCCCGTTCTCACAATTAATCCATCATCCTTCATCGGTCGGCCATAAGCCAAAGTCTTCCATCTGAAGTTGACCTTGCAGCCTGCTCACTGTTCTGGAAAATTTGTGGGAGTGCGAGCACACACCACTATCTTCATCGGAGAGACTAATGAATAGCCCTTGTCGTCAACTTCTGAGCCAAAGGTGACAGGACATCGTACACCTAATCTATCTTAAGATGTAGTGAGGTACGGTGTACTTCTTTGAAAATTCCTTTTGTTTATGACACACACCTTTTTTATGATGTTTTACATACACAATATGTCTTTCAATGTCTTCAAAATAGGCATTTACCATTTAGTTGTTTATCCATCTCACAATGAGATTGTCTATAATAAAACATTGTGTTTAATTTCTCATTTTACGGCATTGCAAGCAACGCCAGTTAGAAATTATGTTTACTATCTCCATGGTAACAAGGGAGACGGTGATCGGTGAATCCACGTGAATGGGCGTACAGACATCATTCACGTAACCGAAGATTGAAGAAAGCATACACTATTGAACATTATTCGATATATTTTAGCCAGCCTGACATTATTGACACAGTTTTAATCATTACATGACATTGAGGGAACACTAGTGGCGTCATGATATGAATACGCTAGGCGTGACTAGAATTCTTAGTTGCTATGGACCTGGAGAACACTGCCCTTAGTTTGCATACTGGCATAGCTCTGTCTCGGATCATATAACGAAGTGTAAGTAAACTTTCTAACTTACTACAATACTGCATACACCATTTCCCATAACGGGCAGCTTAACATTTACTATTTTTCACAGATCATCGGCGTGTGATACCACATGCCCAGGAAGTTTATAACAATACTTGCGATGCCTACTATTGAAGACAGACCACATACACCACGGTGAGTATCATTGAGCCTTTTTTCGAAATAGTTATTTACATTCAATGTAGAAATAGACTATAATCTAGTCATTTTTTTAACTCAACAGAATGGAGGACTTGTATTTACCAGGAGGATGAACTTCATACTTTAGTTCTTCTACCCTTGATAGGACATTCATTCACAAGGTAATGGATGTCAGACTGTACTTAATGCAGGTTTTGTGAGTGGCTTTACCTTTACTATGGATGACTATTGACTAATGGGGTATTGTCTAATTTTTGCAGTCCCAAAGACCAATGGTAGAGCACGCATTAAAGGAAATTATTCTAGGACAACCCATTACGGCAATTGGCTAAAACCCTTCAAGACAAAAGGTGATTTAACAGGCTTTGGATTACCTTTTTTATCATGTATGGAATTGTTGAATATTGGTATAAGTCAATAGCACATTGATATTATTTTTCCCTTCTCTTCTTTTGAAACACAGTTCTGTACATAAAGAACCACTGATGAAGCGCGGCTATGCTCAAAACACAGTAAGTAACACATTAAAAGAAAAAACATTTAAGAATCTTCTATGAGTATCTGAATTTTTTAATGAAGTATAATCATGAGATCTGTAAACTTTAAATTGCTTATCTACAAATGACATTGTTGCCATTAAACAGTATAAATTATCTTTGAAACCTAGACATAATAGCTTGGCTGTGCTTCGCCCATAGACAGTGTGCAGTGGACGAGAGTTCCCACATTTTGGGGACGTGAGTTCCCACATCTTGGGAAATAGCCACTTTTTGCTTTGCATACATTTATGGCCCATGTGCCAGGGTCACTACTTTTCTCCTACACTTTTAAGACATTTTACACAACTGATCCCTGCTTCCAATATTATAAACATTATTTACAAGGGAGTGTGGTGTTTACCCAAATACCAAGAGACCATTTCAGACTCGTATTTACTGTTATTTGATTCAATTATGCAGGGTTCTATTGCTCCTCTTGGCCTCTAGAGACTTCCTCACTCTACCTTGCATAGACTTCATACACTTTAATTGTCCAATGCTTGATTGTCCACTAGATCACATTCTACGAGCAACGATCCGTGACTTCTAACGAATTTGATAACCGCTTGTGATCAAGCAGATCAAAGGCTACTGAAAGATTTAAAAGAATCAGTAGCCCCTACTGCTGTTTTCTAAATTTGATAATATCTGGTTGCGAAGCTCCAGAAGAGCACACTCGGTTCCGTAGTTACTTCAAAACCTGGACTGCTTCTCATGAAGGACTCCAGCAGCCTCCATATGATGTTGTAACTGAAGTCTAGCCATTTTATCTATTATTAATATTTGTTATGGGCCTGAGATTGGTGGGTTCCTTAGGATCCAGTGCTGTTTTTCTTTTACTAAAGGGGTTACCATCACTTCTTTAATTCCCATTGGAATAGGTCCTTGCACAAAGGACACATTTGTGAATCTTCTGAGGAAAGGGTCAAACATTTTCCTGTTCTCCACAATGATTTTAGAAGGTAAGAAAACTCCAGGGCAACTTGTTAGATGAATGCCAACTCAGAAGGTTTTCCATGTCCAGATCTGACACAGGTCTGAAATTGAATGAAACTTGGGAGTCGTGGCGATCATCTGTCCCTTCAGTATCCTGTAACCCTCGAGGAACCTGTATGTTAAGATTGTAGCTAATTTTATTACATGCCAAAGTCATTTTCGCAGCAAAGGCTTTCAGCACTTTAATTCAATCATCTCTATCTGACACAAATGATCTGTCCAAAGCACTAGGTTTTGCCCAGTTATTAAATATTTGGAACAATGTCTTAGTTTAATTTTCTGCCCTACTTATTTGCTCGTTATAACAGTTCTTCTTTGTCCCTATCATTTTTGTTTTATATTCTTTATCAATTACTTTCCAGGATTCTATATTTGTCTCTATTTTCTCTTTGGCCTACATATGCTCAGCCTGTCTCTTGGCCTGTTTGAGTCCTGAAAAACTTCCACGTGTGTTCTATATTTCTCCACTAAGTACTCAGTAGAATCCGGATCTTTTGTTATAATCATAGGTTCCTCAAGACAGCTAGCCATTTCAGAGAGCTTTTTTGTCTGAAAATTCCTACTGCGAACCTGATGAGAGGTACTGTGGCTCTGCTGCTGAGATGCCGTTAGCTGCAACCTACATGGGATGAAAAAGTGGTCCTACCAAATACATTGTGTTGTTTCCACGGTGGGAACCTTCATATTCCTGACAGTAAATCAATCTAGAATATGGCCCTTTATATCTGAGGGGTCAGAATTATATCTATGATTGTCCATGTTCTTTAGCAAGAGGTCTAAATCCATAGCTGACCTATCTTTAGAATCTTCTTTCCAATGGTTAAAGTCATGTAGCAGTACAGGGGCACAGCAGGGTTTGTGTTACGGGAGTAACAACTGTCCAATATGTTCATTAAATGTAGGCATCTCTATTGGACGTCTATATACTAAAATAAAACTCAAACTATTATTGTGGTTAAGTGTAATTTTTAGATGTAGAACTTCACACCCTTCACATTCTGTCTTGATTTCATACATCCCTAGTTCATTCCTGCAGACTATAGCCACTATAGCCACCCCACCCCCTATGATGCCCTCCATCCAGTTTTTCCCAAAAAAGACAGAGTCCGGATGGGTCACTTGTTCAATCTTAGGCCCATGTGAGTCCAATAACCATGTCTCAGTAAGACAAATAATGTCTATGTGATCGTAACAATATAGTCACGGATGTCCTCAGCATGTTTTGCTAGTGACCTTGTATTAAGTGGGAAAGTTTTGCCATCCCTACCTCATTCCTTCTGGACATGCCACAGGACCTCTTAAGTTCCCTGTCCCGTGGGCTATTGCTATCGTGATTGGAGGGGCTACATCCTCCCTTGAAACTGTTGCCGACAGTTTGAGTTAGACAACATGGATCCTCTCTCAGAAACGGAGAGATGTTAGAAGATAATAATGGGGGCAGCACAGACTCCCCTAATTCGGGGTTGCAATGAATGATATGATATGGCATTTATAATGCGCCTATACACAAGTGTTTAAAGGCGAGGCATACTCTTAACTTCCTTACTCACCTGCTGTTTGCCAAGATAACAACGCCCTATAGCCTCTCGGCGTAAGCGTGGGCAGCTAGCAGTGTAGTCAACATCTGATGCAGCTCTATGACACCAACTCTGGCAGAAGATGCAAATCTGCATGCACGGGGAGCAGCATGTTAAGCACATCCCTGCGCGGTGTCACACAAGACTTGCTTAACCCTGACGTGCCGGCGCTGATGTGCACGACCCAAACAAATATCGGCATGCAGTTCTAAAGGCATGTGTCAAACAAAAGCCGCAATGAGGCTCTGAAAGGACATCCTAACATCTAAAATGTGGCAAATTAGTAAGTTCAAGGCTGCTCACAAAAATTTAAGAATTTTAAGTCGAATCTCGATATGTTTAGGAAATAATTCCGACAACTCGTGAGGATAGCTCAGGGGCAACGTGCTTGCCTTGGAAGCAAGATGACACAGAGCCACACAGGTTGGATCCCCGGGGCTGCGCTTAGAAACCTCTGGGTATTAAGCGTGTTATAAATAACCAATCATTTCATCATAACTAAAATTGCTCTAAAAACCTCAAACAATCACACTAATAGTGGCTGTGAGCAATGAAAGTGCATAGTGCAAAGGAAAAGAGAAATAAACGTAAAAGCGTGAGGGCAGCAATTCTTTTTTTAAATAGAGCAGACTTGCTTAACCTCGATGCGCTGGCGCTGACGCGCCACGTCAAAGAAAATATCGGCACGCAAACTACAATCCATTTGGGATTTGTAGTTCTAGAGGTGTGTCTCAAGCAACAGTTGCTATGAGAAAGAGAGGCTTTCCTAACATCTAAAATGCAGCAAATATAAGTTCAAGTCTGCTCACAACAATTTAAGAATTTAAAAGTCAAATCTTGATATTTTTAAAAAATAATTCCCACATCTAAAATTGCTCTAAAAACCTCAAACAATCACACTAATAGTGACTGTGTGCAATGAAAGTGCATAGCGCAAATGTAAAGAGCAATAAAGATAAAAGCGCGATGGCAGCAAGTCTCGTTTAAATAGAGCAGACTTGCTTAACCTCGACGCGCCGGCGCTGACGCGCCTGAACCAAGCAAATATTGGCACGCAAACTACAATCCCAATGGGATTTGTAATTCTAAAGGCGTGTGTCAACCAACGTTTGCAATGAGGCTCAGGAAGGCTCTCCTAATGTCTAAAATGCAAAAAATAAGTAAGTTCAAGTCTGCTCACTACAATTTAAGAATTATAAAGTAAAATCTCTTCATTTTTGAAAAATAATTCCCACAACTAAATTTGCTCAAAACACCTCAAACAATCACACTAATAGTGGCTGTGCACAATGAAAGTGTGTAGTGCAAAGGAAAAGAGAAATAGAGCTACCTTTAAGAACATTCAGGTCTTATCTGTATACCTCCTCTTGTGACTTAAAATAGCATCCTTGATCCTTGACCAACATAGCCTTCCTGTTATTCCGCACACTGAGCTTTTCAGACTCGCCTGATTCTGCAACCTTGGTCTGTCTCGGAGGTAGCTTGGTTCAATTCGACATGAGCCAGGCCATCTTACTATCATGGCCTTCCTTGTCACATTATATATTCCTCTATAGCAAGCCTCTATATGTCTCATCTATTTTGCATTATTGCGTATTAACACTTAGCAGTAAGTTACTTCATCTTCTTTGTAGTCACGATTACTTTCATATCGTTTCAGTATAGGTTCAAATATCTTCTTCATGACATCACTCTGGCCTCATCAGATTTCACTTAACATTCTATGATGTCTGTAGGAGCATGCTGTCATCCTTCCATGCGGTATCCTTCCACACTTTCAGTGTGAGGGTACATTCTATATGGTGGTCTGAATGCATAACTTCTCTTATACACTTGATGTGGTATAGGCATAACACATGGGGTCCCACATAGAGCCCTTCTCCTGCTATTCGAGTATGACGGTGCTGAAGGGGCAGGAGCTAGGGAAATTCCATCCACCTGCACCTCTACATTTTCATCTCTTGATCACGTGTGAGGGCACAGTGCTGGAGAACCCATTTCTTATTTACTGGGGTGTTCGCTAATTCTAGCATGCATGTTCTACTGCTTGTGACCACTGGAGACCCTCTTCATATATCCGCAACTGAATCTTTTTGGCCCACTGATCTCATGCACCAGGTCACCAATATCTGTTTGTGCTCTTATGGTAACTTAATTACATTGGGAGTCTTCTGCTTCTCTTCTGGGAACTGTTATCTCGTCCCTGCGTTCTGCATCTTCACCACTCCCTTCCATGCATCCATTCTATGCATCCATGCATCTGCCCTTTGCGTATGCTATGGATGCTATGAACTACTGTCTGGGAAGCTTCAAGCTTCTAATATAAACGTGCCTTTGTGAATTCAACATCTGGTCTGAGGCCTTGCCAACTCTTAGGCTTGCTGCAGCCTTTGTGCTGGAAAATGGCTGCCCTTCTGCACTTCTTGCCTCCATGTTGGTGACCTAGATTCGTCTCCGTTTATGTTACATTCACTTTGTGCATGCGACATACGTTGATTTCCCTGCCAGCGTATCCAGCATCTATACTGACTCAACTCAATCTGCCCAATCAGTGAAGTGAGTCCCTTTCTTGGTATCCTGGAATCCTCCTCCATCCTGTGTTATCTACAGAACAACACTTGTGCTTTCTACTATTTGAATTGTGATCCCTATTAGTGTCAAGCAACCTAACTACTTCTTTACGGCAAAGGCATGCCCTTTGGCTATTTAGTATTGCTTTTAGGACCTGCCTTAGTTTGCCTCGTCTATTATCCCTAGATTCATGGGGCGGTAAGGCTAACTCAGCTGGTATTGTTTCTCACCTGTACAATAATGGTGAGGGGTAGGGGCAGGAGTGTGTGCGTGCATAGCAGGGGCAGTAGGTGAGACCTACCTATTCATTTGCCCCATTACAGCTGTGTTGGTTCTCAGTAGACGGGCTCCCAGCCCTTTCTAACTTGGGTATGCCCCTTTTCTGTGTGTAATCACAGCATTCTTAAGAAAATGCAATACATTTTGTGGGAGCAGGTACATGAACTTCAGTCTGAGATTCTCGATTCATGACTAAAGGAATTTTCTCCAAATACAAGGATTAAGAAACCTTTGACATATGTTCCCTTGACCTGGTAGTCAATGTAACCAATTCTAGTTTGTTTTAATTGGATTCTGTTGGCTCGCAAAATAAGCACATATGAAAATTGCAAACCTTCCGAAGGTTTCATGCAGTAAGATCACACCTGTGATTGTAGACAGGATCTCCATTTGTTGATGCCAACACACAGGGCAGGATATTGCCCAACGTTGTCTGTGCCACTATAAGAGCAGCAGGGGGGCTTTCTCCTAAGGTCATGATTCGCTCCTGTGAAGAATATTTAGATCCTGTGAGTTGGTCAAGTTCTGGATCTCTAAATCCTCCCTTTACCTTGAGGAGGCTGGGGCTTTTCCTTCTAGGCTCCACCATTCTGGAATAGACTACCAGTAACTCCAAGGATACATGACAAGTTACCCAGTTTTAAGATGATGCGTCAAGCCACTCTCTTTAGAATGCAGTGTAGTGGAGACGCATGTACAGGTATACGAGCAGCAGCAAGTGTAAGTGATATCATATCACTGTCATACCCTCCTCCCCTTACTTACTTAAGTTCTATGCACTTACTCTATCAGGATAGTCCCTGGACCTAGTATGATAGTAACCTCGTCTGTCTCCTCTCCCCTCACCTTGCTGTCCCCCTCACCCCCTCCAGTGCTTTCGGAAATGTTGTCAAGCCTAGTACGATAGTTGCTTGTTTTGTTCCTCTCCTCCCTTTCTGCACCCCTCTCCCTCACCTTTTGTTTTTCTCTGGCTCTACCAGAAATGTTGTCAGGCCTAGTACAGTAGTCGCCTGTCTGTTTCCATTTCCTTCCCACTCTCCCCCTCCCTTCCTTATCCATGTCTTAGCTCTTACACTATCTGAAATGTCGTCAGGCCGAGTATGATAGTTAATTTCACATCCTTACTGTTCATGGCCTGTAAGAAAGTCCTGGTAATTTCCCTTGTCCCCTTCCTTGCCTTGAAGCGCTTTGAAACACATTGTGTATAGGCGCTATATACATAAAGTATCATATCTTATCAGCACTGTGTGCACTTTCAACAGCAGCACCAAACAGAGACCCTTAGAGTTTATCAACCCCAACCTAGGTCTTTTTACACTTTTCAACACCCTTAGTTCACTATCCCAGCAGCAACCAACATGTTCACTTTCTTGTGAACCTTTCACTCTACCTCCTTGCCAGCCCCTCTGCATTGGCTGGCCATGTCATGCCATGCGACTCCACGCCATGTTTGAGAATCAGAATTGTGTGTGTCGTTACAACTAACTCTCAAACTCAGAACCCTGCCGATCCTCAAGCACAGTTACAGTTTAAACTACGCCCCAATCAGTGCCACTCAATGCAAATTCCCACGCAAAACCAACATCCGCAACCTTCACGCTACACACTGAAAAGCGTGCCAATGCCTATCTAACCCTGTGCCCAGGCAGGCTGGAGGTCCACACCACCCCCCAGGGCCATCATCCTATACACATTACTGCATCTATCCGCAGGAGAACAGTGTCTCAGACCTTCCTCCCACCATCCTTATGCATCAAACATTAGCACGCGCTGCTCCACGCGCTGCTCAACGTGGAGCTGATTACCTGTAGCACAGCATGCTTTCTCTCGATCTATCGCTCACACCTGCGTTACTATCAGTAGCTACTGCACGCCCACTTCCCTCACAGGACCTAAAGCACCAAGGTCACTGCCAGGCTTTCTGTCTTCAGAAAGTGTTGATCCTGTTGCCCGTTACCTGCCCCTTAACTCATCTGCACCCATCATTCTATTTATAATGCAGCAATTTGACTTCTCTTTCTTCTTCGACCACCTGCTTCTATCCCCTCATCTCTCCGGTCTATTTCTTTTCTTCTCTTTGACTCTCGTCTCTTGTTCCATTCTCTTGTTATCGTCTTTAAGTGCTTCCATGGTCTCGCTCCTCCTTACATGTCCTGCCTTGTTTATCGTTATTCTCCCTCCTGCACCTAGCGGACCCACTTGCTGCTCCCACTCACTCCCTGTTCTTCCTCTCGTTTCTGCTCTTTCTCACTTCTCTCAACTAAACACTGGAACTCATTCCCTCTGCCTCCTCACCTCCCGCGCTGCAACTCTTTCACACCCGTCTTTAAACTCTCAAATTAGCTCTCTCTTTCCTTCGCTTTCTTGTCCCTTGTCATTGTTTACTGGGATGTGATTGAAGTGTACAGCACTTTGGCGAAAGAGCTTACCAAGCTCCCACAAATACGAACTACAAATACACTATGGGCCTGATTCATGGAATTGTTTGCACTGTGAAAAGTCACTTTGTACTGCCAACACACACCCCGATTCATGGAACTATTTATTTCTGTATTTATTGTTAATACACTTCCAGCCGAAAGGCTTTGTATATACAGTACAAGACAATCACAAATCACACATAAAACATTACAACAACAGTGGCATTTACATTCATTCTCATAGAAACAATACATTTTTTTCTAAAATGCAATGCTGTGCTTCTTCACACGTTTAATAAATACTTTATATTAAAACCAACCAATATATAATAATAGTTTTCTTATTACAGAACATTAAAAACATTATAAAGTCTAGTTGAGCACACATAACTAAAAATATGAGTTGATGGCTCAAATTACTGCATTTCATTAGATAGTTCTTTGAGAATGGCACTATGCAAAGCTTATTTTTTGCAGTACAAAGTCAGTGCAGAGTTTGCACTGAATGTGCACTGTAAAAATGCACGTTGGGTAGTTCCATGAATCAGGGAGTTTGTTGGCAGGGCAGTCCCTTTGCACCTTGCAAAAAATTCCATGAATCTGGCCCTATGTCTCTTGTGACATCAGGGCACCCCTATGCCTCTTGTGACATCAGGGCACCCCTATGCCTCTTGTGACATCAGCGCACCTCTATGCCTCTTGTAACATCAGCGCACCTCTATGTTTCTTGTGACATCAGCGCACCTCTATGCCTCTTGTGACATCAGCGCACCTCTATGCCTCTTGTGACATCAGTGCACCCCTATGCCACTTGTGATATCAGCGCACCTCTATGCCTCTTGTGACATCAGTGCACTCCTATGCCTCTTGTGACATCAGCGCACCTCTATGCCTCTTGTGACATCAGCGCACCCCGATGCCTCTTGTGACATCAGCGCACCCCTATGCCTCTTGTGACATCAGCGCACCTCTATGCCTCTTGTGACATCAGCGCACCTCTATGTTTCTTGTGACATCAGCGCACCACTATGCCTCTTGTGACATCAGCGCATCTCTATGCCTCTTGTGACATCAGCGCACCACTATGCCTCTTGTGACATCAGCGCACCTCTATGCTTCTTATGACATCAGCGCATCACTATGGCGGCCATTACAAGTCGGGCGGTAAGGGATACCGGGCACCGGTAAGGAGACCGGTGCTGGTAATCCGTTACCGCCCAATTCCGAGGTCCCTTGGAGGGAACCGTAAGGAACGTGTCATCTGACCACACGCCCCTTACGGGTACCGCTAAGGGACCAGGGTGCTAATAACGGGCTTCCCATTCGCGAGCCCGTTATTAGCACCCTCTCCATTCCTATTGAGCCATATGGGGGCTCAAATGGGAATGGGGAATAGTTTGTTCAATGGGGACTTACCGGTCCCGCCAGGGTCGGACTGCACCGGTAAGTCCCCATTGAACAAGACCAGACTCGGACACGGTATGGGAGGCAGCCATGGTGCTATTAGCACCATGGCTACCGCCCATCTCGTAATGAGGCACTATGTCTCTTGTGACATTGTCAAATGGGAAATTATATTGTGCCCCCTATTTTGATGAATATATGTATATTGGCCTACGCCAAGCTGCTTGTAAGCCACTTGCAAAGAAATCTGTGTTGCAAGGTCCTGACCTTAGAATCAATGTAAGCCGCCATTTTAGGTTCTCTCTGCAAAGTCACCCTGTGAGCTAAAATGGTGGACAATGTCATTCCGAAAGTGTAACATGGCCGTCTTGACCTCTATGTATAAACTAATGTGTAACTTGCTTGCAGGCCACTTGTTAGGGTCATGAACTGAGACCTTGTCCTTCGTTGACCTGTGTGTAAAGGATTACTCGCGTCAATGAAGCTAACCCGCGAGCATATGTTACTAACAATGTATTCAAATACTGAACTGAGACATTTGTTTAAACTACATTGTATAGATGTTTGAGAAGGTCTATATAAGAAATCCTAAAGTACACTGTAGCCATTGAGGCTTGTTGGTGAATACATTAAAAGTAAACCCAAAACGTATAGATGTGTGAACTCGGCATGAACCTTGGATCTGTAATGTATTAATGAATATTAACCCACAGTGGGGTTGGACAACATGTTTTCAAAGGTATGTAAGGTGTGACTATTCTAATGTTCAGTCCACTCACTGAGCACACCGAATCACGCAGGAGTTTGCTGTGTTGTACTGAGGGCCAATAGCTATCTGTTGTTTTTGTCCTTTGAAACTGTTCAGTATAAAATAAAGATCTTTGTATGTTCCTTTGTAACCCGTGTTTGGTGCATTTCCTTTTGGGGGTACTCAGCCTCAATATTTTCTCTTTGTTTTCACAGTTGGTGCCCGAATAGGGACCCTCAAGATTGATGCCGGATTGTCGAAGGTTGACACACGTTATTGGAGCGAGATCGGACGGTGTGACAAAATAAGGGCCCCTTCTGAAAGAGATGCGACACCAAAGCAGCGCTGCATGACCCAATCCCTGGACGATTAGCATGTGGTCCGAGACGGCATCTTGACGAGGGTCCACTTATCGAGGTGGGCAGATTTGCCAAAATCACCAAACACGAGGTAAGATTAGTTAGGTAAGAATTTTGAAATCCGATCGGACCTCCTTAGGATTGATCAGGTGAGTCGTGACCCGATTCTTAAGTATCCTGATAACTTGTTTTGGAATATTGTATCTGCAAATACAATTATTGACCAGGTAACACCAATATTTTGATATGCCTGGGAAATTGTCTACCTGCTTCAGGGCGTTATTCCGCAGTGATAGGCAATCTTTGGAATTTAGCTGTCCGGCACCACAGGAGGGGTCGCTGGCTTGTACTATGTACTATAAGCATGGCATTGGAAGTATAATATTTAATGATATTTGGCACAGACAAACCAGACATGCCTCCAGACCTCAGTGGCATATCAATGATAGTTTTGAAATCCCTCGTATTGAGTATTTAGAGTCAATTCTATTAAAGAAAAAGTCTAGACCTGCAGCATTTGATGTTTTGCAGAATTGGAAAAAAGAAGCGTTGCAGCAACGTAAGAGTAGATAAAAACATGCACGCCGTCATAAAATGAACGCTGAAAAAGCGTTGTTGTATGACCAAGATAAACAGTCTGATTGTGCTAGGAATATGGATAGGGCTTTCTCACTTGGCATTCCGAAAATCTATCCTTCCAAAGACTTCCATGTTTCTGATGAACTTATGATAAATTGTTAAATGAATGAAGGCCTGGTGCCTCTGCGCCACCTCTGTATGTTCCTCTTCCTGCCGCTTTGCATCTTCCTGCTGTTATTCCTGCTCTTCCTGCTGTTGTTCCTGTTTTTCCTGCTCCTCCTAATATTCCTCTCCCTCCAGTTGTTGTTCCTCCACCTGTTCCTCCACCTCTTCCTATTGCACCCGTAACAGTACCTCCATTGAGTTTGTCTGCTACCCCTCTTCCAAGTGGTCTTGTACCGCTTGTAGTCGATCAGGGTGAGGGTCAAGGGTTGTTACTCGCAATACTGTACCTCCAGAAAAGAAACAAGATTTGATTGCATGGGCTAAGCATTGTACAGAGAGGGATGATCGAGTTAATGTTCTTGCCACACTTTCTAATATAGATACATTTCCTGAGAAAAATGTTTTTATTGAAGGTTTAGGGATTCATTTATGTGTAATGTGGGGCAAATTAAATAATGCAGATCTCCCACAAGGATTGAGGAATCTGAACACCTTAGCGTTTTCAAGAGACACTGTGGAGAAAGTACATGAGCATGTTGAGAGGGTATTTGAGTATAGAAAGGAGTTGGAAAGGTTACAGAATGAGGATGACGACAAGGATAATATGTATATGCATCAACGGTTCCTTTCTTGTTATAAATCGATATCTGAGGAAGTACGAATTTGTACAAAATACGCTATTAGTTGGATTTCAGAGATGCCGATAACTCCAGTTGAGGTATATGACACTTATAGTCACTATATGCCAGAAATGCAGAAGAAAGTGATACAGGTAATGATAGAGTACCTGCAGGATGAATGTGTAAAGATAAAGATTAATTGTCCCACAGAGTTATTGAGTATTTATAAGAGAGCTTTTTCACTTGACACTTCTTCTACTGCTTTAGCGCTCGACTTGGCTCTGTTGCTTAGTAAGCGTTCGGAGTTGCCTACTTCTCAGTTGCCTATGAGAGAGGTTCCTCCGACATTTGTCCCAAAGGTTGAGATTGCGGCTGATCCTGCAAAGAATGCGGTTGCTGTGACCATTCCTGCACAATATAATTGTTCACGTCCAGTTCTTGAGACAGGAAGTGAATACCATTAAACAATCTATTCCTGACATTAGGAACAATCCGACAGGATTCTATAAAGAAATAGAGTCTGTCTTACAGTCCTCAGTATTCACCTTGGGTGATATTGAGCTGTTATTTCCTGTACTCCTGCCCGTATATTTGTGGAAACAGGTAAGGACTATAGATAACGTACCAGGGTTGGGAGATACATGGGCTGACATGATTAGACTCGATGGAGTAAGGCCAGCTGGTGAGAGACCACCTCAGGTGATACTAACCTTGCCTGATAAAATCATTGCAAAATTGAAAACCATGATTCCCGAAAAGAGAATTATTTGGGACAAGCTTATGGCTTGTGTCCAAGGGAAGTCTGAGGGTGCTACCGAGTTCTTTAATCGGTTTGAACAGGTATTCTCGTATTTCAGTGGACAAGACTTAGGCACAGAGTCTGGGAAAATATTATTTGTGGAGAAATTTGTGCATGGATTGCTGCCTGACATCCAGTCACAAATTATGTCTTCTGAGAGCGCTTGGCAGGCAAAGTCCCAATCAGAAGTACTCCACATGGCTCAGTACTACAATAATCATGTAAATAATGAAAAGGAAAGAGTAGAGAAGAGAAAAGGTGATTTAAAGACTAAAGTAGTATTGCAGCAAATTGTTAGAGGCCCGAGAGGGGTAGTTAACAGAATAGAGGTCAGTTTGTTCCACAAGGGAATGTGCCCTTCGGTACTGTGAACATTAACCAGTGTGCCTATTGTCGGAAGAGGGTCATTGGCGTGCACAATGCCCCGTCCTTCGACAAAGGTCGAATAACACATTTGGAAATATGGGTAGACAATCCAGATTTTGCCCGGGTGTAGGGGGCCCTGGTAGAGGTCAGTTTACACAAGATCCACAGCAACCTTTTTCTCAGGATAATCAGATACCAAGTGTGGATACTAGAAACATATTTGATCATCCTTCTGCTGCTTACCTCTCTGAAGAGCTTCCTTTTGACGATATTCTGTTTCATTAGGATTGCCCGAAGCAGGGTTTGGAACCTACGCCTATTCCCGTTAATCAGAAAGGTCTCTATCTTGAAATGGTAGTGGGAAATAGAAAACATCGATTCTTGGTAGATACTAGGGCACAGAAGTGTTCCATTGATCATTCTCGGGTTCCAAATATTCCACTGTCAGGGCAAGCCAATGTTTCTGTAGGGTGTTCTGGCACACCAGTTGTTTGTCGAGTTTCTTTGCCGGTACCATTTCTTTGGGTCCCTTTACGGGCCACTGTCCATTCCTTTTGACTTCGAATTGTGGAGAGAATTTGCTGGGGTTGAATCTGTTGAAAGAATTAAATGCGGTAATTAATTGTTCTTCTGATGGAGTGCGTTTGACGATTTCACCACAGCAACTTTCTGTCTCTCAATTCTTAACCAGTCCTTTCCCACCAGAACTCAGAGATGTACCAGAGAGTTTGTGGGCAATTGATGATAATGATGTTGGCGTTTTACAGACTGAGCCTTTTAAAATAGTCTTGAAACATGGAATAAAGCTGCCATGTATTCCACAATATACGATTTCAGTTGAGGACGAGCAAGCTTTGAAATGCATCGTTTCCAATTTTGTGCACCGCTGGGTGATTGGGGAAATTGCAGGTAGTTTGTGCAATAGTCCAATTTTACCCGCGTACAAAAAAGGCGATAATGCAATTCCTTTTCGTTTCATATTTGATTTGCGTGCCATTAATAAAGTAATCGCTCCACAATTTCCAATTGTGCCTGATGTGACGGCAATATTAACTATGATTCCGGCTTCAGCTATTTACTTCAGTGTTGTAGATCTGAAGAATGCTTTCTTTAGTATTCCTATACACAAGGACAGTAGATACTTGTTCGCGTTCACCTTAGGGGAACGCTCGTTCACCTTTACCCGTGCACCACAAGGTTACACGGAAAGTCCTAGCATTTATAGTAGGGCTTTGAAAGAACAGCTTGATACCCTTGAATTGCCCTCTTCTTGTACACTGCTTCAGTATGTTGATGACTTACTTTTAGCTGCCGACTCTGAGAGTGCTTGTAAGGAGGGCACTGTGTTATTGCTTATTCACCTGGCTAAACATGGTCACACAGCTTTGCTTAAAAAGTTTCAATATTGTTGTCAGGAGGTCGCCTATTTTGGCTATCTCCTGTCGAAGGAGGGAAGAAGATTGACACCTGAACGAATAAAACACATTTCTGGCATGTATGTCCCAAATACCCAGAAGGAAGTTAGAGCCTTGATAGGTATGGCTTCTTACTGTAGGTTGTGGATCCCAAACCTCTCACTAGTGATTAAGCCGATGTTGGATTTGACGAAGAAGGGCATTTCTCCGCCATTGTCGTGGAGCATGGAACACCAGCAATCATTTGATCTGCTCAAGACTGCATTATGCTCGGCACCAGTTTTGGGCACACCAAATTATGAAAAGGCCTTTGTGTTGTTTGTGCATGAATGTGATGGATGTGCTTTGGCTGTATTAACACAGGAACATGGAGGGAAGAATAGGCCATGCGGTTACTTTTCTTCTGCCCTTGATCCCGTAGCATGCACTTTGTCAAGATGTTTGCGAGCTGTCGCTGCTGCTGCTGCTGCGTCTGTAAAACAGAGTGAGGGAATGGTCCTAGGCCATGATCTAACCCTGATGGTGCCTCACTCTGTAGATGTTCTACTGAACAGAACCCAAACGCAGCACCTCACTTCCGAATGGTTGACGAGATATGAATTGATCTTGTTTGCTCCTCACATACAAATTAAGAAGTGTTGTGTTCTTAATCCGGCTGAACTCTTACCTTTCCCGCAAGGTACTGCTTGCAGTGACGAAGAGTCACATGACTGTCTGTATACTACCGAACAAGAGACAAAGGGTAGAATTGATCTGAAAGACAATCCTTTGAACAATCCAAACTGTGACGGCTCCTGCTTCAAACTTCCGGATGGTAAATCCACAGCTGCTTATGCAATCACTACATTGAGCACTACTCAGTTAGCTGTCGTGAAATGTGCAGCACATCGAAGGAGTGTAGATGATATAGCAAAAGGGAATGCTTTCGCTGATCAGAGAGCTAAACAGACTACCACCAATCTCTTTACGGAGATGTATGTTTCAAGGGAGACTGTAAATGCCTATGCAATGGACAAGGTTGTTGGGTCCGTAAGGGATATCCAAGCCGATGCCACGTTAGGAGAATCCAAGATGTGGGCTGGGGGCTTGGGGAAACTTGATGACGATGGGTGTTTGGTTGATGTGGTTGAAGGAAAATGGCAACTTCCTGACGCATATGTAATGATGATGGTCGTCATGGCCCATGGCCCTACACATATATGTGCCCAGAAGGTTACAAAAATGCTAGAAAAAGTTTGGGCGAATGACAAAATTTCGAAAATAGCTCAGTGCTATGTACAGCACAATGTGGGAAAGGGAACATCAACTCCAAGGGGAAGTTTTTGGGCCACGTTCTGTCCCCTTTGATGTCATCCACTTTGATTTTATTGAAATCGAACGTTGCAATAATTTTATGTATGTGTTAGTTGTCATTTGTGCTTTCAGTAAATGGGTCGAGCATTTCCACGTTAAGGATGCTACAGCCATGACTACTGCAAAAATGTATGTTAAAGGAATATTTTCCTAGGTTCGGGCTACCAAGAGTCATCTGGTCGGACAATGGTCCACATTTTGTTGGTGCTTTAATTCTGCAGATATGTACGGCATTACAAATCGACAAACGGTTCCATTCGGCCAGACATGGTCAGAGTGCCGGACTAGTAGAAAGACACAATGGTATCATCAAGAACAAGCTCGCTAAGACGTGTGCCGGCACCAAACTAAAATGGACGGACGCCTTACTGATCGTGTTACTAGCCATGCGTACAACCCCTAAAACTAAGACTGGACTCTCTTCATTTGAGGTGGTAATGGGATGACCTGCCAATATCTGGAACCTTTCGAAATGTCGATCTTTAAAACATGTTGAAAATGTACTTTCATTTTACTGTAGACAGTTGACTAAAAACCTGTATTTGATTGATCACCAGGTGCGAGAGGCTTTACCTGTGCGATACGAGGGCCCGGGCCACAGTATTCGGCCCGGAGATTGGGTGCTCACCAAGGCATTTGAGCATTCTTCTTGCCTTGCACCTCGTTGGCGGGGCCCATTCCAGGTACTGCTAGTCACACAGATTGCGGTGCGTGTCGCAGGCCAAAAGAACTGGATCCAAACGACACATCTCAAAAAACTTCCTCATCCAGTGCCACACAATACAGAAGAAACAGAACCCCTCGCTAAGGCTGCAACCAACGATCCTGAAGCAGTAAATAGCATTGAGAGTGCATCAGAGAATCTCTCTGAGCCCGTGAGGCTTGGGGAACCTGCCATTTCGTCCCCAGACTCTCCAAAAGTTTCGCTTCCGGAAACTGTCGTTCCGGATTTGGAATCCTCACTTGCTCTTGATACGCCTCTTCCAACGGGAAGTGACGACACATTGTTCTCGGATCAATCAGTACCGGGAACAGCAAGGTACAATTTACGTCCAAGGAAATAGACTTACGGCACGGTTCGGCTGTGCGTTCGAAGAGGAAAGGAAATTCATCAAGGGCTTGCTTTTTGCCCAAGTAATTGTTTGGGAAAAGGGGATTCAGTTGGCTAGGGTTGTGGAAGGACTAAGAAGTTGGACTGCCAGGAGGTCGCCAGCTAATAACACTGGGGTTTCTCGTTTGAAGACTGCAATGCCTGCAACCGCTACCGCTCGTATTGAACTGATAAATGATCGTATGACCGGCCGAGAAAATGGACAAATCTCTTGGGCCCCGAAAAAGTATTGCTGTCTTTTTATAATGTCAATTGGGTTCATAATAGTAACTGTGCTAAGTTTCTGGTACCTGGAAGAAGTGCATCTATTCGAAACCGTGTTACCAACTGAAAATGTACCCACTGTCCATACTTCTTTTGTGTATTTGCATTCTCTGTCTCCTAGGGACTCCCAGCATAGACAAAGATATCATAACAATACATTGTTACTTATCATGAATGCTACACATGCCATTTTTAATAGGCCCAACTGTTGGGTCTGCTTGCATTTACCGCAACATGGGGATAAGGGGCTAGGTTGGTATATTCATCCTTTACCTTTGACAACTGTTTGTTATGATTCTCTTAGAGAACTGTTCTTTGGCCGATGGAACGATAGCATCTCGGGGAACTTTGATGGTACTAATTTGAAGAGTTTTGAGAAATGTGTTCTGACTCCCCTGGGATGCTCACTTTTTGCAAATAGGAGCAAACGTAATGTTGCTTCTATTAGGCCCTCTGATAGACTGTCTCGTCCCTTTCAATCTTTGATTTCCTTCAAGATGGCTCTGATAGGCAATAAGGATGCCATGCCTCCTTCGTACACTGTTAACCATCGCCCCAATTCAGTTTCTTTCTGTACAGAGGAATGGTACTCAGTCAATGGGAGATTTTAAAGGTTGCGCCAATGTTGCGAATTTGACTGGGGAAGACAGACCTTTGTATGTAGGCCAACCTGTCTACTTTGTTTGCGGTAATGTAGCATTTCCGTGGTTACCCAGGGATTGGCAGGGAACCTGTTATTTAGGGATCCTATTCCCTCAGGTGAAGAGGTTTCAAAGGCTCGTCCTCAGCGGGACAAGAATGGTGACACTCCAGCACAGGTCTTGGGAGATGTAGCAAAATCCTTCGTGCCATTTTGGGGGCAGATAGCGAATTCTGAGGACATCAGAAGACTAGCGAGAGTACTGGAGAGAACCACCAACCGGACCATGGACATACTCCATAATATGACTTTAGAACAGAAGGCAATAAGATTAGTGGCACTTCAGAACTGGATGGCATTAGATGTCATTCTGGCTGAACGTGGTGGAGTGTGTAAATTGGTGGGGTCCGCTTGCTGTGTTTTCGTGCCAGATTCCTCCCCAACTATCTTCAAGGCAATACAGAATCTACACGTCCTTAGTTCAGAAGTTCATGTTCCAAAGGGAAACTGGGATCTTAGCGCTTGGTTCTGGGGCTGTCGGTCTTACTTATCATTTTGGGAATTCTGTTGTTTCTTTGCTGTTGTTTCCAGTATTTGCCTAGTATATGTTTGATGCTAGGAGGATGTTGTGCACAGGTGGTAGGTACAATAGGACATAAGGTACATGCCCCAGATAAGAGCTCCAAAGAATATGTGTTAAAGTAAATCTTAGCAACTGATCTAATGGCAATAGATATTTCCGACAGTGATTCAGGGTGCATGGACGATGATACATGGAGTTGTTTGCAGGTGGATCAGAAGTAGTTTAGCACTTGGCATAGGCCAAAAGAAGGGTTTGTCGAACGGGAAATTATTGTCATGATGCCTACCCCCGGGCATCAGGACCAAGCCCATCAGCTCTGGGAGCAGGCATCCAGATACTTATTAAAACCCCAACAGCCCCGGCTGGGGGCTGTTGGGTTCAGTCCTGGCGCCTTAGGCACCAGGCTCATAGAATTTACTTACCTGATACCGACCATGCTGCCAGTGAGTCCAAGCCAACGTGAGGCCTGGCTGGGACTATTTTTCTGCAGGGACGATTTTTTACTCAGCCGTGGTTCTAGGGAACTTCTTACCTGGAACTACTTTGAAGGTATTTAAACCACGCATGAACAACAGCACACGCTTCGCGTTATTCTGCATCCAGCAGCGTAATGCTCACCGTGCCTGCAGTCTGCATCTAGTCTTCTGCCACGCCCGCCTCGAATCTGGAGCTCCTAAAACCAAGAGGAAAGAAAAAGGACAAGATTAGAAAACAAACTATTTCGAATTCCTCACCTGATTTCGGATCCATCTCGCCTCCGGACCTGGAAAGAACATAATTTCTGTACGCGTCGCATCTCCAGCTGCAGTGCCGCACCATACTCACCAGTCCTCGCAGCATCTTTCGATTTGGCGCTGCCTCCATCATTTCTTCGCCGAACTCTGGCACCTGAGGGACAAAAGAAAACAACAAGGTGAGCCGAGAAACTCAACAAATAAAAGACTTATCATCATAGACTTACCTGATTACCACCGGAGGCATTATTCTATAACTCTCCACATCTTCATGTGTCGCACCTGCAAAGGGAGAGAAAACAACACGTTAAACACCGGCAACATTTACCGGACGGCGTCGGGTAATGCAGACTCTTACCTGAGTGCCACCAATTGCCATGAGGGGAATCTTCTCACGATCTTAGTTGCAAGACAAGGAAGGAAGGGGAGAACAAGAGTGAATCATTGCACATATTGAACTCTATGAACTTGATACTTACCGAACCTTGCCAGGAACCTCAGAGTCAATACTCACCAGAACTCTCCCACGCCTTCAAACCAGTGAAGTAACTGGCATCAACGCGCCCCTGCAATCCACGCAGGATGGAGAGCTCATCATTTAAAAACATAAGGTGAGGTTCCAAAAAGGGGATATCGGAGGTGACAAGAAGGGAGAACGAGAACAGTGGGAGGGGGCTATCACTCATATCCACGGGTGGCTAAATCACTTTCTCCACTTGCAGGAGAATACTTCTACAGATCAAGCAGACGAGATTAGGCGGGCCAGTCCAGACAGTCATCTCGGCACTACGCATCACGTTGGAGGAGACCCCAGCTGTCCGGGGCCGATCGACGCCCCTGTGGGAACCAGGTGAGCGTAACAATTATATTGTGCCCCCTATTGTGATGAATACATGTATATTGGCCTACGCCAAGCTGCTTGTGAGCTACTTGCGAAGAAATCTGTGTTGTAAGGTCCCGACCTTCAATCAATCAATGTAAGCCGAATTTTAGGTCAAACCGCCATTTTAGGTTCTCTCTGCAAAGTCACCCTGTGAGCTAAAATAATGGACAGTGTCATTCCGAAAGTGTAACATGGCCGTCTTGACCTCTATGTATAAACTAATTTGTAACTTGCCTGCAGGCCACTTGTTAGGGTCATGAACTGAGACCTTGTCCTTTGTTGACCTGTGTGTAAAGGATTACTCATGTCAATGAAGCTAATCCGTGAGCATATGTTACGAACAATGTATTCAAATACTGAACTGAGACATTTGTTTAAACTACATTGTATAGATGTTTGAGAATTTCTATATAAGAAATCCTAAAGTACACTATAGCCATTGAGGCTTGTTGGTGAATACATTAAAAGTAAACCCTAAACGTATAGATGTGTGAACTCGGCAAGAACCCTAGATCCGTAATGTATTAATGAATATTAACCCACAGTGGGGTTGGACAACATGTTTTCAAAGGTATATAAGGTGTGGTATTCTAATGTATAGTCCCACTCACTTTGCACACCGAATCACGCTGGAGTTCGCTGTGTTGTACTGAGGGCCGATAGCTATCTGTTGTTTTTGTCCTTTGAAACTGTTCAGTATAAAATAAAGATCTTTGTATGTTCCTTTGTAACCTGTGTTCGGTGTATTTCCTTTTGGGGGTACTCAACCTTGATATTTTCTCTTTGTTTTGACAACATCAGCGCACCACTATGGGCCTCATTTCGAGATGGGCGGTAGCCATGGTGCTATTAGCACCATGGCTGCCTCCCATACCATGCCCGTGTCAGGTCTCGTTCAATGGGGACTTACCGGTGCAGTTCGACCCTGGCAGGACCGGTAAATCCTCATTGAAAAAAACATTCCCCATTCCCATTTGAGCCTCCATAATAACGGACTCACGACTAGCAAGCCTGTTATTAGCGCCATGGTCCCTTAGCAGGACCCGTAAGGGACGTGTGGTCAGATGACACTGTCCTTACGGTTCCCTTCAAAGGACCACTGAATCGGGCGGTAAGGGATTACCAGCACCGGTCTCCTTACCGGTACCCGGTATCCCTTACCGCCCGACTCGTAATTTGTATTTTGTATTTGTTTTATTTGTATGGCGCAAACCAGGCCCGGAGGCTACCAGGCGCATATTTTAGCAACAGTGGTTACATAATATTATGACATTTCAGGTAACATTTAAATTGACATAGTAATCAAGCACATTGGTAGTTTGTACATATATACATAGGTAATCAAGTATTCAGAGTGCAGCTTAGTCATCAGATGTGACTAGCCAATGTTTGGCTTTGTGTTTGAAAAAATTCAGAGAAGGAAGGTTTCTGATAGTAGGGGGGGCAGAGTTCCACAATTTGGCTGCCAGAACTGGGAAGCTGGATCCACCGGCTGTTTGGATCTTGTATCTAGCGATCATTAGGCTCTGGTTGAGGGTAGATTTTAGAGATCGAGGTGGGGTATACTGTGTGAACCGTGAGGAGAAGTAGATGGGGGCCAGGTTATTCATGCATTTGTAGGTCAAGGCAAGCGATTTTAGAGAGATCCTTTGGGTGACTGAAAGCCAATGGATGTTCTTCCTGGTTTCCGAGATGTGGGCTGATCTAGGGATATTAAGGGCTGCTCTGATGGCGTTGTTTTGTATGACCTGGAGTTTGTCTAAGTTGCCCTGATTAGTGCCTTGGTACAGTTTATTGCAGTAGTCCAGTTTGGACATGATCAAAGTTCTAGCAAGGATTGTACAGTTTTGAGTGGAAAGAAAAGGGCGGCATGCTGTGATCAACTTGCAGGTGTAAGCAGCGGCGGTCGCATCTGCATTCGTTTGTCTGTGGAGGGAGAGGGTGGAATCGAGGTAGATTCCGAGCGTTTTGGTATCTTTGGAAACTTTTATGGAATTTCCGTCGATATTAAAGGAGCTGAACATTGGATTCAGCTTGTTAAGTCTTTGCTGTGTGCCTAGGATGAGGAGCTCTGTCTTGTCGTCATTGAGACAGAGCTCATGTTGTGCCATCCAAGTTTGGATGACGAGGTATATGTCATTTAAGGATTTCGAGTGTACCGTGTAATCGCCCGTGATGGGCATGAGTATCTGGGTGTCATCGGCATAGTTAGTGTAGGTGACACCCAGATAGTCGAGCACATCAAACAGGGGTTTAGTGAAAACTTTGTAGAGGGTAGGGGATACACACGATCCTTGGGGAACTCCGCAAGGGACTGGTGCTGGGTCAGCCGCGGCGGTAGGGGAGAATACCCTCATCTGTCTGTTATCCAAGAAGGATTGAATCCAGTTAGTGGCCTTGTCGGAGAAGTGGGCGGCCGTTTTCAGGTGGTGACAGAGGATATGGTGGTTGACCAAATCGAAGGCTGCAGATAAGTCTAATAGTAATAGCAGGGCTGGTTTGCCTTTGTCTTTAAAGTCCTCAATTTGGGTTTTGAGATCTAGGAGGGCTGTCTCCGTACCGTGCTTAGGTCTGAAGCCGGATTGTCTCGTGCCTAGTAGATTGTTTGTTTCCAGGTAGTTATGTATCTGAAGATACGCTGCTCTATCTAAGATTTTTAGCAGAAATGGGACCGTCGTGATGGGCCTGTAGTTGGTTGGGACCTCCGGATCTAAGGTAGGTTTTTTTAAGAGGGGGATGACCCATGCATCCTTCAAGTTGTTAGGGGCCACTCCCGATTGAAAGGAGGCATTGATAAACGTGGTAATAAACGGTGCAAGGTCATGCGCTGATTCCTTGATGATCTGGGCTGGACATGCGTCCCCTTGGCAGTTGGAGGGTTTTAAGTTGCAGATGATTTTTTCAACCTCCAGAACAGAGAGCGGTGTGAAGCTGAATGGCACCGGGGAGTCAGGGTGGTTATTTTAGGTGGCAGGGTATTGCTAAATATAGGAGTGTGGAGGGAGTTTTGTTTGGCGTTGATTTTGGATTGCAAAGTGGTTATTTTGTTGAGAAGTGCGTTTTGTATATTATTTCACCAAGTGCTGTCTTTGGTGCACACGTCAGGGGCAGGGGAGGGGGATTCTAATTCTTTGAGAATTTTAAATAATTCTCTTGTGTTGGATTCTGCTTGGGATATGCGTGAATTATAGGTCTCTTTTTTAGCTTGAAGGATGGCCTCCTTATAGTTGAGAGAGGTGATCAGTAGGGAGGCTTTATTGGCTGGACTGGGATGACTTTTCCAGCGGGCTTCGGCCTTGGGCTTTTCTTTGCACAGCGCGTTAAGCTACGGAGGGAACGAAGAGTTTCGGTGGGACTGTTGTTTGGCTTTGCGAATTTTTAGTGGGGCTATGCTCTCAATGGCCTTGATCATCAGGCTGTTGAAGGCGTCTACTAAAACAGTGGGGTCCTTGTCCTTATGCTGCGAAGCGAAAGTGTTCAAGCAAGGGAGGAGGAGAGGAAGCAGTTTCTCCCTGGTGATATCCTATTTCTGGTGGGTATAGCAGGGGCTATAGTAGGTGTGGGCTGGGGGTTGGTGGCTGGCAGGAGGAAGGTGATAACATGATGGTCAGACCATGCGCAAGCAGCGTTGGAGATGACATTGGTATTGCAATTTAGGTCAGCTAACCAGTCGAGCGTTCTGCCCTTGTTATGTGTAGGATCACGAATGCGCTGCTGGAAGCCTAGTTTGGAAAGGGTAGTGTCAACTTCAGAGGCCATGTGGTCCTTGGGATCAGAAAGGCCGAGGTTGAAGTCACCTAATAGCAGTATCTGGGAATTCGGCTTGGTATTAGCCGACATGGTGGAAGCAACATCGTCAATGAACGAGCCCAGTGGACCTGGAGGTCTGTAAACAAGATGGAGTGTTGCTGTGTTGGTGGGAGAGAGGGAAAGTTTCACTGATAGCGATTCTGCAGAGCTGAATTGTGTGTTGTCGGCAGCTCTCATAGTGATCTTGTTGCTATGTATGAAAGCGACTCCTCCTCCTTTAGACGAGTTGGAGTGACGGTCATTTCTAATAATGGTATAACCCTTGGGTAGGGATAAGGTGAGGAGTGGGCCAGAGGCATCATGTAGCCAGGTTTCGGTAATGGCTAGGTAGTCAAGATTATGGACAGTGATGAGGTCTGCGATGTCAAGGGCATGGGCCGTAAGGGATCTTGCGTTAATAAGGGCTCCCTTTAGCGCTGAGGTAGGTGAGGTGGACGGGGGGGGTTGGGTGCTACAGGTAGGTTGAGCTGTGGAGGAGCGGAGTGATTGCGCTGAATACAGGGTGGTCTGGGTAGTCTAGATCTAAGTCTGATATTCCTATGTTGTAGTGTACATGGGAGGTTTGGTGTAGGTTTGGTTGCAAAGTGCTTGAGCCACAGGGCTGGGTCGTTAAGGTAGGGATTCGATGGAGGGTCCGAGCAGTGGAGCATGGTGGAGGGACGAGTGAGTTGGCGGTCGTGGTGTGTCTTTGGGATGCTGGCAGGGTAGCTGCTTTCAGTGAAGGATAAAGATCCTAAAATGACTATGTGGGTGAGGTAGAGGCTGGTAGAGGACATTGACTGCATGTCGTGATTAGTTGGTTCTCAAGTAACTTGAGGTGTGGTGCCAGGTGAGGAGTTGCAGTTAATGTGGCAATGTCTTGGTACTAAAAACTGTTGGCAACGTGGCAAAGGTGGTAGCAACTATGTTTGCACTAATGCAATGAGGCTGCAATCATCAGTACTGCAAAATCATATGGGCTCAGTGCAAGGGCGTCTAGATTCAAATAATGCAAAAAAGGCTACAAACAGCAGACTACAAAATTATTTGGCTCAATGCTAGGGCATCTAGATTCAAATAATTCAAATTAGGCTACAAATAATGCAAATTAGGCTACAGTCAGCAGAACTACAAGAACATTTGGGCTCAGAACAAAGGCTACAATCAGCAGTTCTTAGATGCAGTTAGACTCAATGCATTGAAGATATCAACTGTGAACGTCAAGTTGCCGTTGGACTTAAAGTACGTGAAGACTAGGGTTCTGATGCATATTTGACGTGAGAAAGCCAGTTGTAACAAGACATGCAGAGACATCACCCACAAGACACATTTGGCAATGGGGGTAGATGGGTAAGGAGGAGGATGACAGTGCACATGGTTCAGGCAATCATAGGCAGCTGGGCAGAATAGACATAGTTAAAGCATACTCAAATACAAACAGTTACAATTGCTGAATAATGGCATATAGCAATCATGGATATTATTCTTAGGTCACAGTTCGGTAACAGTGAAAGTCTAGTAGTCGGCAAAGAGTGGGTGAATTGACCCTGAAGTGTCCCTGTAATGACTCGTATCAGTGCAAAGGAACAATGCGTGAGGGCATATGTGCCGGAATGTTTGTACAGCAGGCCCATGCACTTTACAGGCAGTGCAGGTGACTGTTTACTCCGTGGTTTAGTACTTGAGTGTGTAAGGAGTGTGATGCCGGTGCTCTTGTGTGGCCAGTGCCAAGTAGATTGGTAGGCAGAGTGCGAGAGGGCAGGCTTTGTGAGAGATTGGAATGACATAGTAGGTAGCATGAGAAGAAGTGTGTGAGTGCGCTACTATGATAGGGGGGGCTTACCCAATGAATCTTGAGGCTGGTTACAGAGTTCCATTGATGACACGGACCTTGGCTCTTTCGGCTCCTGACAGGCTCACGACAGGGTCGTAGACTTAGAGGTGTGCCTTGGATGTTGGGCTGGCGCTCGCCAGCCGGCGATGTGATAGGCTGTTAAAAACTGTAAAGCAAGCCAATCGCGTTGCGCTCCTTGCAACAGGAAGGTGCTAGGCAAGTCCATGGAAGGCAAGATCACGGGCGGCCATTTTGGAGTGGCTAGCCTCGTGGTTAGCAATGGTGGTAATGACCCCCTATGCCTCTTGTGACATCAGCGCAAAACTATGTCTCTTGTTACATCAGCGCACCTCTAAGTCTCTTGTGACATCGGCGTGCCCCTATGTCTCTTGTGACATAAGATCACCTCTATGTCAGCTCACCTCTATGTCTCTTGTGACATCAGCACACCCTTATGTCTCTTGTGACATCAGTGCACCCCTATGTCTCTTGTGACATCAGCGCACCACTATGTCTCTTGTGACATCAGCGCACCCCTATGTCTCTTGTGACATCAGCGCACCTCTATGTCTCTTGTGACATCAGTGCACCCCTATGTCTCTTGTGACATCAGTGCACCTCTATGTCTCTTGTGACATCAGCGCACCCCTATATCTCTTATGACATCAGCGCACCCCTATGTCTCTCGGGACATCAGTGCACCCCTATGTCGCTTGTGATATCAGCGCACCCCTATGTCTCTTGTGACATCAGCGCACCTCTATGTCTCTTGTGACATCAGCGCACCTCTATGTCTCTTGTGACCAGTGCACCTCTATGTCTCTTGTGACATCAGCGCACCTCTATGTCTCTTGTGACATCAGCACACCCCTATGTCTCTTGTGACATCAGCACGCCTCTATGTCTCTTGTGACATCAGTGCACCCCTATGTCTCTTGTGACATCAGCGCACCCCTATGTCTCTTATGACATCAGCGCACCCCTATGTCTCTTGGGACATCAGTGCACCCCTATGTCGCTTGTTATATCAGCGCACCCCTATGCCTCTTGTGACATCAGCGCACCTCTATGTCTCTTGTGACATCAGCACACCTCTATGTCTCTTGTAACCAGCGCACCTCTATGCCTCATGTGACATCAGTGAATCTCTATGCCTCTTGTGACATCAGTGCACCTCTAAGACTCTTGTGGCATCAGCACGCCCCTATGTCTCTTGTGACATCAGATCACCTCTATATCAGCTCACCTCTATGTCTCTTGTGACATCAGCGCACCCCTATGTCTCTTGCGACATCAGTGCACCCCTATGTCTCTTGTGACATCAGCGCACCCCTATGTCTCTTGTGACATCAGTGCACCACTATGTCTCTTGTGACATCAGCGCACCCCTATGTCTCTTGTGACATAAGCGCACCTCTATGTCTCTTGTGACATCAGCGCACCCCTATGTCACTTGTGATATCAGCGCACCCCTATGTCTCTTGTGACATCAGTGCACCTCTATGTCCCTTGTGACATCAGCGCACCTCTATGTCTCTTGTGACATCAGCGCACCACTATGTCTTTTGTGACATCAGTGCACCTCAATGCCTCTTGTGACATCAGTGACTCTATGCCTCTTGTGACATCAGTGCACCCCTATGCTCTTGTGACATCAGTGCTCCTCTATGTCTCCTGTGACATCAGCGCACCCCTATGTCTCTTGTGCCATCAGTGCACCCATATGTCTCTTGTGACATCAGCACACCTCTATGCCTCTTGTGACATCAGTGCACCTCTATGTCTCTTGTGACATCAGCGCACCCCTATGTCTCTTGTGACATCAGCGCACCTCTATGCCTCTTGTGACTTCAGCGCACCTCTATGCCTCTTGTGACATCAGCACACCCCTATGTCTCTTGTGACATCAGCACACCTCTATGCCAATTGGGACATCAACGCACCCCTATGTCTCTTGTGACATCAGCGCACCTCTATATCTCTTGTGACATCAGCACACCTCTATGCCTCTTGTGAAATGAGTGCACCCCTATATCTCTTGTGACATCAGCGCACCGCTATGTCTCTTGTGACATCAGCGCACCGCTATGTCTCTTGTGACCTGCGCACCTCTATGCCTCTTGTGACATCAGCGAATCTCTATGTCTCTTGTGACATAAGCGCACCCCTATGTCTCTTGTGACATCAGCGCACCTCTATATCTCTTGTGACATCAGCACACCTCTATACCTCTTGTGAAATGAGTGCACCCCTATGTCTCTTGTGACATCAGCGCACCGCTATGTCTCTTGTGACCTGCGCAACTCTATGCCTCTTGTGACATCAGTGCACCTCTATGCCTCTTGTGAAATGAGTGCACCCCTATGTCTCTTGTGACATCAGCACAACTCTATGCCTCTTGGGACATCAGCGCACCTCTATATCTCTTGTGACATCAGCACACCTCTATGCCTCTTGTGAAATGAGTGCACCCCTATGTCTCTTGTGACATCAGTGCACCTCTATGCCTCTTGTGAAATGAGTGCACCTCTATGCCTCTTGAGACATCAGCGCACCTCTATGCCTCTTGTGACATCAGTGCACCTCTATGCCTCTTGTGACATCAGCAGACCTCTATGCCTCTTGGGACATCAACGCACCACTATGTCTCTTGTGACATCAGCGCACCTCTATATCTCTTTTGACATCAGCACACCTTTATGTCTCTTGTGAAATGAGTGCACCCCTATGTCTCTTGTGACATCAGCGCACCTCTATGCCTCTTGGGACATCAGTGCACCTCTATGCCTCTTGAGACATCAGCGCACCTCTATGCCTCTTGGGACATCAGCGCACCTCTATATCTCTTGTGACATCCGCACACCTCTATGCCTCTTGTGAAATGAGTGCACCCCTATGTCTCTTGTGACATCAGCGCACCTCTATGCCTCTTGTGAAATGAGTGCACCCCTATGTCTCTTGTGACATCAGCGCACCTCTATGCCTCTTGGGACATCAGCGCACCTCTATGCCTCTTGGGACATCAGTGCACCTCTATGCCTCTTGAGACATCAGCGCACCTCTATGCCTCTTGGGACATCAGCGCACCTCTATATCTCTTGTGACATCAGCACACCTCTATGCCTCTTGTGAAATGAGTGCACCCCTATGTCTCTTGTGACATCAGTGCACCTCTATGCCTCTTGTGAAATGAGTGCACCCCTATGTCTCTTGTGACATCAGTGCACCTCTATGCCTCTTGTGAAATGAGTGCACCCCTATGTCTCTTGTGACATCAGCGCAACTCTATGCCTCTTGGGACATCAGCGCACCTCTATGCCTCTTGAGACATCAGCGCACCTCTATGCCTCTTGTGACATCAGCGCACCTCTATGCCTCTTGTGACATCAGCACACCTCTATGCCTCTTGTTACAGTGATGGCCACTGTGCATCTTGCAGCATTAGTGCTTACTCTTGTCCTCTTGTGACATGTGTGCCCACTCCCTGGCCCCACCCCCAGTAAAGCCACTGGACTTCATCTTCCTCTGGGGACATGAAAGGCCACTCTCATCATTTTACGATAATAAGCCATCTCGGCTAGCTCTTGTGAAATCGGTGGTCTCTGTCTCCCACTTCTGGCCCTATTGACTCCTCTCTACCCCTTGTTGGCTCAGTGCCCACTCGGTTTCTTGGGCACTTAGTATCCTCTCTTCTCTTGGACATCAGTTACATTCTGTCTTTTCTACTAGAGACCCACATTTCAATTGTCTTTTTCGTGTTACACCAATGTACACTTTGTCACTTTCTGTATAGTTGTGACATCAGTGCACTCTCTCTTTCTCTTGTGATATTAGCGCCCACTCTCAAGCTTTATAGATATCAGTGCCTTCTCTCTTTCTCTAGTGAAATCAGTGCCCACGATCGCCCTTCCTTTCTAGACATCAGTGAACTTTCTCGTCCTCTTGTGACATCAGTGCACACTATCCCCCTTCTGGACATCAGTGCCCAGTCCCCCTTCGTCTAGTGACACCAGTGCCCACTCTCTCTCGTTCTAGACACAAGGGAACTCTCCCTTCCACGTGTGACATCAGTACCCACTATCTCCTTTTCTATCCATCAGTGCACATTCATTGCCCCTTGTGACACTGCCCACCCTCTCGCTTTCTACAAATCAGTGCACTCTATCTCCCTCTTCTGACATCAGTGCCCACTCTCAACCTTTATAGACATCAGTGCACTCTCTCTTCCGCTTGTGACATCACTGCTTACTCTCTCCCTTTCTCGACATCAGTCACTCTCCTTTCCTCTTGTGACATTAGTGCCCACTCTTTCCCTTCCTAGAGGTCAGTGCACTATCCCTTACTCTTGTGACATCAGTGCTGACTCTCTCCCTTTCTCGACATCAGTCACTCTCCCTTCGTCTTGTGACATCAGTGCTCACTCTCTCCCTTTCTCGACATCAGCCACTCTCCTTTCCTCTTGTGACATTAGTGCCCACTCTCTCCCTTCCTAGAGGTTAGTGCACTCCTTTCCTCTTGTGACATCAGTGCTGACTCTCTCCCTTTCTTGACATCAGTAACTCTCCCTTCGTCTTGTGACATCAGTGCTCACTGTCTCCCTTTCTCGACATCAGCCACCCTCCTTTCCTCTTGTGACATTAGTTCCCACTCTCTTCCTTCCTAGAGGTCAGTGCACTCTCCCTTCCTCTTTTGAGATCAGTGCTCACTCTCTCCTTTCCTAAAGGTCAGTCAATCTCTCTTCCTCTTGTGACATCAGTGCTCACTCTCTCCCTTTCTCAACATCAGCCACTCTCCCTTCCTCTTGTGACATCAGTGCTCACTCTCTCCCATTCTCGACATCAGTCACTCTCCCTTCCTCTTGTGACATCACTGCTCACTCTCTCCCTTCCTAGAGGTCAGTGCACTCTCCCTTCCTCTTGTGACATCAGTGCTCACTCTCTCCCTTTCTCGACATCAGTCACTCTCCCTTCCTCTTGTGACATCAGTGCTCACTCTCTCCCTTTCTCGACATCAATCACTCTCCCTTCCTCTTGTGACATCACTGCTCACTCTCTCCCTTCCTAGAGGTCAGTGCACTCTCCCTTCCTCTTGTGACATCAGTGCTCACTCTCTCCCTTTCTCGACATCAATCACTCTACCTTCCTCTTGTGACATCACTGCTCACTCTCTCCCTTCCTAGAGGTCAGTGCACTCTCCCTTCCTATTGTGACATCAGTGCTCACTCTCTCCCTTTCTCGTCATCAGTCACACTCCCTTCCTCTTGTGACATCAGTGCTCACTCTCTCCCTTTCTAACATCAGACAGTCTCCCTTCCTCTTGTGACATCAGTGCTCACTCTCTCCCTTTCTCGACATCAGACACTCTCCCTTCCTCTTGTGACATCAGTGCTCACTCTCTCCCTTCCTAAAGGTCAGTCACTCTCTCTTCCTCTTGTGACATCAGTGCTCACTCTCTCCCTTTCTCAACATCAGTCACCCTCCCTTCCTCTTGTGACATCAGTGCTCACTCTCTCCCTTTCTCAACATCAGACACTCTCCCTTCCTCTTGTGACATCACTGCTCACTCTCTCCCTTCCTAGAGGTCAGTGCACTCTCTCTACCTCTTGTGACATCAGTGCTCACTCTCTCCCTTTCTCGACATCAGTCACTCTCCCTTCCTCTTGTGACATCAGTGCTCACTCTCTCCCTTTCTCGTCATCAGTCACACTCCTTCCTCTTGTGACATCAGTGCTCACTCGCTCTATTGTGCGGCACCAGTGCCCTCCCTCTCCCTCGCCTTACTTCCGTGCCCAGGCCTCTCTGCCTAAATGAGTGAAGGGTATTGGCATGTCGACGCTGGCAGCGGTGCCCACGGAGGTGAGTCTGTACTGGAGCACATGCGCCGTGCCTGTTAGTAACGCTCGGTTCACGGAGAGTTGGCTTCACCATATTTGGGTCTGGAGAGGGCTGTTTCGCTTCCTTCTTTGGAGCAGGCCTGGCTAACACTCCAAGGTGGGTTTAGTGCATTTCGTTGGCTTTCTTTGGAATCTGCACCAGGAATGCGCCCGCATTTGGGATATTCCAGGAACGTCGAAGTTTCTGAACCTTGTGCCTAATCCCATCCGTGGAAAGTGTGCAAGTATGCAAGCGTGCCCTCCCAGACCCTGGGAATGGTATCAGCCTGTATTTATATCTAAGGCCGGGCTCTGTTGGGAGCCTGGAAATGAGCGCAGGCATACTTGCGCATTTACGTTACGCACTTCTGGGCTAAATGTATATGACCCCTAGTTTCGAATCGGCAGGAAACTTTCCAAAAGGTTTTCGTGCAACTATGCTTGGACTTGGACTTTTCTGTGCGGTTCTGTGCAGGGGGTGCAGTTTGCATTTCATGTCCCTGTTGCCAGTGCTGGCCCCACTTATGTTACTGGCTGTGTCGGGCTTATTTAAGTAACTATGGTGGCCTTGCAATGCTTTTTGAGATGGTGACCTCACCATCCCAACACAGTTCTTGACAAAGTCAGGATGTTAAAGAAAACACAACTCCCAAACCTTCACAGTTCAACATATAAAGGATTCCTCTTTTCAGGAAATGTAGGTAGTTCAAAGTTCCCTAAAAAGTACCAAAGGAATTCTTGGTCAGGATGAACTCTGTTAAAACGTAAATGCTTCACAAAATACAAATAGGTTGAAATTGGCTTCTCTTCTCTCTCAGCACCATGAAGCAAAGCAACTTCTTCTGTTTAAGGAATGCCACAGTGTTTCTTTCGGATCACCATAAACACCAATCGCTCTTCACAGTGCTTCCCTCTTACCACCATGAAGCAAAGAATCTTTACGGTATATTCAACTTCTACCGCAGTTTACCACAGTCCCCTACTTCCACTTCTTTCTGGTCCACTCTCCGGCCAGACCTACCTCCTACAATGATACACCATGTAGTCTCACTTCTCAGTGTTTCACTTGCACTGCTTCTGAAATCTCAGTCCCACTGATACTTCTAAAGTTTGCCACTTCTTCAACTTTAAACAGCTTTAAACAACTCTTCACATCTCTGTAGCAAAGGCCAGAATTATACCAATGCCCTTTTAACTCTGCCAGACAGGCAATGTCTCTTTCTCGTCTAACACCAGCTTTCGTCTAGGGCCGTTCTTCACCCACTCTTGTTGTTTGCCACGAGCCAAGTACTTTAAATTCAGAACCTCTGTTGGCTGCAGCAATGAGAGTTCTTTTACATCATAGTCATTCATTTGCAAGACATTATATTAGCCTCTTTTATTCTGGTAGCAACAGTTATTTTCACAGAAAACTACTCTATAGCCTCTTTTGACTGGGGGCAATGCTTGTACATTTCTGGGCTTACAGTAATAATTGTTCTCTTCGGTTCACAATATTGTAGCAATAAGACCCCAGACGACAGGCCAATACCGCCCCAGGTAATGCCCCATAGTTACAGGCCCGAGTGTAGCGAGGGCCTTAACAAGCCCCCCGGGGGCATTATCGCAGGCGGTATTGGCCCACCGTCGAGGGGCTTATTGCCATTAATACCCCGCCCCGTTAGACTGGGATACACCGTTTCGGTAGAGAATTTTTTTTTTTTGTAAAGTTTCAAAAAATGACCTCCGGGAAAGGGAAAACGTAGTCCGTTTCACCTTTCCATGCCGGCCATCAGGAGCAGACGCGCTGGGAACAGAAGTGTTCCCAGCGCGTTTGCTCCCGAGAAAAGAAGAAAAAAGAAGGTAAGTGGGGTTGGGAGGGCAGGTAGGGGATAGTTTGCAGGGGAGTAGGGTGGGGGGAAAAAAAAGCATACCTGAGTCCCTGGAGGGGGACAAAGGCAGCCTCCAGCCAAGGAGAGGCTAGAAGTGGGGATTGCCCCGTTTTGAGCCTTCTCATTGGCTAAGGGGCCGCCACGCTGCCCGCCGGGAACAAACAAAGCCACGTACCGTGCATGCGAGGGAATCCCGGCCTGGTAATTCTCCGACGAGGGCCAATCAGAATGCTTGTTACATTCTGGTTGACCCTCGCCGGGTACTAATGAGGTTTAACACTTGGTTTCACAGGCTACAATTTTATTGTGGCATTACTTATGGTCTGTCTTCCATCTAGAGTTACTTTTATGTACATGCGACCATTAGTAACGTTGGCATAGCTGTTTCTGAAATGTAGAATGTTCGAAAACCTTCTTAATAAGCGTATTTCTATATATGCACAGGCTACAATTGTTACACTCCATTATCTGACACGCTCCTGTCAGCTTCAGTCAATGTCCCTCCTTCGTGAGTGAAAAGCAACTGGTTACTGTTGCCCACCTGCGATGCCTGAAGGCTTGGGAACGTGCAGAAACACTCACCAGCTTCTCGGCCTCTGTCACAGGCAACAGGACTTCTACTACGAGTATTTTCTCAAATGGGCACACTTGTTACATAAAGCTGCCTTTGTGTAAAGACTGAGGTGGGTGGTCTGTTCTTCTGCTCTCTATATGGTAGAGGAGAGGCACAGAGGACCCCAGCCAAGATTCTCTATTATTTGTGCATGGTCGAGCAATCAAGGCCTAGCTTCTCAGGAGGTGATGCAGGCTGGTTCTTAAGTACAGTGTAGTCCCCAAACCCCCACAAAGGAATGTCCACACACTGTATTACTGAAAACACAGTCTTTATATAAGTAATATTCAAAGGTATGTACACTATCACAATAACTCACTTTGTACTCAGAAATCAACAATGTTAAATATATACAATTCTAAAGTGGTACCACCAATATTATCAGATCTCATTAAAGTGCATCAACTATACTGTCAGAATGTCACACAGATCAATAACAAGGAAACCAGAAATAGAGATAGGAAGGAAAGCAAGATGGTTGACACAATAGGCAGACTACGGGCCTCTACCGTTAAGCACAGTTCTGTGTGGAGATCCCCCCACCTGGGCAACCTGTAAGATAAAGATATAGCACAAGTCCATTCCAAACGCTTCAATCCATTGGAGGATATCAGAACCCTCCACAAACACACCAACAAAATCTTTCATAAACTTGGTGGCTGGGGACCTGCCACTCTCAACTGGTTTAGCTGAACTTTCCACTCCAGCTTTCTCTAGCTGGATTCTTTGGTGCTCAGTGTCCCTATCTTTGAGTATCACTTGCTGTGCCAACTCCTCTTTCTTCAACTCAGCTTCTGTTGTCAAATTTTTGTATTGAAAGGCTAACTGTTCCTGTTGTAGCTCCAATTTTAAAAGTTCAATCTTCAGGACTTCCCCCTGAAGAGCAGTGCTTGGGGTTGGAACAGAGGCAGCAGGAATGGTGGCATTCCCAGAAACAGTTTCAGCAGAACCCCCAGGGGCAGAGTCCTCATTGGTTGCATCCCCACCTTCAAGAGTTTCACCATCAGTATGGTAGTCCACCAGGGCAGCTATCAGCTCAGCCCTAGACTTATCCACAACGTCTAACTCCCTGGCTTCACAAGCACTCTGGAGAGCCTCTAAGCTCATCCTAGTCAAGTTACCATTTGCAATAGACTCCATTGATTGTAATGCAGTTATTTTGTACACAACTAAACCTCAAGTTAATAAAGTGCAGATATTTTGTAAGTGGCACGGTTATACACTGATTCTTAAAACCATAAGCATCCCACCACTGCTACCAATGTAAAGACTGGAGGTGGGTGGTCTGTACTTCTGCTCTCTATATGGTAGAGGAGAGGCACAGAGGACCCCAGCCAAGATTCTCTATTATTGGTACGTGGTCAAGCAATCAAGGGCTAGCTTCTGAGGAGGTGATGCAGGCTGGTTCTTAAGTACAGTGTATTCCCCAGGCCCCCACAAAGGAATGTCCACACACTGTATTACTGAAAACACAGTCTTTATATAAGTAATATTCAAATGTATGTACACTATCACAATAACTCACTTTGTACTCAGAAATCAACAATGGTAAATATTTACAATTCTAAAGTGGTACTACCAATATTATCAGATCTCATTAAAGTGCATCAACTATACTGTCAGAATGTCACACAGATCAATAACAAGGAAACCAGAAATAGAGATAGGAAAGAAAGCAAGATGGTTGACACAATAGGCAGACTACGGGCCTCTACCGTTAAGCACAGTTCTGTGTGGAGATCCCCCCACCTGGGCAACCTGTAAGATAAAGATATATCACAAGTCCAGTCCATATATTGACCAATAGTCTTATTCTCTCCTATAATGTTTTTACCCCCCCCCAATGTACCTGGTGGAGCAGAGTTCTTCGAAGAAGCATCGATGGATCCTTCTTGAGTGACTCCCTTTAAAGCAGGAGACACGGATCGTCGAGAGGCGTCGAAGAAGGTGAACTTGGCATCGACGGCATCGATGAAAAGTTCGGGGGTGCCGAGACCACGGAGTCGTTCCAGGCAGTGCTCGTCGGCGACGTCCTGCGAGGATGAGGTGTGCAGGGCACCTCTGCGATGGATAGTTCAGGACCGCAAAGAGTTTTGGAAGAACTGTGGCCCAGCAAGGGCGTCAAGTTGTCAAAGCCTTTGTGGTCTTAGGGTGGCGGGAAACCGACCGGCGGATTCTCCTCGGCGCGTCGGCAGCCTCGACTCTTTCTGGCAGGATAAAGTGGTCATCGGTGCGGACAAGGGAGTCCTTCGATTCAATACTTAGGCAAAGGAGTGGATGGCTCCGGTCGTCGGTGGCACAGCATCAAGCGGTCCCCTCTTCTGGGGCAACACGGCTTTGACAGGCCTCCAGTGGTTACGGTGATACTCCGAACCCTGGGTGACGGCAGTGGACTTTGACAGCGGCGAAGTCCGGGTGCTTCACTTCGTTCTCCTCGGCAGTCCCCATCTCCGGTCGGCATCCTTTCGAGGGTCTGACCTCCAGGGAGTTTCGGCGAAGGTTAGCGGTGCTCGATGGTCCCTCGGAGCATGGGAAGAGGGCGCCTTACTAGGTCCTCTCTCGGATCAGTCTTTGACGAATTCGGCAGCTTTCAGATCGGGTCAAAGCAAATGCAACAGCAAGTCTTCTTCTTCCAGCTGGGCGTCACAAGGATTTCCTGTCCCAGCATCCAATCCACTTGCGAGGCTTTAAGGTCATGCCAGTATTTATTCAGTTCCTGGCTGGCCTGAGATTTGCTGTGGCTTGACCCATCATCTGTGTCATCCTCTGTCTGAGGCCTAACTCATAGTCCCCCACTTGCTTGGCGGGACCTGGAGGGGTGGCTTCCAAACCTTCTCTGATCAAGGCGAGGGGCCCCCTCACGGGATGTCCAAAGACTAACTCAAAGGGGCTGAAACCAACACCCTCTTGAGGTACCGCTCTGTAAGCAAACAGCAGGCATGGCAGGAGGAGATCCCATTTCCTCCTTAGGGGCTCTTCCAAAGCACCTAGCATGCCCTGAGAGTTTTGTTAAATCTCTCAACCAGACCATTAGTCTTGGGATGGTAAGAGGTGGAGAACTTATAGGTTACCCCGCACTCTTTCCACATGGTTTCCATGTAACTAGACATGAAGTTGGATCCTCTGTCAGAGACAACCTCCTTAGGGAATCCAACATGGGTGAAAATGCCCAGGAGAGCCCTGTCAACCATCTTGGTAGTTAAAGTCTGAAGGGGTATAGCCTCAGGGTACCTGGTGGCATGATCTACCAAGACCAGGATGAACCGATGTCCACCTGAAGTGGGAGGGTCAAGGGGACCGACAATGTCGATGCCCACCCTCTCAAATAGTGTGCCAACCCCTGGCAATGGCTGCAGTGGGGCAATGACACCGTGCCACCGACGACCGGAGCCGCCCGCTCCTTTGCCTAAGTATTGAATCCAAGGACTCCCTTGTCCACACCGACGACCGCTTTATCCTGCTGGGAAGAGTCGAGGCTGCCTCTCGTAGGAGAGGAAGGTTTTGGTTTACCCGACTGTGACTGCTTTTGGGACTCCTCAGCTTTCTGAGAGGTCCCCTTTTCTTTTTCCTTGTCCTACCCACTGGAGTCCTTAGGGGACACCCGGTGGGAGACCCACTTGTCAGCTAACCTAGACAGCTTAAAGGGATCCAAAATGTTCTGGTCAGCAACATACTGATGCAGCTCTGGTGAACAGGCTTCAGAAAAATGCTCAAAAAATAAGAGGCGGGACAATTCAACAAACTTTTTCACTTTGTAACCATCAATCCACCCCATCATGTTCATGTGCGCAGCACTCACCCAGTCAACCCAAGACACATTCTCTCTTTTCTTAAAATCCCTGAACCTTTTAAGGTATTGGGTAGGTGTCTCGCCAAACTTGGCAATCAAAGCAGACTTCATGCACTCATACTGACCCCTTTCTTCCACACTCAGCTTCAGAATACAGTCATACCCAGTCTGAGGCACTCTGCTTAACAAACACCCAATCTCTTTTGTGAACATCATGAATTGCACAAGCCATTCCAAACGCTTCAATCCATTGGAGGATATCAGAACCCTCCACAAACACACCAACAAAATCTTTCATAAACTTGGTGGCTGGGGACCTGCCACTCTCAACTGGTTTAGCTGAAGTTTCCACTCCAGCTTTCTCTAGCTGGATTCTTTGGTGCTCAGTGTCCCTTTCTTTGAGTATAACTTGCTGTGCCAACTCCTCTTTCTTCAACTCAGCTTCTGTTGTCAAATTTTTGTATTGAAAGGCTAACTGTTCCTGTTGTAGCTCCAATTTTAAAAGTTCAATCTTCAGGACTTCCCCCTGAAGAGCAGTGTTTGGGGTTGGAACAGAGGCAGCGGGAATGGTGGCATTCCCAGAAACAGTTTCAGCAGAACCCCCAGGGGCAGAGTCCTCATTGGTTGCATCCCCACCTTCAAGAGTTTCACCATCAGTATGGTAGTCCACCAGGGCAGCTATCAGCTCAGCCCTAGACTTATCCACAACGTCTAACTCCCTGGCTTCACAAGCACTCTGGAGAGCCTCTAAGCTCATCCTAGTCAAGTTACCATTTGCAATAGACTCCATTGATTGTAATGCAGTTATTTTGTACAGAACTAAACCTCAAGTTAATAAAGTGCAGATATTTTGTAAGTGGCACGGTTATACACTGATTCTTAAAACCATAAGCATCCCACCACTGCTACCAATGTAAAGACTGGAGGTGGGTGGTCTGTACTTCTGCTCTCTATATGGTAGAGGAGAGGCACAGCGGACCCCAGCCAAGATTCTCTATTATTGGTACGTGGTCAAGCAATCAAGGGCTAGCTTCTGAGGAGGTGATGCAGGCTGGTTCTTAAGTACAGTGTATTCCCCAAGCCCCCACAAAGGAATGTCCACACACTGTATTACTGAAAACACAGTCTTTATATAAGTAATATTCAAATGTATGTACACTATCACAATAACTCACTTTATACTCAGAAATCAACAATGGTAAATATTTACAATTCTAAAGTGGTACTACCAATATTATCAGATCTCATTAAAGTGCATCAACTATACTGTCAGAATGTCACACAGATCAATAACAAGGAAACCAGCAATAGAGATAGGAAGGAAAGCAAGATGGTTGACACAATAGGCAGAATACTAGCCTCTACCGTTAAGCACAGTTCTGTGTGGAGATCCCCCCACATGGGCAACCTGTAAGATAAAGATATAGCACAAGCCCAGTCCATATATTGATCAATAGTCTTATTCTCTCCTATAATGTTTTACCCCCCCAATGTACCTGGTGGCGCACAGTTCTTCGAAGAAGCGTCGATGGATCCTTCTTGAGTGAATCACTTTTTAAGCAGGGGCCACGGACCGTTGAGAGTCGTCGAAGAAGGTGAACTTGGCATCAACGGCATCGATGAAAAGTTTGGGGGTGCCGAGACCACAGAGTCGATCCAGGCGGTGCTCATCGGCGACATCCTCCAAGGATGAGGTGTGCGGAGCACCTCGGCGATGGATAGTGCAGGACCGCAAAGAGTTTTGGAAGAACTGTGGCCCAGCAAGGGCGTCGAGTCGTCGAAGCCTTTGTGGTCTCAGGGTGACAGGAAACCCACCGGCGGATTCTCCTCGGCGCGTCGGCGGCCTCGACTCTTTCCGGCAGGATAAAGCGGTCATTAGTGCGGACAAGGGAGTCCTTCGATTCAATACTTAGTCAAAGGAGCGGGCGGCTCCGGTCATCGGTGGCACGGCGTCAAGCGGTCCCCTCTTCTGGGGCAACACGCCTTCGACAGGCCTCCAGTGGTTACGGTGATACTCCGAACCCTGGGTGACTGCAGTGGGCTTCGAGGGCAGTGAAGTCCTGGTGCTTCACTTCGGTCTCCTCGGCGGTCCCCGTCTCTGGTCGGCAGCCTTTCGAGGGTCTGACTTCCAGGGAGCTTCGGCAAAGGTTTGCGGTGCTCGATGGTTCCTTGAAGCACGGGAAGAGGGCGCCTTACCAGGTCTTCTCTCAGATCAGTCTTCGACGAATTCGGTAGCTTTCAGATCGGGTGGAAGCAAATGCAACAGCAAGTCTTCTTCTTCCAGCTGGGCGTCCAGGATCAGCAGTTCGAGTTACTCTTCAATTGTAGACACAGCTTTTGAACAATTTCCAGTGGTGAGAGGTCCCCAGATATACTATTCTGCTCTCATCCACACTGCTGGGTCACACTCAGCAGCCAATCATACAGATGGGAATTCATGCAGTCAGTCAGCCAATCAGGCACACAGTGCATTCAGGTCATCCTCCTCCCTCTCAGACACTCACAACAAGGAATGTGGATTGGGACAAGTACCCAGCCATTCAACACTACAGATTGCATTCAGGCCAGTTTAGGGCAGGGCTGTCTCAGTCTTTGTCTCTCATACCAGAAACCAGAAAGCCACAACAAGAAGTGCATATTGGTCACACCCTCCATTCACCCAGGTCCCACCCACATGGTATACCCACAACATACAGTCACTGGGAAGGCTCCAGCCAGTCTGGCCTGGACTTCACAACAGCACAATATATGGAACTTCCACCCAACAGCCAATCAGGGGGAAGGGACAGAGTCAGGGCTTCCCAGGACTTTGGGAAAACAAGGTAACAGGCAATAGAAAGCAAGAGGCCACAGGGGCCATCTTGTTTTCTATCAGGAATCAACTGATTCCAATGGCAGGGCCTGGGTATCCCAAAATGGAGGCTACACAGAGCACCTGTCAAATTCAGCATGGAGCTGCCACCAGCCCATACCCTGCACTGTGGGCCACACACAGGTGCCCAAAAACATACACTGAGTTCACAGGGTTGTATCCCCCACCCATGGGTGCCATAAGGGTATCCCATGGGTCTGTACACCAAACCAAAAACAGTAAGAGCTGCACTGCCAGGAGTCCCACATGGACTCCTGGCAGAAAACAATACAGAACACAAATGAAAAAGGACTACAGGACAAGGACAGGGCGGCCCTGTCCCTCCAATGCATTTTCAGCATCACATCTTTGGTCCCACCACACAGGTACGGAGTTCGGCTCACCACGACCCCCTGGAGCACGCCAGCCTCCAGGCACGGTGTGCTGCACACTTCTCGATGCAAACACTCGCAGTCAGGTTCACCTGGGGGAAAGCGTTCAAACCTTAAGCTTCCCGCTGTGCAACCTGCACAATCCGGACTTTGGGGGATCTGGACCAACTCAGGAGTGGGAACTGGAATAAACTGTTAGAATATTGCAATGTCCTTCCTTTCCTCCCAGTTTTGTGGATTCTGCCAGCAACGTGCTTTCTTCTGCCACTTTCTCCTGCCCCAGCTGCTTCTGCTGTTTCTACAACTGCTACAACTGCCACTACTCCTCCAACTAAGGCCACAACTAATGGCCAGCACATGAGGGAGCTTTTAAAGCTTTTCAGCCTCCCTCAGGCGTGAGCTGTTAATACGACATGCCTGACCTTCAGGCCTGTATTGCTCTTCAGCCCTCTTCTTCGTCCCAGTACTCTTGGGATTATGGGACTTGAAGTTCCCAATGGAAAACCTGTTCTTTACTCTTTCGGTTTGGCCATATGCCATCAATGATGTGGGATTATGGGGATTATGGGGAAAGTTGCCTAAGGGGATATCCCAGTCTACCCGACCTGTTTCACCCCCCATGTGATCCTCCCGCAGAACACCACCGCAGGGTCAGGATCAGGAAGCGTCTGCCTTTCCCAGGCCACATTGGAAGGATCCCAGGCCAGGTTTGTATAGCAAACCATGGTTGATTCGTCACAGTGTCCATTGGAGCAGAGTTCCCATGAGATCTCTTTAGAGATCTCCTGTAGTGTAAGGTAAGGTGCTACTCTTCCTACCATGGAATCGAAGGATAGCAGCATTCTGCCTATTGTCATACTTGCTGATGTGGAGACAGCCAGGCTGCCCTGAATACATATTGCCCTTACATATATGGTCTGAGCTGTCACTTGCATGATATCAAATTCGTGTGGCTTTAATAATTGTAAGTGTTCATATTTCACTATAAAATAGCCAGCCATAGCTAATTTATAGCATTTAACCATGCCACCAGTTGGAGAAGGCAACAGTTTTACATTGTGGAAAGAGGTTCAGAAATTCAATTGACTCCTGTGTACCAGCAGCTGCCAGGAATGCACATATGACCTTTGAACCTGTAGTGTGTTACTGACCAAAAGGTGCTCCAGTTGTCATGAGACTGGTGCAGCAAGGCACATGTTTGCACTATGCTTTTTGCATGGAACTCTGTTAAAGGGGAGTCTAATTAGCAGACTCCCCTTTTTCAGAAACGTAATTACTCACATAATTTCATAATTTAAAAAAGGAAAAAAGACAGGGCTTCCCATCCTCGGCAGATGGCGTTCTGTCAAAGGCTATCTCCTTGCTCAGAATTTCCATGCCAGTAGTTCTGCCATCTGAGTCCTTACACTTTGTTCCGAGCTTTTCATGTCCAGTTTGTCTGCCATGCTTGTGCGCTTATTGTTGTTTGCACTCCTTTGTAGTCCGTCTTCTCTGTCTGTGGCTAATAAAGCAGTCTAGTTCCTTTGATTTTTGTGGGCTTTCATAAACTGAACACCCTACCATGATGTAATTAAACAAGAGATGGGACAGTGCCATTGTCACTATCTTACATCGGTAATAGTGTGTATGAGCACCTTTGAGGCAGAACCACAGTACCAACTTTGAGGTCTTTGATTTTCTGTTTTCTTTTTCCCACCACTTGTTTGTTTTTGTTTTTTCTTTCTTTCATTCTTTCTTTTCATTGCTATCCCCTCGTGTACCCCTTTCCTTTATTCTCTCCACGTCCATTTTTTCTTATTTTTTCTCCGTTCGTTTTCACCTTGTTTCTTTTTCTTTGTTTCTGTTTTTCTTGCTTTTGTTTTCCAATTTTATGCTAATTCCGCACACATTTTTATAAACTGGTGTGTTATGTTTATAAATGTAGCAGCTTGATATATCGTACACTATACACAAGTCATTGCATAGTAAAACATTTCAAACCTTCAAAATGGTTGGCGGCATACCGTGACGTTGGCCTTTTGATTTTACTGGCTGTCACATTGCTGTTGTTTGACATTATTCTCGACTTCAAATGCCTGGCTAGTTTTATTTCATTTGTCTGTTCAATTTTCGCTGTGATGGTGTGTGCTTTTTTCATTTTCATAATAATGTTTCTTTTCAGAACACCGTGTATATTTTCCCCCAGATTTTTACAGATTTACCTACTAGGGACGAAAATGATGTGCCAAAATGCAAGCGCAAACGATGGTAAAGAAAAAAATCATGTGTTGACAATAAAACATAAATCATGTTCTGACAATAAAAGATAAATGATGCGCTGACAATAAAAGATAAATGATGTGCTAATGATAAAAGAAAAATCATGTGGTGACGATAAAAGATAAATCATTTGCTGACAATAAAAGATAAATAATGCACTGAAGATAAAAGGTGAATCATGTGCTGATGATAAAAGATAAATCATGTGCTGACAATAAAAGATAAATAATGCACTGAAGATAAAAGGTGAATCATGTGCTGATGATAAAAGATAAATCATGTGCTGACAATAAAAGATAAATAATGCACTGAAGATAAAAGGTGAATCATGTGCTGATGATAAACGTTTTATTATGTGCTGATGATAAAGGTAAATAATGTGCTGACAATAAAAGATGCATCATGTGCTGACAATAAAATATAAATCATGGGCTGGCGGGAAGGAAAAATCAGTGAGTGCACCTATTAGATAAATCAGTGGCGGCAAAGTGAAATTGGGTGTCAGCAACAAATACATCTTGGGGGGCATGAAGGAGAAATAAATGGGGTGGCAGACAAAGACACCTGCGCGGCCAATGATGGAGAAACCAGCACGCAACAGTGACAGAAACATCAGGGGGTAACAGCCAAATACACGTCAAGTAGAACATTGAAATTGGGGATGGCACCGATAGGGAAATCATTGGCCACTACAAAATGTATGTCAGGGCTATTTGCATTTATTGAGCATATTGGATGTCATTTTAAACAGATAGAATCTGCTGAGGCAGCGCCAGGGTAGGGTGTCTGGACTACGGAATGAGAGCAAGTCAGTTTCTGACGAGGGTGGTGCAGTGGGGCATTTACCAGGTACAGAGAGTTTATTTGAGGCCCAGCGCCATAGCACCCTATCAATTGATGCGTTACAATGGGAACCAGGGTGGCATTGTTCTGGGGCAAGGGTCTTGTCAATTGGTTAGGCTCATTGAGGGGATTGGAAGTGGTAGATACACCACCGTTGGCTAATAAGTGGTGCTTAAGTCTGGTCGTGGACTGATGAACTACTTGTATGGTCCAGCGGAAGCGAACGTGGGAGGAGACAGGGCCGACGGAGGAGCGAGAAGTTGAGGAGACGAAGAGAGAGCAGGTTTTGCATTATTAGCCATCCAGTGGGCCTCATCACGAGTTGGGCGGTAACGCCGGCGCTAATAGTGCTTGCTCTATTTGCCCTACCACCAAACTTCCCGGCGCTATTAGCGCCGGATCACGGGTTTGCCGGTAATGGAATTCCCCATTCCCCACTGAGCCCATTCGGGAATGCCCCTTTCCCCGTTGGGCTCAATGGGGAATTTTCACGCTCATACCGCCAGCGGATTTGCCACCGGCGGCTTGAGTGCGAATTTTCCGCGGATTTCCCCCCATCCGGGGAGAAATCAGCCGAAGCCCTGATTTGGCGGACCCTTAAATCCAGCGGTAATAGCACTACCGCCGGATTTAAGGGTTACCGCCAAACTCGTGATGAGGCCCAGTGTGCTGTCTGTGTGCAGAGGTTGGGGTGTCACATGCTAGGTTGTAGAGGGTGCGTGTAGGAGAGTACTTTGTTAAGGTTAGAGAAAGAAGAATCAGGGAGACCAAGGAGTTGGCTTGAGCAGTAATCATGTTTGCTGAGCACAAGGGCAGGGGTTAGAGTTTGGGTGAGTGGCGGGTGAGGCGCAGTCGGATCTTCCTTTCAGTGAGAAGGTTAGACCTGGCAGCAGTTTGCTGGAGTCCTAGGCATCTATCACTGAGAACCCAAAGGTTCCAAGCCATGGGTGAAGGGGTGAGAAGTCTGTGAGGGAAGGAGATGGGAGAGACGCGAGTGGGGGCAGTGCTGGAGACAGGAAGGAAGCTGAGTTCTGTCTTGGAGGAGTTTAGCAATAGGCAGCTTAGAGCCATCAGTGGGGGGTGACTGTTAAGAACATGGTGAGGAGTTTCAAGACAGTCGGGTGAATGAGAAAAATAAGAACATAACTGGGTGTCCACAGCAGAGAGATGATAGCGGCAGCCAAAGGAGGTGGCACGTTTACCACGTGAGGAGGTGTAAAGGTGAACAAGGAGGGGGAGCAGGGCTGATCCTTGGGGGACATGATCCGGAAGGGATGTGGAGGACACTGCTGTGTAAGGGTTTCATGAGATGGAAACGGGGTGCTCAGAGGGGGGACACTAACAGAGAGATCAGGGGTGACAGTGATAAAAAAATAAGTGGGATAGAAAAATCAGGGGTGACAATGAAAGAGAGTTCAGGGTATGACAGAGGAAATGGAAGATCAGACTGAAAGATAAATCTGTGATGCCAGTGATAGAGAAATCGGGGTTAACAATGACAGAGAAATCATTGGATGACAGCAAAATAGAAGTCAGGTGACAGTGACACTGAAATCAAGGGGTGTGATGGAGAAATCGGGGGATCATGTCAAAAGAAGTCAGGTGACATTGAGACGGGTAGCAAGGGGTGTGATAGAGAAATCAGTGGCTGACAGTAAAAGAGAAGTCAGGTGACAGTGACATTGAAATCAAGCGGTGTGATAGAGAAATCAGTGTCTAACAGCAAAAGAAAAGTCAGGTGGCAGTGACACTGAAATCAAGGGGTGTGATAGGGAAATCAGTGGCTGACAGCAAAAGAAAAGTCAGGTGACAGTGACACTGAAATCAAGGGGTGTAAAAGGGGAATTAGTGGTAAAAGTGACAGAGAAATCATGGCGTGATAGGAAAGGGGAAATCAGGGGTGACAATAGAGGATAGGAAAAGAGAGTTCAGGGTTGATGCTAGACAAATCAAGGTGACAGAGAATTTGCAGGTTTGAGTGATAGCGAAATCAATGCGTGACCTCAAAAGTAGAGTCAGGGATGACAGTGACCTTGAAGCCATGGGTGACATGAGTGTATGACAGCAAAAGAAAACGGGGTGACGATGACAGAGAAAACGGGATGATAGTGACAGGGAACTTGGTTGGTGACTTCACAATTATTGAAATCGTGGCAGACAGAGAGAAACCAGGGGATGGCAGTGATACAGAAATCATTGGGGCACCACAGAAGAGGGGTAAGGGATAACAGTGACAGGGAAATAAGGGGTTGACAGTTAAAACATGCATGGGTAGAAAAAGATATCAGTTGATCATTGCACCTAAAATGAGTGCGACTGATGGTAGTATCAGTCAGTGAAGGAAAGTCAGGGGTGACATTAACAGAAAAGTCAGGGGGCACCAAGATAGGGAAGTTATGGGCGACAGTAACAGAGAAGTCAGGGGGCACCAAGATAGGGAAATTATGGGCGACAGTAACAGAGAAGCGGGGGACTGGGGGTTGGGGGGGAGGTTGACACGGAGAGCGAAATCAGGTGACGATGAAAGAGAACGCAAACTTAGGGGGGAGATGCTGAGAGTCATACGAGGGGAGAGAGCCCTGAAGAAGTGGCGAATCAGAGAGGTGACCGCGTGAGCAGGAGTCAGGGGTCCCCCGTGCCCTCCTGGCTTTCAGTGTAACCAGGGTGCGTGCTGCAGCTGCTGGGCGCACCCCTGTGTGCTTCCTGTGGGTGAGACTAGCCTCTGCGTGGGGGGGGGGGGGCGCTGGGCGCGGAGGGCAGGAATGTGCGTTCTAGGAGCATACCTGAGCCGCCAGGAATGCGCCTGTCAGACGGTCACTCTAAGGATGGGCCCGGATGCTGGGAGGGAACAGGAGAAATGGGTAGAGCGGCCCTCCACAGATGTCACAGTACAGTGCAGGATACTTTGTTGCCATGACACGTTAGACCAATATTGCAAAGTAAGTATATGGCACACACACATGTCACGTTCTCTTTAGTAGGCATGATTTTGATTCTCAACTCTTTTCTAATCTAAATTTCTCTATAAAGTCATTTTTTACAGGTGCTCTAGGGAGTGGGGTGCAATGAAAGCAGCCCCAGAACACTTTCTGTGTGCTGCAAGTGGCCAGGCTACCAGCCTTATAGTTCCAGGGATGCAGTGGGGCAGTGAGCGAAGAACATTACTGCACATTACACACGCATCCATGACTAGTGCCAGTCAACGACGCCCCGTATTATTTCTCCGCTATCAAGCCAAACCCAACCCCAGAAAGCCTGACCTGCCCAGCCAGAAATGTCATCCCGTCCAATTCCGAGCCTCAGACACTCGCAGGCCACTGCAGCCCCCACCTCCCACCTCCCACCTACTAGGCATCATGGATGCATTAGGTGTATGTGGTGTGATCTCGGCTATAAGGCATCGGAGCGTTGTACAAGAATAGGGCGAGACTACAGAGAAATGAAGACAGGGCAAGTGGGGTGGGCTAGAAGGTGCGCGCAACTGCTATCAGGGGGTAGATTAAGCCATTTCCTTGCCCCCACCTACATCGAGATGTTGGACGAACACCTAGGGAAGATGAGTAAGAACGTCTGCCAAGGACTGGATCAGAACCCGAACCCTCTGATCAGAAGACTCACTGCAAACCCCTTCTACCGCTACCCGCGGCCCATCACGGCGAAGACCCTGTGAAACCAGCCCTATGGTGACAAGTCCACACAGACCATGAAGAAACCCAACCCACGACTACACACTCAACCCGAGAGGATGGAGTAATGAGGCTCAAGCCTCGGTACAAAAATCACCGCTGATGGATAAAAATCTATCAGCAAGAAGAAGAAAACGAGCGCCCACCTACTAGGCATCATGGATGCATTAGGTGTATGTGGTGTGATCTCGGCTATAAGGCAGCGGAGCGTTGTACAAGAATAGGGCGAGACTACAGAGAAATGAAGACAGGGGAAGTGGGGTGGGCTAGAAGGTGCGCGCAACTGCTATCAGGGGGTAGATTAAGCCATTCCCTTGCCCCCAACTACATCGAGATGTTGGACGAACACCTAGCAAAACTGAGTAAGAAATTCTGCCAAGGACTGGATCAGAACCCGAACCCTCTGATCAGAAGACTCACTGCAAACCCCTTCTACCGCTACCCGCGGCCCATCACGGCGAAGACCCTGTGAAACCAGCCCTATGGTGACAAGTCCACACAGACCATGAAGAAACCCAACCCACGACTACACACTCAACCCGAGAGGATGGAGTAATGAGGCTCAAGCCTCGGTATCCAAAAATCACTGCTGATGGATAAAAATCTATCAGCAAGAAGAAGAAAACGAGCGCCCACCTACTAGGCATCATGGATGCATTAGGTGTATGTGGTGTGATCTCGGCTATAAGGCAGCGGAGCGTTGTACAAGAATAGGGCGAGACTACAGCAAAATGAAGACAGGGGAAGTGGGGTGGGCTAGAAGGTGCGCGCAACTGCTATCAGGGGGTAGATTTAGCCATTCCCTTGCCCCCACCTACATCGAGATGTTGGACGAACACCTAGCAAAGCTGAGTAAGAAATTCTGGATCAGAACCAGAACATTCTGATCAGAAGACTCACTGGCAACACTGCAAACACCTTTAACTGCTACATGCGGCCCATCACGGCGAAGACCCTGTGAAACCAGCCATATGGTGACAAGTCCGCACAGACCATGAAGAAACCCAACCCACGACTACACACTCAACCCGAGAAGATGGAGTAATGAGGCTCAAGCCTGGTATCCAATAATCACTGATGGATAAAATCTATCAGCAAGAAGAAGAAGAAGAGCGCCCACCTACTCTGCATGATGGATACGTTGGGTGTATGTGGTGGGATCCTAGCTATAAGGCAGCAGATGGTTGTGCAAAAATAGGGTGACGCTACAGAGAAATGAAAACGGGGGAGGGAGCTAGAAGGTGTACGTGACTTCTATCAGAGGGTAAATTAAGCCATTCCCTTGTCAGTATGTTATTCCAGAGTCTGGGTGCTAGGTGAGAATCCCTGTTCTCTTACTCTTTCCTTCTGGCACCTCTCAGCTTCAAGCCTTGTGCTCTTCTGACTTCTGGTGGTTCTCCAAAGGCCTCCCAAGGTGGAAGAGGCTTCTGCCAGGAAGGGTGAGACCTATTTTGGTTGTCTCCTCGCATGTGATGTGGACCTTTTTGAAGCTGTAGCCATTGTGGCACCCTGAGGATTTAGGGTGAAGTGGCTGCGTCTGTTCAGTTTGGGGTGAATGCTTGCTGCGGCCACATATGTTCTTATCCCACAAGACCTTCACAACCCTGTAGATATTCAGAATCCGTGCAATTCCTACCTTCCTTCATTCCCAATGTTCCGGAAAGATCCACCCCCAAGAGCCACTCAGAGCCTGGACAATGTTCCTGATGTGTAATTATTCTCCAGCCACCCAACCCTCCTGTCCGACAGTTGTTTCCAACCCACAGCCCAATGCAATGTCCTTGTTATCATCTGCGATTACTTGACTTCTATAAGCAAGAGAAGGCATGGCCCATAGCTTGCAAACTATTGAATGGATGCCAACCCCACTGCCCCCTGCTGATCTCCCCGTCCTCTTGTGCTGTATCACCAAACATCTCACCGGCATTGCCTTCCGAACCCTCCCTACTACAGGAGTAGTCACACACAGTAAAGAGCACCCTAAACATAGCTTCTTCACCTATAGCATACTGGTGAAATGGCTGGACAGCCTTCTAAATGCTATGGGTGCTCTGTTTCACACTATAGTGAGCCGGAAAGCCACTTAGTGGAAACAATACTACTCCTCACCTGCCATGCTACTAAGCTGCTGCTCGCTACCCTTGTCTTTTCTCGCTTTGATGACAGTTCTTGTCTTCTTGTTGGTCTTCCCGCTTCATATCTGGGCCTCCTGCGCTCTATCTTTAATTCTGCTGTTCGCACCCACTGCTGTAGCCCCCCTCCTTCCTCCAGTCCCCCCACCCTCCACGCTCTTCCTTGGTTGTACTACGAAGCTTGCTACTAATTCTGTTTCCTCTATATTACTTGTAAATGTGTCCATGGGCTCGCACGTGGTTACCTTTGCTCCTTGGTTTTCTGTGCACCTTCTCTCTTCTTGCCCCAAAGCTCTGGAATTCTTTTGCAATACACATTTCGTCTATTCCTTCATGTTCTCTATTTTGCACTTCTCTCAAAAGCCATCTGCTTTCCGCTATGTCCTAACACTGTCTTTTGGTTATAATGTATGATGCATGTTTTCTCTACCGTTTTAATATTTTATGTGCGGCGATTTGGTGAAAGTGCCTTATAAATAAAATAAATACAAAAACAGATGCAATACGGGATAGTCACAGACACTCCCAATCACCCAGTCATACCCAATGAAGAAACCATTCCCAATGGTTTATGGTCTTTCCATCTAAAACTTCCCAACACACGTTTTTGCATCGAAAACCTAACCATCGAAAATATTTGCATCAAATGCTTTTTTTGGTATTTTTTCTTTTTTTGGGGGTTCCCCCTTAGCCCCCTGTTGTTTACACTTAAAAACCCACCCCAACGAAAATGAACCCTTTACCCATCACAAATATGCATTTGATGCATTTATTTTCAAGTGATAGGTTTTCGATGGACAAGGTTGAGTTGGAAACCTTTTCTATGGAAACACTAGATGCCATTCCCAATATTGCCAGAATTCACCAGGTATTGACAATGCTGCAGCCATTCCCTCTCTCGCCACTCCCAGTCAATTGCATTTCCTCTTCATACTTTCAGGCAGTCCAGATGCCCAGACATGTCCACTCTACCAATACTCTCTAATCCCCACCTATGCAAAGGGGGTTGGGACTATTTGACCTCAAACATTGGACATAATCACATTTGATCGAATTTATTTGACCTTTTTTCAGTGTAAAATGCAGGAGGAGACTCCCCAGCATGTGCCCTCCCCACTTCCCCTCAACCTAATCTATACCCTTACCCACCCCATATATATATTTAATTACATTTGACCAAAAGATTTGATAAAATGTTTTAGGTCAAATGTTTTTAGGCCAATTATGCTAATATCATGCAAAGGCCAGAAGTAACTCCACATCCAAAAGACAATCCTAGCTGCAAAGCATTCTCAGATATTGTATGGATGGTATCTGTATAGTGTGAATTTAGGTGAGAAGGAATTGCGAGCCGCGCAAAGGGGACACACCCTGGGGCTGCAATCAAGGCGCAGGGGAAGCAGAAGAGCTGGGATGGGTGGGGGGGAACTGTGGAGGGGGAGATATGGGATGAATGCAATGATCAGAGATTGGCGAGATGTTCTTTGAAGAGGAAGTTCCCCCCTGAATTGTAGCCTGGTGGGGGTCCGACCTTCCCATTCAGTCCATCCAGTCTCTGGCGACCTGGGGAAGGTTCACAGGAAGAAGGCAGGAAGTAGAAGGCCTGAGGCGTAGCGCTGCAGCCCGCTCCTACACCATCTGGGCAAACTCAGTGTCTGATACGACTTGCCCCTTCCTAAGCACCTCCTGGTATAGATGCTGCAGAGGGGCCATCTACCAGGGCATATAGATAGTAAAGTGAGCGTGGAATCGCTTGCAAAGACCTATGTGAATAGACTTTATAAAAGCCTGTTCACACAGAACAGAGCAGAGTTGGTAGAACCTTACCTATCCCCATCCTCTGTAACTTTCACCTTTCATCCCTGACTCACCATCTTGGTTTAGTCAATATTTTATAAAATATTGCTCTTGGCAGTTAGGATTTTGTCATGCAGTCGCTATCCGACTAATACATGTTTTTTTACAATGACACTACAGACAGCCAGAGGTGTTCCTAGGGAGCTGGGGGGGGGAGGTTGTAGCCCCGGATCTTTCGGTTGTAGCCCCAGATAGAAGCTGAGGAGCTACAACCAAAATACTAGCTAGCCAAGAGTCTTGACAGTCCCGATATTAGTGTAGCCCCGGATCTTTTCCAGACCTGGCAACACCCCTGCAGACAGCGCAAGATACATCGATAGAACACAAGATTTGGAGCAAGTCATGTGTTTTAATGCAACTATTGTATCATAAAGTACAGCTATTACAAAGTGCAGCAAAGCTTAGTTTACAGAGTTTGAGTCCCCGTTTAGTTAAGGGACACTTTGAAATCGACTAGAGTGTAGCCATCACGCCACTGCACTTCTCGCACTTCAGACGCCCCGCTCCAGGATGCAATGGACCTTCATGTGCAAAATGTTCCAACCTTTCAAGTGCATTCTGCCACAGGTGCTATTTTTAGAAAGTGCCTCATCAATGCGACAATAGCGCTTAATTATTCATGGGATGTTTGGGTCGTTCCAAGGATCCGTTCTTCGCTGCGGAGGGTAAGCAGGGCAACATAGCCAGCAGGGAGGCAGAACCGGTAGCCTTAGTCTACGGTGCAGCACAGGGTGCATGCATATCTCTCTGTCTGTACAACACCTTCATGGTGCCCTTTTTCGACATTCTAGTGTACAAAGGCATTACATTCTCTAATTACGCAGATGACACACAATGTGACATACCACTTACAGGATTACACAATATGGATGGCATTGAAATCAATAAGGTATAGGAGATCATCCCGATATGGATGACTCAGAACGGCCTAGCACTGAACAACGAAAAAACAGAACTTATGGTAGTGGGAACGAATAAGAAACTGGCCAAGTTAGGACCGTTGTTCAATAGCTTTAATAGCGCAGACTGCAACATTGAGGGTCAAAGGAAAGTCAAAGTTTTAGGCATAACTCTAGCTCAGAATTTAAATATGAAATCTCAAGTGAGCAACCTGGTCTCCTCATCCACCTATTACCTAAAGCCAATGGCTCAGCTTCGGCTGTTAATTTCACAAAACAATGCAGAGGCAATTGCCAGAGCCATAATCGGCCCCAAAAAAATGATTACTGCTGCAATCTACTCACCGGGGTCCCACAATCTGAGAGTAATCGTCTGCAAGTAATTCAGAACAGCGCAGTCAGGGTAGTGAAAGGACTGAAATGGATGGGTCACATGTCTGCTTCCACTGGCTTCCGGTGAAGGCAAGCATTGAGTTTGGATTCCTATTGTTGTTCTACAAATGCTGTGTGGGTCGCGTGCCAATCTATCTGATGCAAGGGGTGGAGGAGAAACAGAGCCAGGGGGCTCTGATATCAAAAAAGTCCCAGTTGATGAGAACGCAGCGATGTGAAACCAGCAACGCTCGTAAGGGAGCTGCTAGCATGGCTGGCCCCATGGCATGGAAAGCTCTCCCCCTGGATCTAAGAGAGGCAGAGTCCACAAACACATTTCAGAAGAAGTTAAAAACATTTGTATTCTATCAGGCACCGAGAATAGCAAAGAGAAATCCGTGTCACACTGGAACTCTAAGGGAGGCTCTCCTCATCTTTCTTGTCTTGTCTGTATTCGTTAAACGTGCGCCGTAAGTCTTCGGACCTGGAGCGCGGGAGAAATGAAAGTAGAGTAAAGTAGTGAGGGCAAGTAGTCGAGAGTCCAGAAATGCCACCATGAAGAGAATGTTACGAAGTTGAGCACAGATATGGAATCTATTGGGAATTGGGAGCACCTTCCCTGGCTCTAGGATCCAGGATGGAATAGAATATTAAACTACCGAGCCCCCAGCCGCCAGCCCCCAGCTGAATTACTATCCACAGAGATCCTAATTACGCTGCTGCACGTGTGCACGGAAGTCAGGGATCAATGAAGAGCAAACCTAGCTTGGGATCAAGAGAGTGCTACACACAGGGCTACAAGTAAAGGTGCGTGGCTAGCAGAAGAGCAGAGAGGTGTAGGCCAACAGGGGAGAGGAAGAAACTGCTTTTAGGAGTAAATAAAAATGTCACCATTTTATGTCTGTAAAAGGATGATCCGCCATGATGGGACTAAGACGACGAAGACTTCAAGCAAAGCAATGCAAACGCGCTTCCTGCCTGTGTGAAACCAATCAAAACTGTCCTCCAGTGAGATCTCTGTGACTGCAAAGATACATGTCGGAAACCTGGAGGGGATGCGTTTATTTTACATATTTCCGAGGTCAAATCAATGTTTTACAGGCTTGTCCAGCTCCGGGCCTCGAGGGAGGGAATCCTGACGGGTTTTTAGAATATCCCTCATTAATAATCATGAGGAAAAATGTGCATACATTTAGAATCATTGCATGCAAATTTATCTCATGAATATTAATGAGGGGTATCATGAAAACATGGCATGGATCTGGCTTTTGAAGCCTGGAGTTGGAGAACCCTGATTGAACAGTAGCACTCCCCCTACCCCCAACACATTCATAATTTGGAATTACAGTTACCACTGGGCCCTACGCATGGGCAAGGCAGCTATAGCTGGCTCTGAGGCTCATTGCACTAATACACACTACAGCAGCCTGTGTTTGTCCTTCCTCGCTCATGCAACAGCGCACACTAGGGATAAGCTTGTACTCTACAAACATACCTATCGCAAGCACCAACAGCACAATGGCATTAAACCTGGTAGAATAGCCCGTCGTCTTGGTGGAAAAAAGATCAACCTGCCAACCTTGCTTCCACTGCCAGGGACAAAGACAGAGCCAACAGTAAAGGGCATCGAGTATTGGCTTGGGTCCGTGCAAGATGGGTTACAAACCCCCTTACCTCCCTCACAGAGACGTGGGGCAGTCACACTACAATTACCCCACTAGGAGAATAACAATGATGCTATTAACTATACAAGACCACTCAAAAGGCACAATATTCACTGTATTGCCTTGGAACAAGATGTGTCAACGGTTTTTCATAGGGCACGTTTCAAGATAAGCTACAGTGTTGCAGAATGAAAACACCATGAAATCTCGTGTTTAAACACGACCCTTTGAAATGGTTCAGTTTTTTTAATCCCTTAAACATTTAATTACACCTTGACTGCATCAGGACTAGGACTGCCAGAGTAGTTTTAATTGGTCTCTGAGAGTGGTAAGAAAGCAGCGCAACCATGGCTGAAGATTTATTTCTGCCAGTCCGGTCCTGCATCTCACAGTGCGCACTACCGGCTTTGCGTGCCAGACTACAGGGCGTCATTCGGAGTGTGACGGTATTCCCACAGTACTTACATATGAATACCAATAAACTCGGTTACCGTTACCACCACTTGGTCTGGCTGCTTGGCTTCAGGATAATGGGGTCGTGTTTTTCCCCATTTTCGGAGTCACTATGGTCCAATTCATGGATTTTTTTGCACGGTTCAAAGCGACTTTGCACTGCCGACACAAACCCTGATTCATGGAACTGTGCAAAGTGTATTTTTTGCCGTGCAAAGTTAGTGCAAGATCAGTGCACAGCCATTTTGCAGTATGCCTTTGAAGTAGGTTAACCATAAGTGTACCTAACAACTTTGATTTTGATGATTTTAATCATATTCCTTAACTTAACAAAGTGGCCACTGGGAAGAGCCTGTATCTATTCCCAGTGGCAACACAGCTTGTGGCATGGCCATTGCCCATGTCCTGTGTGCCCGCAATCCATTGTGTGCTCTGGGAATGACCTGCGGCCATGGCCAGCAGACACAGTGGAGAGGGCATGGCCTTAAGTCACTCCCGAGCTCCTCTAAGTTCCCCTGTGTGCCTACTGGACATGGCCTGTAGCCACGCCCATGGCCACTTTGGCCATTCCCCGAGCACCACCAAGATAACCATTTTCCCACTGGGCATAGCTTTCTGACAAAAGCAGTGGACACTTGGCCAGGCGATTGCACTTTACACATGGGCCAGCACCTACAGGACGTCCTTTGTGCAGTGAGATCATGGCCCTGCACATGAGCTCCATCAATATGATATGATACGGCATTTATAACGCACCTATACACAAGTGTTTGAAGGCGCAATGGGGCAAGGGAGGGGAAACAGAGGGAGGAAAAAAACAGCAATCTTACTAGGCCAAGTGACATTGAGATTGCGCAAGTTCAGGGGAGAGGGGACGGGAGAAGTGCCGGGGAATGGGGGGAAAGTGCCAGACACAGGAGGATCACAAACAAATAGTGCAGCCAACAGATGGCAAGTGCAAGTGTTACAAGTGCAGACAATAGGTGTCAATAAGTGCAGGTAAGGGAACTGTAGGGTTTCAGATAGAGACCACAAGTGCAGGGGACACCAGGAGGCAGTGCATGAGTGCAACTGTGTGGGCAGGGACCTGGGCCCGAATTCAGAGGGTAGCCAGGTGACCAGTGCAGTATCAGACAGGAAATCAGCAGGGCAGAGGAAGAGGGAAAGCAGAAGCAAAGAGGAAGGTATTGAGGTGCTTCCGGAACCGGAGATGGTTCTACTCAAGTTTCAGAGGGGCAGCGAGGCTGTTCCAAAGGGAGGCACCAGACGAAGAAAGAGATCTACCAAAAACTCATTGCTTGGACAAGCAACTGACCCTCAAGGAGTTGGAGGTGGAGGAGCGAAGAGCTCGTGCTGGAAGATATTTCTGAAGCGAGAGTTGGAGGTATTGTGGTTGCAGGCCCCATAAGGCCCTGTGGACAATGCAGAGGGTCTTGAACTTGATCCTTGCACCCCGTGGGAGCCAGTGCAGCGATTTCAGTCCTGGAGAGACATGATCCCAGGGCTTGAGGCCAAGGACAAGTCTTGCGGTCCTGTTCTGGATGAGTTGTAGAAGACAGAGGGTAGAGGCAAGTGGATTTAGAAAGAAGCTGTTGCAGTAGTCCAGTTTAGAGAGAACCAGAGCTCTGGAGACAGTGAGCTTCTGGGATAAGATGAGGAAAGGAAGAATACCTCTGAGGAGGTGCAGCTGGTAGTTTGACTTCTTAGAAACATCAGAGATGTGAGGAGAGAAGGAGAGTGTGGAGTCAAAGATGACCCCGAGGTTCTTAGCCTCATAGGTGGGAGCAGGGAGAAGGCCCAGAGTGGACGGCCAGAGAGTGACAGGAAAGGAAGGTGCACGTGTGCCAATGAGGAGAATCTCAGTCTTACTGGCATTAAGGCAGAGATCATTAGCAGCACACCACTCCTGGATTGCGGATAGACTATCCGGGAGGAGAGAGGGAAATAAGGCAGCTGAGGGGAGCCTGAAAGGGAGCTGAGTGTCATCTGCATAGCACTGAAAGTTGGAGCAGAGAGCAGCAATGCAATGGTCAAGAGGTGCCAGGTATTGGTCGAACAGCCAAGGAGAAAGGTTCGACTCCTGGGGAACACCACAGGTAGAGAGTGAGATAGAGGAGATGAAGAACCCAAGTTGGACCTGGGAGGGTCGGTCAGAGAGGAAAGAGGTCAGCCAGGGCAGGGACTGATCAGTGATTCCCAGGTTATTACAGAGCCAGTTGAGTAGGATGGCATGGTTGAACGTGTCGAAAGCAGAGGAGAGATCGAGTAAGATGAGGACAGAGGGGGTATTGGAATTGAGGTTAGAGAGCAGGTCTTCACAGATTTTCAGACGAGTAGTGTCCGTGCTTCTGGCTGCTCTGAAGCAGACTGATTGTCGTGGAGAAAACCAATAGATTAAGTGTGAAGATCAGAGATGGCCAGCTTTTCCAAGAGTTTGCCCAGGACAGGAGTAATGGAGATCGGGCAATAGTTAGCCAGACAGGAGGGTTCAGCTTTGGGTTTCTTAAGAAGAGGGTGCACAAGAGAGTGCTTCAGGGGGGAAGGGAAGGTTCCAGTGGAGAAAGAGTGATTGCTAAAGTCGGCCAAGACTGGAGCGAGGGTGTCAATGTGGTCCCTGATAGTTTTGGATGAACATGGCAGAACCTATTTTGATGATACTTTTATAGATCTGACTTGTCTAGAAACGTTGTCTCTGGTGAATAGAGGAAAGGCAGAGAAGGGAGGAAGAGTGGTGGCCACAGGGAGGGTAGAGGTAGAGGGGAAAGTAGAGAGAGAAGGAGGAGAGGACGAGATGGTGGACAGTATGTCCAGGGTTTTAGAGATGAAATGTGAAGCCAATGCCCTGCCGAGGGGATGGGAGGGGACAGGAGAGGTAGAGACTGCAGCAGGATTGGCCGGCTCCTTGCAGATTCGGTAGAGGTTGGCTGTATTGTTAGATGCAGCATAGACGTGGGCTTGGATGTGAGCTTTCTTCTTAGTGAGGACAGAGAGTCGGTATTGCCTTTGTACCAGGCGGCAGGCCATTTTGTCAGAGGATGTACAAGATGCCAACCCTTTACTCTCAGCCACCCTACATATGCTTTTAAGGGTGACAAGGTCTGAGTCATACCTTGAGTTGCACTTGGCTTTGGGTTTCAAGAGGATCCTCATGACAGGGGCAAGTACATCAAAAGTGTCAGAGATGGAGAAGTGGAGGTTGGCTGTGTCAGGATGTAAGTCAGCCAGAGGTGCAGGATGGGGAGAGAAAGTGGCAGCGAAAGCCTCAGCTGACACTTCATGGGTCGGATGACCAAAAAGGCAGGTGGCAGTGTGGGGGTAGGCTCAGTCTGAGGGGTAGAGAGAGAGAGAGAGAGAGGTGAGAGGAGAGGAGAAAGTGGTCACACCAGGAGAGAGGAGTGGTGCCCATGGCACCTCCATGTCACCCATTGTTTCCAATGGGCATGCCCCAGGTCTGCTGATCAGGACAACTCTATCGATTCAGCGCAGGGTCTGGGGTTCTGGGTGTTGCTCAAGCCCAGTCTGTGGGCGTCAAGCCATATTTGAGCTGAGGCTCAAGATACGCAGAGCCGTCTCAAGGCTTTGTAGGGTGAGTGACCCAAAATCCCAAACGAAAAAGCAATTTTGAATAGGTGAAATTATCAAGGCACCATTTGCAAGGAAAACAAAGACTTATTACACGCAAAAAGTATCCGATGGTCCTGTGGAACTGAACTAACACAGAGCTCACCCCAACCAAAGAAGTTACATCTTTATATAGCGAAAAACCGCAAGTTGACAGAACCATCATATGATATTATATGATAAGTCATTTATAACGCGCCTGTACACAAGTGTTTCTCGGCACGGCAGGACAAGGGAGGGAAGACAGAGTGAGGGCAAGACAAAAGATCTTACTAGGCCTTGTGTCATTCAGATTGTGCAAGTTCAATAGTGCAAAGTGCAGAGGGGGAGGCTGTCGCAGTTTATTAGATGGTCACACTCAGGGAGTTTCTTTCCCCCCAAGCAAGGTGGCGCGCACCCAAAACGATTATACAGATTAACATTTAGTGAGGCCTCCAACACATCTTGCACCACCCCAACAAATACCCTCCATGCTCCCAAGGAGCTAGGAACCAGGCGGGTGTATAGTAAGAATATATCTATTTATTTATGGTTTGACAAATTTCAATAGCAACCAAAAGATCAACCACCAATGCTGTGGTAGTACACAATATCACAACTCCAAATGACTTTCCGTTATTAAAACAACACAGGTGGAATTTTGAAATATGCAGCCCAAATTTACATCAGATTTAATTGCAAATTAACCAATATAAAACATTCCCAATACAATGGAAACATCGTTTTGGCTTTATTTTTAGAAAGGCAATGAGCCTCATTACGAGGTTCGAGGTAGCCATGGAGCTATTAGCACCATGGCTGCCTCCAAAACCCTACCGACTCCGCCCTGGTGAATGGAGCAATTACCGGTCCATTCCAAGGTTGGCGGGACCGGTAATTCCCCATTCACCAGGGCCCTTCCCCATTCCCATTGGAGCCCCCTAGGGCTCAATGGGAATGGGGAAGGCGCTAATAACGGTACCGCAAATTGCGGTACCGTTATTAGCTCTAGAGTCCCTTTGCGGGTCCCGTCCTTAACGCCTAAAAAAACCAGGCATTAAGGAAGGACCCGCAAAGGGAACTCGTAGTAGGGTGGTAATCCCTTACCGCCCACCTCGTAACGAGGCCCAATGTTTGGTAACAAAACCGGATTGCAAAATCGTTTTTTTAGGCTTTTATTTGAAAGGCAAGGTTGGGAAAAGGGTAATAATGGGGAATTTCGTTTTGCAACACACATAAAATTGAAATGTAATGCTTGTTAATTCTGGTTTGGGATGTAAGGCAATAAATGACGAATTCCGTTTTGCACCCTCTAGATTACTTGAATAGAAGCATTGTAGGGTTACTTATTGTAAAATGGATGACCAACAACAGTATATTCTTTAGTCTTTTATTTGTAGTCCAAAGGTACAGACTCCAAGGACAGCTTCTCTCTTCCTCTGCACTAACCGCTGTGTCGGTAATCATTATATTCAATAACATTCTATGTAGAGCTTTGGATACACCGCATTCCCAGCTCATACTGCCATACTTAAAATACAATAAAGCACAACATAACAAATCTTCCTTCTTTACCCAACATACCCCTTTTAACAATTGCAATCCTGTTCTTGTTCCAAACCTGTCCACCACTCACCTGCACGGCTCCCTTCTAAACAGCAATAACCTGTACCCGATCCGAATATAATAAATCCGTCTTCCTCTTAACCAAACCCTTTCTTATACTCACCCAATCACTCCACTCCACTCTGAACTCTTTCTTTTCCCGCCTCATATTCTCTCTCATCACCCATTTCCCTTTCTTCTATTTCAACTTCTTTCTAATCTCATCAACCACACAATCTGACTCTCTTTCTTGTCCCAACCAAGGTAGGCTCACTTCAGAATTGACCTTACGCCCACTCATAAGTTCAAACGGGGTAACAACCGTCGTGGCATGGGGAGCCATTGGCAAAGCATACACTCTTTCCTGAATGGCTGTTTTCATGTCTATCCTGCATGCCCCAGCCATTCAAACTGCATCCATGATACACCTATTCATTCTCTCTACCCTCCCATTTCCTTCAGGGTGATACAAAGCAGACCGTTTGTGTTTCACACCACATTTTCTTGCATACTTTATTAAACATCCCCCAGTAAATTGTGTACTAGTGTCCCTTGAAATACTATTGGGAATGCCTTCCCTCGTGAAAATATCCTGCAGAAATTCAACAATGTTCTCTCCACTGATTTCCGTAACAAGTTTGAACTCACTCCACCTAGAAAATAAGTCTACCAACATTAGAATGTAATGCCCCTAGCCACATGCAATATCAACAGCACCTAGAATATCCATTGCAACATCGCCCCATACTTTGTGTTGACCATCACACTCAATTATCGGTTGCCCTTTCGTCACCACTCCTTTACAACCCTTTGTACACTGAACACAATCAGCCAATCTCCTCTCAACTTCCCTATCGAAAACTGACCACCAATATTCACTTCTCAATATGGCCTTTGTTTTAGGTTTGCCAATATGCCCACTGTATGCTAAGTCAGTTATTCTCACTCTAATTGCTTCAGGAACCACGGCGGAAGACAATCTCATCAATTACACTCAATTCTTCCTGTACTTCCCAAATAGCTTTTTCCCCTTGCTGTTGTAGAGGAGGTCCCAAACATGGCCTGCACCCCAGCCCCCCAGTTCGAGCTACCAGGAACATATTTGCCAAGGTATGTGATGTATGAGGAACAAATGAGCCAACAGAGAGCAGCTCTGGGATTCTGCTTAGGGCCTATCAGAAGAGCAATGCCTGTTGAAGTGCCTATAACTTGACAACCTTGGGCAGCTCGGTACCCACTGAGACAACCGTACCAGCAGTTAACACGAAACAAAGACTACTTGCAGACTGTCCCCGAAGAGACACATAGAGCCATAATGGAAGGAGAGTGGTGACGATACACGGGCCAGAACAGACTCACAGATGAATGAAACAACGTCTAAAGGATGATACACAAGACGAAAAGTTATAAATAATGGTGCGACAGACTTAAAAGAAGAAACAACGTTGCAGCACAAAGAACGTAACCATGAAGGAAGGATGATTACACGTAACTGACTAAAATGCCTGTAAATAGGCTTGGAAAGCAAGAAGCCAAGGAAACGGTACTACTTGCAATGCTTAGTAGAAGAATAGAGCGGAAAGGACCAATTATATATCTACCTCAATGAAGCACACTATACAAGTGTGACTCCATTTTGTGAAAGCAGTATTAAGCCCAGGATGGAAGGGGCTTCCAAGGCCAGGATTCATATTCCAGCTAAAGCCAGAAAGGAAAGAGCGGAATCGAAACTCAGCAGCTCATGCCTGGGAATTCAAGATCAACTCAAAGAAGGGAGGAGAGCGGCAACCTCGAAGAATCGAAACTTCACAGCATAGCAGCCAACCAGTGAAGGTCGAGATAAGGAGGTCCCAGGAAGATAGCGAGGCTACGGAAGAATCAAATACACGAAGAGAAGGAAAATGAAGCAGATTCACAGTGAACAGACACGTGATCAGCCAAGGGCGAAGAGGTACCAACGTCTGATGTCACCCTGAACCCGAGGATGCCATAACTTTTTCTGATAAGAAGCTACAGTTTCAAGGCCATCCTCAGCCAACTAATTGACACATATCCCTAAAGTACTGATTGATGGAAGGGAGGCAGGGTGAATCTTGGGGCACAACGCACCTGGGTGTCTATTCTGCATGCTGCTAATTAAAGTGTAGATTTATGCTTAGGGGTGCAACCCACCCAATCACAATGGACCAAATAATCTAGGGTCCTATAGCTGTATAACCAATAAGACTTCGTACTTGTAGTGACGTCTATCATGAATGATGTAGAGGGATGGGCGTAGACGCCCACCCGATAAGAGTTATCCAATCCTCATGCTCTGTTACCATATGCAGATATAGCACCTATACTTAAGTTACCTTTTCCGACCAATAGATTTGCATGACAAATTTATGAGTGTAACACGTCAACGATGACTAAAATTTGCAATAACTGTTACTGTCTGAATGAGGAATTTGGGAGTTGAAGTGAGACAGGCGATCGCATCACTGTTGATTACCATTTGTTTCCCCTTTTTTTCTACTTGTCATTAAAACGACTTCCCTTTGCCAAACCATTGACTTGTTCTTATTGATTGTTGTCGGAGTAAGAGAATCCTGCACCCCATCCTCCTCAAGGTGTAGCTATTTCATTTTAAGGTGCCGGAGGGCGAGCTCTGAATCTCATGGGCCCGTTCAGAGGTCGCTCCGCCCTCCAGTACACTTGGTAGCAGAGGATTGTTTTGACCATCGATTAGTGAAAATCGATTATTGATAAGACACCTATTGACCGACGACACGAAGTAACTCTAGGTCTTCGGCAATATCACGAGTCCTTCGCCATTCGGCCGAGTAGACTGAGAAGCTTCCTCTGGACAATGATAGTGTAAATCCATAAAAATCTGGAGTGGGTCTGAAGGAATCTGCCTTACAGAGCATAACCCTTCTTATTCCTACGGGCAGCCGATCGGACGAAAAGACCGAAGAAGGTAACGGAGGGGCGGCGATCCCAAAGATCCAGAGAAGAACCATGCGAGTGGTGAGTGAACCAAAAAATTCAATACTTTGGCAAAATTCTTGTAGGCATTAAAACAAGTAAGGGAAAAGGTAAAGGAGGGTGGCGGAAAAAAAAAAATAGTTAGAAATAGAGAAGACTGTATATATATATACATATATATATAAGGGGATAATGACTCGAGTATAATAGAGAAAACAGTGGTTACCGGGATAGACACCCGAGAGAAAACAGTGGTTACCGGGATGGACACCCGAGAGAAAACAGTGGTTAACGGGATAGACACCCGAGAGAAAACAGGGGATACCGGGAAGGACACCTGAGATTAAAGAGTAAGAGGATTTGCCTTGTTCCTGCGCTTTAAAATAGCGGTCAGAAGAAATGTGAACTCAGAGCCCACAGAATTGGGGACGATTAGGATACGACCATGTTTGAAGACGTCGTTAAGGGAGTTCATTTACACCTCATGTCGAGGTATTGATTAGAAGGCAGAGATGTATGTGTCCAGCTGGTGTCTGTCTAGTCTGTCAAGTGTCTATTGGACGTGTTCTGTTATATGTCACATGTAAAGAATTGTGTATCATTGATTGTTGAAAATGAAGTTTTGGGTTTTACGCGATTCAGTAATTGAGAGGGAATCGCACACAGATTGATGTTCTTGAGTAAATTGATGATATAAAATTTGGCGGGAAAGATTGGATTGGAGCTTGCAGTATTTGGTGCTCGCTCATATTGGTGAGAGTATTGAAAGTGCATGAAAATATTGTTGGAAATAGAATTCAAGCATGGAGGATATTACACCACTCGCCCACTTATGTAAGCAACTCGCTAAACATGCACCAATCTTAAGAAATATAGCACCGAGTGGGTTAAGGGTACCTTCCACAAGATGTTTGTGCCATGGCCACAGAACGGGTCCTTATCGAAAGCCGCCTTACAACATAGTCCGACTTATTTGCATGCCACATATACAGGCAAGAAATTAGAGAAACGCCTTGCTGTTCTGGAACTTTGGAAAATGTATGAACAGCCGAAGGAGGAAGAGCCTCCCGCAGACTGGATATTAAACGTATGCACGGAGGGGGGTGAGACGCCTACCACGCCACCATCCCCGCCTGAGCCAGAGATCGAGGAAAGTAAGTCAGAGGGACTCAACCCGCTAAGAGAGCTTAAGGCAGCCACACGGTATAGCAACTCCACATATGAGTCACCTACTTACAGTAGTGACAAAATTAAGGGGAAGGATCAGGAGATTAATCTTACCTCTGCAGTCCCGAGGGAAGAGGAGAGATGCGATGAGGAAAGGAAGGATCAGGCACAGATTAATGCACCTCTCGATAAAGAGAGAGAGGGAAAGAAACAGAAAAGAAGTGAAGACAGAACTGATGAGGGAGCATTCACAAAAGACGAATGGATGGGAGGACAGGTATTGTTGAAACTTGATGGTAAAGGAAGTGATGATGTGAAACCGAGAGAGAGGTCTGAAGAGGCACAGAGAAGGGGAAAAAGAGAAAGAAAAGGAAATAAGGGACAAAAGAATAAAAAGCAAAGATAGGCTAAGGCGAGAACAGCTATATCGGGAAGTGCAAGAAAAACAGCTCGATCGCAAACAGAAGGCAGCCTATGACCAGCACAGACATAATCAGAAAAGGTTGGAAGAAGAGCAAAGAGTACGTGAAAAGAGAATAAGGAGTCGGGAAGATGAGGAAGTTAGAAGGGCAAATGAACTTAGAAATGAAAGGAGAAGAGAAGAAGACATGACTAGAGAAGAAGCAAGGAAGCGCAAGGAAATCGATGATGATATAAAACATAAGCGTAGACAGAGGGTACGGGTTCTCGAATATTTGGAGCGGGGAGTTAAAAAAACCAATCCTGTTGTAGAATGGGAAAACATTGAAGATTTTTTTCCTGCATACGATTCAGTACCAGGCATGAGTGGGGTGAATATCGAAGATGACTTCGACACCAGAAGTATCAGGCAAACGATCAATAAAATATATGATGAAATGGGGCTCGAGCCAACATCTCACGGGGCAAGGGGAAGCGAGCGCTTGGAAAGCACTCAGTTATCTGAAACAGAGGATGTCACCCGAAGTAGTGGGAGCAGGAGATTGTCCATGGACAGGTTAGAAATTAGTAGGAACGACGAAGATGCTAGGAGTTGTGTGAATTTGGGAACAATCAATGTCCGACTCCAGAGGGGAAACAAAGGACGAGACAAATGAAGAAAGGAGAACGGCGCTGAAAAGCGGCTCCCAAGGGACAAAGGGTACGATGGCTCAAACTGCTAGTGTCAGCCACCAGGACATTCAGAGTCTGCCGTGCCAGACCTAGACCGACATGTAGGAACATCCCACGGTCAGAGGGGGCATCAGCACGCGGCATATTAGACAGATTGAGGACATTGCCAGGTAGACAGCGATGAAGGGAATGTTACCCCACCCCGCGGATAGACAGAGAGAGCCTATGGGGAAAGAGAAGGAAGACAGCGCATTCCAATTCCGCTGCTAGAAAAAGGGAATAAGACCACAATATAATCCATGGCCATTCAATAGATCGAAGAGATCTGAAAACAAGCTTCCCATGCTGACACGTGAGCCAGAAAAGTGGAATACACGAGTTAGAAAAATGACAGGGGGGTGTCACGTTAGCTATAAGGGACATTAAGGGCCCTGATCGCCTATTTGGTGAGAGAGCAGACGATGTGTGGAAACGAGCAGTGTAACCTGGTGTAACCCTAATCAACACTAGCCATGACGCGGCACCATTTAATAACTTTAGAGCAGCAGTGTGGAAAGCACTACGAGTTACGTACCCAGACACTTCCGATATGGGAGCTATAATGACTTGGAAAATGAAGGAGTCAGAAGATTCGTTGATTTATATCCAGAATTTCCAAGATGCATAGGTGCTCGAATTGCATGAATCTTGGATGAAATCTATCCCTGTATTCTACCATATATTGTGCCAAGGGTTGCCAGAACCGGTGCAGAAACAGCTCAAGAAATTGGTAGGAGTAGAAGCTAAACCATGGGCCGAAATACAGTTGACTATTGCACATTACTGTAGATTGTTGCAAGAAAAGAATCAGAAAAAGGAGGCAACTCGTAAGGGTGAGGAAGCAAAGCTGGTACAAAAGAAATTATAGAAGTATGCTCTCGAGGAGCCATGCTGACAATCCCAGCTGAACCGAGTGTACAACAAGCTACTAACTCACCGCAGAACAACCAGGGTAACGCGGGATTATACCCAAGGGGAAGGGGATTTAGAGGAAGAGGATGTCAGAGTAATCAGGGAGGTTTCCACAGTAATAAAGGAGGCTTTCAAAAGGTACAGATGGGCAGTCCAGATATGTCACATGGATAGATAGCCAGACCACCGCCAGTATGTTGGCTGTGTGGTATAACAGGGCATGTGGCGCGCTCGTGCATAAGCCAAGGCACATGGCAAAATGGACAATGAATGGGAGTGGGCATGGTGAATCTGACTGCTATCCCACAATAGGGCGGTGCACAAAATCACACAGTGCAGCTGCAAGCACCAGGCTTGCAGCAAGGTGCACAGCAAGGGGTGCAACCCCCGAACATGGGGAACCTGCCACAAGGGCAATCCCAACATACACCACCGCAAATGTCTAAGGGCGCAAACTCCGGAAGGGGAGGCAACCCTGGGAATGGAGAAAATCCACAAGCATACAGTGGACCAAACTTATATATGAACTAGGACAGCTCACTAGGAACTCTAATGTGCTCTATCCTATCAGTGACACCAGACCCTAACAGGGAACCAAGGGTGAATGTCGTCATAGGGGGGCGGGGATATTCCTTCTTAGTTGACACGGGTGCAACTCGCTCCTGCATACGAGAAAGCAAGTTTTCCTTGTCCGGCCAGGCCATAGATACTCAGAGATTTACATGAGCTCACAGTAGAGTCCCCTTTACGGACAATCTCCCCGTCTCCGTAGGAGAATGTGAGATGAATGTACCTTTATTGTATTCACATCAAACCCCAGTAAACATCTTGGGTCGAGACTTAATGACAAAGTTGAATATGACAATCTCATTCACGTAGGAAGGCATAATATGCTCCACTCCAGGAATGCATTATTCAAACGTGTGCGAAATGATCAGAGAATACTCAGGACACATAGCCATGAGAGCTATACCGTTAGAACCAGAAGTCTTCGCATATGGCATATGTGTGCTTATGGTGGGGTTGCCAGGTCTTGCAGATAGGAGCATGAGAACCCTTGACAAGTTTCTTTTCAGACCAAGAATACCTATGCATGAAGAAGGGGGACAAGTATTTCCCTTGACATTACATATTGCAGCAGTACGAGGGAAAGTAGCAATGGTTGAAGGGTTCGACGACGAAGGCAGACAATGGTGTGCGATTATCACCATTGAAGAAGGATATCGAGTGACTGACGTCACCGATGGCGATCTGTTCGAAGAACACCCTGACTTAGAAGAGACGAGGGTGGAAGTAAGTCTCATATTCTGGGTCAAAATGATCAAACGAGAAGTGCCACAGAGAATGATGCTGGCGCTGATCGGTCCCACATACTTTGATGATGATATGGCCCAGGTGCCTGTCTCAGTATGGACTTCAGGACCCTATGACGTAGGCCTCCTGAAAGGGGAGGGAGAAGTGAAAATTGAACTGAAACCAAGAGCAATTTTACCAAGAGCTCGATAATAACTCATGTCCAGAGAAGCGGATGAAGTGATCGCGAAGACAATTGCCGCCATGATGGACCAGGGCATGCTAGTGACATCAGAATCAATATGGTGATTTATCCCGTCAAGAAATCAAAGGGAGGGTCTTGGCGTTTAAGCCAAGATTTAAGCGCATTAAACAATATTGTTGAAGCCGAGTTCCCTCTAGTCCCTAATCCATCTACAATTCTATGTAACATACCAACTGAGGTGAAATATTTCACGGTGATTGACTTGAAAAATGCTTTTTTCTCAATCCCGTTGCACCGTGCTCACAAGATCTAACGTCATTTACTTTCAGACACATGCATCTGAAAACCTTGAGGTTGCCACAGGGGTATTGTGAATCCCCATCCATCTTTAACAGAGTCCTGCAAATGGACCTAAGCAATATTGCAGTAGACAGTGTTGTTTTGCAATATGTGGATGACATTCTGATCTGCAGCGCCACTGAAGAGCAATGCAGGCACAATTCTGTTCAGCTACTGACTATACTGGCTGAGAAAGGATATAAGGTTGACAAGGAAAAGCTACAATACTGTCAACAAGAGGTGCTGTACATAGGCCAGTTAATTTCGCATGAAGGGAAAAAGGTGACCCCAGAAAGGGCTGAAGACATCATGAACACAGCTAAGCCACTCACGATAAAACAAAGGCAGAGCTTCCTAGGCCTGTGGAATTATGTTAGAGCATGGGTCTTTGACTACAGCTTATATACCAAGACCTTGCTCCAGGCCCTAAAGAAGGCCCAGGCGACAAAGGAAAAAATTGAATGGACTGAGGCAATGGACAAAGGGTTTACAGAACTCAAGAGAGCAATTTGCACGGCTCCTGTTTTCGGGATTCCTAATTATGCAGAGGAATTCTACCTGTTCTCGCACACAGATGGCAGAGTTATGACGGCAGTGCTCGTCCAAAGAACCTTGTTGGGGTACAAGCCCCTGGCGTATTACTGTGGGAATCTGGACCCAGTAATGAGAGGCCAGTTCCCATGCGAACAAAGCTTAGCTGCCACAGCGTTCGCCATAGAGAAGGCGACAACCATTGTAATGGGATGCTCCATGACGTTATACGCCGAGCACTCATTATTCGCCATCTTAGAGAAACCAAAAAGCACATTGACATCTCAGAGAGCTTCTGCATATGAAGTGATCATATCCAATCCATCGATCAAAATAGTTCAATGTAAAACTGTAAACCCAGCTACGTTCATAGCTGAGCCAGTCACTTAAGGCGAGGCGATAAATGACTGCGCAAACTATGAAGAATTCTATGATGAAATCCCAGGGTGAAAGAAAATGCCCTGGCGGGTGGTGAGATTGTTTTCATTGACGGTTGTTCAAGAATCGACCAAGAAGATGGTCTAAGATATACAGGCGTTGCCGTAATCAAACACATAGCAAACAGAGAATTTCAAGTACTCGCCAGTGCACAAATACCATCTCATTATTCAGCACAGGCTGCAGAATTATTGGCGTTGATACTCGCCATTGAGAATAATGCAGACCAGGAAGTAACAGTGTACAGTGACTCCGCCTATGTGATGTCTACAGTGCATGCAGGCCTAGCACGCCTGGAAAGGCGGGGCTACCTCCAAACAGACAGCACGCCAGTGCAACATGCAGCCTTATTGGACAGGCTGATAAAGGCACTAAAGCTCCTGGTGGGCATAACGGTCATGAAATGCGCGGCCCACACAAAAGGGACAGATTTCGTGTCACGCTGAAACCATGCAGCAGACACGGAAGCCAAGCGGATGGCATCCAAGAGTGAAACGATCATGGAAGTAGAAGTGGCATGCACCCATGAACGAATGATGGTAGCTCGAGCCACACCAGAGGCATATAGTAATATGGGGCAGACTCAACTGATGGAGCTTCAAGGGGAGGCACCACAGGACGAAAAGAACCTGTGGAAGCATTGAGAGTGTTCTTTAAACCCCTCAGACGGATTGTGGTGGCAAGACAGCACTGGTAAACCAGTAATGCCTGTAGCCCTACTAAAAATATCATTGGAACAGTTGCATTACCCATTTCACATGACAAAAAGAAAATCTTGCTGCAACGCTCACAGAAGTCTGCTTTATACCGAATTTAGCGGAGCATGTTGGATTCTTTATGGTGAACTGCATAATATGCTAGCAATTCACCGCTGGGCACACATTAAAAGTAGTGAGAGGAATCATCCCCCTGCCAAATGGGCCTTTTCAGCACTTACATATCGATTACGTCGACATGATTCAAGTGTGTAACGGGTACAGGTACTTAATTGTAGTGGTGTGTCCATTCTCTAGATGGATAGAAGCAGGTCCCTGTACTGACCCAGACTCAACCTGTGCTGCCAAATCTCTGGTGAGGGAAGTGTTCCCTAGATGGGGGGTGTGTGAGGAGATGAGATCAGGTAATGGGGCTCATTTTGTTAACACAGTATTTGAGCAGATCAGCTTGCTGCTTGGTATAAAGCACAAGTTCTCAGCAGCATATTATCCGGAAGGTAACAATATTTGTGAGAGACTAGCCAAGTTGAAGCTTACTCTAAAGAGGGGATGGCTGCACTGTCTCCCACTGGCATTGTATGCTCTTCGGAACCAACCAGGCTCCGACCATCATCTTACGCCGCACGAGATAGTTACGGGAAGGAAAATGAACACCCCCCCTTACCCCAAGAGATAGAGCTAGATGTGATGCCCAGGCAACCCAAGAGGACTTGGGAACCGAGCTGCAGGAATACCTGAACTGCATGACATCAAGCCTTGCTATCATTTTAGACCAACTACAGTGACGATGAAAAAGGTGCAGCACAGCACAAAACACCACAGGAGATGCTGAAACAGACAAGTTCAAGGTCTATGTGTGCCTCTCATCTTCCCTGGAGATGCTGTGTTGGTAAAAAAGCACACGAGAAAAAGTTGGGACGAGGCAAGATTCAACGGCCCTTTCATCGTAGAGGACTGCACTCCCTCAGCTGTTAAGCTGCAAGGCAGGAGAGCATGGATCTTTCTGAATGACATTAAACCCGATATCGGAGAGATCCCTCTAGCTGCACCCCACACGAAGAAATCACAGACAACGGGGAAGAACCTCAGCACATGCAGACGAGATCCATGATGAGGAAGAAGGACGCATGAGCAGCAAAAGCCAAGACAAAATAACTCCTTTGGAAGTTGTGGCTTAAAAATCTGGACATTTCCGCCGAGCAAAAGGGGACTAAGGACACAATACGGACACTCTGTGCATCAAAGTTGCAGGGTGAAGAAGAATAAAAGGGGAACAAGGGTTTAAAAATGGACACTCTGTGCATCATAGTTGCAGGGTGAAGAAGAGAACTGTGCATCAAATCCACAACACTTTGATGATACTAACTTTTGAACCAAGCCGCACTTAAACTTAGTTGAAAAACAAGACTCTAATAGACTGTGACCGAGGACTCTTATCTTAAAAACTTGACAACGTATCCTGAATCATCAAAGATCAAGATGTCGCTTTGCAGCATTTATGGTATCTCCCAGCAGAAATCTCACATGGGATGTACTCACCTACTTCCAGTTAGTTGTAATATCATGTCCGTCACTTGTAGGTAGAGCAACCTGTGTCACAGACTTCCCTAACCAGAGACAATCGTCACCCGCAAGAGGGGGGACACTTACGAAGCACAAGACACTTTGTTACAAAATTTCTGAGAAACACTCAGGGAAAAAGTGAAAAGAAAGAAGTGTAACAGTTGATATGATTGAGATGGGGACCCGGAACAGTAACCTGGCCATCCCACAAACCGAGGGGCGTCCCCGCTTCCCTGGAAGGAAATGCTGCAAATTGTTATACCGCACGATTATGTGTATATGCATAGTGATTTTATTGTTTTTCTGTCACTAACAATCAGAACTGCATTCTTTATTGGTGCACGAAGCGTTCCAATTTAAGTGCACCCACCAGATAATGTACGTATGAATCCACAAAAGCACCCAGACCCTATATAGTCATTCCGGTTCCAAAAAAATCTGATGGTAAGGTAATCAAACTAAAATTGAATGTAATTAGCAGTGATTAATGCACACTTGAGGTAACGAATTAAGAGAAAAGCTGGAGACAGGGTCAGCCAGGAATGAATGAAAATATAGCACTGACCACTACACACACACACACACTGAATGCACATGAACAAGGGCAAGTGTCAATGGCTCCAGAACCTCGAACAAAGACAACAGAAAGTATGAGACTGATTAACGAACAACCAGTCCCTGAAAATAATAAAGGTGACCAAAAAGAAGCAAATGAAAGGCCAACTAAAGCAGACATAGCAAAAGCCCTCAAGAAGACAGAAGCGGCTATGAGAGAATTCACTGCACAGGACACAAATGTTGATAGACCATTTATTCCTGATTATAGCTAAAACAAGGAAACTACATGAGGAGCTGAAAAATAAAACCACAGAGACTATAGTAATAAGCATACCAGTTCCAACAAAAATGACAAACACCAGGCCCACGATGCGGGCTTTCGTTGGGCTGATGTCAAACAGATGGTGGGTAAAGGCACTCTACGAAAGAACACAAGAGGTGAGGAGGAGAAATGCAAAACCGCCTCTTACCACAATGATACAGTTAATGAAACCTGCTTCACCGACAAGCATGCCTGAGAGTCACCCAGTAGGGAAAAGCCATATTTAAAAATGTAGCTATAGCTAACTACAGAAAGACACTAAGAATCAAGAGAAGACCACATGAAGATAACAAGGAACTGAATGATTACCTGGACAGCACAGCACATCTAGGAAATAATATTTGGTACCAACACATGAAAGACGTCGGAAGAAGAAAAAGCTGAGGAGAATGCCACGTCTGTGCACTCCTACCGTACAGTATGGGAAAATCCAAGATCTTTGTGTGATGTCCCGACAGCACACTGTTTGTCACACGTAGCAATGTGCAACACCAGAGGACAGTTCAGGGGAAAAGTTGCCTCACTAATGTGGACAATGGAAACAGCATATCCAGATGAAGATGATTATGTCCAGGACATTAAGACAAGGAACAGAGCTCATACCAGGAATCACATGATCAGGTATGCAAAGCCGGAAGAAAAAGGAGCAGGAACAAGATGGGGGATTAACCCGAGACTGAACGTCCAAGGAAAAGCTCCAGAAGAAGCCCAAATTTGGAAGAATAGAGGCCAGATGCAGATTTGGGAAACAGTGCTTTCTCTGGGAAGAAGTAGTAGTGATATTCCGAGCGTGGATGGTTCTTGGAGCCTGCAATGAAGCAGTAGAAAACTCACAAAAACTGTGCAAACCTCTATGGCCAAAATTAGTAAAATTACTAACCTGGGTCGAAGATAGAGGAGGACCCTTGCAGATAGTACCACTAGAAAGCCCAAAATTGTGCTTCAGGAAAAATGGCACTAGGAAGATGGGAGAGAATCAGAATTGCGGACACATTTTTGAAGCTCCCAGAATGACTCAGGGACCACAGTGATTATGGATCATTACTGGGCATGTGGATCCAAAGCATACATAACACTACCGGAAAACTGGGGAGGCATATGCACAATTGTGAACGTCCACGTTCCCGCACTTGTGATCCCGAAAAATGACCTGAATATTGACAGTTTCACAAAAGCAGATGCTCACCTAATGAAGAGAGCAAACTACTTTTCTGCCAAATCAGAAGAAGCATTTCATGCAATCCCATATGAACACAGGCTGTTTAGCCTCACCTCATCAGTATTCACAACGATTTTCTTGCCACACATTCAAGTTGGAGTAAATACTAAATGGTTGCCGATAACCCGATGGGAGTTATTGCAGACCATGAAAACCACCATAAAAGGATTCAACACAATCAAAGAAGAACTAAGAGCAATTCGATTGATGACCCTCCAGAACAGATATGTACTTGACATGATCACTGCGATGGATGGACGTGTTTGCGCAAAAATCGGAGAGTCATGTTGCACATTTATACCTTCGCATGATGAAGAAAATGGAACCTTAACAGAAGCCATAAGTATGCTGACAAACCTTCAGAACCAGATGATCAATGAAACTGACAGCTGGTTGGGGACACTATTTTCATGGGTCCCACAATGGATAGCAGACATATTCAAGATGTTGGAAGCCCTGTTAATTATGATACTACTAGGATTTTGTGTTATCAAGATAATCATCACACAATGCCAGAAAACTGCGAAGAAAGTCATTGGAAAGAAGACCATGATCGATGTCAAACCAGGATGGAAGCCCAGAGACCTGACTGATGAAGAAATCAGAGAGTGTGTGAGGGCTAGCAAATTTGCGCCTGAAGGAACAAAGTTTGTGTATCCCAGAAAACAAAGAAAATATGAAGGAAAATGGATATACTGCAGCCCAAATGGACAATGGCAGATAATGACCTGGAACAAAGATGAACATGTAAAAACAGCAGGAAGTTTGAAGGGAGTAATAAAAATATGGACTCCAAAAAAACACACGTTCATACCATCATGTACAAACCCAGTAGACGATGAACAAGATGCAGAAGAACCAAGTAAAACAAACCCAAAGGAGGATGCAGAAGTGGTTGATGAACCGACCAGAGGGGGGAGTGTAGAGGAGGTCCCAAACATGGCCTGCAACCCAGCCCCCCAGTTCGAGGTACCAGGAACATATTCGCAAAGGTTTGTGACGTATGAGGAACAAATGAGCCAACAGAGAGCAGCTCTGGGATTCTGCCCAGGGCCCAACAGAAGAGCAATACCTGTTCAAGTGCCTATAACTAGGCAACCTTGGGCAGCCCGGTACCCACAGAGAAACCGTACCAGCAGTTAACACGAAATGAAGACTACTTGCAGAATGTCCCCGAAGAGACACATAGAGCCATAATTGAAGGAGAGTGGTGACGACACACGGGCCCGGACAGACTCACAGATGCACGAAACAACGTCTAAAGGATGACACACAAGACAAAAAGTTATGAATAATGGTGCAACAGACTTAAAAGAAGAAACAACGTTGCAGCACAAAGAACGTAACCATGAAGGAAGGATGATTACACGTAACTGACTAAAATGCCTGTAAATAGGCTTGGAACGCAAGAAGCCAAGGAACCGGTAGTGCTTGCAATGCTTAGTAGAAGAATAGAGCAGCAAGCGCCAATTATATATCTACCTCAATGAAGCACACTATACAAGTGTGACTCCATTTTGTGAAAGCAGAATTAAGACCAGGCTGCAAGGAGCTAACAAGGCCAGAATTCATATTCCAGGTAAAGCCTGAAAGGAAAGAGCAGAATCGAAACTCAGCAGCTCATGCCTGGGAATTCGAGGTCAACTCAAAGAAGGGAGGAGAGCGGCAACCTCGAAGAATCGAAACTTCAGAGCATAGCAGCCAGTCAGTAAAGGTCGAGATAAGGATGCCCCAGGCAGGTGGCGAGGCTACGGAAGAATCAAATACATGAAAAGAAGGAAAATGAAGCAGATTCACGGTGAACAGACACGTGACCAGCCAAGGGCAAAGAGGTACCAACGTCTGATGTCACCCAGAACCCGAGGATGCCATAACCTTTCCTGATAAGAAGCTACAGTTTTGAGGCATCCTCGGCCAACTAATTGACAAATAGCCCTAAAGTACTGATTGATGGAAGGGAGGCAGGGTTAATCTTGGGGCACTCTCCCTTTTTGGGCCATCCCAATTTTACAAACAATTTAACCTTCACTAGCATGGCATCCAATGTTTGTGGCATCCATCCACTTTTCGTAGTTCACAAACACCAATTCTGATGGTTCATCCTCCGTACTTGCCTCCTTACCTTTGCCCAACCTCCATAGACAATCAGCCAAAACTTTATCTTTCACAAAAATCACTAGCATTTCAAATCTATAACCTTGCAACCTTGTGACACAACTTGCCACACGTCTAGAAACTTTGTCAAGACCCTTGATCCATAAAATAGTCTTTAACAGTTTTTGATCTGTCTTTATAACAAAATCCGTACCCCACACAGCTTTTTTGAATTTCTCAACAGCCCAATAACATGCTAGCGACTCTATTTCCAAAACTGAATATCTTTAACATATTGAAAAACATGTTTGATACACATTGTATTGTGCAAAAAACTGTAACAATTTAAGTTTAATCACTACCTGAATGGTTCTTAATATGAGAAAGAACATAGTATATGTAATATGTTGACTGATCATTTGTGTTATTAAAGGTGAAAAGTAAAACATTCTGTTATTTTTGTGAATTGAAAGCATAGGAAAACATATTCACTCATTTGCAATTGAACAGTGAATGTTCCACACCTAGGTTGTACAAGTGTGTGCCCTCTGTCTGCCCCTCAATGATTTTGAAGGACCATTTCTCCTTTGGAAATTGTACAGGTAGACCCTGTCTCCTGCTTCGTACTCCTTCTTTGAAGTTTCTAAGTCGTACTAGGCTTTCATTACCTTTGCCGACTTTTCTAAATTGTGCTGAGTGTAAGTAAAAGTGTGCTGAGAGGGGTTTCCATAAATGTTCAATGTACTCATGGGTCATGGATGCGTTGATCAGGGTCTGCTGTTGCGTTCTGTAGAGCCGATTCTGAGGTAGCACCAATGCATGTCCTGTCATGAGCTCAAATTGAGACATTTTGGTTGCAGAAGATGGCGCCGATCTGATGGCCATTAAGACAACGCAGTAATCAGATGTCCCAACTTGGTCCAGAGTGTGCCACAAACTTCTTCAAGATGCCCACAATTGTTTTTTTGTACATCTCAACTCACTCGCTCGAAGCTAGGCTGTAGGCAATGTGGAGTTTTCTCTTTACCCCTAGTATCGCTCCCATCTTGGGCATCACCTCTCTTTTAAAATTACTTCCTCAGTCTGATTCAATCCTTTGGGGAAGGCCGAAATGAGAGAAGATGTGATTGATCATTAGTGCGGCAGCTGTCCCTGCCTTACAAATTGGGCCGGAATGCATTCTACCCACTTAGTAAACAAGCATGTCACGGTCAGCATGTACTTGTTTCCTCTAGAAGACCGAATCACTGGCCCGATGAAATTGACTTGCAAATCCGACCAAGGCAATGTCATTCCCCTTTTCTGAATAGGAGCTCGGTGTAAGAGGGAACTTGGCTGGAACTAGGCACACACAATAAACCCCTTTAAGTAGATGTTGAGATCCTGGCCCATGTGTGGCCAATATGAGACCTCATGAAATATTTCTAATGTGGTATGAAACCCCCTATGACTGGCATTGGCCATGTCATGGGCGTGACTTAACATCAGGCTTCAGAATGAGGTAGGTATCACCCACTGGTCACATCCAGATATGGATCTCCGTACCAACAAACAATCTTGGATTCAGAACATTTTGGAAAACTTCATCAACAACTGGAGATCATCTTTGCCCATATAATTGAATTCCATCAGAGGAAAATTCACAGGGTCTTTAATAAGTTTCATAAAATTTCACAATAATTGGGTTCTCTTTTGGTGCAGTAATCAAATCTGCATCTGGGGTTTCTTTACTCTACTGGGCATTTGAGAGTTGATTATGGGCATGGGTTTGGGACCTAGTGACAGAAGCGACCTGGATTTCCCCCAACAGGAATTTGGTGTCTATGAGATCCCTGTCAAAGCCTATGGTTTTCACCAACAGATCAGCCAAGTCATTTCCAGTTTCTTTGGGTACTCTATTTTAGAGTGACCTCTGATCTTTTTCCAATAGATGGTCATTTCATTAGTGGATTAGCAGATCATCAATTGATTGGATTAATGTCCTGTGCTTCAGTGGTTTGTTATTCGTACACAACATGCCTCTATTTTTCCAGTTAATCGGTTATTCCCCAAACCCATTCCTGACATAATCTGAATCTGTGATTATGACCAGTTCTTTGAGTTGGTGTTGCATTGCAGTGAGGATGGCTTGATGTATCGCCGTCAACTCTGCCACCTGACTACTTCACGGACAATATTGTACCCAGCAGAGGGTTCCGGGGTATCATTCACCAAGGCATTCCCAATGCCTGCCACTAGTTCTTTTTCCCTGTGATTGTCAACATGGTAGGAGCACCCATCCTCATATACTGTTTGTATCCCCTGACACATGTCTTCCTCATAGACTTTGTGCAGAGAAGTAAGGTATGCCTCCATATTATCATTGGTCTTTAGACGTTTGTCCTCAAGACAGTTTTCTTGAGCACAGTCATGCACGTCAGCCAATCCTTGCGCTAGAGGACTATTTATGTTTTGGCCTTATCTGATCTCCACAGGAAAGCCTTGCATGGACAGAATCCATGAAATAATTCTGGAATTACTCACGTTCCTTGTTCGTATTTGGTCGCTATGTAAGTATTGCAAGGGTTGGTGAGTAGTCTGCACTGTGATGTGTTCCCCCTGGATCATTCGGCGGTAATTCTTCAACACCCACACCGTTGCCAGGAGTGCCTTTTCACAATTGTTTAATTTTTCCTCAACAGAAGACAAAGTCTTGCTCGCGTATGAGATTACTTAGTTGAGCTTCTCATGCTTGTGGTATAATACCACTGTTGTGCAAGTATCTGAGAACCTTGTCTCCAAGAAGAACTTGTTCTTTATGGGGTAAGCCAAACAAGGGGCTTGGGAAAGGGTTCTCTTTAATTGTTTTACTGCCTCTGATGGTTCCGGACCCCACTCCCACTTGACCCCAGCCTTTAATAAATGGACCAAGGGTCAAGTGACCTCTGCATAGTATTCAATGAACTTCCGACTATAATTAGTGAGTCCAAGAGGGCTTCTTAGTTCACGCAGAGTCATAGGGTCCTTTCATTTCAGTAAGGCTTCCACCTTTTTCGCCTGAGGACTGAAACCCTCAGGGGTGGTTTCATGCCCTAGGAAGTTCACACAGGTCTTACACCACTGTGCCTTCTGAAAGGACACTTTTGCTCTGGCTTTCTGCAAATGGGTCAGAACATAGCGTATTCAGCTATGTGTTCCGCCACAGTCAAGCTCTAGATTAAGGCATCATCTACATAGGCAAGGTTTCCCCTTTCAGCCAAATCGGCATGGCTTTATGTAGGAAGATATTAAATTTATTGCCAGAGTTTATGTATCCAAAGGGGGTTCAGGTCCATGTGTATTGCTGCCCCCCCAAAGGTAAAGTCAAGCTTGTACTCTTCTTCCCTTCACACGGATACTGTGCAGTAACCGTTGGTCAGGTCAATGGCAGTACACCATTCACACTTGGATCTGGGCCAGTCCCTGAGCAATGTCCATATTGACATGTGGACACGTTTATTTAACTCCCTTAGGTCTGCATACAGTCTTCATTGGCCATTGGGTCTGAATATCCCCAGTAACAGGTTGTTATAGGTACTGTGGATTGGATGAATTATCCCATGGGATTCTAAGTTTTTAATAATCTCTGTGTGTAACTTCATAGAGGTGAGAGGTAGCCGGTATTGCTTCACAAATACTGGAGCCATCTCGGGATCTGTAGTAATCGTGTTTGAATGTATCTCAATGCGTCCATAATCATATGAATCCACTGCAAAGATATCCAGAAACACCCTTTTCAGCTTCTTTCGTTGCTTCTCGGTCTGGACGTGACGTTCCAAGGATAGGAGGTAATTACTTTTGACTCGGAATACCTCCTCATCCTTCCTGATGTCACAAGTCACTTCTTCCGCACCATAAGGGCAGGAAGAGTTCACCAATACATTTCCAGCTGGCCAGGTGAACATGTATCTGGTGGGATGCTGTCGTCTATATGTAAGCAGTCATTATGAATTGGTCCCGTGATTTCATTACCTAAATCAATAGAATAATTATGGCCATCAACCGCCATTCCAATAAAGGTGTCTGCACCCAAAGTGATACTTCGAGGGTTACTGTTATCCACCAATATTTGAGTGGTGTAATGTTATAGGTAAACTAGGGGTGTTGTATGTAAATACAAACTTTGCTGTTGGAAATTATAATTCAGATGTATATAGGCGTCTTTGTTTTTGAGGTTCTGTCCTCGCTTAATTTTTATGGGAATTCTAAATTGTCGCACCTGTCCTGGGATGGTAATCTCTTCTCTCACTTGAACTTCAACCACATACGGCAGCAATTGAGCTGACCAGAATGCTTTCTCAGTGTTGTCAAAGCCCATGGGGTTACCTCACAGTCGAGACCAAGCTTTGTTATTAATTACGTCCTAATTAATTGTGAATCGATTGAGAATGTCACTACCCAAGTAAAAGGTGGAGGGGCCATCTCTCACGACACAACAATTATGTTCTATGCTTTTGCCACCAATGGAAATCTTTAGCATACACCTGCTAGGCAGGAGATGTATGGAATTTGGAGTTATTAAGCCCATTTCCCACTTATCAATTAATTTAAATGTGGGAATGGTCTGATCTTTTTGGAGCTTCCTGAATATTTGCTTTGCTGATGAAGCTTCATGCTTTTTTCAGGCATACACTGGTGAGAACATGCCCCCACCCTCATTTACCTCAATGGGGAAAAACAGCAGCCCACCCTTTATCTGATTGTCGGTCAAACATTGAGCTGGTTTTTCATTATCTTTTGTCATGGGATTTGAGTTTTCATCTGATTGTGGATTGGTATAAAACTTCAGTATTTCCCTCCATCAAGTGGAGAATGCCACTTAAAACTCGGAGGGAGGTTGATTTTCAAAAATGGAGAAGGGCTCCCATCACCAGTTTGTTCTCCTACAGAGATTATGGTGATGTCTGGGACATCATTGTTCCTAAATTGGAATTTATTTTGTCAGACAGCTGTTCAATCATGTGGCAAGTGCCATTCAAACTCACATAGTTTGTACTTTGTTTTAATTTGATTGGCCAGTTAGTCTGAGTTCAGAGGACCTTGTTCACGCAGTCAATAAGGGGTGATAACCTCAGAAGGAGGTAATTCCCCAGTAGACAAGGTGTGCCCTCTGGAGTGAAGACTATCACCGGGTGTTTCACGCTATGTCACCCAATTTTGTTCTCCAGATCTGCAGTCCCTTCGACGGAATTATTATTCCCATCAAAGTTTTGGAGTTGTCCGTCAAGAGATTTCGAGGGGAATTTGGTGACTCTGCCCCCTTCCTGAATTGAGTTGGTCGACTGCCTTTTTCAACATGAGGGTGGCTTGGGATCCAGTGTCCACCAGCGCTGATAATGCACACTTACCCTGAACCTTGACGGAAGCATTAAATCTTCCTTTTCTCGCCTCAAGGTGGCATAGAAAATGTGCATTCTGTGCCAGCCTGGTAGTTAACTTTTTATATTGAGCTCCGACACTGTGTGATTTTGGACATTTTTCTGTGTCGGGGTCAAAAAATTTTGCGCTCAGAAAGAAGTGGGATTGGGAAGTCCCCTTTTTTTCCCCCGATTCTTCGCTGTTCCCCTTTTCCTGTAGATACCTTAGTGCTTTCAGGGCCATCTGGTTGACATTGCGTGGGTTTAAGAGCGTCTTGCTCTGGGTCGGTTTCCACACATACCCCCATCAAAATCAGGGTCTTTTGGATCCATTTTCCCTTGGGAGGGATCCTACATCTCTGAAAGAGAAGGTTTTCTTCCATGAGTCCCTCAGGGATTCTTCTCCTTGGAAAGCAATGATGCCGACTTCCTCCACAAAGTGGGATGTCTTTGGCTTTCGATTTCTCCTACTTACCCTCTGTTCTTTAGGTTCTAGCTTTTCGGGGGTAGAAGATTTATGTTCAGGCTCAGTGTTTTGCAGGGGTTTTGTTCCAGTGGGAAAGGAAGCATCCTCTAGGGCTTTGCATCCCCCTTCCAGCCGCACATCCTCCTCTGGAGCCTGTTGGTTGTCAGAGGTTTCTTCCCGTCATTGCTCTGGGCACCAGACCAGGGTGTCAAGTTATTCTGGGCAGCAGTTACAGTGGAGGGTTCTGCTGAGCCCTCAACTTGTGACCCATGTCTTGGGTTAATTGATGGACTTGTGTTCCAGTTGTGATATTTATTTCTGGTTGGTAGGGAGGTCTTGATTCATACCTGTGCTGCTCTCGCAAATGGTAGCTGTCCCTTCTCCCAGAGTAGCATGGGTATTGGGAGTTTCCCTAGTAACCTTCCTGCCTAGGTCTCCCTTCTCCTTGGTAATCTATTGTCCTGAAAGCATGGAAAGAAGGGAGGATTATTCTGGGAATGGGTGTTCGAAGGGTATCGAGGAAAGAAACCTAGGTTGGGGGGTGTAGTATTTCTTTCCTCCTGAGGGAAGTTCTGAGGGAAGATTTGAGGGCAGTTTCCTGGTACAGTACTTACCTTATTGGATCCCCCTCTGTGGCGTGGGAGTTCATACATGCTCCAGGATGGGTCTGTTACTCTTGTATCATGGACTGTTATAGGTGGCAGGGTCAGATGGAGCATTTGTCTGGTACCCTGCCTGGCTACCACCCAATTGGGTTGGACATAAGGGTCTCCTCTGCCTCTCATTCTGCTTATTGGTGGGAGGAGTATTTTTAGGCCCCCCCGTCTCCAAGTCCAATATGGGTGTATTTTTCACCTCCACTACCTTTGTTGGGGTGGATGTGTTTGATGGTTTGTGTTTTTTTGTTTTTTTTCAGAGAGCTTTTGGACATTATAAATCTGGGTGGCCTTTTCTATCACCCAATCCAGGGTCCTACCCTTATGGAAATCACTTAGTAGTTGGGTCATAATGTATTTCAGGAGCACATGGAAGTATGTGTTAATGAACTCCTGGCTATTGGTGTTCACCCACCTAGAGGTCTGTGCAAATAATCACTGCAACTCCTGCACAAACGTTCTGTGTACTTGGTCTACCCCACACTGCAGGTTGTTTGCCACCTTACAGGCCTCCTGAGGGTTCCTGTGAACGGAGAATTGTTTTAAAATGGCCACCTTGTAGGTGGACCATTTCTGGTAATCTTGGTCCCCCAGCCCTGCAAAGAAGATGGAGTATTCTGGGGGAAAAGTACATTTAACAAACTCCATGGAATTTTTGTCATTTTTAATACCAAATGTATTCATCATTTGATCAAAAATCCCTAGATGCTCTCATACTGAATATTTGACGTTCCGATGGTAGGGAGTCATAAAGCTGTTTATGGCCTTTATCTGCCAAATTGGGTCTTTCACAAGACCTCTCTTCTGTTTGGCAGACTTTCTTTTCTGCTGCACCTGAATCCACTCACCCTCTGACTCAGAGCTGACTCAGTGCTCAGAGCTGCTACTGTGTCAGAGCTGCTACTATTGGTGGTCCATTCCCTGTCCTCTAGGTCCCCTACCTCTATGAGACTGGGAAATCTACCCATAATCATGCAGTCTGGACTCTTCTCCCCTGTGGTGCTCTGGGCTCTCAGGGTCATTTCCCTTGTACTCCCCTTTTCCCATGGAGGAGAACTTACCTTCCTCATCCATCCTTCCAGGTAATGTGGGGAATTCTCCCATCTCCCTAAATGTGTGGAGGGTGTTAAGATGCTATTTAGTGGGCTACACCCTGGTCCTGGTCTTTCTGCAAAGCGGACCATGAGGTCCCTTTGTAACTTCATTTTCTACCAGTCCAACTCCCTGATAATTTCATCGTAGGAGCCCTCCTGGTCAGAAGTACATGCCAGGGTATTTTTAAATTCCCATAACACACTGGTCTGGCCACCCTCCCTTCTGCCGTGTAGAAATGTATATTTATCAATATATGATAAGGAATAGCCTTCTGGCTCAGTTGGACTAGGCCTGGTTGAGTCCAGCTGCCTCATGTTTCCATGTTCTTGGAAACTGGCAGGTATGAAGTGAGCTGCACCCTGTAAATATGAGGTGATGAGTTGGCTTGTGCCCCCTGGTAAGGAGGTCATCACTCCGTAATCGGAGGGTGTTTTTCCATACGCCGACTGGTCAGGGTGCCTCAAAGTCTGTTTTTACTTGGCTATTTCACTTTCCAACCTCTCACATTTGAGTTCCTCAGCCTCTATCTCTTGGTGATATGCAGATGCCTGAGTTTTCAATTCTGACACCAGTGCTTGAATGACTTCTAGCACTTTATTTTGTGCCATTAATCAATCTCTTAGTCCCTTGTTCTCTTCACAATGGGGCTATTTTTCCTTCTGTGAGGCTTGTATCATCTGCGCTTATTCAGATAATTTCTTTTTCAGTAGACTGATCTCCTCCCCTTGTGCAATTGTTGCCTGTGTTGCCTGCTCTATGCCAACCTCTGCTTGCCTCACATGTTCCATTAATTTTGCATTTTCTAGCCTCATGACAGTCAGTTCCTGAGAACATAAATCACTTTTCTCTGTATCCAACCTTAACTTATGCACTTCCTGAAACAGGACTCAATTTGTTATTTTCTTTGGTCAACTGCTCTCTCTTCCATGATCAATTTGTGAAAATACATATATGCTGTGAGCTGAGCCATTTTTATTTGCTCATCTTGGCTGGCCTGTGTCATATACAAGTGTGTCAGGGCCTGATGTAACAGCCCAGTATCCTGCCACATATCAACATCTGCAGAGGTAACCTCCTGCATCATTCTAGGATGCCACATTTCATGTTCTTGTTCTTGTTCTTGTTCTACCCATTCACCTTCAATAAACAATAAACAATAAACAATTTCAGCACTGTTCCTGCTTAGTTTCTCTCTATGCAAGGGCAAACATTTCAACCCTGTTCCTGCTTAGTTTCCACTCACATTGACAACTCAAAATCAACACTGTTTCATCTATACATTGCCCTGAAACCCAAGGTACAAGTCTGAATGGCACCTTCACAATGCAACACAACTTTCCATCCACTGCAATGCAATTACACCCATATGAATAGTCTGCTGCTACTGCACTGTCACAAGTGAAGACTCTCAACAGAAACTTGGCTCTGAGCCCACAGCTTTGTCGCAGTTTATTAGGCGGTGATACTCAACTCAGGGATTTCCTTTCCCCCAAGCAAGGTGGTGCGCACCCCAAAGCGCTTATACAGATTCAACTTTAGTGAAGTCTCCAATCCGTCTCGCACCACCCCAACAAATACCCTCTATGCCCTCAAGGAGATAGGACCAGGCTGGTGTATAGTACGATTATATATATTTATTTAAGGTTTGACAAAATGGAATAGCAACCAAAAGATCAATCACCAATGCTGTGGCGCTGCACAATATCACAACTCCTAATTACTTTCCGTTATGAAAACAGCACAGGTAGAAATTTGAAATATGCAGTCACAACTTACATCAGATTTAATTACAAATTAACCAATAGAAAACATTCACAACACAATGAAAGAATTGTTTTGGCTTGATTTTTAGAAAGGCATTGTTTGAGTAAGAACCTGGATGGGAAAAGTTGCTTTTTTATAGGCTTTTATTTGAAAGACAAGGTTGGGAAAAGGGAATCAATGGGGAATTTCGTTTGGCAACACACATACAATTGAAATGTAATGTTTGGTAATTCCGGTTTGGGATGCAAGGGAATAAATGGGGAATTTTGTTTGGCAACCTCTACATTCACCTGAATAGCACCATTCTAGGACTACTTATTTTTGGATAATGGACACCCCCTTTGGAACAGCAGTCAGAGGTTTGAGAAGGACAATCAATCAAGTCTTTATTGTCTATACCGGCTCTAACACACTAGGCATGAACTTTGTAAGTTTCAAATTCTAACAACACTTATCCCGTGATTTTCTATATGGGTATTAATTGATTTAACTTGAATTCAACCTGCTAAGGATCTACACAGCTTCCCCTTCCCCTCAATGTGAGGGAAAGGATTAAGGTGGGCTGTTTGAAACCAACACAATTCAATTTAAATGGATATGATGATTTTCTATAGTGGAAATCATTTTCATTGGATTTAATAGAATGAGCCAAGGGCCTTCCGAGTACCAACCCCCTACCTGCTATGCAAGATGGAGATTAAGGCTGGCAGTTTCCCTCCTCAAACATTTGATGGCATTTAGTATATCTCTACTTACACGGGAGGCTTTTGTCAGGGAAAAACTGCAGGGCTCCTATGAGGATATGACAGATCTGGTCAAGTGCTTCAGTCAAGGATTTTCTCCAGCACCCAGACTCCCTCTGGATCCTCTGATTGTGTCCCAGCTAGCTTCTAGATTTCCCTGTCACTGTCTTCAATGCAAGGATTGAGGCCTCTCTGCTAGTTGTTCCTCTCAAGAGTCCGGTTGCAGGCTACCTCCCTGATTAAAGTGGAAATGCCTTGTTATGATGCAAAATTCACCTCTTATAGGGTCGATGGCACTCCTGCATTATCATAATTCCAATGGTAAAAATTGGTTAGCACTCTCACTTCCCCTCCCACCAACATGCCCACTGGCTGCTGATAGGACCAGGAGGTGGGAAATGTGTATGATGTAACCTGAGGGAGGAGAAAGATTCACCATCTCAAAATGATATAGTGGTTTCATCTTTTTGGGTTCTGAAAATCTAACAATATGACAGGTTAGCTAATTTTTCAGATAGCTACATGAATCTATATATTTTTGGATTCTACATTTTATGGTGAGTCAGAAAATACTAATTTTATTTTGGCACACCCTGCTTGGGCGGAGGAACAATTTATTTAGCTTTGTGACTGCGCCATAATAGTTACAACTTTGACACCATATACTTCCAATATTAATTTCATCGTCTATCACATGAAAATGCCAAAAACATAATTGTGGTCATAATTTAGGGTATGTACATTACAAACATTTCATGTATACATGGTCCCAACTGGCTTTGTATCACCTTGAACCCGGGATGAGCCCACTGGGACACACAATGCTCTTTTTATTTAGGAAAATGTGTTCCATGTTAATCAATGGCACTGCATAATATGAGAGCTAGTTTAATTTCTCCTCTAAGTTTCCATTTCTCCTTAAGCATATGACCAGCCACCTGCTCAGACCAACATTTATTCTACCCTCTTCTCCTGGGTTTCAGGGGGTATTTGTCCAGAGATAATGCAACCTTTATGGGGAACCTGACCTTAAAGGCCATGGCCCTCATTACGACCCTGGCGGAAATCGCGGTGCTAAATGCACCTCGGAGCACGGCGGAAAGCTGCCGATACCGCCATGGGGGTTGGCGGATTTTCCGCCCCATTCCGACCTTGGCGGGCGGTAAATCCCAATCCCCATTTTAACCCTTCCCCATTCCCATTTTTGCCCCATAGGGTATAATGGGAGTGGGGAAGGAGTTAATTACGCCACCGTAAAGTACGGTGGCGTAATTAACAACAAGGTCCCGTAGCGCCATGGATTTCTCCGCCCGGAAAAACCAGGCGGAGAAAGGCTCCATGGCGCTACGGGAACTCGTAGTAGGGCGGACGGGTCCGCCACGAATACCGCTGCGTAAACCCACTCTGCCAGGGTCGTAATGAGGGCCCATGTCTTTTAGTCAATGTTTATCTATATCACTGTAGTTCCAAGCTCTCTCTCTGTATTGTTAACATTTGACTGTCTTTTTACCGACAGGGGAGAGGGGAAGTGCAATCAGGCCAGCATTGCTCTGAGTAGGTGCAGCCAGTGCAGCACGGTTCTGGGCAAGTGGAAGGAGGCAGGGTACTGTAGGGTTCCAGTTACAGCCCCTAAGTGTGTGGTAGGCCCAGAGGCAGTGCAGAGGCTACTGGTCATGGAGGAGCCTGTTACCCAGTGAGACTCTTTGGGTAGCCAGGCAATCAGTCAGTGCAGCAGACAGATAGGTCAACAGGGGAGAGGGAGCGAGAGAATGCAGAGGCAAAAAGGAAGGTATTAAGCTGTTTCCAGAGCTTCCAGTGGTTCGGCCCAAGTTTGAGAGGGGCAGGGAGGTAATTCCAGGGGGAGGCACCTGCAGAATACAGAGATCAACCCCCCACTCTCTGCCTGGAGAAGCATCTTACCATCAGAGTTGGAGGTGGCTGAGCGAAGGGCTCAGGGAATGTGTTTAGGAAGAGAGAGTTGGATGTAGTGCGAGCCCCAGACAGCCTTGTGGATGATGCAGATGGTCTTGGACTGGATCCTTGCAGCCACCGGGAGCCAGTGAAGATATTTCAGGAGATTTCAAGGCTGAAGAGATATGGTCCCTGGGCTTGAGGCCAAGGACAAGTCTCACAGTCCTGTTCTGGATTAGTTGCAGAGGGTGGATAGTAGAGGTAGGCAAATTGAGAAAGAGGCTGTTGCAGTAGTCTAGCTAAGAGAGAACAAGGGCTCTGGAGACAGTGTGCTTCTTGGGGAAAGTGAGAAAAGGAAGAATACCTCTGAGGAGGTGCAGCTTGTAGTGGACCTTCTTGGCAAGGTCCATGATGTGAGGAGAGAAGGAGAGAGTGGAGTTGAAGATGACAGCAAGGTTTTTGCCTCACAAGAAGACCAAGGAAGAGGGCCCAAGGATGGCGGTCAGAGTGAGAGAGTGTTATGCTCACCTGGTCTCTGCAGGAACGTTGGGGCACGGTTGGAGCCTTCCCTCGATTTGGCTCCCTTGGATAGACTCTCTCCCCCAGCTGCTGCTGAGCCTGCTGTTCTGGATACTGATATTGCCCCTGAGAGAAGATGAGAGGCAATGAAAATGTGTGGTGGTGTCATGAATTCCCTCAACCCTCCCGTGCCAAAATGAAGTGCATAAGCGCTTTGCCATGCAAGCTCACATGTAGTTTTGTAACGTGTAGCTCCGCGTTGCTGGACGCCCGGATGAGGTGAGGAAAGGACTCGACTTCGATGGCAATGGGATGCAGGAAAGATGCGCACCCAGCGATGGAGCAGCTGAAATCAGTCAATAAGCGCCTTCAGCGATGGAGTAGCTGGATTCAGGTAAGAGGCACCTTCAGCGGTGGAGCAGCTGGAATCAGGTAAGATACACCCTCAGCGATGGAGTAGCTGGATTCAGGTAAGAGGCCCAAGGGTGCTAGGCTCAGAACAACGCCTCCACATGTATTATCAAACTCTGCATTGCTAAGGAAGGAATCACTCTTCAATAGTATGTTATAGAGATAAATCTAATTTTTTTATATTAGAGTTGTGTGCAAAAAGGCATAAATCCAACATTTAGAGAAATTAAGACATCAAAATGGTTTGCTAAAACCAAGACAACGATCAGACAAAAAAAAATTGAAAGATATTTACAACACACAGTGCTGAAAAAACATTTTTTGGGACAATCTCCAAATTGTGTGCGTGCAAACAACCCGACTCCTATTAGGGTTTGCCAAGAAATTCACATATTACAGTGTACATATTCAAGTCAACATTTGTGGAAAACACATAGAACAATGGTGGGAACACAAAATTATTTTTCTTGCGTAAACAGCATTAATGTGCTGTAATTTTGGGGGGAGTAGTGCGTCTACACCAAGTGTTTCAGCCGTTTCTAGGTGGGCTAGGTGTGCCTCATCTTTAACACGTGTCATGATCTCTGCTTCCAAAAGGTCAGGGTGTTCCCAACTCCCTTGGAAGCAGATCCATAACCCAGGTTCCGAGTGCCAACCAGTCCCAATTGGGCTTTTGGACCCAGTCCTGCGCCAGTGGCACCAGCGCTCATAAATATGCCCAGTCCCAGCGCTGGAAGCGCCGGGCTCATAATGCTTGGGTGGACTTACCTGCACGCAGACCATGCCTGCTTTACTTGCCTGCCAGTTGAGCCTCTGATCCTCTTCTGTTTGGAACTACTTTCCTGTTGGGTGGGGCAGGAGCCACTTCCTTGGTTCAGACACTGGGAACTCTTCTGGAAAGCAGGACTCTTTTCTTACCTACGTGGCTGTGGAAGGAGACACCTAAGCACTACAGGAGGCTATTTAAACCAACACTCCGATGGATGAATCTTGCTTTCGTTATTCTGCATCCTCTGCAGCAGAACCGCTCATCGTGTCTTCTGCATCTGATCCTGGGCCTAAGGAAAAAGGCTTACCATCCTGAATCCAGTCTTCCAGCAACACCTATAAGGACAAGAAAGAACAGGTTAGCATTACGGTCTTCAGTGACAGCGCTTCACTTACCTGGTCCATCGGCTGATCACCAACGCGCCTCACGCTGCATTCCGGCATCTGAAAGACAAAGGCTTACCTACTCTTCGTGCGCTCCGGAGGTCTTCGCACTGCATTCCGGCATCTGAAAGACAAAGCTTACCAACTCTTCGCACGCTCCGGAGGCCCGGCGCTGCATCCCGCATCTGAAAGACAAAAACAAGGTGCGTTTAAGACATTGGGGAACTTTAACGACTCACGTGCCATTACTCCTTTCCACATCTAACCCAGTGCGTATTTCCGGCCACCCTTGCAGCCGCCCGAACTTGTACCTGAATATTAAAAAGGGACAGTTAGAGCCGCATCGTGAAGCAGGCCAACAAGCGCTTACTTACGTTGCTTCCAGGCGCTTCTATCATCACACGGGCTCGATCTTCAACTCACTTCAGCCCGTCATTCGCCATCGCCGGAACCCTGCAAAACAAGAGACATCATTACTAAAGACTTTTAAGGACATTAGAATTACTCGAAACTTACCGTTCGTGCAGTAAAACGACAGTACATCAGTCCTCTGTGAAGTCAAAGAGCCTGCTCCCCTTATCCATGAAGAAAACGTTACAGCACCCTGCCCCGGCAGCAGATGGAGAGCACGGTGCACTTCCTAAGGTGAGGGCGTAACCTTTGGGCTTCTACAGAAGAAGAGAAAGGGAAGAGGAGAGAGACATTCAATAACCCAGTTCATTAATCCCATATTTTCTATCTGCAGACATCTTACCCTTCGAGCAGACATACAGTGCACAGGGTCCGGCCCAAAGAGCCAGCGCGTGTTTACACATCACCTTGAAGATACGTATACGCCCAGTCAAGACCGGCGCCTCTACGGGAATCAGGTGAGCGTTACAGAACGGCAAAGCCAACCGCAAACTCCCCGTCCAGGCGCTATGGATGAGAGCCTCGGGATACTGGACCAGCTAGCCCAGTTACGTTGGGGAACTAAGGGCAGAAGTGCATTGCAGCCCGTCAGGAAACCGCACGCTCTAAAGAAGGGAACTGATTTATTTCCAAGGAGCAGAAGGATGATCTCGCTAGGACAATTGTACAGTCACAAGCCGGACAGACTCCGTTACCTGCACCTGGGGAATCTTCCTTCAAGATCCTCTATGAAATCCAGTGCAGATCAACCTACCTGGGAATGTACCTCTGCTCCGCCCGAAGATTTCTGTGGCCCAAAGAGGTTTGCAGTATTTATCAATTCATTGCCGTTTGCATTCTCTAATGCCGGCCAGCAGCCTTTCCAACTGATCAAGCTAAAGTAGCTTTCGTGCTTTCGTACCTTAGTGGCAATGCGGCAGACTGGTCGAATCCCTGCTTAGTAAATCAAGATCGATCCTGTCCTCATGATTTTCAGAGCTTTTCAGCTCAGTATGGAAAAAACTGTTCGCAAGACGAATTCACAGGGCAGGCCTTGGACAATGAGCTTCTTCGTTGCGACACAAGGTCATCAAGACCTTTTGCTTATATTGCGTCTTTCAACAGACTGATAGTGGAAACTCAATGGCCTGAGGACAAAAGGATTACGCTGTTTATAGAGGTCTACGTGGAGAGCTCAAAGATGTGTTAGCCCAAGTAGTGAATCCCGCACAAGATTGTTCGGACTATATAGACTTAGTCGTTCAAATAGATCACAGACTGCAGAACAGGAAGGCCGATCGTTCCAAGTTGATGCTCGAGTATTTTCCAACCGCCAACTCCCTTCCAAAGAGTAGACTCCGGGGAACCCATGCAAAAAGGGGGCCTGAAAGTTCCTCTTAACACAAAAGGAGCGGGAAGGAGAAAACAGTGCAATTAGCCTCTATTGCAGAAACCAGGGCACTTCTTCGAGACTTTCCGGGTGAAAACCTGCCAAGAAGGCAGTAGGAGCTGCAGATAGTTACCAAAGTTACAAACTCTGAGCAGGGAAACGACCTCGCCCGACAAGAATAGAGGTCCTCTTGCCAGCGGAAACATCGTACCCAAGCATTCGTGACTATGTCCTCATTAGCCCTGATATCGGATCGATTACATCAATGAAGCTGTCGTCGACAGCGTTCCATCGGCATTAGTGACATGAAATGTTTGAGGATGAATCTACCTTTGTCCCAAGCGAAAGACCATTACTAGGTGGGATGAACGGAATAGCTCCGACCAGTAACGCTACCACTCAAGAAGTACCTAGTAATCAAGATGGACACCATGGAAGACGGTTCGATGTATCAGGCTCCTCAGTTCAATTATCTAGGAATCCTTGGTAGAGAAACACCCATACCGATCGGTTGCGACAAGAACGGTCCAGTTTCCAGAATGTTCTCTACTTGTCACCCACCTGGTTGCACTGCAGCAATTCTCAGAGCTCCCCAGTTACCTCCCGAATACTAGAAACCAAATGTTTCCAGAGGACAGGCTAACTCTGTACTCATAGCTTAACTGCCAATAGACCGATACCGTTATCACCCCCTTGTAGTAGGAATTATTGCCCTCACTGAGCCTGAGAACCTTCACCTCGACAATACTTGTGATCAATACCTGGCAAATGGGTTTTTCGTCCTTCCAAGTCCCCTGCTTCTTCGCTTTGTTTCTTCGTTCCAAAAAAGGAAGGAGACCTTAGAACTTGTATAGATTTACGCTCCCGAACCAGATCGACCGTAACAAATAGATATCCGTACCTTTGATCCCTGAACTCCTGGCCAAGTCAGAAAAGCATGCATATATACAAGCGGATCTTAGGTAGCCTACCACTTGGTTCCGAGTAAAAAGGGCGATGAATTGGAACGGCCTTCCGGCACCCAATATGGGCTATTTGATGATCAGGTCATGCCCTTCGGACTTTGCAACTGCCTCCGGCCGCCTTTCAATTATTATGAACGATGTCTCAGAGTAGCTCATAGATCGTGTGTGTTGTTGTTTACATTGACGACATCCATCTCGTATTCTTCATCGGAATCTGAACATCGGAAACACGTGAAAATGGTCCTCGAAAGATTGCGTCAACACAACACTTTTCGCTAATTTGGAAAAAGTGTGTTTTCAATGTGACTGGAAGTTGAATTCTTGGAATCATATTATCACCTAGCAGGTGCGTATGGATTAAAGAGAGTCGATGCAGTTCTCAAATGGCCATCCCATCCTCCTTAAAGGTGTGCAAAGCATGTAGGCTTCGGCTACTTTTACCGCAGGTTTATCCCCCGATTTTCTCGAATAGTCCAGCCATCACTGCCTGTTAAAGAAAAACAACGTTTTGAATGCTTCTACGAGGCGGAACAACGCTTTCAGGATTTGAAGACTAAATTATCTCTGCACCAATCTTAAAACACCCTCGCCCAGAACTCCCTACACGTGGAAACGTGCTTCAAATCCTTGCCATGGGGCATTCTATCATCAAAGGACCCGTAACCCAATCAGTTGCATCCCGTGGCATTTTGGTCCGCCAAATTCTCGCCTCCTGAAATCAATTACACGATTACTTACAAGAACTTCTGGCTATTCAAGACTGCCTTAAGGCTTGGCGGCATTATCTGCTGGGGCCCGACACCACCGTTTACTGTGATTACGGATCACCGAAACCTGCAATATTTGAAACCGCAAAAGCCCTAATCCTCTAGACAACTCCGTTGGCATATTCTTTGCCGAGTTTGACTCATAATTACCTATCGACCTGGTACAAAAAACGGTAAAGCTGATGCCTTTTCTCGGTGGGAGTGGAAGAACACTTGATCAACCCTAACCTGTACCCATTCATTCCCGAACAAAGAATTCTGGTGTAATCGCACACAATCCATTAGAGAAGTAAGGATAAAGCCAGCAACGTGTAACCTCAGCAGACTACAGAATTGGCATCTGCAGAAAGGACTTTGCAGTAAAGGACAACTTATTTATTTGTCCAAGACGATTATACCTTGACCGAGCACAGATTTTACAGAAAAAAGTAATCTCTGTTATCACGATTCTTAATGGAGGACATCCGTATGGCCAAGACCTCATGAAAAGATCAAGCGCTACTTTGGTGGCCGTTTTTGGAAAAAGATATCAGGACTTGTTATAATGTCCTGTGGTGTTGCGCCCAAAACAAGAGTCAAAGGAAAGGGCCAGCAGGCTTCTTACGCCCTATTGACATCCCACCTCGCCCTTGGCATTCGCTTTTCTATGACTTTATCACCGATACCTCCATGCTCCGGATACAATACGATTCTAGTAACGTGACTTTTCTCTCAAGATGGCGCATTCATTCCGCTCAAAGCTTGCCACCAGCAGCAATCTCTGGCCCGAGAATTTCTCGAAAACATCGTCCGACTGCACGGTTTTCCTTCGGTTCTAATTTCGGATCGGAGGTAGTCAATTATTTCTCATTTTTGGCGAAGTTGCTGTCGGTCGGCTCAATTGATGTGAGAATATCGACCAGTCACACCCTCAACCGACGGGACAAACCGAGAGGACCCAATCAAACTCTGGAACAGTATTACGCGGCATGCGCAAACAAACTGAAAAAACTTGGAAAGACATCCTTTGGATAGCCGAATATGCCTACAATAACTCTGTCCATTCGGTGAACTGGGAAAACCCCGTTTTTTCTTTTATACGGGCATTCACCCTCGACCTCGGAGTTGGATTCCCCTCCAAGATCTTGATACACCGGCAGTAGACTACCTGCCTTCTCAATCACCCAAGCCTTTAAGGAAGTGTTTCTCACCTTCAAAGGGCTAAGAACAATACAAGAAAGGAGCAGATCAACATCGAAGGGAAGCCCCTCAATATCAAGTAGGGGATTCAAGTCTTGTTATCCCCCAAATATCTACCTCTAAAAGGGCACGCACATTCAACCCAAGATACCTTGGTCCCTATTCCAACACTACCAATAGTAACCAGTAGCGGTCAAGTTGGACTTGCCCCGCACATGACGATACATCCGGTCTTCCACGTCTCTCTATTAAAAACCCGTGCAACCTCAAACCCGACTAACTAAAATCTCCAAAACCCATCCTAGTTGATGGAGAACTCGAGTTTGAATCAAAAGCATTCTGGACTCCAAGATCTCCAAATCTAAAACTATTTTACCTAATTGACTGGAAAGGCTACGGCCCCAAGAGAGATCCTGGGAACCTGCTGAATATGTCCACACTCCTCGCCTAATCAAAAGATTTCACCGAACATTTCCTGACAAGCCAAAACCCCCGAGAAGAGGCCGGTTTGGGAGGGGCCTTGAGGGGGGGTACTGTCATGATCTCTGCTTCCAAAAGGTCAGGGTTTTCCCAACTCCCTTGGAAGCAGATTCCATAACCCAGGTTCCGAGTGACAACCAGTCCCAATTGGGACCTTTGGTACCCAGTCCTGGTGCCATTGGCACCAGGCTCATCATAAATTGCCCAGTCCCAGCGCTGGAAGCGCCGGGCTCATAATGCTTGGTGGACTTACCTGCAGCAGACCATTGCTGCTTACTTGCCTGCCAGTTTGAGCCTCTGATCCTCTTCTGTTTGGAACTACTTTTCCTGTTGGGTGGGGCAGAGGAGCCACTTCCTAGGTTCAGAACACTGGAAACTCTTCTGGAAAGCAGGAACTCTTTTCTTACCTAGGCGTGGCTGTGGAAGGAGGCACCTAAGCACTACAGGAGGCTATTTAAACCACACCCGATGGATGAATCTTGCTTTGCGTTATTCTGCATCCTCTGCAGCAGAACGCTCATTGTGTCTTCTGCATCTGATCCTGGCCTAAGGAAAAAGGCTTACCATCCTGAATCCAGTCTTCAGCAACACCTATAAAGTCAAGAAAGAACAGTTACATTACGGTCTTCAGTGACAGCGCTTCACTTACCTGTCCATCAGCTGTCACCAACGCCTCGCGCTGCATTCCGGCATCTGAAAGACAAAGGCTTACCAACTCTTCGCACGCTCCGGAGGTCTTCGCACTGCATTCCGGCATCTGAAAGACAAAAGCTTACCAACTCTTCGCACGCTCCGGAGGCCTTCGGCGCTGCATCCCGCATCTGAAAGACAAAACAAGTGCGTTAAAGACATTGGGGAACTTTAATACTCACGTGCCATTACTTCCTTTCCACATCTAACCCAGTGGGTTACGGCACCCTGCAGCCGCTCCGAACTTGTACCTGCCAAAATAAAAACAGTTAGAGCGCATCGTGACAGCAGGCAACAAGCGCTTACTTACGTGCTTCCAGGCGTTTCTATTCATCACACGGGCTCCATCTTCAACTCACTTCAGCCCGTCATCCGCCATCGCCGGAACCCTGCAAAACAAGAGACATCATTACTAAAGACTTTTAAAGACATTAGAATTACTCGAAATTTACCCGTTCGTGCAGTAAACGACGGACAGCAGTCCTCTGAAGTCAAGAGGCCTGCTCCCCCTTATCCAGTGAAGAAAATGGTTACAGCACCTGCCCCGAGGCAGATGGAGAGCATGGCGTTCACTTACCTAAGGTGAGAGCGTTAACCTTTGGGTTCTACAGAAGAAGAGAAAGGGAAGAAGAGAGAGACATTCAATAACCCAGTTCATTAATCCCATATTTTCTATCTGGCAGACATCTTACCCTTTGAGTCAGACATACAGTGCACAGAGGTCCAGCCCAAAGAGCCAGCCGTGTGTTACACATCACCTTTGAAGATACGGTATACGCCCAGTCAAGACCGGCGCCTCTACGGGAATCAGGTGAGCGTTACACACGGCCTTCATCAGGACGGAGTTCTGTGTAGATTGACGTCTGTGCTGCAGGGGAAGGACACTACAGTCAGGGGGGTTGTCTGAGCCAAAATTATTTAGTTTGAGTGAATCACGTGTGGTTGATGTAAAATCAAAAAACACACATAGCTTAACTATGGGTTAATAGATTTCACAGGCGCTAAATTTGAGATCTGCTAGCCGCATGGGCTGGTCTCTGTATGATCCTGGTACAAATGACAGAGAACGAGAGAAGGAAAGGGAGGTTGAAGCAAAACATGTCCCCGTTTAAAAAGGCATCAAAAAAGTTTTTTATTATATGCAGGGAAAAAGTCTTACCTCTCGCTGGGAGGTCGAAAAATGCTGATCCAGGGTGGTATCAGTGGGAAAACAGACCCGGCTTGCACAGCTAAAAAATATATAAGGCTCAAGGTGAGTGTGGTTACCTGGTAACAACTGTCTCATATATATAGCAGTAAGTGCAGGGTTTATTTTAAAGTACCTGTGAGGGTTGCAGCATGGGCAGCCTGTCTGAAAATAAATTTTGGGCTGGAGCTCCTCAGGCTGCTGAGTCACAGATGAGACTGCAGGGGCCTGACTGCAAAGCGTTGGTGACGCTGTTGCTAGGTCCCTGTAAGTATTTATATGTCGGCCATCATGGAATGACCCTAGGATCGAGTGAGAAACAGAATGATGGATTCTGCTCCATCCGGGGGGCACAAAAAAAGCTCAATCAATTATGGGTGTGATTGGTGTCAACGCGTGTCTAAAAAGTTAATTTAGACAATATGGTTGACAAAAGGTTGTCATGGCAACCGTAAACATTGCGGAGTGGCATTGGTTTTTTATACTCTGAAACAACATAGCTAATGGCCCTATGAGGTTGTGATTACCGACAATACTTCATTTCAATATGTTGTTGCATGGATCACAAAATGTTTATGTGTCTCAGGAATCTCAGCCGAAAAAAAACATAATTAAGTAAGTGGACAGTTTAGTGGACAGTTTGAATTGTATTACTAACAGCCCGAGAGGGTGAGAATTAGGGCGTGTCACCTGGAAACTTAATACATGGTTCATAATGACAGACAACATTTGGAATTAACAAAGAAAGTATAGTTATTCATGTAGGTGATTTCATACATTGATCAAAAAAAACACACAGTGCCATAATGTCTACTGACTTCTGCATTTCATGAAATGAAAAATGATCATAGTGTTAAGATGTTCATAGCTCATACTCAATTGTTGGGCACATGTCATTACAGGAAAGACTTCCATTCAACTGACACATTTAGACCAGCCTGAACGGAGTTACGTCTGTGGACCCACCGTTGTTCTAATTGGGTCAGCGTTTTGTTCAGATCCCCCCACGCTTTGCTGGTTTCACTTTTTGGAGGACAAACCATTTTAGATCAGTATCAACTATGGTTCTTACTGATAAAATGCTCTACTAGGGGGCTTGTCTGCTACCTTGTTCCTGATACAGGAACGATGTTCAGAGATGCGCATTTTTGATGGCACGTGTGGTTTTTCCTATGTAGAGGAGTTTGCAAGGCATTGTATTACTATATGACACCCTTCGTGTTGCAGTTTGTAAAATCTTTCATTTTCCATTTAACTTGTGCATGTTCGAAGGATTTCTTTTGTAGGGTCAAAGGGCATGCCACACATTGACCACATTTGTGATGTCCAACTATCGGAGGTAAATCCCATAGTGTGTTCTGTGTTTGTGGGGGTGGCTCTATGAAGGTGTGTACTAGAGCGTCTCTTAGATTTCTGTTTTTCTTGAAAGCAAAACATGGCACATTGTGCAGGGTGCCGCAGTGTTTCACCAAATGCCAGTTCTTCTTGATGATTTTTTGGATCAATAGGCTCAAAGGTCCAAAAGTGGTGACACATACCAGTCTTCCCAAATCTTTTTTCGGTTTGTTTTCCAAATAGATTTCTCTAGGTGTATGTTTGGCTCTCTTTTTGGCTTGGTTGATGGCCTTTTTTGGATAGCCTCTTTCTGCAAGTCGTTGGGTTAGTCCTTCCGCATGTTGATGGAATTTGACCAGGTCTGAACAATTTCTTTGTATACGCAAAAATTGTTCGTACGGTAAATTGTACTTTAATCCCATCGGATGATAACTTTGGAAGTGCAACAAAGTGTTGCGGTCCGTGGGTTTTCGAAACAACTCAGTTTTTAGTCGATTCCCGGTCTTGTAGATATGCAGATCCAAGAAATCTATTTGGTGGTGATCCCAATGCATGGTAAAATTAATGTGAGTATCTCTTAAGTTGATCCAACTGTGGAAATGTTGTAGTTCCAAAGGTGTCCCCTGCCATATAATAATCACGTCGTCAATGTATCTCTTCCATAATGAGATGTTTCTTAGGAAGGGGTTGTCTGGCGTGAAGACGTGGTCCTTTTCGTAGCGGGCCATATATAGATTGGCAATGTCCGGGGCGAAAGTAGCGCCCATACTCACACCTTTAGTTTGTTTGTAGATTTGGTTCTGAAACAGGAAGAAATTTTCAGACATTGCCAATCTAGTGCACTCAAGGATGAAATTTGTGGGGGTAGAATCTAAGTCTTCTCTGGTGTTCAGGATCTCACGAATGGCTTCTAGACCAGCAAAGCTTGGGGGGGATCTGAACAAAACGCTGACCCAATTAGAACAACGGTGGGTCCACAGACGTAACTACGTTCAGGCTGGTCTAAATGTGTCAGTTGAATGGAAGTCTTTCCTGTAATGACATGTGCCCAACAATTGAGTATGAGCTATGAACATCTTAACACTATGATCATTTTTCATTTCATGAAATGCAGAAGTCAGTAGACATTACGGCACTGTGTGTTTTTTTGATCAATGTATGAAATCACCTACATGAATAACTATACTTTCTTTGTTAATTCCAAATGTTGTCTGTCATTATGAAACCATGTATTAAGTTTCCAGGTGACACGCCCTAATTCTCACCCTCTCGGGCTGTTAGTAATACAATACAAACTGTCCACTTACTTAATTACGGTTTTTCTCTGCTGAGATTCCTGAGACACATAAACATTTTGTGATCCATGCCACAACATATTGAAATGAAGTATTGTCGGTAATCATAACCTCATAGGGCCATTAGCTATGTTGTTTCAGAGTATAAAAAACCAATGCCACTCCGCAATGTTTACGGTTGCCATGACAACCTTTTTGTCAACAATATTGTCTAAATTAACTTTTTAGACACGCGTTGACACCAATCACACACCCATAATTGATTGAGCCTTTTTTTGTGCCCCCCGGATGGAGCAGAATCCATCATTCTGTTTCTCACTCGGTCCTAGGGCCATTCCAAGATGGTCGACATATAAATACTTACAGGGACCTAGCAACAGCGTCACCAACGCTTTGCAGTCAGGCCCCTGCAGTCTCATCTGTGACTCAGCAGCCTGAGGAGCTCCAGCCCGTACTTTTTTGCAGACAGGCTGCCCATGCTGCAACCCTCACAGGTACTTTAAAATAAACCCTGCACTTACTGCTATATATATGAGACAGTTGTTACTAGGTAACCACACTCACCTTGAGCCTTATATATTTTTTAGCTGTGCAAGCCGGGTCTGTTTTCCCACTGATACCACCCTGGATCAGCATTTTTCGACCTCCAGTGAGAGGTAAGACTTTTTTCCCTGCATATAATAAAAAACTTTTTTTATGCCTTTTTAAACGGGGACATGTTTAGCTTCAACCTCCCTTTCCTTCTCCCGTTCTCTGTCATTTGTAACAGGATCATACAGAGACCAGCCCATGTGGCTAGCAGATCTCAAATTTAGCGCCTGTGAAATCTATTCACCCATAGGTAAGCTATGTGTGTTTTTTGATTTTACATCAACCACACGTGATTCACTCAAACTAAATAATTTTGGCTCAGACAACTCCCCTGACTGTAGTCTCCTTCCCCTGCAGCACAGACGTCAATCTACACAGAACTCCGTCCTGATGAAGGCCGTGTTAAATATGAGGCACACCTAGCCCACCTAGAAACGGCTGAAACACCTGGTGTAGACGCACTACTCCCCCAAAATTACAGAACATTAATGCTGTTTACGCAAGAAAAATATTTTGTGTACCCACCATTGTTCTATGTGTTTTTCACAAATGTTGACTTGAATATGTACACTGTAATATGTGAATTTCTTGGCAAACCCTAATAGGAGTCGGGTTTGTTGCACACACACAATTTGGAGATTGTCCCAAAAAATGTTTTTTCGGCACTGTGTGTTGTAAATATCTTTCAATTTTTTTTGTCTGATCGTTCTGTTTTAGCAAACCATTTTGATGTCTTAATTTCTCTAAATGTTGGATTTATGCCTTTTTGCACACAACTCTAATATAAAAAAATGAGATTTATCTCTATAACATACTATTGAAGAGTGATTCCTTCCTTAGCAATGCAGAGTTTGATAATACATGTGGAGGCGTTGTTCTGAGCCTAGCACCCTTGGACCTATTCATTTGTATCTTTTGTTTTCCTAGTTAACCCTCCTGGGTAGAATAGGTTCCACACCAGGAGCCCTATTTTTTGATTCAGGTAAGAGGCGCCTTCAGCAATGGAGTAGCTGGATTCAGGTAAGGTGGCACAGAGTGTGCAAAGCACACTTTTCCATGAGCCTGGCGCTAGAGGTGCCAGGACTGGGTCCATTTGGGCCCTGGGGGTAAGGAAGGCCTGGACCCTTTTCCAATAGCCATGACAGAGAATGAAAGCGGGAGCAGGGGTCCCAATGAGAAGGATTTCAGTCTTACTTAAGGCAGAGATTGTTGGATGTGCACCACTCCTGAATCACGGATAGACAGTTAGGAATGAGCAAGAGAGGAGAGGAGGGTGAGGGGAGCCTGAAAGAGAGCTGAGTGTCAGCCACATAACACTGAATGTTAGGGGAGAAGGTAGAGATAAGGTGGGCTAAAGGGGCCAAGTAGACATTGAAGAGCTAGGGTGAGAGGTAAAAGCCCTGGCAAACACCACATGTGCAGAGTGAGGTGGTGTAGAGAAAGGACCCAAGTTGGACCTGGGAAGGTCATTCTAGGAAGAAGGAGGTGACCGACACCAGGGTTCTGATGGAGATGATTGATCAGGATGGCATGATTGACCGTGTCAAAAGCAAAGGATGAGGACAGAAGGGAGGCTAGATTAGTGAGCAGATCTTCACAGGTGTTCAGGAGACAGTTTCCGTGCCCTGGCTGCTCTGGAGCCAGGCTTGTTTTCATGGAGCCAACCAAGAGATTCAGTGTGGAGAGTAAGCTGAGAGATGGCCAACTTTTTCAGTAGTATGCCCAGAAAAAGAGTGATAGAGATTGTGCAGTAGTTTTCCGGACAAATAGTATCAGCAGATGGCTTTTTCAGGAGTGAGTGAACAAGGAAGTGCTTAAGGGGAGAGGGGAAAGTTCTAGTGGTGAAAGAGTGATTGCAGAAATCGCCGAGGATAGAGCAAGGGTGTCAATGTGTTCCTTGGTGGTTCTGGAGGAGCAGGGGCACACCTTTTGGGACAACACTTTCATAGATTGGACTTGTCTAGAAATATCATCAGTTGCGATCGGAGAGAAAAAAGAGAAGGGAGGAGGAGGGCTAGAGGCGGCCAGAGGAGGGCCCGAGAGAGGTAGAGGAAAGGAGAGAGGGACAGGATGCCCAGGGTTTTAGTGGTGAAGTGAGAAGCCAGAGCCGTACAGAAGAACTGCAAATGCTTTGGGATTTGTAAAGAAAAAAACACATCAATCCTTGAGGAGGGCCTGCTTTAATCTTGAAGAGGAGATTGATTCTGGGAATCGTTTCTTCGTCAACCTACGAGAGAACAGAGGGAGAGAGATTAGATAGAGAGGAGGGTAAATAGAGAGAGAAGAGAGAGAAGAGAGAGAGAGAGAGAGAGAGAGAGAGAGAGAGAGAGAGAGAATGAAGCGAGAGAGTGAGAGAGAGAGAGAGAGAGGAGAGCAATGGAGAGAGAGTGAGAGAGAGAAACAGGGAGAAAGAGAAAGAGAGACATAGAGAGAGAGGGAGTGAGAGAAAGAAAGAGAAATAAAGAGAGAAATAGAGAGAGAGAGCTAACACGAGAGAGAAAGACACATAGAGAGAAATAGAGAGAGACAGAGAGGGGGAGAGAGAGAGAAATAGAGAGAGAAATAGAGAGAAATAGAGACAGGGAGAGAGAGAAAGAGTGAGAAAGAGAGAGAGAGAGAGTGAGAGCGAAATAGAGAGGGAGAGAGAGAGAGAGAGAGGGAGAAAGAAAAAAGAGAGCAATAGAGAGAGAGTGAGAGAGAGAGGGAAATAGATATAAACAGAGCAAGAGAGAGTGAAACAGAGGGAGAGAGAGAGAGAAATAGAGAAAGAGAGAGAAACAGAGAAATAGAGAGGGAGATGGAGAGAGAAAGAGAAATAGAGAGAGGGAGAGAGAGAGAAATAGAGAGAAATAGAGATTAATAGAGGGAAATAGAGAGAAATAGAGATAGAGTATGAGAGAGAGAGAAATAGAGAGACATAGGGAGAAATAGAGCGAAATACAGAGAGAGAGGGAGGGTGAAAGATAGAGAGACATAGAGAGAGCGAGGGAGAGAAAGAGAGAAATAGAGAGAACTAGAGAGAGACAGAGAGGGAGAGAGAAAGAGAAATAGGGAGGGAGAGAGAGAGAGAGATAGGGAGAGAGACAGAGAGCCTCATTACAAGTATGGCTGTAGAGGAGGTCCCAAATAAAACCTGCACTCCAGTCGCCCATTTTGAAGTACCAGGAACGTTCACACCGAGATATGTGATGTATGACGAGCAAATAAACTAGCAGAGAGCCGCAGTAGGACTCTGTGCAGTGCCTATCAGAAGAACAGCACCTACTGAAGTACCGATACCCAGAAAACCATGGACCGTAAGGTATTCATAAAGAAAACCCTACCAACAAATTAAAGGAAATGAAGATTGCCTAAGTACAGTCCCGGAAGAAACCAAAAAAGGCCTTGATGGAAGATGAATAGTGACGTCACGAGGGCCCAGACAGACTCACAGATAGAAGAAATGATGACCCGAGAATGACACAAAGAAACAAAACGCCATGAATAAGGATATCGTGAATTTAAAGTAAATGAACAATGTCAAAATGGAAGAATTTTAAAGCTGTAAGCAAGATGAAGTTATTCGACCAGTTCACACCTGTAAATACGCTTGGAACCGCAAGAAAGCTAAGAAAACAGTACGGCTTGCTATGCTCAGTAGAAGAGTAGAGAGGCAAGCACCATTATACATAATCTACCTCAAACGAAGCACATTATTATAAGTATATTTCTACTTTGCACAAGAAGCAGAATCAACCCAGGTTACTAAAGGCCAAATGAGCTGAGATTCATAGTTAGCAAAACGAGAAGAGACGGCTGAAACGAAACTCAGCAGATGCAACTCGTACCAGGAGAGCCAAGCTCATACCAGTAGAAGAGACGTACAGTAGCTACATCTAAATGAAACTAAGAACAGAATATTCTGCAGGTGGTGGGTGAAATGAAAATCAAATACACAAATTGAGAGAAAAGAGACAAATTCACAGTGTCTGAATCACGTGACCAGTCGAGCAAGAAGAAGCGAGGGCTCACACCTACGCTTGGCACCTGACCAGGCAGAGATTTAGAAACTTTTCCAGACAGAAGATGCAGTCTCGAGGCCAACCACAGTGAAATAATTGACACATGGCTACTAAAGTGATGATTGATTGTAACCATAATCGGAGGAAGGCCGGGTAACTAAGGGGCACCCCGCACCTGTCTGAACATTCTGTGTGCTGCCAAGCAAAGTGGAAAAGTATGCATGGGGTTGGTGACAACCGAATCACAATGAACCAAATAATGTAGGGTCCTATAGTTAGTAGAACCAATGAGACGTTGTACTTTTAGTGACGTCTACAGTATTCATTTTTGTAGGAAGGGCTTAGAGGCTCACCTGACAGTGTTTACCCCATACCCTCACTCCGTTGCCATATACACATATAGTACCTATAGTAAAGTTACCTTTTCCTAACCAATAGAATTGCATGTTAACTTTTGAGTGTTACACGTCAATGATGATGATTTTTCAGTATAAATGTTACAACTTGTATGAAGTTCGTTGGAGTTGAAGCGAGACGGAAGATCACATCACTGCTGATATTCATAACTCCCCATTTTTTGTACTTGTCATTAAACGGACTCTGTTTGTCAAACCATTGAGTTGCCCTTATTGATTGGTGTTGGAGTAATAAATCTGCACCCTGATCCATCTCATGGGTGGAGCTATCTTGTCTTAAAGTACTTCTGAGCAAACCTCGGCTCTATGGGCCAGCCGGGGGTCTCGGAGTACATGGCAGTAAAGCAGCAACAGCGCCAGTATCGCTACCTGCACCGTTGCTACCGTACCGCCACTCTAGGAGGGTCTGACCTGGTGGCCATACCGGCACCTGGGAGCAGAACATGATGGTAGAACCGGTACCGTGATTAACGGTACCGGTGCTACCACCCTCCCCATTTCCATTGAGCCCTATGGGGCTCAAATGGGGATGTACCGGGCCTGGCACCCATGAAAGGGCAACTACTGGGCCAGAATAGCCTGGTAATTGCCCATTCACAGCTGCCGGACCTGGATGCGAGTTTAGAGGTAGCCTTGCCGGTAAAACTGCTAAGGCTATCTCCAACTGCGTAATGAGCTTAGTTGTGCAGATAAGGTGGAGTGGGTGACACATACTCATTACCCGAGGACCTCAGCCTCATCACTGCAGGATTCGACCTGCACTTCCAGACTGAATTCGGTTGTGTTGTGCAGACTGGTTCCACCCAGTTGGTGAGAGTGCACAGTTACATGTTTGATGCACAAAACTATATTAACATGTTGTCGAACTGCAAATGTTATACATAAACAGAAGTTTTGCCTGAATTCTCACAAATATTGCATTATCTAACCAACCTCTCCACTAGTATAACAATGCCTGGCCACCAATAGTCTTGTCTCAAATGTTGTTCATTATTTGTCATACCCTTATGACCCTCATGGGCTCTGGCCAATATCATCTTTCTCACACCTTCAGGAGGAACCAACTTGTCTCCTCTCATTAACATATCTCCCTTCAGACTTAACTCATCAAACACCAACCTTATGACATCAGGTATGGATCCTTTCTTTATTACTTTGCTTTCCATTACACACTCAATGCATTCACTAGTGTGCCTCAATACTTCATGTCTTAGCATGGCTTCCTGCAATCCATCTTCTGACACTACATCCTGATTTATTTCAATTTCCATCACTTGATCTTCAATGTCCTCATCATTTGCCTCTTGAACCTCAACTATATTAGTCATTCTAGACAAACAATATGCTACTTTGTTTTTTATGCCCGGTACATATTCTACATCCCATACGTAATCCTGAAGACTGGCCACCCACTTCCTAATTCTGGAAGATACTTTATCTAAAGCCTTGGTGGGAAATATCTCGTTTAAAGGTTTATGATCTGAGCAAATGGTACATTTCATGCCCCATAAAAATGGATAGAATTCGTGTATAGCCCACTTTACCACAAACAATTCTTTTTCAATGGTTGAGTAATTTATTACAGCTTTCTTTAACACTCGGGAGGCAAATGTCACGGTGTATTCTTTCCCTTTGCACACTTGAGTTAACACAGCCCCTAACCCATGGTTAATAGCATCTGTAGTGACTATAGATCTACTGGGATCAAAACTATTGAGCGGCTGGGCTTTATTTAAAGCAGACTTGATGTCTTTGAATTTTGTTTCACATATACAATCCCTTTGAAATTTAGCACCCTTCTTCACAAGTTTTCTCATGCTCACAGATTTTGTAGCGAAATCAGGAATACATTTTGAAAAATACTCTACAATTCCTAAGAATTAAACCACTTGAGCTTTGTATGGAAAACGTAATATTTTGTTAACACGTTTCAATTTTATCCTGATGCCATCCTCAGAAATGTCATGCCCCAGGTACTGAATTGTGGCTCTGTGAAATGTACACTTCTCTTTGCTAAGCGTCAACCATATTCAGAAAAAAATATCCAAGCCTTTCATCAGTCTCATATCATGTTCTTCCCTGGTTTCAGCATAAATTAGTACATCATCCTGAAAACACAGAACTCTGTGGATGTAATGAATCAGTTGATACATCGCCCTTTGGAAAACCGCAGCAGAAGATACTAGGCCGTAAGGCATGCGCTTACATTGAAATCAACTCTCTGGTGTAATAAATGCTGTAACATTTGGGGAATCTGGATGGAGAACTATTTGATAGTAGGCAGATTTCAAATCTAACATGCTCATAATTTGTGCCCCCTTTAAGGTGCCCAACATCCCTGTAATATTCGGTAAGGGATACCTATCAGGTATAACAGAACGATTCACTGACTGCAAATCAATACAAAGTCTCAGTTTCCCATTGGGTTTGTGCACAATCATTAGAGGAGAAACTCATTCACATGAGTCAGTCCTCTCAATAACACCATCCCTTTCCATTTCTTCAAGTTCATTCTTAACTCTGAGTCTGAGATTTATAGGGAAAGGCTTGGCGTTTTGCATTACAGGGGGAGAGTCAGATGTCAACCTAATCTTGTGCATATATATCTTGAAACAGCCTAAACTCACTTTGAAAACTTCATGAGCCCCAAAGATTGAGGATACAATACTTGAACATACACTATTCACTCCATCTACTGCATACACCTCCTCTTCAGCATTAGGGTCTAACTTTATTTTCAGTCTCTTTTGATTAGACCATCTCAATAACGGATGTCTACCTTTGTCTGTGCTATAGACTTTCCCTTTGTCAATCTGTCCTTATATTGTATGGTAGTCCAAAAGCAACCTAATATTTAAATCGTTTTTCCACCATATATCCCATCGGTGTGATATCTACTTCATTTATGTGTATTTCCTTAGGAATTTTACTCTCAATTATGTTTTGGGGTATCCTGAATCTATCAATCTATCAATCTATCAAACTCCACCCCATGTATTTTAACTGTCGACATGGGTTTTTCTGTATCAGCATTTTCATCAACAATGTTATTGATTTATTCGTCCTACCCAATATATGCACATTCTTCTGACTCATCACACAATTGGTCAACACTCCACATTCTCTTTATTAGTCCTGCAACAACGTGTAAAATGACCTTTCCTATTACATTGCTTACAGACGGCCTTGACACCAGGACATGTGTCACTATTGTCAAAGTGATAGATGCTATCACAACGAAAACATTTATTTCTGTCTTCACTAACCTTTCTTTATTTAAATGCAGACCCTTTCTTTTTAGCAACAGGATTCTTTTTTATCTCACTTCTTGCACTGTATAGCCAACACTTCCATGACTTGAGAATCATCACTTTTCTTAATATCAAATTCCGTTCTCATTTCTAATTCTCTGACACAATTGTAAGTGGGTTCCACTTCTTTTGAAACTCTAAGTGCGTCCACCAGGGGAAGATTACTCTTAGACCAAAAGGCTTCACGTACCTTACTGTCAGCACACTCCAACATAAATCGATCACAGAGCCTCTCATTGAGAGTAATTCCAAACTCACAAGTAGTGGCTAAAACCCTCAGAGCAGTGATTTGTTTTGTTCTACATATTCTGTTGCTTGTTGTTTCCTGTTATCAAAATGATATCTCTCTAAAATATGCTAATGGCTTTCTCATAAAGTTTATCTGGCATTTATATGGTTTATAGTGAAAAGACCGGAAAAAAAATATCGAAAAATAAGGTCGAACCAAAAAATCTCGAAAAAAAAAAATCAATTTTCTTTTTCAATACGTTTTTTTTTCGAAATGGTGGGGTTCCCCCCGACCCCCCTTTTTCATTTTTGTTTTTATTTTACCCATTTTTTTTACTTACCTGACCCCAAAAATACATATAGATATATAAATAAAAAATGCAATTTTTTTTTCGATATTTTTTTTTCGATATTTTTGTCATTCGATATTTTTTTTTCCGCCTTTTGACTGACCACCCATTTATATACATTTATCATATTCCTATAGTCTAGTGTACTTGTCATCAGATAATTGAGGAAGACTCTCAAATTGTTCTTATCCATAATTACCTTAGCAATGTATCATTAAACATTTCTTTCTTTCCCCGGCAAAGTTCAGCCCGTGCATGGCTAAAACATAGTGCTCAAAATGTTTCTCCCACCTTTTCCAAGGAATACTGGGTATGCCTTGGATCTCTAAGAAATAATTAGGCGGAGGTACACCTTGCATGTTTCGTTTGCTACGAGAAGTACTCTTATAAAATAATACACAACAGGATATAGGAAACTAAAATTAGTTTGTACAGGAGGGCGGTGTTTCCACTGACGGGCCCATACGTCAGTGCTCGCCCTCTAGTACCTGTAAAACAAGATAGCTGTACCATGTGAGGACTGGGGGTGCAGGATTCACTTACTCCAACATGACTAAAAAATGAGGACTCAGTAGTTTGGCAAAGGGGAGTCCTTTCAATGACAAGTACATCAAACAGGGAAACAATTGGAAATCAGCATTGTTGCGATCGCCTGTCTCGCTCAAACTTCCTCAAACTTCAATTGAACAGCAACTTTTATACATAAAATTCGTCACCACTGATGTCCACCTCTACAAATTCGTCATGCAATATAATTGGTTAGGAAAGGTAACTTAAGTTTAGGTGCTATATCTGTATATGGTAACAGAGCTTGCGGATTGGATAAATCTTTATCGGGTGGCCGTCTGCACCCAACCCTCTACATCACGCATGATAGACGTCACTACAACTACGAGGTCCCATTGGTTTCTACTATCTATAGGACCCTAGATAACTTGGTCCATTGTGATTGGGCAGGATACACCCCTAGACGTAAATCTCCATTTTAATTAGCAGCATGCAGACTGGACAACCAGGTGCCTAGTGTCCCAAGATTCACCCCGCCTCTCTTCCATCAATCAGGGCTTTTGAGCTATGTGTCAATTAGTTGGCTGGTCATGGCCTCAAAGCTGTAGCCTCTTATCTGGAGAAGTGCTGGCACCCTTGGAGCTGGGTGACATCAGACGTTGGTAATTCTTTGCGCTTGACTGGTCACATGTCTGTTCACTGTGAATCTGCTTCAATTTCCAGCTTTTTGTGTATTTGATTCTTCTTTAGGTTCACCACCTGCCTGGGCCCCCCCTTATCTTGACCTTCACGGGGCAGGCTGGCATGCTCTGAAGTTTCGATTCTCCAGCGTTTCTGCTCTCCCCCTTTCCTTGGGTTGACCTTGAATTCCCAGGCATGAGCTGTTCTTAGTTGAGTTTCGATTCCGCTCTTCTTTCTGGCTTTAGCTGGGATATGAAACCTGGCCTACTAGGCCTCTGGCCACCCGGGCATATTTCTGCTTAACAAAATGCAGTCGCACTTGTATAATGTGCCTTATTGAGGTAGATATATGGTTGGTGCTTGCCACTCTATTCTTTTACTAAGCATTGCAAGCCGTATCGTTTTCTTAGCTTCTTGCGTTCCAAGCCTATTTACATGCGTTAAATAGTTGGCTACTTCTATCTTTTCTCCATTTCCTTACATTTCAACATCGTCTCTTTCCTGTGTCCATTGCATCTATTTTTCATAGCTGCGCGCACTGACGTGCTATCCCTGTTAGTCGTTTTCGTTCATTCGTGAGTCTGTCCAGGCCCTTGTGTCATTTCCACTGGCCATCCATTAAGGCTCTTTGGGTCTCTCTGTGGACCATCTGTAGGTACTCGTCATTTCGTCTAAGCTGCTGGTATGGTTGCCTAAGAGTGTACCGTGCAGCCCATGGCTGTCTGTTATGGGCGCTTCAACAGGTACGGCTCTTCTGATGTACACTGGGCAGAGTCCCAGCGCAGCTCTCTGTTGGTTCATTTGCTCCTCATAGGTCACATACCTTGGCGAGTACACTCCTGGTACCTCGAAATGGGGGGCAGGGGTGCAGGCCATGCCGGGACCTCCTCTACACTCCCCCCTCTGGTCAGTTCATCAACCACTTCTGCTTCTTCTTTTGTATTTATTTCCTTAGTTTCTTCAGTGTCCTGTTCATCGTCTTCAGGGTTTGTACATGATGGTGTGAATGTGTGCGTCTTTAGAGTCCATATTTTTATCACGCCCTTCAAACTTCCTGTGGTTTTTACATGTTCATCTCTATTTCATGTCATTAGCTGGCATTGTCCATTTGGGCTGCAATAGATTCATTTCCCTTCATACTTTCTTCGTTTCTTGGAATATGTAAATTTTGTTCCTTCTGGCGCAAATTCACTGGCCTTCACAAAGTCTCTTATTTCTTCGTCAGTCAGATCTCTGGGCTTTCATCCTAGTTCGACATCGACCATGATTTTCATCCCAATGGCTTTCTCGCAGTTTTCTGGCACTGTGTGATGATTATTTTGATAGACACAGAATCCTAGCAGTATCATTGCAAGTAAGGCTCCCAGAAACTTGAATATATCCGCCATCCATTGTGGGACCCATGAGAACAGGGCTCCAAACCAGCTGTCATCGTTCACCTCATCACTTTCATCGATCATCTGGTTCTTTCAGGTTTGTCAACATACTTATGGCTTCTGTTAGGGTTCCATTTTCTTCATCGTGCGATGGTGTAAATGTGCAACACGATTCTCCGATTTTTTGCAAACACCTCCATCCATCGCTGTGATCATGTCTAGTACATTTCTGTTCTCGAGGGTCATCAGTCGGATTGCTCCTAGTTCCTCTTTGATCGCGTTAAATCTTTTTATGATAGAGTTAGATGGTCTGCAATAACTCCCATCTTAGCATTCACTCCAACTTGGATGTGCGGCAGGAGTAGTGTTGTGTAATACTGTTAAGGTGAGGCTGAACAGCCTGTGCTCGTATGGGATCGCATGGAATGCCTCTTCTGATTTGGCAGAAAAGTAATTTTCTCTCTTCATCCTGGATACCAGTTCCACAGATCTCCTTTTTCTTAGATGAGCATCTGCCTTCGGGAAACTGTCCAAATTCAGGTCATTTTTTGGAATCACTAGTGCAGGAACATGGACATTCACCAGTGTGCATATGCCTCCCCAGTTCATCGGTAGTCTTATATATGCCTTGGATCCACACTCCCAGTAATGGTCCATAATAACTGTGGTTCCTTGTGTCATTCCGGGGGCCTCATAAATTTGTCCGCAGTTTTGCTTCTCCCCCATCTTTCTCGTGCCGTTGCTTCTGAAGCATAGTTTCAGGCTTTCCAGTGGTACTATTTGCAGGGGTCCTCCTCTGTCTTCGACCCATGTCAGCAGCTTTACCATCTTTGGCCATAGAGGTTTTCATAACATCTGCAAATTCTCTATTGCTTCTTGGCAGGCTCCAAGGACCATCCAAGCTCGGCAGATTACTACTCCTTCTTCCCATCCATCTGGGGAAACCACTGTTCCCCAAATCTGCATTTGGCCTCTGTTCTTCCAAATTTGAGCCTCTTCTGCAGTTTTTCCTTGAACGTTCAGTCTCGGGTTTATTTCCCATCTTGTTCCTGATCCTTTGACGTCGGTGTACTCATATTTGATTGTGTGATTCCTGCTGTGCACCCTGTTTCTTGTTTTAATGTCCTGGACGTAGCCATCTTCATCTGGGTAATCCTTTTCGTTGGCCCATATCAGTGAGGCTATCTCTCCCATAAATTGTCCTCTGGTGTTGCACATTGCTACGTGTGACATACAGTGTGCTGTGGGACATCAATTTCTACAGCCACAAAGATCTTGGATTTCCCATGCTGTATGGTAGAAGTGCACAGACGAAGCATTCTCCTTCTGATTGCCTTCGTCCTACTTCCTTCATGTGTATAGTACCATATGTTGTTTCCGAGATGGGCTGTGCTGTCCAATAATCATTGAGTTCATTGTTATCTTCTGCGGGCTTCTCTTGATTCTCAGCGTTCTTCTGTAGTTGCTATGACTATGGGCCTCATTACACGGAAGGCGGTGGACCAAGGTGCTATTAGCACCTTGGTCCATGCCGGTAAATATCGGCACCGCCTTGGAGGAAAGGGGAATTACCGCCCTATTCCAAGGTTGGTGGGGCGGTAATTCCCCCTTCCCCATTGCCCTTCCCCATTCCCATTTTTGCCCCATAGGGCATAATGGGAATGGGAAGGTGCTAATTACGGCACGCAAATTGCGGTACCGTAATTAGCTCCCTGGTCCCTTTGCGGGTTGGTTTTTAACGCCTGCAAAAAGCAGGCGTTAAAGTCTCCAACCCGCAAAGGGACCTCGTAGTAAGGCGGTAAGGGTTAACGGTCACCGTACCATTAACGGTGACCGTTAACCCTTACCGCCGTCCGTGTAATGAGGCCCTATGTCTCTAAATGCGTCTGTGCTGCTTTTCCACTCTCTGGGTGTCTCGGTGGAGCAGGCTGCCTTGGCTGCATCGCTGTGGTAGGAGAAGGTTTTGTGTTTCTTTCCTTCCCTTTTGTAATCTTTCATAGACTTCCTCTAACCACCATTGGCTCACCAACTTCCCAACGCGTGGCTGTGTCTGTAGGCCTGTGCTTGTTCCTTGTGTTGGAGCTGGTGTGCTTGCTGTTATAGTCTCTGTAGTTCTATTTTCAGCTCCTCGTGCAGTTTCTTTGCTCTGACTATGAAGGGAACAAATATCTATCAGCGTTTGTGTTTTCTCTGTGAGTTCCTTTGTGGCTACTTCTGTTCTTTGAGGGATTTTGCTATGCCCTCTCTCTTTGGTTTCTCACTTGGCTTCTCTTGGTACTTCCACTATTTTCTGGAGCTGGTCGTTCGGCAGGCAGTTTCTCTCTTTTCTGTCGCCTTCGTTGGAGGCCCTGTAGCCATTGACACTTGCCCCTGTTCTGTGCATTCAGTGTGTGGGTGCGTGCAGTGGTCAGTGCTACATTATCACTTCATTCCGTGCTGACCCTGTCTCCAGCTTTTCTCTTCATTCATTACCTCAAGTGTGTATGTGATCACTGCTAATTACATTCAATTTTAGTTTGTTACTTTATCATCAGCTTTTCTTGGAACTGGAATGACTATATAGGGTCTGGTGCTTTCGTGGGACCCAGACGTTCATTATCTGGTGGGTGCACTGAATTGGGACACTCGTGCACCAATAAAAAAAGCAGTTCTGATTGTTAAGACAGAAAAACAATAATAATACTACGCATATACACATATAGATTGTAGAGACAGATTGCAGCATTTCCTTCCAGGGAAGTGGGGCGCCCCTTCTGTTGGGGTAAAAACAAGTTACTGTTCCGGCCCCCATTTCGAATAAGTCTATAGTCAGTTTATTCCTTCTCTTGCTCTGATCTAGTAGTTCAAGAGTTCATTATTACTAAAGTGACGAGTGCTTCTCCAAATGTCCCCCTCTTGTGAGTGACGACGGTAGTCTCTGGTATGTCAGTACAGTTCCTGTGCTAAGACTATGGAAAAAGGTTAGGCTAGCAACTTTGGCACATCACATTCATTATGCATATCTATAGTAGGTAAAGTCCCAGTGCACTCCTCGAATTTGCCTTGGTCCTGAGGACATGCTGGAACCTGTTCAATGCGAAGGAATGAAAAGATGGAACTGCTAAAAATCACACAAAAATAAAATGTCGAAAAATAAAAACAAAAATAAAATAAGTAAACAAGGAAAAATAAGAGAAAATAAGAAAAAAAGATGAAAAGTAAAAAAGAAAAATAGATGGTGAGTTTCGTGTTCTGCTCCTTCTCATCTGTCTCTCGGCGAAAGTTGAAGAACTGTGTCTCTCTCCTCGATCTGTTCCACGGCGGAAAGTTTCACTGGAATCTCCTAAGTATTCTCACTGGAAGTTGGATAGCTCCACCTGGAGCATATATGCCATGGAGGAGTGTGCCCATGAGTGGGATGTTGCTGGATCTCTAAGGAAGGTGATGACGTCAACATCTGCAGGCCTCCCACCATTTCTGGATAGTCTGTGTCTAGTCTGAAAAAAACGTTATGTGGCCAGCCAGGTGTCCTCGGTGAAAGGGACATTTGTCCATGTTTGGCTGGATCCTGATCACAAGCTTTTCTTTTGATTCGAACAGTCCTTTGCACTTTCCTGTTGCGTGGATGACCACCAGATAGATTAACTGAGTCCACAGCTGTTTAATCGTTCAATGTTTCTTGGATCTCTGATGAATGTGCGTGTATCAGTCATTTCTCCTGACGAAGTCCAGGGCATTTTCTCGATTATTTGAAAGAACAGCGTGAAAGTGAGTTCATCAATGCCTATCTGCAGTGGAAGCATTTGTGTCCTTTTCACTGTGCTCGGGTAGCTCGGCGAAGGCTTCCTCGTGAGACAGTCAGTAGTTGGCAGATTATTTTCTTGTTGGCTGGATCTGAATAAAGTCTGATACACTGTCCTCTCCCTACGAGTGAGGATATGATAGCACTAACAGCTGAAAATAAGGTGAGCACATCCCACGTGAGACTTCTGCTGGAAGATACCATAAGTTCTGTAAACAAAGTCTAACACTGGATTGCTTCAGGATACTGTGTAACGACTCTAAGGCAATGTCTTATTTGCAGTCTATCAGAGTCTTGATTCTTTGTACTATTGAGTATGACGTGCTTCAAAAGTTCTTTTTATCAACGTTTGTTGTGGCTTAGATAGTAGCTTCTCTTTACCCTGCAACTTGGATGCACAGAGTGTTCGTTATTGTCCTTCACTTTCCCATGGTCTGGGAAACTGTCCAGTTAATATGCCACAATTTGCATCTGGGTTCTTTGCCTTTAGTTTGCTGCTCATCGCGTCCTTCTTCCTGCCATGGATCTTGTCTGCATGTGCTGAAGTTCTTCCCCATTGTCTGTGGTTTCCTTGTGGTTAGATTAGCAGAGAGGCTCTCTCCTATATAGGGTTTAATGTCATTCAGAAGAGCCATGCCCTCCTGCCCTGGAGCTTGACAGCAGAAGGGGTGCAGTCCTCTACGATGAAAGGGCCATTAAATCGTGGCTCGCCCCACTTTCCCTGGTAAAGTTCTTCACAAGCAAGCTGTCACCAGGGAAGACCGAGAGGCACACATAGACCTGCGCGGTGTCTGCTTCAGCACTTCCTGCTGTGTTTTCCTGCGTGCCGTGCCCCCTTTTCGCCGTCGCTGCAGCTGCCTGAAATGACAGAGACCGCTGGATGTCATACAGTCAAGGTATTCCTGCATCTCTGTTCCCAAGAACCCTCTCTAGTTGGCTGGCATCAACACAACTAGCTCTATCTCGTGGAGTAAGAGGGGTCCTCATCCTTCTGCCTGTGACTATCTCGTGTGGCGTGAAGATGATGGTCGGAGCCGGTTGGTTCCGAAGTGCATACAATGCCAATGGTAGACAGTGCAGCCATCCTTTTCTTAATGTGAGCTTCAACTTGGCTATCCTCGTCCTTTAAGCAAGCCGTTGAGCCGCTCACATATGCCCATTCCCTCAGGATGATACGCCGACAAGAACTTGTGCTTTATACCAAGCACAAGCTGAATCTGTTCGAAAACTGCAATTTACAAAGTGAGCCCCATTATCTGATCTCATTACCTTCACACCACCCCATCCTAGGGAACACTTCCTCACTAGGAATTTGGCAGCACAGGTAGAGTCTGGGGTGTAAAGGGACCTGCTTCTATCCATCTAGAGAATGGACCACACCACCACAATAAATACCTGTACCCATTGCACACTTGAATCATGTCGACATAATCGATATGCAAGTGCTGGAATGGCCCATTGGGTCGGGGATGATCCCTCTCACTACTTTTAATGTGTGCCCAGCGGTGAATTGCTGTCAGATTATGCAGTTCACCATGAAAAAGCAACAGCTCCGCTAAATTCGGTGTGAACTAGTCTTCTGCAAGAGTTGCAGCGAGATTTTATTTAGTCATATGGATAGGGGTAGTGTAAGTGCTCTAAGCTACTCTTCAGTAAGGCAACAGGCATTACTGGTTTACCAGTGCTGTCTTGCCTCCACAACCCGTCAGAGGGTTTAATAGAACACCCTACATGCTTCCACAAATTTTCTCCTCCTGAGGTGCATCCCCGTGAACTCCATTAGCTGAGTCTGCCCCATATTGCTATAGCTTCTGGTGTGCTCACGCTACGATCATCCTCTCATTGGGAAGTGCCACCTCACACGTCCATGACTGTTTCAATTTTGGATGCCATGCGCTTGGTCTTCCGTGTCCCCTCATAGATTTCCGTGACAACGAAATCCATCCCCTTGTGTATGAGCGGCGCATTTCACGATCGCTATGGCCACTGGAGCTGAGTGCTTTTATCAGCCTGTCCATTAAGGCTGCATGTTGGCACTGCGTGCCGTCTGCTCGGAGGTAGCCCTCCCTTTTCCAGCGCGCAAGACCTGCATGTACTGTGACGTCACAATAGGCCTGAATCACTGTACACAGTTACTTCCCTGGTCTGCATGATTCTCAATGGCAAGTATCAGTGCCAGCAATTCTGGCAGCTTGCACAGAATAGTGAGATGGTACGTCGCACATGATGAGTACCGAAAACTCCAATTCGCTAGGTGTTTTATCAACGGCCACGCCTGTATAACTTGTCCATTTTCTTGGTCCGATTCTTGATAGAACCATCAATGAACACGATCTCTCACCCTAGCCAGGGCATTTCTCTTTACCCTGGGAATTCATAATAGAATTTCCTCATAATTCGCCACAGATCGTGACAGGTTCTCCCTCTGCTGACTGACTCAGCTATTGAACGTAGCAGGTTTTACAGTTTTACATCGCACTATTTGATCCGATGGATTAGAGATAATCACTTCATAGGCGGATGCTCTCTGAGATGTCAGTGTCCCTTTGGCTCTCTAGTATGGCGAACAAATGAGTGCTCGACATACAGAGTCATGGAGCATCCAATCACAAATGGATGACAGCCTTTTCGATAGTCGAATGCCGGCTGCAGCTAAGTTTTGTTTGCATGGGAAGTGGCCCTTCCATAACTGGGTCCAGACTCCCGCTGTAATATGCTAGCGGCTATTACCCCAGCGAGGTTCGCTGAGCCAGCACTGCTGTCATAATATTGCCATGCGTGGTGAAAACAGGTAGAATTCCTCTGCATAATTAGGAATCCCTAGAACTGGCGCTCTTACAAACACCCCCTTGAGTTCTGAAAACCCCTTCTCCAATTGCCTCAGTCCATTGCAATTTCCCCTTGTTGCCTGAGCCTTTTTAAGGGGCCTGAAGCAAGGCTTAGGTATAGGAGCAGTAATCGAAAGACCCCATGCTCTGACATAATTCCACAGGCCTAAGAAGCTTTGCATTTGTTTTATCATGAGCAGCTTAGCCATGTTCATGATAGCTTCAGCCCTTTCTGGGTTACCTTTTTCCCTTCGTGTGAGATTAGCTGGCCTATGTACATCACCTCCTTTGACAGTATTGTACTTTTCCTTATCAACTTATATTTCTTCTCACCAGATAGTCAGTAGCTGCGACAGAGTCGCCCTGCATTGTTCCTCAGTGACGCTGCAGATCACAATGTCATCCACATACTGCAAAACAACACTGCCTACTGCAATATTGCCTAGGTCCATTTGCAGGAGCTCTGTTGAAAAATAGACGGAGACTCGCAATACCCCTGTCGCAACTGTGCTTTTCAGGCGCATTTGTCTGAAAGTAAATGGAGTCAGGTCTTGCGGAATCACGGTGCAACGGAAATGGAGAAAAAAGCATTTTTCAAATCAATCACCGTAAATATTTGCATCAGTGGGTATGTTCACACAAATTGTGCATGCATTAGGATCTAAGAGGGAACTTCAGCCTTCAACAATATTGTTTAATGCTTCGTAAAATTGGATTAAACGGCAAGACCTTCCTTTTGATTACTTCACAGGTAAATCACTGTGTTGCAAGGTGATTCTGACGTCACTAGGATGCCCTGCTCCATCATGGTGGAAATTGTCTTCGTAATCCCTTCATCTGCTTCTCTGGACATGGGATATTTTTGCACTCTTGGTAAAATTGCTCCTGGTTTCAATTTAATTTTCACATCACCTGCCCCCTTCAAGCGGCCTACGTCACAGGGCCCTGTAGTCCATACCGTGACGGCACTTGGGCCATGTCATCATCAAAGTATTCTGGACGTATCAGTGCCAAGCATCATATCTTTGTGGCACTTCCCGTTGATCATTTGACCCAAAATATGAGACTCACTCCACCCTTGTCTCTTCTAGGTCATGGTGTTCTTCGAACAGATCGCTCATCAGTGAGGTCAGTCACTCGATACCTTCTTGATGGGATAATCCGCACCCATGTCTACCTTCGTCATTGTATCTCTTCGACCAATATCCACTTCCCTCGCACTGCGGCAGATGACATCATTAAGGAAATACTTGCCCCTCCTCTTCGTGCATGGGTATACTTGGTCTGAATAGAACTCTCAGGGGGTTCTCATAGTTTTGTCTGCGAGGCCTGCCATCCCGCCATAACCACACGCACGCCAATATGCAAGACTTCTGGTTCTAAGGGTATAGCTCTCATTGCTATGCATCCTGAGTATGCTCTAATCATTTCACATACGTTTGAATAATGCATTCCTGGAGTGGAGCACACTATACCATTCTCGGTAAACGAGATTGTCATATTCAACTTTGTCATCAAGTCTGGACTCAGGTGCCTGTTGGGATTGTCCCTGTGGCAAGTTCCCCATGTTCGAGGATTGAACCACTTGCTGTGCACCTTGCTGCAAGCCTGACGCCTGCTGCTGCACTGTGTGATTTTGTGCACCGCCCTGTTGTGGGACGGCAGGCAGATTCACCATGCCTGCCCCAATTCCTTGGCCATTTTGCCACATGCCTTGGCTTCTGCACACGCGCGCCACATGTCCTGTCATTCCACACAGCCAACACACTGGCAGTGGTCGGGCTATCTGTCCATCTAGCGTAGCTGGACTGCCCATCTGCACACTTTGAAATCCACCTTGGTTGTTCTGAAAACCTCCCTGGTTACCTCAAAACCCTCCCTGGTTACCTCAAAACCCTCCCTGGTTACTCTGCCATCCACTTCCTCCGAAACCCCTACCCCTCGTGTAAAATCCTGCGCTACCCTGGTTATTCTGGGATGGGTTCGCTGTTGATTGTGTGCTTGGTTCAGCTGGGCTTGTCAACATGGCTCCCTCGAGAGCATACTTTGAGAGTTTCTTTTGCACCAGCTTCGCCTCCTCACCCTTACGAGTTGCCTCCTTTTTTCAGTTCTTTTCTTGCAACAATCTACAGTAGTGTGCAATTGTCAACTGTATTTCGGCCCATGGTTAGCTTCTACTCCTACTAATTTCTTGAGCTGTTTTTGCACCGGTTCAGGCAACCCTTGGCACAATATGTGGTAGAATACAGGGATAGATTTCGTCCAAGACTCATGCGTTTCGAGCACCCACGCGCTTGAAAATTCTGGATATAAATCAACGGATCCTCTGACTCTTTCATTTTCCGAGTCATTATAGCTCCCATATCAGAAGTGTCTGGGTATAGCGTTGATAGCGCTTTCCACACTGCTGCTCTACAATTATTAATTGGCGCTCCGTGATGGTAAGTGTTAATCATGGTTACCCTAGGCTACCATGTCCGTTTCCATACATCGTCTGCTCTTTCACCGAGTATGATGGTCAGGAGGCCCTTAATGTCCCCTAAGGCTAAGGTGACACCCCCTGTCATTTTCTCTAACTCATGTATCCACTTCCCAGCTCCCGATGTCAGCATTGGAAGCTTATTTTTCAGGTTCTCTCTATCCATGTGTGGCCATGGAATATATTGTGGTCTTGCTCCCCCTTTTTCTAGCAGCGGGAATTGGAATGCACAGTCTTCCTTCTCTTTCCCCATAGCTCTCCTGTCTACCGCTGGGGTAGTATTCCCGCATTGCCGTCTACCTGGCAATGCCCTTAATCTGTCTGCATAGGCAGGTGCTGACGCCCCCCTCTGACCGTGGGGTGTTCCTTCATGTGGCAGACTGCGGCGACTTCGTGTCCTAGTTGCGGACTCGCTAGCGTCTGACCATCGTACCCCTCGGTCCCTTGGGAGCCGCTTTTCGCACGTCTCCCTTCTTTGCATGCCTCATCCTCCGTTTCCCCACGAAGTCAGATCTGAATACTCCCAGTTTACACAACTCCTTGCATCTTCTTCGTTCTGCCCAATCTCCAGCCTGTCTAGGGACAGTCCCCTGCTCCCACTACTTCGGGTGACATCCTCAGTGTCATATAGCTGAGTGCTCTCCAAGCACTCATCTTCCCTTCCCCCTTGGGAAATTGTTTCCAACCCCATCTCATCATATATTTTATCGATCGTTTCCCTGATGCTTCTGGTGTCGAAGTCATCCTCAATATTTGTTCCACTTGCACCTGGTACCGAGTCATTTGCAGGAAAGAATTCTTCTATGTCTTCCCATTCTACAACAGGATTGGGTTTTTAACTTCCCGCTCCAAATATTCAAGGTCCCGTGCCTTCTGTCTGCTCTTACGTTCTATTTCCTCATCTATTTCCTTGCGCTTCCTCGCTTCTTCTCTAGCCTTATCTACTTCCCTCATCCTTTCGTTTCTACGTTCCTTTGCCCTTCTAATTTCCTCATCTTCTTTCTCTTCATTCTCTTCTCTCGTACTCTTTGCTCTTCTTCCAACCTTGCTGTTTCTGTCTGTCTAGCATAGGCTGCCTTCTGTTTGCGATCAAGCTGTTTCTCTTGCTCTTCGCGATATAGTTGTTCTCGCCTCAGCCTATCCTTCCTTCTTATCCTTTCATCCCTCATTTCCATCTCTTTTTCTCTTCTCCCTCCTTTGCGTCTCATCAGACCTCTCTCTCGGTCTCACATCATCACTTCCTTTTCCATCAAGTTTCAACAATATCTGTCCTCCCATCCATTCGTCTTTTGCGAATGTTATCTCATCAGTTCTACCTTCTTTCCTTTCCATTTCTTTCCCTCTCTCTCCTTACGAGAGGTGCACAACTCTGTGCCTGGTCCTTCCTTTCATCTTCGCGTCTCTCCTTGTCCCTCGGGACTGCGGAGGCAAGATTGTTTTCCTGTTCCTTTCCTTTATTGTCGTCACTACTGTACGTAGGCGACTCATATGCGGGATTGCTATACCCCGTGGCTGCCTTAAGTTCTCTTAGCGGGTAGAGTCCCTCTGACTTACTTCCCTCGATGACTGGCTCAGGCGGGGCTGGTGGCGCGGTAGGCGTCTCACCCCCCTCCGTGCATACGTTTAATATCCAGTCTGCGGGCGGTTCTTCCTCCTTCGTCTGTTCGAACATTTTCCAAAGTTCTAGAACAGCGAGGCGTTTCTCTAATTTTTTGCCTGTGTATGTGGCATGTAGGTAAGTCGTCATATGTTGTAAGACGGCTTTAGATAGGGACCCATTCTGTGGCCAAGGCATAAACATCTTGTGGGCGGTACCCTTAACCCACTCTGTGCTGTACTTTTTAAGTTTAGGTGCATGTTTGGGTAACTGCTTACACAGATGCGCAAGTGGGGTAACCTCCTCCATTCTCAATTTCGTCACCACCAGTATTTATGCAGGTTTTATCCTACCAATAGTATGAGCGAGCACCAAATACGCAAGCTCCAATCCACTCTTTTCCCGCCAAAATTTATACTATCAATTTACTCAAAACCATCAACTCATTGGCGATTCCCTCTTAGTTACAGAATCGCGTAAAACCAAATTTCATTTCAAACAATCAATGATACAGTTCTTTTACATTTGACGTACAACAGAACACATATGACAGACACTTGACAGACTAGACGGACACCAGCTGGTCATACATATACCTGCCTTCTAATCAATACCCCGTCATGGAGTTTAAACAAACTCCTTTGATGCGTCTTTAAACGTCACCGTAGTCTAATTGTCCCCCATTATGTGGGCTATGAGTTCACGTTTCTTCTGACCGCTGTATTAAAGCGCAGGAACAAGGCGAATCCTTACGTTTTTATCTCAGGT
>CM030325.1:1031980210-1032305880 GCA_002915635.3 Ambystoma mexicanum | reverse complement strand
GCAGAATATTTTGACATAATTCTGTGACCACGAGTACCAAAGTTAAAAGCATTTATCACCATCAGGATCATAGAGAAAATGGTTTGGAAACCAACATATTTGTTAGCCGGTTGGGATGTTTGAGCCCTTTACAACATCATTGAACACGATGCAGCAATATGAACCGATTGACTTCACATTCAAGGAGGACTCTGCTTCCCAATGCCACTATCTAGAGATGATGAAGGAGATGTTTACAGTGACTTTATAGCATAACATATTTATGTTCAACAATAGATTTTTTCGACAGAAAAGAGGGATTGCAATGGGCACCAAATATGCCCCTGCTTTGGTAAACTTATTCATGGGCATTTTTAAGGAGGAACAAGTGTACAAAGATAATGCTTATAAAACAAATACCATATTATGGGCTAGATACATCGACGATGTTTTACTAATTTGGGATGGCACAAAAGAGGAACTGGATAATTTTAGAGTAAGGGTGAACAACAATAAATATGGCATTGAATTTACAGGACAGACCAGCGAGTCAGCAATCACCTTTCTTGTCCTAACTTTATATATATATATCCAATGGGAAATTAGTCAAAAGAGCCTTCCGTTGGACACTGAAGTAAATTCTACATTGCATGTGGGTAGCTGCCACCACAGACCAGTCAAATGGAATATTCATACTGGAGAATTTGATAGGACAAGACAAACTGTTAGGACTCGATACCTTTTTCAGCAGAGTGCGAATTGTTGGAAGAAAGATTTAAACAAAGAGGCTATTCACAAACATGCATACATGCTGCCAAGCAGAAAGGCAGGAACATGACAAGAGGGCAAACTCTTAAACCCAAAGAGCACAAAGTAAATCATGAAGATGCCAAGGTGAATTTTATGACTACATACTGCACTGACAACTCTGACTTGAGAAAGATTCTTAGGAAAAATTGGCACTTTCTTAGACTGGACCCACATCTAACTAAATATATTCAGGAACAACCACAAATCATTTATAGAAAAGAGAAAACACTTAAAATGTGATTAAGTCCTTCATTACTCCTAGAATGATGACAAGAAGTAACAAGAACTTGGCTTGACACTGAAGTTGTAGGTTTCAGAAAATGTGGTACATGCGCATTATGCCAAGACAATCATGCAAGTACAAAGACTTTTCAGGACGTAAGAGGAACCCGAATCAGGATCAATGATAATATCAACTGCAGATCAAAATATATTGTATATGCAATAATGTGCACATGTAAACGGCTATACATTGGAAGCACCATACGTGAAGTCAGAATCCGAATTTGAGAACATTTATCAGTAATGGGAAGTCAAGACGAGTCATTACCATTGGTGTTACATTGGCAACTATCACATCAAATGGAAAGCAAACTGAATCTTAGATGTATAGGTCTGCAGAAAGTCAAATATGGAAGAAGAGGAGGCAATTCGGAATGTTTACTGCGTCAAGCTGAAGCAAAACTAATCTGCAAGTTCAGAACGATTGAATATGGTTTAAACAAGGACGAGATGGTTCATTTTCTATAAATATTGGATTGTCATAACAAGGTTTTTTACATTTGATTTAGAAGGAGAAGAATCTTACTCTATGGGTTAACCCCTTTTGCGCCTGTTTCCAGTCTAACATACTTGTTGATTCACATATAATGTCAGAATTTAGTATACATCGCACACAACCAATGTAAGGATCACGTTTATTAATGGGAAGCTAGGTACTTCTTTGAGTGAATAGTTCATGTCCCATTGCAGCAGGCACTACACTTGTCAAATAAATCTTGAACATATTTATTAGTGGGCACTATGAGAAATACATGTGGCATTAACCCACAGGACAATTAACAGACCCTATTACTCTAATTCCATCATTAACAGGATTACACATTTTTTGGCTGGCTACCATGCGCATTTTATCCAATTTGAAATTTTGTTATGATGTTTAAGGTTTATATAGCAACGTCGCGATTTAGATATACAAATTATGATTTCTGCTCAACTGAACGCCACTGGTGGATTCGGGCATGTATCATTTTGTAGGAATACTCGGGACGATCATTAGAACATACAACATAGAGCACGTAATGGTAACCATACATACTGATTTATTCAACATGTTACTAGAAGTAATGTACTTCAAATATATTTATAATTGACTATGTATCATACTATTCATTTGTCTTGAACACACAATGTGAAATGTGAGTACATATTAGTTTATGAACAGTAATTGATTAATGTGAGAAGGCAGAGTCAACAGTTACCCCTATTCAGCTGCGCATTAAGCGGTAGGTATGAAGAGCAGTAGGCTAGTTTTAATACATACTAGCTTGGGTTGGTCACACAAAGGCTGGAGAAATAATGGGAATACAAATTAATTTAATCAGAACTTTAGACACATGTTTAAAATTTTGGGTCCAAATACACAAGGATGGACCTTAAAAAGGTACATATATGCCCAGGGGGGGCGACAAAGAAAACTCAAATATTTACACTTCTCATTCAAGTGAGGGTTAGTAGCATAGATATTTGTGCAAATTCATACACTACTTGCAAGTAGTAGTGTGCAATTGTTGTCGAGTAATTGATTAACTGCAATACATTTCCGACCGCTGTAAAATGGCGGACGTTTCTGGAAGAGGAGATTAGAGAAAGGACTTCCCGAGTTGTCAGTATTTACTCAGTCTGATTCACCGCGCTGGCGTTTAGTGAGACGAGGCTGACCCGCGTAATATGAAAAAATACTAGCTCAAGGTCAGCGGATTGAGGGGACATCTTTAGACCACGGGGTGAACAGAATTTTAATGGAGACATTTTCGAGATTCTGTCCATTGAATGACTACGAGTGATGATATTTTTCACGGAGATCAGGCTAATCAGTTCAAACTACCGCTCCTCTCACGTTAGCACCGTTAATGCTACTCAATGATATGTAAACAATACAACATTAAACATTATGTGTGGGAGGGAATTTTTATATATATTAGCTTGTGGGCAACGTTATATGTTTACTCGCACACGGGATGCCATGCCTAATGTGATGAATTCTAGTGAAGACAATAGTAGGTTGGTACTATGATGATCCCAATAACACATAATCAATATATTCTAGGAGGGATTCTTACCCAAAAATGTGCAGACTCCAAATTGACAGTTTTCTGAGCTGGATTAAAGCCAGATGATAGCAATTTTCCAGACCGGGTAGGATTACATCTCTAAATTTATATTGATAAGCACATACGGGCACGTCTGTGCACATACCTTATTGACTGTGATTTGCATTACAATATACTTGCAAGTGAAACAGGGGACATTTCTCATACTGCACACCCTACATTTCTCGTACTGTGCACTCCATGTTGTATTAAAATGACTGTATGCATATGCATCTAAATATATATATATATTTCTTTTTAATATGCACATTTTATAATTCAGGGAGAATTCAGTCAGGTATTGTGAATGGACCAACCATATTGAATTGGACTTTTTGAGGGAGAACAAACTCATATATTTTGAACCACATTGAATTGAAACAACTAAGGGCTCAAGTTGCGACATTGTTGAATCTTGAATAAGCTGATATGTTTATCACAGAGAGATTTTCTTCGTTTTCTTTTTTCTTTTATGTTATTCCCATATGATCCAACCCTCCGCTGTTCCCCATTTTTCTGTCTTGATGTATGTTGTTGAATCTATGCTTATGTATTTCAAGATATGTGATTAGAACATATGCCCTATTATTTTGAAAAAGGCTCTGGTGAAGGCGAAACACACGTAAATACAAAAAGGGCACCAAAGTGATTTGTTCAAAATGTACCAATACAAATCCTTGAAAATCATAATTTTGTGGCAGTTATTTTGTGTGAAAACAAACAAACTTCTCGTATCCAGGGAGGTAGGGGTAACTTGGTTCCTCTGACAATTTTTTCACACCAACGCGACACACAAGAACCACAAGTAAAAAATAGATAGCTGCGCATAACAAGTTGTACCACAACAAAAACACCCCGCAAACATCCTTTTTCACAGTCCATAGAAGGGCCACCCCATTGTTGCTGGGGCTCCCAAACTTCATAAAAAGGTTATTATCTCACAAAAAACTGCGCCACAGATTGAATCAAGTTAGGCACTGATTACTTTATTCACATTTTACAACTCCCAGTAGGAGAGCCCCTTGCGAAGAGTAAAGTCTGCCCTTTGCCCACGTTACTGCAAAAGACTACGATTAATGCTACGCCAGCTTCACCTTCATGGCTGGGGCACTCCTCGTTAAGTAGTAGTGTGGGGCTCAGTAGGCGCTTTAAACACTACTCATCCCTGTACTGCAGCGCAACAGTCATTTTGTGGCACCTATTTGTTTGGCATCCCACTATACAAAATTCTACAATACTCACAGTTTTCAATGTCACAATCCCAGTACACTCCAACTTCACAGTCATACAATTACAGTATAAACCCAGTTTGCAAAATGGTACATGTCCAGTCTGCACAAGCATAGTGTACTCCCAGTTTAGGAATCGCAGCATGCACTCAGTTTTCCAAATCCCAGTACATATTACATTTTACAGTCCCAATAGTATATTTCTAGTTGTGTGCTCCACAGTAGTCTCCCCTTTTGACAATCCTCCTCTAATCTATGTTTACACAATCGCAGTAACACAACCATAGCAAGATCTCAGTTGACACAACTGTAGCATCATCCCCTGTAAATTGCCCACTCAGACCCAGACACCAGGGACAGATGCCACACGTGCAGCACAACAGACTGAAGATACTCACCAGCTGCCCGAACTCTGGAAACAAATGCTGACAGTGACACAAGGTCACAACAGCAACCCCTATGGGGCAGGATAACGACGGGAAATGTCCCACCCAATAGATGTGGCTCTCATGCACGCATTGCATAGGAAGGTGTATATCCACAGATCACCAGTGTCTAAGTTTCGCAACAGGGGCAGTGAATTTTCGGATCTTGCGAATCTATTAAGTGTGTGCTACCTTTACTCCATCGACCTAGCAGTCACCATTATACGCATGTATGGAACTTGCAACATCACCTTTGTTACTTCCAAGTACAGCACATAGATGGCCTCGGTCTTGGTGCGCTATATAAATTGCAAAATAAGTAAATAAGTAAATAAACAAAACCAGGGAGATCAGAGCCAGCGTCTTTCTGTGTTCATCAGGGATGGGCATGGCACCCATCTCCCCCCCCCCCAAGCATGTGCCGTGGAATGGTCGGGATGCTGCACGTGCTTATGTCGGTCACCTCGTGCCTCTACTATGCCTTGGGTGTGAGTTAATAAACTGGTGGCTCGGAGCAAAGCAGCCATATTTAAAAGCCTCTACAGTGAACTACAGGGCCTGTCATTCCCGCCTTTACAGTGCGGCTTCTCCATATGTATGCGCACACCGCCATCTTCTGGAGAAATTACAAACTACACTCGAACGTTTCGTTTCTGATCAATTCACTGCAAATACCTTTTTCCCCAACAAAAGCCATATGCTAGGAGCACTGTCCGTTTATCACAGGCCAAACTGTGGCCACACGCCTTTGGACTTATAAGGACATCCCATTTCGACACCTGGGGCCAGATTAGGGAAAGTTTGCAATGGTGCAAGTGCAATTTTGCAAAGTTTTAGCACTACGGAAAACGTCGTCCTGGTGTAAAAAGGGATGGAAAGAATAGGTTTTTGGCAAAGAGCAAACTTTGCCCTAGTGGTAATACCGTGCAAAGGTGCACTTGGTCCAGTGCAAAGCTTGTGTACTCTGACCCCTGATGTTCAAGTTGGACATTAGTCACAACAATGTGTCATTTTATTTCGTTTTTTATGTGTTTTCTTTTATATGAAGCTTGCATTCAGTCGTGCAATGACTTCTAGGCTCTTTGAAAGGGAGGAGGATGGTCAGTTACCCAGGGCGAAGCTGAAGGCACCTTGGAAAGAGGGTCTTCATCAGATGCTTGATTGGAAGGGACCCTGTGAGCGTTTGATGTAAAAGACAGGACTTCAGTTCCATGAAGAATTTAATTAGGTCACTTCAAGGTGGGGTCGCAAGGGGTCAAGTGTTACGTAGAGTTGAGACTTTTATATGCCTGGTCTTCCCCCAAACTGAGCACATCTATAGGAACCGCAAGCACTGGCATTCCATCAACGTGCAGGTAGTATGTAATGCCAAGGGAATCATCACTTCAGTATATGCCACCTATCCAGGGTCCACCTACGACAGCTTCATTTACCGAATGTCTACCCTAAGCCGGGACCTAGAAGCTGGGCGGCATGGTGATACATGGCTGCTTGGTGAGTATGAATGCCACTGCACATGCATGCATGTCAGATGCAGAGTTATGTCACTACCCCACTAATGATACCCATCACCACCTCCACAGGGACAGTGCCTACCCTCTGAGCACCCACATGATGACGCCAATTCGGAACCCCATCACGCCTCCAGAGGTAAGATACAACACAGCCCATATTGCAACCCGGGCATAGTGAGCGCACATTCGGAGTGCTCAAGTCACGCTTTCGCTCCCTTGACCGTTCTGGCGGGCAGCTGTTATATGCGCCCCCAGTAGTGTGCAGGATCATAGTGGCAGCATGTGTCCTGCACAATGTTGCAACACGCCGGGGCCTGGCCGTGGACATGGTGGTGCCCCCACATCCCCAACCACATGCACGCCCGCTGCGCATGGGAGGGGAGAGGGCACGGGGTGAGGCAGCCCGTACGCAGCTGGTGGCTAATTACTTCACATAGAAATCACACCCCAGTGGAGTGCACACAGGCCTGGCACATACCATCTGATAAGCAATGATGACTCGACCTGACAATTAAGACGAACAAAGGGACAGTCAACTGTCAGAACCATAGCAGCCTGAGATTGTTCATGTGGAAGTGTCACAATGTGTGCATCCCTACCTACACAAACACCACCAATGCAGTGTCATGAAAAGACACTTCCATGCTGCAGAAATGAATACCCACTTGCAAAATACTACATGAAAACAGTGCCATGTCACCCACCCCCTCCACGGCACGGCCACACAACACACCATGGCATGTCATGCAATGTGAGAGGAAAGAAATGAATCCCCACAACATGCCCCAAGTGTCAGCAGCTACAGTGTCCCTAATGGAAACATGTCCACACATGAAATGCTCACAGTAATGCAGGACCTACAGCCCACATTACCAAATACTTACCAATAATACCAATCACCTACACAACCTCCAACCCACCTTAAACATGACATTACAGACTTAAAAAATAGCTAGCCTCACCACCTGATGATGACAGCCCTCCGAACACTTGCAAGTATACAGTGTTAGCGCCACGCAAGAGTGTAGGTGCACTGCTTACAACATGGACTCCAGTTCCAAGGTGGACCGCATTGTGAAGACATGAGGAATGGACCTGCAAATATGGAGGATGAGATGGATGCAGAGGCACATATAAATACACCACGCAGTGTACAATACAACAACAATATGCACTATGAATGTATACACAGTATTGACTACAGACTGCCCACACAGCTCATGGGAGTCCAATGTCACCATGTACGTCAATGTCACTTGGGCACACCCTTTGCAAGCCCATGGAAACGGGAAGCAGGAGGGGTGTGTGTGACAAAAACCCAAGCATCTGAACCAAATCCATGACAAGCCTGCATGTGCCCAGCCACAATGCAGCGTATGCCCACGGGAGCCACACAAGGCAACACACTGTCCCAAAAAAAATAAAAAATAAAAATAAAAAATAAAAAAAAATGGCAATGGGTTGGGGAGGCCACCCAGGAGGTCCGAGGACAGGGTGCACACCAAAACCCACCTGTGTGGATCTTGCGAAAAAAAAAACACCTCCATGGGCTCATGGCCCACACGGCTACCCTATTGTCGGAGTATCACTGCTGTCGCTATTCTCACCCTGTGCAGCTGCATCCGGAGGTGGTGGCACTATGGGAGGCAGCCCACGCAAGGCCCTAGTCTGTTCCTCCATGGCTGCAAGCATGCAGGTGTGGTAGGTCTCGTTCTGGAGGATGAGTGTGCGGAGGTCCCCATGCAACAACTCACGGGATGCCCGGACCTCCGCCCTAGTTGCCTGCATCTCAGCTGAGAGCGTACGGGTGAGACGCTCCAGCTGCTGTTCTGTCCTTCGGTTTGTTGAAGCCTCAAGCTCAACAAGAGTCGTCCTGAGGTGAAGGAGTTCCAGCCTCAGGGCTTCCCTGTGGCCCTGGGACTCTATGGAGATGGCTTCCTGCAGAGTCGCCAGTGCCGCCCGCCTGTCCCTGTTGGACGCCAACATGTCCTCCCTGTGTGACTGGCAGATGGAGTCGGTTGCCTGCTGTAGTCGCTCCATCAGCCTTTCGGGGGGACAATGGAAGTGGCCACCATATCCATGGCCTGAGCCATCATCTCTGATGATGCTGCCTGTTGGGTTGCCATACCGTAAATGGATTGCTCCCATGCGGTATTGCCAGGTGGCGTACGGCCACCACGTCGGCAGGCACCACACCTGTCTGGGGCAAGGCGAACTGCGCCTTGCTGTGCCGGCACTGCCTGAGGCTGCAGGACTGCATTCCCCCTCTGATCTGCTGGCCCAGGAACAGGATCAGATGTCGCAGAGTGTGACCCTGCATCCGTAACCACCAAAGGCGTACCTGCCAACACTGACATCCCCATTGAGGGTTCTAACCCTGGTGCAGGTGGGTCGGACAGAACAGAATCCCTCCCAGGAACACTCACCTGCGACGGCACGTAGGTCTCATCCTCCAAATCAACACCTGAGTACAGCTCGGGGGAGGTGCAGCCAGAGGCACCCCTTGAGAGCACGACCTGCAGCAGTTGTGGGTTCTCACCCACCACCACACCACGTCCCTCACTGGTGGTCGGTCGGCCCTCAGACCCCTCCTGGGTCTGCACCATCTCCACAACCCCAGCAGTATCAGGTGCGTCTTCCCCTGCAAAGACATAAAAGAAAACAAATGGAAACAGGCATTAGCACCATGGCACACAATGAGGGCTGAGAGGCTACAGAAACAGTACTTGATTGACACATGTCCCACATGACTAAAACACTCCCATGCATGCACCGTCACTGCGTGTGATGGGGAGGCAGATGGCACACATTGATGACACCAAGATGGAAGATGAACACATTTGCTGCATGCTGCCTAGCAGTGCCATCACACATTGGCCAGTGATTGGCAGGTCAAATACACATGCCATCACACAGATGGCATGTACCCTAGCCATGAAGGAAGAGGGAGAGGAGGTCACCATTGTTCATTCAGTCCAGTTGTTCATTGATTGATTAATTGAACTAATCATGTCACGAAACTGAGCCATCCACTGTACCATAGCCATGTCAGACATGTGACAATAGGACTGAGAAATCCCGAGTAAAAGTGGTGGTATGCAAACAATCTGCCTGAATAAACAGAGGTAAATAAGCAACAGTGTAGTGGCAAGATGACACTCCAAGGGCAACTGGCGTGGTGTTGGGCTGGATGTCTAATGTTGGCCGAAGGGATGCTGCTATACCCAAATGCTGTTGCCAAGAATGTTTAGGAAGAGGCACATGGGTGAGCCGAACCACTCAGGCACACACACCCTCCCCTGGCACCCAAACAGAAGCCCTCCCACACACAACATGCACATGGATGACACACACATGCATGTGCACTCACCGGACAATGCCTCGTAATCTGCCACTACTCCCACGCCTTGGATCTGTTCCTCCGTGACGTAGGTCCCAGCAACCTGCTCATGTGGAGTGAGTTCTATGTCGTCTGCTGGAGACCCACCTCCAGTCACTAGAGTTGCGGCATGACTTGAGGCCAGCTTATTCTTTGCCCTGCGCTTCAGGTCATTCCAGCGCTTGTAGCAATCATTAGCTGTGCGCCTCACGATTCCAAGGGCACTTATGATGTCCGCAATGGTCTGCCAGTGTGCCTGACGTTGTGCAGGTGTGGTCTTGGATCCTGCAACAATCACCATTTCGCGGTCATGTGCGGACACATACTCTACAAGTGCATTCAGTTCGGCCTCATTGAAGCTGGGCTTCCTTGACGGGCCGGACTGTGTAGCCGTGTCTGGGGCATCAGCCTCTACTGGACGAGCACTCTTCCTCTTCCGCTTGGAAGGTGGTGGGATCCGGAGTGTCCTGCGCCGCTCTGGACACTAGGGGCAGGAGCGTGGGATTGCACACTCAGCATGGGAGTTGGTGCAGGCATTATCTCAAGTGTGATGGTGTCAGGGGAATGTCAGCATGATGGACTTGGACCGACACTGTCCTGGCTGGGTGTGTGAGAGGTGGGGTGGATGGAGCCGCAGCTGCCCCTGCAGCCTCCCCAGCCTGCCTACGCGGGGCAGCAGATGACCTAGCTGCCCCTGATCCACGTGGCCTGATGACACCAACGTTCACCGGCGCACGTGGCCTAGACCTGCTGACCTGGAAGTCAGCCATGGAGTCACCCTGTGCCAGGTCTGGTTCCACAGTGGGCTGGTCCAACAAGGGCTGAGCATGGATGGTGTCAGCCACGGTAACTCAACCAGGGGGGGGCATGGGTGTCCCTGACTGCTCCTCCACACATGGGGGCTAGGGGCACCCTGCAAGTCACGGCCACGTCCCCTACCGGATCCACCACGGCCACCACTTGGGGCTCGGCCACCTTTGCCACCCTTACGGCTTGTTCGCCTCCCAGCCATGGCACTGATGTTATTGTGCGTATGGAGTTGATGTGAACTATTGTCCTGGGCAATTGGGGTCAAAGGGCTTGGGTACCAGATGGTAATCGTACCCTAGTGCTCTAGCAAGGCTGTATGTCACCCCTGGGGAAAGATGACGGGTCACGCAACGCACAGGCACCCAAAAAAGGGAAGTAAGGTGCACGCAACCCCTCCTAGACCACGTGCGTGGAAAAAATAAACCTGCACTACGCTGTGGCACCCAGGAACACAAGAATGAACGTATGCGTGTCACACGCAGCCTAGAATGACCTCTGAAGGGGTACGCGACACACGGGCAAGCACAGATGTTAGATACGTGCGCGACTCACCGTCTGCCAGGAACAAAAGCGTGAAAAATATGCGCGTGTGCGCGTTGGCAACACCCCCGCCAAAAGAAGAATTGTACGCTGTCTGAGGAGACAGGACAACAGTAGTAGGGAAGCTGTTTGAGGAAACAGGCCCAGGAAAAAGAGGAAAGAGAAAAAAGCTGTCAGAGGTAACAGGGAGTACGAACTGGAAACGCTGTGAAGTAAATCGCGTGTGAACCGACAAGAAGTACAGATTTCACCCACTCGCTCTCCACGAAAAGCACGTACAAGGAAATGGCGTCCTACACGTACCTTTTATACACACGTCACAGACGCGCATACGCAATGAGGCCATTTCCACCAATTACGCGCTTTGACACTCGGACGTGTATCTCTTCATTTTTACACGCGCCATTCTCTACGGCCATGCGCGTGACGTCACAGCTGCGCATGGTGGCCTTTGGGCCAATGAAATGAAACTGCACGTCCGAGTGTCATCGCGTGTAATCGGAGGGAAGTGAGCGTACACGCGATTGGCCTGGGTACGTGTATTTCTGGGGTGCGCAGGAAGTTCCACACGCGATTGGTGGAAATCCACGTGTGCTCTGTCATCACGTGTAATGAGGGAAACACCCGCGCGCCTCACGTCACAGACGCGCTCACGCGCTAAGGGCCTTTGGTCCAATGAAATCGCATATGCTGACGTGCATACGCGCTAAGGGCCTTTCCTCGATTTACACGCAGACGTGCAGGATTTTCACGTGCCAAATCACTCCGTATCAAGCTGGCCACGCGTAAGCACACGGAAGACCACGCTCCTGCCCAAAAGGCCGAATTACTGCCCCCAGAGCCCCGAGCAGCCTCCCACGAGCCATCTGCTGCTGCCTGCCTGCCTGCCTGCTGCCACCGTGCCCTGCCATTTGGTGCCTGCACATCAGCCATCTGCAGGGGTCCATTTGCTGTGTCCACCCCTGCTGGAACAGAAGACTCCCGACTGGGATACCATCGCTCCACAGCCCAGCCCCAGGACCCAGTTGCCCACCCACTCCTGCCTCTGGGGTTGCCATGTCGGGCACTGCCACATCTGGCACCACTGGCAACCCCCGGCCAGAGAGGCAGAGGGGCACCAGCTTCAGTGCCACCGAAGTTGGTGTCCTGGTGGAGCAAGTCCTGGGGCAGTATGATGCCCTCTTCGGAAGTAAGCGCGCCAACAAGGAAGGACGGACTTGGATCTGGACGGACATCGTGACTGCCATCAACGCGGAGGGGGTGGCAGTCCGCGACTACCAACATGTCAAGAAGCGCTGGGATGACTGCAGGTCCAGGACCCTCTTGAAGGCCCGGCGCCTCGTGGAGGGGGGCCGGGGCCGCATGAGTACCATCCAGATGAGGGTCCTGGAACGCGTAGGCCCAGCGCTCCACGGCCAGATCCTTGAGAGGCAGACCCGTCTGGAGTTGAGCGGTAAGTGCCCAAGCATTGCTGTGTGAGACAGGGCATGTCGCAGTGTGCTGGTTGTCTGATACTTGCCTGTATGTGTGACATAGGCCATGTATGCATGTGTGTGTGCAGGGACGTCATGCATGTGAGACCAGTAATGTGTGAACCACACGGTTGGTGCATGTGTTCAAATGCAACATGGGTTGCCCTATGCGGAATGGCCACATGAAAGCATGCCAGTCTCTGTTCCTGGACATGGGTGAGGGATGGGTGCTGATGCCATGTACATATATGCTGTCCATGTCTGTGTGTCTGACCAGCGTGTCTGTGACTTGTGAATGCCTGGGATGCATGACACATGTCTGTGGCAATGTTCCGGTTCACTGATGCAGCCTAGTCATCCTTGTATCCACTGTGTCTGTGGTGTACGAGGCCAGATGGATGAAACTAGGGTGAAGTGTGTGCATGTGATAGGCATGGCACATGATGCATGTGAGTTCCAAAACAACAGTGTATGTTTAAAGAATAACTTGGACATGTATGCTAATGTCCATAGCATGCGCCATGCCTGTTACCGCATGTGTTTTACCTGCACTGAGCCATGTGTTGTGGAGGGACATGATGGAAGTGATCTTTGACAGTGCCACTCATCTGCTATTGCTTCCTGTCTAGGGGACCATTGTACAGTACCCTGATGCTTGTGTTCTATGTCTCCCTCTACACAGCGCCACGTGAAGAAGAGGGCGGAGACGGCTCTGTGGAGCAAAGCGGCAGGGATGCCCCCACGGCTGCAGCGGAAGGGGTGGGTGAGCCCCCACAGGGGCTTGCAACGGCGGAAGACGGGGTGGAGCCATCCAGGTTGGTGTTTCCACAGAGGAGGAGGAGGCCGCTACTGAGGCGCACATGGGGCCTGGTGGGGGCATCCCTGCTGGTGCAAGTGGTGCAGTCCAGGGCAGGGGCAGGAGGCAGCACAGGTCACCGTGGAGGGGCCTGTGCATGTCGCTGTCCCTGACCCTGTGACTGCACCACCATGCACCAGCAGGGATGCCCCATCCCAGGCCCGTCCGCAGGTAGGGGGGATGTCCATGTCATCTGACTCCCCTCCACCTGCGGACGAGGGGACCCCTGGCCGTATGGAGAAGGTCCTGATTGGTGTCGCGTTGCGCACAGGTGCAATTCGTGATGAGGTGCGTGCTTCCCGGGAGGAGCATGCACGTCATCACGGAGAGCACCGTGCCGACGTGGCCCAGTTGGGAACGGCCATGGTCGGGGGTTTCCTACATGTGTCGGCCAATCTGGCGACCCTCTCCTCCTCTGTGGAGACTATGCACCAGTCGTTCTCCATGCCGTCTTCCGGCCCAGATGCCACCAGGGCCCCCTGTGGACCTGCCCCGACCAATGCAGCCAGCTCGGTGGGGATCCCATCCCTGCCACAGTCGGGAGTCGGAGGTCCAGCAGGGGTGGACACACCAGCAACTGGACCCCAGCAGATGGAGGATGTGACGGCATCATCGGGCAGGGCACGTGCACGACGGCGTCGGTGGATTCCATCAGCCTGGATGCCGTCGTGCTGGCACAGGCAGTTGCGTCGGAGGCAGCGGCAGGCTCGACGTGGGAGGCATCATGGCTCGGGGCCATCAACATCAGGGGTGCAGGCATCGGCCGGAGGGCAGGAGAACCCTGGAATGGGAGTGGCTTCCGTGTGGGAGCGGTTGGCCAGCGGATAGGTGCGGAGCGGCAGCGGGCAGAGGAGGAACGGCTCACAATGGTCAGGGCGGAGAACTCCATGCGGAGGGCGCTGAGGCGGGCTGAGTGCCTCGAGGGTCTTCGCAGGGAGTTGGAGCTGGACACTGCTTTATCCCTGCGAGACCTCGGGGCCAGGGAACATGCCCGCCTCCAAGCCATTGAACAGGAGTTCGATGATGCCCTGGCCCATGACAACATCCAGTGAGCCGTTGGACTAGCCCGCTGCCCATGTAAATAGTTATGTAGTTAGTGTTAGGTTTCCTTTGTTTTTGCTTTTTCTTTGGACCTTTTGGACAATGGGCCACATTTTTGTATATAGTTATTTTTTATTAGGTAGTGTTGTTAGATAGGTTTCATTTCTTTTGTTGGGATCATGGACCCTGGCTTGTTCACCTGTACATAGTTCACTGTTGGATTTTCGTTTCTTTTTACCATTTACCCATGGAGCAATGGCTTTCTATTATAATTTCACATTGGATTTTCTTTTCTGGACTGTGACTTTGGACACCATTCCTTTGGATTCTGATTTTTGGTTTTGCATTTTTTCATGGACATGCTTCTTTTTACTTTTTTTACATTCCCATTTCTGTTAGTTTATTTTTGATTCAATTCATGTTTCCTTTAATACATATTTTTAGATCAAACTTCAATGTGTAGTATCATCTCATTGGTTTCATGCATATCATGATACGGGTTTGGAGATTCACTGACACCCATTGGGTGTATGTGAGGGACATGTGTTCGTTTCCAAACTTGCAATTGCTGTTCTATCATGTTATTGCCATTTCTGAGTGGGTGGATGCAATACTCGGGTGGGTGTTTTGCATTTGGAGGCTGACCATAGGGACCAGGGATCTAGATTGTGATGACATGTTGGCTGGGGAACATGAGTTGGACATGAGTGGGGCCTGCTGGCAGGTGCCCACGGTGCTGGGGGTGGGGGTGCAGGGGAACATGAGTTGGACATGAGTGGGGGCCTGCTGGCAGGTGCCCCACGGTGCTGGGGGGTGGGGGTGCAGGGGAACATGAGTTGGACATGAGTGGGGGCCTGCTGGCAGGTGCCCCACGGTGCTGGGGGGTGGGGGTGCAGGGGAACATGTGAGGACATGAGTGGACATGAGTGGGGGCCTGCTGGCAGGTGCCCCACGGTGCTGGGGGTGGGGGTGCAGAGGGAACATGAGTTGGACATGGTGGGGGCCTGCTGGCAGGTGCCCCACGGTGCTGGGGGTGGGGGTGGTGGGACATGAGTTGGACATGGTGGGGGCCTGCTGGCAGGTGCCCACAGTGCTGGGGGTGGGGGTGGTGGGAGACATGAGTTGGACATGGTGGGGGCCTGGTGGAGGCTGCCCCTGCACTGCTGGGGGGTGGGGTGGTGGGAGACATGAGTGGGGGCCTGGTGGAGGCTGCCCCTGGTGGCTGGGGGGTGGGGTGGTGGGAGACATGAGTGGGGGCCTGGTGGAGGCTGCCCCTGCACTGCTGGGGGTGGGGGTGGTGGGAGACATGAGTGGGGCCTGGTGGAGGGTGCCCCTGGTGGCTGGGGGTGGGGGTGGTGGGAGACATGGAGTGGGGCCTGGTGGAGGGCTGCCCCTGATGGCTGGGGTGGGGGTGGTGGGAGACATGGGTGGGGGCCTGGTGGAGGCTGCCCCTGCACTGCTGGGTGTGGGGTGGTGGGAGACATGAGTGGGGGCCTGGTGGAGGCTGCCCCTGCACTGCTGGGGGTGGGGGTGGTGGAGACATGAGTGGGGGCCTGGTGGAGGCTGCCCCTGCACTGCTGGGGGTGGGGGTGGTGGGAGACATGAGTGGGGGCCTGGTGGAGGCTGCCCCTGGTGCTGGGGGGTGGGGGTGGTGGGAGACATGAGTGGGGGCCTGGTGGAGGCTGCCCCTGGTGGCTGGGGGGTGGGGTGGTGGGAGACATGAGTGGGGGCCTGGTGGAGGCTGCCCCTGGTGCTGGGGGTGGGGTGGTGGGAGACATGGGTGGGGGCCTGGTGGAGGCTGCCCCTGGTGCTGGGGGTGGGGTGTGGTGGGAGACATGAGTGGGGGCCTGGTGGAGGCTGCCCCTGGTGGCTGGGGTGGGGGTGGTGGGAGACATGGGTGGGGGCCTGGTGGAGGCTGCCCCTGGTGGCTGGGGGGTGGGGTGGTGGGAGACATGAGTGGGGGCCTGGTGGAGGCTGCCCCTGCACTGCTGGGGGTGGGGTGGTGGGAGACATGAGTGGGGGCCTGGTGGAGGCTGCCCCTGGTGACTGGGGGGTGGGGGGTGGGAGACATGAGTGGGGCCTGGTGAAGCTGCCCCTGGTGGCTGGGGGTGGGATGGTGGTAGACATGGGGGGCCTGGTGGAGGCTGCCCCTGGTGGCTGGGGTGGGGGTGTGGTAGACATGGGTGGGGGCCTGGTGGAGGCTGCCCCTGCACTGCTGGGGGTGAGGGTGGTGGGAGACATGAGTGGGGGCCTGTGGAGGCTGCCCCTGCACTGCTGGGGGGTGGGGGTGATGGGGGACATGAGTGGGGCCTGGTGGAGGCTGCCCCTGCACTGCTGGGGGTGGGGGTGGTGGGAGACATGAGTGGGGGCCTGGTGGAGGGTGCCCTGCACTGCTGGGGGGTGGGGGTGGTGGGAGACATGAGTGGGGGCCTGGTGGAGGCTGCCCCTGCTGCTGGGGGTGGGGGTGGTGGGAGACATGAGTGGGGGCCTGGTGGAGGCTGCCCTGGTGGCTGGGGGGTGGGGGTGGTGGAGACATGAGTGGGGGCCTGGTGGAGGCTGCCCCTGGTGGCTGGGGGTGGGGGTGGTGGGAGACATGGGTGGGGCCTGGTGGAGGCTGCCCCTGCACTGGCTGGGGGTGGGGGTGGTGGGAGACATGAGTGGGGGCCTGGTGGAGGCTGCCCCTGCACTGCTGGGGGTGGGGGTAATGGGGGACATGAGTGGGGGCCTGGTGGAGGCTGCCCCTGCACTGCTGGGGCGTGGGGCAATAGGGAGACATGAGTGGGGGCCTGGTGGAGGCTGCCCCTGCACTGCTGGGGGTGGGGGTAGTAGGGGACATGAGTGGGGGCCTGGTGGAGGCTGCCCCTGCACTGCTGGGGGGTGGGGGTGGTGGAGACATGAGTGGGGGCCTGGTGGAGGCTGCCCCTAGTGGCTGGGGTGGGGGTGGTGGGAGACATGAGTGGGGGCCTGGTGGAGGCTGCCCTGCACTGCTGGGGGTGGGGGTGGTGGGACATGAGTGGACATGAGTGGGGGCCTGGTGGAGGCTGCCCCTGGTGCTGGGGGGTGGGGGTGGTGGTAGACATGAGTGGGGCCTGGTGGAGGCTGCCCCTGGAGGCTGGGGGGTGGGGTGGTGTAGACATGGGTGGGGGCCTGGTGGAGGCTGCCCCTGCACTGCTGGGGGTGGGGTGGTGGGAGACATGAGTGGGGGCCTGGTGGAGGCTGCCCCTGCACTGCTGGGGGGTGGGGGTGGTGGGAGACATGAGTGGGGGCCTGGTGGAGGCTGCCCCTGCACTGCTGGGGGTGGGGGTGGTGGGGAGACATGAGTGGGGGCCTGGTGGAGGCTGCCCCTGGTGGCTGGGGGTGGGGGGTGGAGACATGAGTGGGGCCTGGTGGAGGGTGCCCCTGGTGGCTGGGGGTGGGGGTGGTGGGAGACATGAGTGGGGGCTGGTGGAATCTGCCCTGGTGGCTGGGGGTGGGGTGGTGGTAGACATGGTGGGGGCCTGGTGGAGGCTGACCCCTGGTGGCTGGGGGGTGGGGGTGGTGGTAGACATGGGTGGGGGCCGGTGGAGGCTGCCCCTGCACTGCTGGGGGTGGGGGTGGTGGGAGACATGCATTGTTGATCAGTAGTGCAAGGTGACATGTGGGTTGGCTGGGGGCATGCCCATGGTGGATGGGCTGCGTGCGGACATGAGCAGGGGTGCAGGGTAGTCCCCGTGGTGTGGGCTGCCTGCAGGGGCCGTGGAGGTTGTAGAGCGAACACCTGGAGGACCCACACGGCCAATTCACGTGTAGTACTCCCAGAACCCCTGAAATACACGTACCCTGCTGAAATCGCATGTGGAACTTCCCGCGCACCCCTGAAATACACGTACCCTGCTCGCACGGGGCCAATTGCGTGTGGAACTTCCCGCGCACCCCTGAAGTACACGTACCCTGCTCGCACGGGGCCAATCGCGTGTGGAACTTCCCTCGCACCCCTGAAATACACGTACCCTGCTGAAATCGCGTGTGGAACTTCCCGCGCACCCCTGGAATACACGTACCCTGCTGGAATCGCGTGTGATACTTCCCACGAACCCCTGTAATACACGTTCCCCGCTTGGCGTTAGCTGTTTGCCAGCCCTGTGAACTGGTCCAGGGTTAGCGCAGCCCTTTGCGATTATTTGGGGATTTTGAAGGCTTTTCCTTGCGCGAGGGCGTTCTTGGGGGCGTAACTGGCGCTGCTGCAGGGTCTCTGCGCCACGCTGCGCCACGGCTGGTTTTGGATGCGAAAATCCATGAATACGCTGTGCGCCGAAATCAATTTTAGCGCACGCTGCTGGCGCAGACATTCGCACGGGCATGCTGTGCGCCAGTCGCGTGCGCCACTTTTGTGCGATTTTCTATGAATTACCCAGTAAAACTACAGTTACTGTAGAAGAGTACTGGATGACGTGGGCTGAAAGCAAGGATTTCAACATTGTTGTCCTTACGGGACACACCTCGAGTGCGTGTGTGCTGCAAATTAGAACCTATTTTGTAAAATGATCAGTGCATGATTTATTTCACTTGAATGTAAAATGTATTAAGAATTTTACAATTTTTTGTTGATTCCCGAATAAGTATCAGTAATTGTAGGATTGAGTTACAAAAAGAGTCAAACTTCAACTCAAATTACCATATCAGTTATTTTTTCCAACTAAAACATTTTTCTTTGTCTATGTTGTGTTCTGTTCCCAAGCTCCTAGTTGAAGTATGGGTAACTGTCATGACCCTTGCCCCTGTCCCTCACTGGCAAGTCAGCCTTCCAGTTAGGGCCAGGTCAAAGGCCTTAAAACGCGAAGAGGCCAATCGATGCAAAAGACGATTTCCAATTATGAAGCAGCCAACGCGTTTCGAGGGATTCCTCTTCTTCAAAGGGCCCAATTGGACTGTATTTAACAATTCAAGGAGACGGAGAAAATAAAATACATTGCAATGTCAGTAAGTCAATGTTCCAACAGTGTAAATAATAGGATGCTCAGTCGATGGCGAAGAGCAGAGCGATTAAGCCACAGTGTGGAGCAAAGTATATCCAGAGATATCCGGAAGTATACTCGTGTAGGAATAATAATCAAGGAAACGGTGCACCCAATCTTGATTGCAAAGACTCAGAAGTGATAGAGATTCAACAATTGAATGATGACCCGTTTCAAAGGCAGAGATATCTAAAGAAACACCTGGGAAGTGATATACAGGCTCTGGAGTCAGAGTGGTAGGATTTGTCGTGGAGTTCTCAGCAGGAGATTGTGTCTAGGTTTCCAGCGGGGGTGGGGTGGGGTAGGATAAGTGAAAGGGTGAAGTGAGGATCAGGGGGGTCAAGGGGATTATCTAAAACTCACAGCTGAATGGTCAGATGGTCCACACCTCTATGCTGTGGATCTTCATACGTATGGGCGAGGTATCCAGAGAGCCAGGATTCTCAGGACAAGGAAGGCTATGGGGAAATGGTGTAGTATCACGTCAAGTAATCCAGAGGGAGGCAGGCATTGCCGGAAAGGGCAACTCAAGCGTCAGAGCTATGGATAAGATTATGCCAGAAATGAATATACAACCTGTGAAAATATGTCGAAGATCTATTATGTTTAAGGAAAATGCCATGGAAATATCAGGAAATAAAGCACCAAGGATCGGCCTGGTATTCATATATAAAACAGAAGTATCAGGGGAAAGCACTCCTAAAATAGCGTCCATTTCCTCCTCGCAGGGATGTGCGGAGGATTAACCTATGTGGTCACCCATGGGGAGAGAGATGCATTGCATAGTAACAAGGGACATCCCAGTACATGGTAGGTCTGATTATGTCTATAAAGAGCACGAGCAGAGCATTAGACAGATATATCTGTGTAAGATGTATGTGTTCAAGTACGGACCGTCGACTTGAGCCCTGTTTGCCTCAGCGACTACGTAGGCACAGTGAAACCTCCAAGAACTGAACTCTTTTAAAAGCTTCATTGGTGAGGGGACATGGTGACACTATAGCACAGGTGTCAAGTTATTGCATGGGGTTTAATAAGGGTGTCCCGGGTCAGCAGGCATTATAAGCAACAGTCCTTTGCTCACATTTGAAGCTCCGTGTTTGATTGAACACCTGACATTTTATTTTATTTTATTTTTTACATTTGTTTCTGCGCCCAAACCCGGAGGTATCACGGCGCAAGTTACAGATAGGTTATGTTACTTGCTGGTTACAATGATGAGAAATACATACTGAATACAGTGTTGAGTACAATCGGAAAGGGGAATGGGGTCATCATAAGTGGGTATTCTCGAGAGGATTTGGTTGAGGAGGTGCACTCTCTGCTCGTATTTTCCTTGAATGAATCCAAATATTTTTCCTATATTGCTTTAGGGTCTTAGGTGCAATCTGTTAAGTCTGTGCTACCAGACTGGAAAACTGAACAAATTGTGAAGGTCAACCGTTATAAACGGAAGACATAACAGATGCACTCTTTTGTGCTGAATTACAACAGCCAAACCGTATCAATCAACTTAACGTGTACAGAAGGTATTTTATAAAAAACACAGTAATATGTGTATATTTATTATTTCATGAAAAAAGTTTTATACAATCGTTTTAAGTTCACTCACTTAACCTTCAATTCAACTTAAACATCTGTATATATAACCTTATATTGTCATATACATGGTTCTTTGTAATAACACATTCAACATAATCTTCAACATAATTTTTCAGCAACAAAACTTCACTTAAATACAATCAAATATTCCAAAATATCCTGATATCCTTTGTCTGTTGTTCCAATTCGAATAACCCAAATTCGGGCAATTAACCGAGGACTTCCACTACGCATTTCGGGCGATTTGTTTGCCCTTCTTCAGGTGGGGATATCAGTGTTTTCCTGTCTTTGTTTTACAAAATCAATATGTGAAAGTAACTCAATTAGTTTCTCTTTCTATTTTAAATCATTTTGCACATTATTTAGACTCTATGCACTTTACTAACCTTGGTCCGGGTAAACCAATGAGCGGCAACACCTTGCACGCTTATATAAGATGGCAACGTATCTCTTCATATATCTTTGTATACTCTTTCAGGAGTTCAAAACTGTAAGAGATAAAATGAGAAGCCTTGATTCAATCATGTGTTCTAAAAGTACCAGCACTCACACTACTTGTTTTTGATTTATAAATGTGGTCAGATCACGAGTGGGACCAGTCGCTAAAATCAGCGCTGGGCCCCACTCTGTGATCAATAATTGAGAAAAGTAAGACTTCACTTCTATTGTAACACTCAACCATCGGTCAGGGAACGGTCAACTCTATACCGGCCGTTTGATGGCGTGTCAAATATCCAATAGTTGTGCACTGTCATCTGTGTAGTTAAATCCCAAAGGATTCTGCCTTCTGTGCTTGTTGAGTTCAGGGCTGAAAATCGCCTGTTGCTCAAAGAGGACGCGCTGTGTCCTGCTGCGGATGTACGTTAAGAACAGAGACTCCCTCGTGGTACAACGTCTCTACAAGATTTCAACCGCGTTGCCGTTTCTATAAAGTGTACGCGTGTTGCTTAAATTACACTAAACGGTCATGGTTCTAGTCACAAACTCATTTGTACTCGTTCATAACCTTAGCCGCTATCAGATTCCTTCACAACGCTCCCGATCATGACCACACTTCTGTGTTCCTGGTCCTACATCACAGGGTTGCTAAGCAACCATTCTACACTAGTCTGTCTCCTATATTGCCTGTTCACATTCAAGGCACGTCTTTGTGATCGCCATGTTGTATGAATGTGTTAACTAAAAATTAACGATGTAGTCAGTCATATTCATATTCTCTTCTACAATCAATTGATACTTATTACAGGCTTAACACAAAAACATTCATTGCGATAATTTTAGAAGCGCTTTGAAATCGATACAATTAACGTATTTCACATTCTGAAATGTTACTGTAAATGCATAATATACGTTCGTACATCTTGTATACAAAACTCGTTCTAGATTTTTCACCAACATTGTCCTTTAGTTTCCCCCCATATGATTTGAATAACAGATCACGTAGTGCATTACATTTGTGAATGTTATTATGTGCATTCATTCGTTAACAATACAATCTACATGAATTCAAGTACTGTCCACATTGGGTGAGTGACTCATAGTCCATATTTTCTCAATATATGTTTCATCCACATTTTCTAGCCTTTCAAAAGTTTAGTAGTTCATGAAAGGTTTGTGTTAAATAAAGTTCCTCATATATCTCAGTTTATTCCAATTCAATGTGGTTTTGAGTCTCACCTCAGAATTTATATGCTGTTCACTGAGGTTTTAAATGGATAGATCTACCTAATCTTAAACTCACAGAAAACAATTTAGATCCCATTCCATATTCATACCCCTCAGGTACATGCTGTCAAGTCTTTCTATCCAGAAGATCTCTCTTTGTTGTAACATTTTATTCAAATTACCTCCTCTCCTGGGTAATATCACATGTTCCAGTATCACAAATTTAATTTGTGCCATTGTGTGTTTTTCTTTCACAAAGTGTTGGGCCACTGGGGATTTCTCTGATTTCTGTGTAATATTGGATTTGTGCTCACACCATCGTGTTTTGCTTTACGTCCTGTAAATCCCACGTAACAAAGTCTGCATGGACATTTAATTCCAAAAATTACGTTGCTAGTGTCACACGTTGAAGTGTGTTGTAATTGAATTCTGTTTCCATTGTGAGGATGACTTATCACATTTCCTTTGATTAAATTATTGCAACAATTGCAATTGTTACATGGAATTGTTCCTTTATGTGTTGTTTCCTTTTTCTTTTTATATCCAATGTCTGATTTCATTAAATGGTCTCGTATAGATGGACTTTTGGCATACGCAAATAACGGTGGTTTAGGAAATAGGGCTGCTAGAGTAGGATCAAGTTCGAGTAATTTCCAATTTTTTTTGATTATTCTTCTAATCAAGTTGCTCTGTTGCGAGTAGGTGGTCACGTAGACCAGTTCGGTAGCAGTGTTCTTTGTTATCGGTATCATTGCTTCTGTCCTTGACATTACTTTCGCTTTAGCTGAATGTTTAGATACCGTATCCGAACTGTACCCTTTTTCCAAAAATGTTTTTGATGGATCTCTTGCTTTGATGTCATATTCTTCTTCTTTTGATATAATTCTTCTATATCTCAGAAACTGGCTTAATGGAATACTTTCTATTGTTTTCTTGGGATGAAAACTTGACGCCAGCAATAAACTGTTTCTGTCCGTGATTTTTGTAAAGATTGTTGTCTCAAGTTGGTTGTCATTCAAATAAATCTTCACATTCAGAAATTCTAAAGATGTTTTGCTGAATTTGTGTGTAAATTTGATTCTCTGTGTAATCGTGTTCATGAATGTAAAGAATTCATTTAGCTCGTCCACTGTTCCATTCCAAATTCCAAACAGGTCATCTATGAACCGCACTAAGCATTTCAATTTGTTCTTCCATCTCGGGTTCTGTAGTACATATGTTTCTTCCAAATATGTCATGCAGGTGTTGGCATAACTGGGGGCCATAGCCGCTCCCATGGATGTTCCTGAGATCTGGATGACATATCGATCCTCAAACATAAAGTAATTATTGTTCAATATGATTGTAAGTAATTTCAATATGAATAAACGGTCACTCATGACAACTTCTCTTGTGTTTAATAGAAGCCATTCCATGGCTTCAAGTCCTCCCTGATGATTGATGTTGGTATAGAGGCTCGTCACATCCATTGTGAACATGATATCTGTGTCTTCTTCAAATTTAATGGATTTCAGTGTCGTTAGAAAATGATTTGTATCCTTGATATATGTGGTTGTTTTTTGTGACCTTCACAATTTGTCATCATAAGTGGGGACATGGTTAACACAATAGAAATCATGCAGGAATTACATACAGCGCATAAGTAGGGATAGATACATACTTAATACAATGGTGATTACAATCAGTGAAGGGAATGGGAAAGGTAAAAAACCTATATACAATGCAGGAGAGGGGATGAAACAGATCCAAAGTTGGAGGAAACCTAAATATACAACAGAAGAACCTGACAGTCATGGGAAAGTGTTTAGGGTTATCACAGTGATATTAGAACTTGTTGAATAACCAGTTTATTAGGAGTTTCTTAAATTGGGAATGTAAAATTGTGTTGCTGATGTTTGACGGAAGAGAGTTCCAGATCCTGGGGGCGGTGACAATTCATGGTCAGCCCAAACAGATCTGCACACTAATTGTCTAATTGTCTCTTCTCAAATGAGTAAAATACCCAGAGGATTATAAGCGCAGACCTAGGGATTGAACCTGTGGTTTTCTGTGTCATTTTGCTTCCAAGGCGAGCGCATTGCCCCTGAGCTATGCTCCAGCACCTAGAGGGATAGCGTAAGCTGGGATAGAGTGATGGTGTAAGCACGTATGCATGTAACATCTGCTTAATGCATGATGAGAAAAGAAACTGAACATCAGAAACAAGTCTGGAGAATTTGTTTTTAAATGTGTGTTGTGGTTTACAACCAAACCTTTCACAATTATAAAAAAATACAGTGTATTGGTGGTTTAAATGTATAATATATATATTTCTTTCCATTAAAATGAAATGTACAAACGTATACTTGTGTCTGTCATCTCTGGTATGGACTTATAATCCTAAAATGTTAGTTACAAATGTCAACACTGCCAATGCATAGGCTTGGAGTTTCCCTATTTATAACATTGTGCCATATCCCTTCTTGTGACATGTAGGTAAAATGGCCCAAGAATTATTCAAAACAAATTGCATGCTTAGGTTGTAGAGAATGCAGTCCATTACCACATGTTCTAAGGTTTCTTTTTTAGTGGAATGCCCACAACATCTGCACATACCCTCCTTGCATGAGGATGTTGAACAGGGTGTACCCCCCTACCCTCAAACTGACTGTATAGGAGATAGATCCTTCCCCCCGCAAACCAAATGCAGACAACTTATCGGGTTCATCAATGACTCTAATACTGCAAAAATCAGAAATGTAGTACCTTTCAGAAAAGTGCTTTGAAAGGTGATCTATTTTGTGGGGTCAGAATGCCATGCACAGTAGAGAATATGTCAAGTAGTGCATTTATGATAAATTATCAAACAATCTATATTCGAAACTGAGCAGGGACTAAGCTATAAGTAAAAATAGGTTGGTCAGGCATTTTGTAATTTGATCAGCCATTTTGATTGAAGTCAGGCAAACTGTCAGGCAAACTCTAAAATGGATGCTAGATACAAAATGGTGGACTTTTGCAAGTCATGTCAGAAATAATTATATGAGTACCTCGTGGCAGTTCATTGAGAGTTCAGTAGCCAAGACATAATGTCTGGACTTCTCTGCTGTAATCTTGACAGTGATGGGTCAGGGGAGCCATGTAGCATTCAAGGGAAGATAGAAATTATTGCATGCAGTTGTTTCAAACTAGCAACAATTGTTGGGTTAGCGGAGAGGGCACACAGCTGATGCCCATACTTGGGCTTCGGTGACAGAGGGAGATGATGCTTCTTGTTAAAAATATCTCAAGATTGATGTCAGAAATGTTCTCTCCTGATACTTGAAAGGATTCACTGTAAAGGTTGAATGTATCACACACAATTTTAATTAGTTGCATGCATACGTATGCCATGGGAACTTGGTGAATGACAGTTCAGTCAACCAACCCAAGAAGGGGAAGAGGCTTCTTTTGGAGTGCCTAAGCCTATGAGAGTGAACTTCTTCATAACTAGGGAGCTGAGCCAAGTGAAAAGCATATATAAGGGGGCAAACTGTATAGCTTTTTGGAGATCTTTAGGAGTCTTCATGGGAGATTGCTGCTGTGTCCTGCCTTGCTGTACCCTAAGAATAAAGATATCTTTGAAAATTCAGCTTGAGTCTTTTGCCTGCTTCTATATCTGGACTTCAGAATAACTTTCCCGAGCCAGAGATGCCAAGAGCCCAGGGAGGACATTGAGCCCTCGTGTAATGTGGGGAGGAGATTCAAGCGTAATCTTAAGGAAATGCATCTCCCAGCTCTGTTGGGAAATGTACTCAAATCGACAGGCAGGTTCACCTGAGCTTTCTTTCTTGGGCAAGAAAACAACTCAGTTTATAATTAAGATTCTGTGCTCTAGGGTTAATCCAATCCAGCAACACTTTTATACCTCTTAGGGAGAAGCCCGCCAGCTCCTGTTTGCCAGTATCCAGCCTGTGTAATCTAGATAACAGGTTGCTCCTCCAGCTGTTAAACACAGCGCATGAGGGTTTTTCTTTTAACTCGGATAGTTGGGTGAAAAGAGAGTGGGGCAGAGGAATAGCCGCTTGTGGAAAAGGAGTAGCGTCTTCCAGTCAATATGAGCCTTTGGGGACTTCAAGCCTGGTTCATAATGTAAGGCTTGAATCAGTTCTCCATTGGGCAGGTCTAAAGTATATTTCCATAATTTGCCTTCCACTCTCTGCCCGTCTGTTTTGGCTGGTCTAGTTTCACCTCCAAAGGTTAGGCATGGGACAAGCTTGCTTTTATAAAAGCAGACAAGATGTAAAATGGAGAACTTCCCACATTTAGGGTCTAATTCACAGATGCGTTTTATAAACCCCATTGGAGAATGCTCTGTGAATTATGCCGTTAATGTCAATTTTACTCATTTGAGAATCGAGATTAGACAATTGGTGTTCAGATCTGATTGGGCTGATCATGAATTGATGGTTTGTTCAATGGTAGCCCCCACGTATTTCCAATTTTCTACCACTTTAATCAGTTTGGTATGGATGTGCCAATGAAAATTGAAGAATGGAGAATTGACCTTCCGAGCTGGGTCTCTTTCTAACGCTAATTAGGAATATTGGGCCTCATTACGACCCAGGCGGTAAGGGGTTTACGGCAGCGTAAACAGCGTCGACCCTTACCGCCTGAGTACGAGGTCCCTTAGGGCCATGGCGGATTTAACACCTGCTTTTAGCAGGTGTTAAAATCCATGGCGCTAAGGGACCATGGAGTTAATTACGCCACCGTAATTTACGGTGGCGTAATTAAACGCCTTCCCCACTCCCATTATGCCCTATGGGGCAAAAATGGGAATGGGGATTGGGACTTACCGCCCCGCCAAGGTCGGAATGGGGCGGTAAGTCGCCAACCACATGGCGTAAACATAGTTTACGCCATGGTGGTAAAGTCACGGCCCAGGCGGTAACTTACCGCCTGGGTTCGTAATGAGGCCCATTGAGTCTTTTTTTGTTTTTTAAACATATTTTTTATTATTTTCATGTATCAACATCAACACAATAAAAATCCTTCATCCCTTCCCCCTCCCCACCACCACTCTGGAAGATGAGGGTCCCATTCGGTTTGTTTCGGGGAAGTTTTACGAGCCGCAAATGTCTGATATTCTAATATTGTGCGGGCACCATTGTTCCATGTAGTCCGACCTTAGGTACTCCAGCACCGGCCCCCATTCTTTCATGAAGAAGGTCTTCTGATCCTGAAGCTGGTGCGTTATCTTTTCCATGGTCATTTGCGACCAGACTTTATGTAACCAGGAGAATACCAGAGGCGGATCTTGTTTTTTCCAGTTCTGGGCTATAGTCGCCCAAGCCGCGATGACTAGGCCCATGAAGCTTCACCATTGGGATTTGTGGAGTTTTTTGGTCTGTGGGTCTATGGGTCCGCACATCCACACCCGTTCGTCCATGTGGTCCACCCCTGGAAAGATTTTGGTCATTTCCGCTTGCACTTCTCTCGAGAAGCCCTTTACCACACCGCAGTCCCATCAGATATGTCTCTAGGTGCCTGGTTCCCGGCACCCTCTCCAGCATTGGTCCGACAATTTCGGGTACATGGATTTGAGCCTCTCAGGGGTGTAGTGCCATTGCATGACTATTTTGAGCCACATTTCTCTTGTTTGAACCTCTCTGGTGAGTTTCAGGATTCTCCCCTATAATTCTTCCCATTGCTTACTGGTTATACCTTCCCCTAGCATGCCTTCCCATCTCCTCATATATGCCCATTTGATTTCTTCTTCTGTCGTATTGATAAACTGATATAATGATGACACCAGTTTTTTGTCTCCAGGGTTAGTTATTATAGAGTTTTCGAAGGATGTTAGGTCTCTCGAGGCCGCCTGGTATACCTCGGGAGTGGAAAGCCAATGTTTCAATTGCTCATATTTATACCTTTCAGTGTCCGTCAGGTTCCACAATCTTTTACATTCCGCAAATGTCCTTATTTCATTGTCTTGGAACATTTCTCCGATTTTCCTACACCCTGCTGTTTCCCAATTCTCAAAGGCCCCGGGCTCTAGTGCCGGGGGGAACTGCGGGTTCTGACAGATGGGTGTAAATGGGGCTAGTGAGGTGGTCATAAGCCCCTTCTTGGTTTGGTCATCCCAGGCGCTAAGAGTAGTTCTCATGACCTCGCCGATTCTGAGGTTTGGGTGTCTATATTGTTTGTGTTTCCACAGCAGGTCCTCCAGTGGGGTCCTAGCTACCGCCCTGTCTTGTAGTGCCCATATTGTCCTTTGGTCTTCTCCCAGCCATTCCTACAGAACCCAAAGCTGCGCCGCTTGAAAATATTTCTTAAAATGTGGGGGTACTAGACCCCCTGGCCTGATCGGTGCTGTGAGGATAGCTCTGGCCACCCTCGGTGGTTTTCTATTCCAGACGTATCCCGATATGGCCTTGGAAAATGCTTTAAAAATCGAATCTGGGATGGCTACTGGGAGGGCGTGAAAATAATAGAGGACCCTGGGGAGTATGTTCATTTTAACTGATTGGATTCTTCCCCACCACGAAACCCTAAGTGGGCACCATCTGTCTAGTTCTTTCTTCACCCTAGCCAATAAGTGTGGGTAATTATTCTTATATAACAGGTCAACCTTACGTGTGAGGGTCACCCCTAGATATTTAATACCCTCCTCTGCTACTTTTAGCCCATGAGAGCCCGCCAGTTCTGCAACTGTCCCCTTATCTCCTCCAGGAGTAATATCTCTGATTTTTCCTATTAATTTTTAAGCCAGAGATTACCCCGAATTCCTCCAACTCTCTCAGGGTGTGTGGTATGGATCTCTCAGGGTCTGCCAAAGCCAGCAGCATATCATCTGCATATGCAATAACTTTATGCTGCTTGCCCGCCATCTTGATCCCCTTTACCCCTACCGATTCCCTGTTCCTAACTAGGAGAGGCTCTAGGAAAATGGCATACAGGAGCGGGGAGAGTGCGCATCCCTGTTTCGTACCTCTTGTAATATGCACCTTCTCCATGACTCCCCCGTTCAGTGCAATTCTTATCGATGGAGAATTATAGTTGGCTTTAACCATATTGATAAAGTGATCTCTGAACCCCATATGCTTCAGTGTCTTAAACAATATGGACCATTCTACCCGGTCGAAGGCCTTCTCGGCGTCAAGGGAGAGCAAAGCCGCTGGTGTGTGAGTGATACCTATTTTGTCTACCAGATGGACAATTCTTCTTAGGTTATCATGTGTTTGCCTACCGGGGATAAAGCCTGATTGATCTGTATGTATTAGGGTCGGGAGGAGGGGGGATAGTCTGGCTGCCAGTATCCTGGTATATATTTTTGCGTCCAAATTAATCAGGGCTATAGGGCGATACGAGCCCGGGAGAGTGGGGTCTTTACCTGCCTTATGGAAAATCAAGACTTTTGCCTCGTTCTTTGATGGGGTTACGTTTCCTTTGTCCTTGAATGTGTTTAGTAGCCTTGTCAAAATTGGTGAGAGTGTGTCCGAATACTTTGACTTTGCAGACGGGAGGTCAGCTATTGCCCTTCGGACTTCTTGTTCCGTGATGCAGGAATCCAGTAACTGTTTGTCCTCCTCCGAGATAGTTGGGAGGTGTAGGGAATGTAGGAACCTATCTTGCTGGTCCTCATCTGGGTGTTCTGTCACATACAGATCTTGTTAGAAAGCCTTGAATACCTCCCCTATGTCCCTGTTGCATGTTTGTGTATTTCCGTGAATGTCTTTGACGTTCAGGATTGTCCTTGATTTCTGATTTTCTCTGAGTTGTCTTGCTAGGAATTTGTCTGCCTTGTTGGCCATGATGTAATAACGTTGCTTTAGGTAGAGTAGGGACCTCTCTGCCTTCTTATTGCGCAGCATATCGAGCTGCCCTTGCACGTATTTCAATGCCTTCTTGAGAGTTCTCGTGGGATGAGCTACGATCTCCCCTTGAATATCTGTAATTTTCTTTTCAAGTGTTCTTTCCCATTCGTAGTGTTGCTTATCTTTAGCTGCCTTTAGAGCTATAATGTGACCCCGAGTTACTGCCTTGAAGGCTTCCCAAACGGTCTCTAGGGGAACATCTCCATTGTCATTTTGTTCGAAGTATTCTTTAATTTTGTGCCCTACTGCCTCCCCCATCATCTGATCCTTTAAAATGTCGGGTGGCAATTTCCATTTCCAGAGACCTCTTCCCTTACCTGGAGTCTGAATGTCCAGCCAGAGCGGAGCAGGATCCGACAGTGCTATAGCCCCCATATCTATTCCCTGGATCATCCCCAAGAGTCCCACCGACACCCAGAAGTAGTCTATTCTCGACATCGTGTTATGCACGTGCGAGTAATACGTGAATCCATTTGCTTGCCCCCTCTTTTCCCTCCAGACATCCTGCAGAGCCATCTGCTCCATCTTTAGTTTAAGTTGTTTCGAAGGGGGTCCCTGACTGTGTGTCCCCCCAGCACTTCTGTCTAGCTTTGGTTGCCAGGCCAGGTTTAGGTCTCCCCCCAGTATTATCTCTCCCTTCGCAAATCTTTCTAGTTTCCCCAGCGTGTCTTGGAGAAATCTGTCTTGCCCAGAGTTCGGTGTGTATATTACCGCAAGGGTGAGCCGGAAACCCTCTATTGCACAGTTTGCAAATGCGTATCTCCCTTCCCTATCAGCCAGCGTGTCTATGAGGGTCACCTCCAAACCCCCTTTAACTGCAATCATCACACCTGCTCTTTTATTGCCCGCCTTCGCCTGTGTCCAGATCGAGTACCCTCTCAGGCGAACCTTCTGCCTATCCGGGGCCTTGATATGTGTCTCCTGGAGGAGCAGAATGCTCGCCTGTTCCCTTTTTACCAAAGCTTCTAGCTTCTTCCTCTTCACCATTTTCCCGCTTTCTGTGTTCCCTTCCCTCTTCCAGAGGTCCCCCTCCCAATTTCCCCCAACATTACCCAACTTCCCCCAACAGTTAACTGTAACACAACTTTGAACCCGAGGAGGGCCCAGGCACCTAAGGTTGCTAGGGCATTGCGCCTATCGCTCCTTGCCCTCTCTGGACTCGGGGTAATCTTTGCGGGGGATCCTAAACCCCACATCTTCCTTCGGCCTTGGCTAAATCCCCGCTGGGTCCACCGCCCGGCCGCCAGCATTCTGATATTCCGATAGTCCTGTGATTTTCCTTCTCCCGCCTACTCCATTCTGATAGCGAGCTACTTTATAGCGAGAATTTGTACTCCTATTTCCCAGTGGGTGCCCCGTCTTCCCCCTGCCGTTATGCTTTTTTCTTCGCCGCACATCCTCCCACCCTCTCAGTCTCTTGTGTGCATCTCCCCTTCTCCTGGCCCCATCAGTGTCCTCCTCCTCCGCTTGCTGGCCCATTATATGCAGACCTTCCTCACTGGTGGTCACTCTCCTCTGTTTGCCTTCCCACTCAAATAGTAACCCAAAAGGAAACGTCCATTTGTATCTTATTTCTTTTGCCACCAATTCTCTCACCAGGGGTGCCATCTGCCTTCTTTTTAATAATGTTGCCGAGGCCAAATCCTGATATAATTGGATTTCCACCCCATTCATCATTATGTGGTCTAATTGTCTCGCCTTCCTTAGAATCTGCTCCTTTTGAGGATATGATGATAGGGCGCCAGTACATCCCTCGGTCTTTCCCCTGGTGCCCCTGTTCTTTTCGGACCCACCCTGTGGACTCTATCAATCCCAATGCTCTCTGCATCTTGTTCCTCTAATATGTCTCTGAAGACTTCCTGCACCGCACACTTTAGGTCTTTATCTGACACCGATTCAGGCATATATTTAATGCGGATATTAGATCTACGGGAGCGGTTTTCCAGATCTTCACACTGGATTTCAAGGTTATGGGTTAGCCGAACCAACTGCTCCTGTGTTTTGCTATTCTGAGTCACTTCCTCCTCCACATTTTGCACAATTCTTTCCAGGGTATCTGTCCTTTCCTCCAGTTTAGCCACATCTATTCGCAGCTCTTTGACGGCCTGCTTCATTTAATTCCTCATTGAGTTAAACTGTTCCTGTACCGTGGACATAAACTTGTCTTGTAGCTCCACAAACCACTCCCTCATGTCATCTTTAGTTAGTGGAGAAGAGGTCTGGGATTGGGGGGTGATGTGCTTTGTGTGCTCCTCTCCTACCTTGTCCTTCACGGTTGGCGGCACCTCTGTTGACCTAATTTTAAGCAGATTAGTGTCCTGACAGGGAGGTTGCTGCGCTGGTTGGGAAGCACCCTCCTTGCCCTTCGCTCTCGACATCTTTCCTTATTTGTGGGGTCCTGTCGTGCTTCTGGGTACCTCCTGGAAGGTTGAGGCGAGGGAGCTAAAAACGCTCTCAGTGGATTCCGGAGGGTCTTTCCCCCCTTCCTCCGGTGGGCCACTGGCCGTGCTGTGTGGGTCCTCCTCTGTGTGGGGGAGATTGCAGCGTTTCTCTTGCCTTCTTCGGGTATATTGGTTTAAAGTTTTACACTGTGGTTTTATTCCTCCACCCCCGAGGCCTCAGCTCCCCCTGCCTTCCCACACTGTGCTGAGGAATGGATGATGGTGGTGGGGTGGAGGGGGGAGTTGCTCCACGACCCGTGCAAGTAGCTGTGCTTTGCCTATGAGGTCGCCACCAGAGGTACGCAGCAGTGGGGTGCCAAGCGGGCGCTCTCACCTCATTCTCCTGGTCTCTTCTCCTCCTCAGGCTGTGCACCTCTGGTTCGGGAGGCACGTCTGGTATCTCCCGCTGTGTGCGGGCCAGCCCGTTGGTGCCGTAAGGTGGAGCGGCAGTTAGGTGGAGACGGTGTGGGGAGTCCCGTCCGCCTCACTGGAGGGGGTAGGGGCCGCACTGCCCTCGCCGCGTCAAGTCCCCAGGAAGCGGGTTGCACCCACCGGGTGCCGTGCACAAGCCCCTATGCGAGTATGTTTCCTCCCTGCGGGTGTGTGTCAGGAGGGCGTAGGAAGCCCCTCAGCTGCTGCGTCTTCTTTCACTCCGGCCCCGTCTCCTCTCACCCTCCTGAGCTTCCCCACAGGAACGGCAGGGTCTCCCTTGGTGGGGTATGGGCAGGTGTGCCTCTTCGATAGTTCTTACCCCTGGGGGGGATTATGCTGGACGGGATTCCAGTCGCTGGTGCGCCCACCCCCGCATATGTGAGGCGGGAGGGGACCCGATGCAAATCCGCTCGGATTTCAGCAATTATGGTGCTTTATGTTGGCGGCCCGGCGGGAGCGCGACTCAAACACGACTTCTCCTGCCGGCGGCCATCTTGAAGTCTTGAGTCTTTATTAAAGAAAGTGTAAAGCTGTTTGATGGCCTTGAGATGTGCTCACGAGTTCCAATCGGTAGTGGAGGCTTTTTTGACCAGAAAGACCGAAGTGTAGAACCCCTCTCCTGAAAAGTGGTGATTGCTATTGGCTATAGCGGGCCACTCACCGAGTGATGCATATGTTTGTATTTGACCATTGTTAAGGATTTCATAATTTAAAAAAATAGAACGACTTGTAAATGAGCCCAACCGTTACCTTGTGACTAGACCTCGTGATTTCTAAAGCTGTAACCAACATTTTTATTGCACGGCTCACACAACATGTCTTGTCTTTGCTTAAATATGTTATGTTATGTTATCAGAACTTATATAGCGCACCGTCACCAACGGAATTGGTCCCCAGGCGCTCTGGTGGATCTGTAAACGAGAAGGTGGGATGGGTTAGTGTGGTGAAGAGGGAGTAGGATAGTGAGAGGAGTGGTGTACTGTTGGCAGCTTCAACTCGGTAGACACCGGGTGCTGAGCTTTGGTGCGAGTATTGGATCGGTGTCCGTCTGCGTATGCTGTTGGTGCGGCTTATGTGTTGTTGCAGTGTGGTGAAGTGCGTGCGGCTTGTTGTGCAAGAGATGGTTGTGTGAGTTTTTGGGTCAGATAAGTATGCAGAGAGTTTGAGCTTATATTGGTTAGTGGGTTATATGACATTTAACATACTAACATTCACAGTTCTGTCCAGGTGTGGCACTCGCTAACCTTCACAATATCATCCAGATACAGTGCAGGCCAATGTTCTCAATTCTAAGTGTGGCAAATGTTAGCATTCAAGTTCCATCTAAGTTTTGCAGGTGCTAACATTCACAATCCTATCTAGATGAAGGCAGGCCAAAGTTAGGAATTCCGTCAAAGTGTGGCACATGCTAACATTTACAGTTTCATTTAAGTGTGGCGCTTGTAACATTCACAATCCTATCTAGATGCGGCGCCGGCTAATGTTCTCAATTCTAAGTGTGGCAAATGCTAGCATTCAAGTTCCATCTAAATTTGGAGGTGTTAACAAATAGAAGGTTTAAATGCAAGACAACTGAATGGCTCTCATTTTACGGAGTTCTAAGTGAGGAATAATGCATTCCAGAGTGCTTGCAAGTGCGGCAACAGCCCACTGAGCTACCTTTCCAGGCGCAATGCATGATAACGCTTAGGTTGGCATTACAGTGCCGCCGATACTAATTCGGCAACGAACAGCCATCTCCGGGATCCTGGTTCTGTTGCCAGTGCCTATAAAAGCCCAGAAGGGGGCGCGCACTCCCTGCTTATAAAACCCCTAGAGGCAAACTGCGCAATTCACGCCAAAACGCCTAAAATGGCAGAAAACAACTGCGTTATCACTCTGCTGCCAAGTGCTCGTCCCAGCTCCGGTTCCAACGTGCACGAAACCCAGTTGTGCTCTTCGGGGAGAGATGAAGTCAACCCCGTGGAATGCTGAGGGAGGGGTCAGACGGTTGGGGGGGGCACGGCTCCCGAAGCAGGCACCCACCCTCGCTGGATAGTAGAATGTGCCATCGATGTGGATGGCTCCCGAGGGCTGTCATGTTGCCCAGTCCGGGTGATGTTTATTGGAGAGATATTCGAGTGGAACCCGATGGAATCTAGGGGCTGTTATAGGCGGACTGGCCTCTTCATAAAGGCCGGCCCATCTATGGAGACTATCAGGAAATGAAATGTTTGCTCGTGAAACATATAACAAAAGCTTTCTCTGTGTGTTTCACCTGCGGATCGGTCCAGCTTTGGCACCTGGCCTCCAGATGCCTCCCCGCGTCCTGTCTGGAAGACCTTGCCAGGCTAAGAGTAACTCAAAGTGTGAGATCTAGGTCACAGAGAGTTGTCACGCATGTGTTTCTCTCACTCCTTTTAGCGCCTTGATGCCTTTCGGTCTTTGCGCTCTATAAATACCTTTACATTACATTACATAGGCGCCTCGTCCAGAATGGCGTTCACCCACCCATTTCAGATGAGTGGCCAAGTCAGTGGAGCGCTCCTGGGCTTGCTTGAACATTCCCAAACCCAAGCGAGCATGCTCAAGGCGGCCATGCAATGACAGAGGCATTTTGCTTACCAAGTCCTGCATGGCCCATTAGGTATGCAGGCTGGGGTAGTGCAGATCTGACTGTGCGAGTGGTTGCTCCTGTGCCTCCCACACATACTACAGACCTGTCGGTACATCGTCCAGGGGTCGCTCCGATTCCTGAGCGCATGTGCAGGAACCAGGAACTGTACCCTCCTGCCTGGGTCCTGTTCATGTGGCGTGGGAGCAGAAGGGCATTGTGGGACCTGGAGGAGTGGATTCTGGGACAGGACTACAAGTAAGAACAGAAATGTGTTCCTGGATATGTGAATGAAAGAGTGCATGCTGTGTGGGTGCGCGTGGTTGAGAGAATTAATGTGTATAGGTGTGTGCATAAATGTGTATGTATGGGTGTGTCAAAAAAGCTGCCTCTTCCCCCTACATCTTCAAATCAGAGACCCACTTGCGGTCCTCCGATTTAAAGGTGCTGGGGGTGCCCCCAAATCAGAGACACGCTCACCATGATGGTGAGTGGGGCTTTGATTTAATGTATTAGATGGGTGATCCTCTCACCAGCACGGCAAGTGGCGTTCTCTGTGCTGGTGGGCAAGCCTTTGATCTGGATTAATCAGAGGCGCACTCACCAGCACCATATCTTAGAGTGGCATGGCATTATTTTCTGGCCATCTACAATAAAGTAAGCATGATAAGTGTTATTACATGGCTAGACTGGCATTTTGGTGCATCCAGTCTAGCCATTTCTTACTGTGGTATGGCATTTTTACTGGGCATTGATGATAAAGCAAACATACATTTTATTTCAGGTCGGACACATTTTCTTTTTATGGTATGGCAATTCTAAGGGCAAAGCCTAGTGGAGTATGTTGTTCTGTGACGGTACTGGCATATATTGGCAGAGCCAGTTTGGACATGTCTTCTTATAGTATAATTACTGGCATTAGGCACAAAGGAAACATGAGCATGTTTTTATATGGGAATACTGGCATGTTTCATAGGTGCAGCCAGAATGGATATCTATGGGCACAGTCAGCCTGAAAATGTTTTTTTACTGGCATATATTGTGGAGAAAGGTATCATGAAAATGCATTGGAAAGGAAGTGCTCCTGGGCACTGTTGGTGACTTGCATCTGTTGCATTTTTTCATGTGTTACTCTACAAACGTGATTAAATACTGTGTGGCTTTTTAAATAAATGTTCACATAAAGGATGGTGTATAAAGCATCATTTTAACCCATTAAGTAAATAAAATTGTTGGAAGAGGGAGGGCGGAATCCTTACGCTCGGTCGCTCATGCGTTTTTGTGGTAGATATTTATACCCCTCCAATTAAAACATTCAGCCTCCGCCACTTCCTTGAAGAGGCACTATGTAGCAGCAGGCAGGTGTGTGTGGTTTGTGTGTACTTGTGAAGAAAGCATTTGTGTCCTTATTCCGTAGTTGGGGTGCAGCAGTGGGACCTTCAGTGTGCGAGCAGCTCACAAGCAACGTTAAACGTTTTCCTCTTCGCTCCAGGCCTTGCCTCTCGTGCGCATTTTGGTTCTTGTCGTGGCACAATTAGAGTGGACAAACACAATGCATGACGTCGAAACAGTGCTATAAATTGAAAAAAGAAGAGCAGCTGCTCAGCAACCTATGCTTTAGGTGGGCCAGGGCTCAGCTCCAGAAAGGTCCTCTCGCGGTGGGTCTCTGCCGGGTCTCCCTGATCCATTTCTATTAATCGCGCTCCGTGTTCCCCCCCATTTGCATAGTGCTCCTTTTGTCTCACTTTCTTGTGTTATATTCTATTTGTCTCTCTCTGCCGTTCTCCCTTTGCCCCTGCTCCAATCATGTTTGTGCTCAACCCTCTCTTTCAGGTGCTTTTGAAGTCCCTTTTTCATAACTTGTGCCTTAGAATCATGTCACGCTGACACATAAAGATTACAAAGAAACATGTATAATGTGTACTTTTGAGTCATGCACTTTGTGACGTCCCAGTTAGTTTGTTCGCGCATGCGCGAGCTTCGTTGTGGGCCCGCGCATGCGCAGGGTTAATAAACTGCGTACGACGGCAGTTGCCGCCGGGACGTGCAAACAGCAACAGCGCGTCCCGTGTCTCCATTCCTGCATGTGTGCGGGTGTGCATGTTGGGCGCGTGTGTGGGCCACGGGAGGCCCGTGTGACCCCCACAACACAACAACTGGCGACGAGGCGGGAGACTGCCGTAGTACTGGCCTCACATTCACGGCTGTGAAGATTGGCGACGCTACGTCGGATGGAAGCACGGACCCGGCGCGGACATTCCAGCAATTTCAAAGGGCAAGCACACAGCAGTAGCGGCCTGAAAGGGTGCGCGTGCGCTGCTGTTTAAGTGCTACCAAACAATTTTTGGAACTTTTGGTCGCCCCAGAGCCCTGAGGACGATCTTCTCAACACAGACACCCCGTTAAGGAGTGCTGCAAGACACGACAAGGTGGTGGATTGGCCAGCAGCAAACTGAGGTACGCGCGAAATCAACCCGAGTCAGGTTTGCGGCCTCTGAGGCATTAAGAGGGGCCGGTGCGACCTGTGAACATGGCAGAAAGCGAGGACGAAGGAGGAACTGCGGCAGTAGCAACGAAAGCACAACAAGGGTCGTTGCTACCAATGCAAGAATTTGATGTATCAGGTCCCCCGTCAAAATTAAGTCCAAAGTGGTTGCTATGGATCAAGAAACTTGACATGTATTTCACTGCAACGGGGATAACTGATGATAACGCAAGAAGGGCGACTCTGTTGTATTCCGCAGGTCTGGACGTAATTCGCATATATGAATCTCTCAACCTGCAAGTTACCACATATGATGCCGTCAAAGCGGCATTGGAGAATCACTTCATACCACTTTCCAATGTTGATTTTGAAAGGTTCCTGTTCTGCGGGGAAAAACAGAAGGAAGAGGAATCCCTGGATCGATTTTGTGCCAGATTGCGGCTGATGGCCACCACGTGCCGATGGGACAATGAGGATTTGATGATACGCAATCAGGTCATCCAAGGGTGCCGATCTGGGAAATTACGAAGACAAATTCTGAGAGAGCCTGGGTGGACCCTACAACAAATACTTGACAGCGGCAGAACTTATGAGCTGGCGGAAGCGAGAGGTGCCAGGATGGACGCTGCAGTGCGACCGGGCGCATCTGAGGATGCGTTTGCCATCAGCAAGCGGGCTGGATCGAAAGACAAATGGGGTCCGAGAAGGGAAGGGACCCAAACACCATATGGGTCTAAAGTGATTTGCCAAGACTGTGGGTATGATTTGCCTCATTCGGAGGAGTGTCCAGCAAAATCAAGATCGTGTGGCAGGTGCAATGGACCGGGGCACTATGCGAGAATGTGTCGGGCCCCTGCTCCTGTCCCTGTGCAGAGAGGCCCGGCTAGAGCTCGGGGGAGTGGGTCAAGACGACAACGGAGCATCGCGGCCCTGGAGCAGGAGATGCAGAGACTACAGTTGGCCGAGGAGGAAGAGGAAGAGGAGGACGAAGTGTTTTTCATTTCAAACATTGCCTCTGGAACCAAGAGAAAGAGACTGCCCAAGTGTGTAGTGGACATTCAAGGAGTGCCGACACTAGTGCTAATTGATACCGGAGCATCGGTCTGCGTACTGGCGGAAGAGCACCATCAGAAAATTCCAGGCCCTCCTGCACTGGACAGGTCGACGGCAAAAATATTCACGTTCGGCGGGAAAACTCCGCTGCCAATCAAGGGGGAAAAAACAATCAGGGCAAGATTTTTTGTCACGGACGTGAGTCCCCATTCCTTACTCAGCTGTGCAGCATCCGAAGCACTGAACCTGGTGCATTTCGCATACGAGGTGTATTTGACGGACATTGACTCACTGCTTGTCAAGTTTGGGGGCATTTTCAAAGGGGTCGGAAAGTTGACATTGACGAGTCAATTCGGCCAACAGCCCTGAAGCATAGGCGGATCCCTTTCCATCTAAGGGAGAAGGTAGAGGAAGAGCTGCAGTCGCTCGTCAACATGGACATCATCGAGAGGGTGGAGGGGCCTACGCCCTGGGTGTCACCAATAGTGGTTGCACCCAAGCCGAAACAGCCTGGCGCAGTGAGGATATGTGTAGATATGCGCCTCCCTAACGCCGCAATCAAAAGGGAGAGGCACTTGATGCCCACCCTGGATGACATCGTAGGGGAGCTACAGGGGGCGAAAGTGTTCTCTAAGTTGGATCTGCGGGCTGGCTACCACCAGCTTGAGCTCCATCCAGACTCGAGGTTCATCAGCACATTTACGACGCACGAGGGTCTCTACCAATTCAAACGCCTGAGTTTTGGCATTTCGTCGGCCGCCGAGGTGTTCCAAAACACCATCCGGTGAGCTTTGGCAGGCCTAAAAGGTGTGTTGAATATGAGTGACGATATTTTGGTGTTCACCAGCTCTGAAGCTGAACACATGAAAAGGCTAGAGGACACACTAAAAAGACTGCACGATCTGGGTCTCACTCTACACCGTCAGAAGTGCAAATTCTTTAAAGACCGAATTGGATTTTTTGGATTCATCTTTCACGCCGCCGGCGTGTCGCCTGACCCGGCAAAGATCAGAGACATTCGAGAAGCGGCCGCACCACAGTCTCCTACGGAGGTGAGGAGCTTCCTGGGTATGGTGACTTACTGTGGGCGTTTTATTAAGAGCTTGGCCTCGCTGGCGGAACCGCTCAGGGCTCTGATGCAGAATGATGCAGCATGGAAGTGGGATGCTCGTGAACAGGAGGCATTTCAAGCCCTCAATAATGCCCTGTCCGATGAAGACCCAATGGCGTACTTCAATCCATCGGTGGAATCCGAGATTGTGGTGGATGCCAGCCCTGTAGGTGTGGGGGCGGTGGACATGCGACCGATTGCATACGCAAGTAAGGCCCTTTACAGTACCGAGATGAGGTACTCGCAGATTGAGAGGGAGGCTCTGGCCATCCTGTGGGGCTGTGGGCATTCCCGCCTCTACATCTTGGGCAAACCCGTCGTGGTAGTGACAGACCACAAACCGCTATTGCCTATATTGGCGGGAGCTTCGTCAAAACCACCGCCGAGAATAGAGAGGTGGATGTTGGCCCTCATGGAGTACGGGGTGCGGCTAATATACAGACCGGGAACCAACAACCCGGTGGACTATCTGTCGCGACATCCCAACAAGGAGAATACGGAAGCAGAGAGCGGTGAAGAGGACTGCCAAGGTTTGCTCTGTCAGGTGGTGGAAGGGGCACTGCCAACGGCTCTCTCGAGACTGGCCATAGCGACGGAATCCTCCAAGGATGAGGTCTTCTCCATCATCAAAGCCGCGGTGAGGAGCGGAGATTGGAGGGAAGTGCTGCGCAATAACTCACGGCGCCACGAGGAGGCACGGAGGGACCTACAAGCGCTCTGGAGAGTGTGAGACGAGCTATCTATCTCTGATGATGGATTCCTCCTCAGAGGGCAACAAATTGTCATACCACAGGCGCTAAGGAAAAGGGTGTTGGAACTGGCGCACATTGGTCATCAAGGGGTCGTCAAAACCAAGGCGAGGTTGAGGCCCAAGGTCTGGTTTCCAGAGTTGGACGGTGAGGTTGAACATTTTGTGAGAAGATGCCTGTCCTGCCAAGCGGCAACCCCGGGAGACAAGGCCCGCCAATATGCTCCATGGAGCGCAGCACGAAGCCTTGGGGGACGGTGCATGTGGACTTTGGTTCGACGGGTCGAGGCATGTACTTTCTGGTGGCCGTAGACCAGTGGTCGAGGTACCCGGAGGTCGAGGTGGTGGAGTCGACAGCCACGGAGTTCACCACCAGAGCGTTGGATAAAATGTTTGCGACGCATGGCTTCCCGGACATACCTTGTTCTGACATTGGACCCCCATTTACTGGTAGCCAGTTTGCGCATTTTCTCTGAGAAAGGGGGATACATCACCGCCGCGTGTCTCAACTATGGCCACGAGCCAATGGAGAGGCCGAAAGAATGATGCGGACACTCACCAAGGTACTGAGGATTTCAGCCAGTGGGGGTGAAAATCTGCGGACGAAGCTCGTAGAATTTCTGAGGGAGTATCGAGCAACGCTCCACCAGTCCACGGGGGTTGATCCCGCAGAAGCACTGTTTGGGCGGTGCCCAAGGGGAATGTTGCCAGAAATGGAGGGCAGAGGACCCGGGGTCATCAACGACGTGAAAGTGCAGGAGGAACGAGAGTTGTGCAACCAGAAGGAAAGCGAGAGGAGGGGTTTGCGAGAAATGGAAATGCAAGTTGGAGATTCGGTGCTGGTTCGTAATCTGCACCCGGAAGGCAAATTATCTCTACCTTTCGAACCTCGCCCCTGGAAAGTAACGCATGTAAAAGGGACCATGGTGACGGCAGCGTGTGAGCGGGGCACCGTCACCCGCAACCGGTCTTTCTTCAAGAAAATCGACATGCCGGAGGGAGCCCAGACCCCGTGTGAGACTGGAGGTCCTGAAAGGAATCCCCGAGCGCACGAGGATGTGCCATCGAGCAAGAGCACTCCCGCTGGAGAGGGTGACCGACCCCTGCTGACGGTCCCGCCCCGGTATCCTGTCCGACGGGATCGCAAGCCACCCGTTCGTCTCAAGGACTACGTCCTGGACTCAGGGGACTGAGCCTGCAGCAAGAGAGGCCGCTCCCGATTGGTGAGACAAAGTGTTCATGTTTACCTGTTCAGGGGAGTCCGTGCACCCCTAGTGTTATACTGTTTCTCGTTAAAGAAAAAAAGGGATGTGACGTCCCAGTTAGTTTGTTCGCGCATGCGCGAGCCTCGTTGTGGGCCCGCGCATGCGCACGGTTAATAAACTGCGTATTACGGCAGTTGCCGCCGGACCGCGCAAGCAGCAACAGCGCGTTCCGTGTCTCCGTTCCTGCATGTGTGCGGGTGTGCATGTTGGGCGCGTGTGTGGGCCACCGGAGGCCTGTGTGACCCCCACAACACACTTGAAATCTGAGTCTGTCAGTCAAATGCAGTTATCTCTCAAAGTCTCCCATCACTCAAAGACTACATTTGCCCTGTCCTGGCACCATTATTGTGAGGTACACAATTTGGTAGGCTTTCAGAGAAAGGAGGGTGAAAGACAACTAATGCCAAACCAATAACTATGATTGATGGGCAAACAAGGGTGCCCAAAGAGAAAAGCTCCCCATAAACTCTCACAATCCCCATTGAAAACTGCAGAGTGTAACTGTGTCAATGAAACAAGGATCAGATACGGGTACACCTTCAATCTGACCATCCTAATGAATTGCTCAGCAGATTTTACTGAGGGCAACATAACATGCCTAGGCTTTAGCTGGAAGGGGGGGTTATTTTCCGCTGCTAACTCCATCCATAGAGAGGACCACTCAGCCTAACACTTGCGTGTTAGCTGTCCTCCCCCTGCCATTCTGATGGTTTGCACTACAAAGTGCAAACAAGTCATGGACATGTGGTAGGACGCGTGTTTCTGTGCATTGTTTGCATTCCACAGTGCAAATGGAAATGCCTCTTGGCATGCACGTGGAGGATCAGGGGCATTTGCATGGGTTCTTACGGAATCTGCCAGCTTTTACCAGTTGCTAAAAACTGGTGGATTCCACAGGAATTTGTTATGGAGAAGTGGAGTTCATGGTGGTGGCGGGAATGTACATTATATTTAGAAACATCCCTGGAGTGAGAAATTAGCTAAAATAAATGAAATGTAAACTTTTACACGTGGCTGTTATGCCTCATTTACCACTCAGGTAGGTTGGGAAATGACCCTCTAAATCTGCCACACTGTGAGGGAGAGACTTTTTCTCAGGATTCCCAATTGTTGCAGATAAGGTACAGTGAGATTACATTATTTGCCCAGGATAATACTATTTGGGAAGCAGTGAAGCCAGGATTGAAACAAGTGTAGGCACTTGACCACATACCTTCAAAGTTGTAGTTGATACACATTTGAAGATGTTGTGTCTCTAGAGCAATCATTTTAAAAAATGTACTACAAGGTACAGAAATCACATAGTACAGAAATCCAACAATGCATACATAATTACAGAAATATGTGAAACAAAATGGCTACCATTATAGCTTTATTTTCCATGTCCCAAATGGAAGGCTTAAAGTCCCCGAATGCAAAATAATGCAACACTGAAAAAATATCTTTATTATATTTTCAGCACTTAAAGGCAAAGAATAAAACCCATTGTCTGATAAGGATACTGCCAACATTATCCATTCCACTTGGGGGGCAAATGTCCATTCCTGGTTTGAGCTTTGAATCGTGGGACTTGTAGTCCTGGCTTTCTTATGGGGAAATACAGGACTACAGAATGCAAAGTTAAATCCAGGACTGGACTAGCGCTCCCTAATGAAATGGACATGTTAGCATGATGGACTGTGTTAAGCAAAAGTGCATATTCACATACAAGGAAACCCTTTCTTTTTTTAATGTGTCTACAATGACACATCATGGACATACATGAGAGTTTCAAAGGGGAGTTGTATCGTGTGTTTGCTTGCATTGTCTTGAAAGAAGGGACATTGCTGGTAGTTATCTTTAACCATTTGGGGGCGGTTCTTTGAAAATGCCCCATTACCTTTCCTATCATTAGAACATGCCCCACACAGAAGAAATAAAAAGGTTATAAAGTAATTGTAAGGCCCTGGCATTCAACGCTCCTTTTCTTAGGCAGTGAGGGGTGGCAAGGAGGAATGGTCATGGGGCACTGCAGGTGGGTGGGTGGGAAGGAGGAAGGACTAGGCACTGGTTTCCCCGCCAAGACTTCCGAAAATGATTTCATTTCCTCCTCTCTAGGTTATTGAGTACCAGTACTCTCCTTATGTTTGGAGAAGCGCTAGTCTTCAATGTTGCCAAAAACGAGAAGTGCAGGTACTGAATGCTAGCTAGAAGTGGCCCATTTAAAGGATTGGGCAGACATAACAGCGGGATTGAAACAACTACCTGTTTTATGGTTGAGTGAGGATAATGGACTGACACATCAATGCGACTTGCAATGGACTGAAAGTGCAAGGCGGCTCTACACAGCACCACACTCCTAGTAAACCTTCAGAGAACTCAGTCACGAAGCTGATACAGGCACAGCCCAACAAGTATACCTCCTGCGATTCTTTTGGTAGCGCGGGCCGATGGCAGACTGTATTCTTCTGGAGGGATGTGAGTTATTTTTGTTTACATTTTTTTCTTTATTGTTGTTGGTTAATAAATAACCTTTAACATACACAATACAAATATAAAACACAGTCAATAAACAGCACTTCATTATTAAGATCATTATACAAACCGATTGGTAAAATCACATATTACACAGTGAAACAATTATATAAAAATCATCTAACAGATTATATCTCTTTAAGGAAATTCAGATAGATGCAAAGCCTTAATAAACCTATTTCCTGCAATTAATATAGCATTTGAACGACCTCCTAAACTGCCCATATAAGTTCACCTTGTGTCATAGTGAATAGTTCACAAACTCTTCTAACATGATTATAACGAAGTATCTGGACAATATACAATCAAATGTTCAATACTTTCTACGGATCCCTGTATTGTACAAAACAAACATGTTGCCGAATCTTCCGTTATGATTCTATATCGAACCGATGTGTGTTTGGTTGGTATCAGACCCCGCCGCAATCTCAAAAACAGAGAGCTCTGTCTGGATACAGTGAAAGAAAAGGGGGGAGTACGTCCAGATTTTTATGTTAATTCCGAAAATGATAAAGTGAAGAATATGAATGCACATTCTCTACAGTGCAAATCCAGTCGAAAGCATCGAGAAGACGCTTAATGGAATCTGAACGCTCAACCAATTCTTCAGTACTGCTCCCAAATTCCGTCAGAGGATTTTTGGAAAAATTATACGTTTCCTTTATCCACATTGTTTTGTTTTTTTCTAGTAGATCTCATAAATCAACAAACAAAGAATCTATCACAGGGCAGTAGAATTTTACATAAGAGCGATAGCATTTTCCAGAATACTCTTGCCTTCAGAGAGACAATTCCTAGATCATAACAAATTATGTCAATTGGTGTTGAGTGTTGCAGCTTAAATAGCCGTCTCCATAATAAGGCCTTGAGCTGTGGGAGAGACTCCAATGTTCGTAGAGCATAACACTCCATGCCATAGAGTAATGTAGGGACAATTTTCCCCAAATAATATTGAAGAGCCGCTTTAATGAAATATTTAACAAATCTAGAGTCCGCACGTTGTATCTGATTAGCCATGGCTGTATCTCTATCTAAAGCCATGCTTGGTATTTACCTATATTTGGTTTCGTCGTCACCAAAAATCCCAGATAGATCATAGAATTACTTTCGTCTACTGGCTCACTACCAATATGCCACGCAAATTTAGAGACTCTCCCACCTTTTGAACACAGGTGAACCTTTGTTTTAAGAGGGTTCATTTTCGAGGAATGTCTCTCCACAAAAGACATAAATGCATTCACTAAGTGCTGTGGCCCTATGGGGGGTACAATCAAATAATAGAAAGTGGTTGGCATAGGATAACCAGCACAATCTTAATTTGGACAATTTGGGTCAAACAAAGGATATAGGTTCCAGGTATTTAGCAATTTCTGCCATGTAAAGATGAAACAGACACGCTGCCAAAACTCAGCCTTGTCTGACTTCCCGATAAGACCTTATAGAACGCAGAAATTATACAGTATGATTCAATCGGACACAGGCATCAGTTTCTGCATAAAGCTTCATAATTAGTCTTAAGATGGCCTAGCAGAATTCCCCATGTGTTTAATTTTGTCCAAAGAAGTTTCCGATCTACAGCATCAAAGGCAGACAACAGATCTACCGAAGATGTGAGTTATTGCAGAAGCATGCAAACAACCATGGTTCTTGGGTCCCAAAATAAAATAAATACTTACTCAAACTTTTATAAAAATAAGAATCTTTAATGAAACTGCAAATACTCCAACCTAATAAAAAGACAAATGATCCACCCCTGTAAGAAAATAACACAGCATGCAGACTTTGGAATAAAAAAAAGTCACCCTAAGATTGAAGACAGCGCTAAGAATCAAAGAGGTGGCCGTTCTTGCTAGTATCAAATAGATTTTGATGGTACACACAGTTGTATACAAATACATATTTGTGATAGGTTTTTTTAGGGTATTTTAGTTCAAACCCGTCGTCTACATACACTACAAATGCAATCCTTCCCTGCATAGGGAAAACCCTCATCCTCAAATGCTTAAAACATGCAAGACAGTAAATTCATTTTGTACTAAGTGTATCTTGAATTCTTTATTGCATAAGTACCGAATGTAGGTGTCTTGAGAATTCTTTAATGTTTCATAAAAACAAAGATGAGTACTTTACAAGTAACAAAACAAACAAATATTCTCAAACTCAAGCCCCCGCTGCGAGGGTCATATTGCTTTCAGGACCCCGGTCCACAAAATCTGCGTGACCGGGGCACTAAAAGCATTTTTTTCTGTCCTGAAACACTGCAGCGTTTCGGTACAAAAAAAAGAAACACCTAGAAAATGGCCCCTGTGAAAAGGAAAACTGAGTCCGTTTTCCCTTTCCATGCCGGCCATCGGGAGCAGAAGCGCTGGGAACAGAAGTGTTTCCAGCATGTCCGCATCCGAAAAAAAGGAGAAGAAGGTAAGTGGGGTTGGAAGTGCAGAAGAGATGGAGGGGAAAAAAAAACAAGAAAAAAAAAAACCTACCTGCGACCCCGGCGGGGGACGATGGAAGCATCCAGCCGTGTGGAGGCACAGAGCGGGGATGGCCCCGCTCTGAGCCTCCACATGGCTGGAGGCTGCCATCGTCCCCACCGGGACAAAGGAGCAAGAAGGTAAGTGGGGTGGGGAGGGCAGGGAGGAGAGAGGAAAGGGGAGGGAAATCAAAAAGAAAACCATACCTGAGTCCCCGGCCCGGGGCGAAGGCAGCCTTTCAGCCGTGGGGAGGCTCGGAGCGGGGATGGCCCCACTTCGAGCCTCTTCATTGGCTGAGGGGCTGCCACACCCCCTGCCGTGGACAAGGAGTCTGGAATCCCGGCCGAGTCTCACTGGGTACTATATTCCTCTATAGAAAGCTTCTATATATCTCATCTACCTTGCATTGCTGCATATTTACACTTATTGGTCAACAAGTTATATTGTCTTTTTACATGATTACTTTATATTTTCGTACATGTTTCTCTTGTTGCTTCTTTTACATTGTCTCTCTTAAGTAGTTTCATGTTATTTCTGTATGTCCTCATGTATCTTTTTCATGACATCACTCTGCCCTCGTCAGATGTCATTCAGCACTACATGATATCCAATGGTGTGTGCAGACATCCTTCCCAGTGGTCGAAGTGTATGAAAAGAAGTAGTGGAACTACGTTCCCTGCTGCCTGCCCGTGCTCTCCACAAACACCATCACTGTGTCCCATCCCACACACAAACACGCCAGCCATTTAAGGGACTGTTCAGTGCAATGTAGCGAAGTGCAAGCTTCAACTTCTCCCTGCACTTGTAGTTTAAAGCTAAACCATTCCAGAACGGTTTATATTTAAAATAAAAGTATAAGAACAGTGAAACTTAAAAATAAAAAGTATAGGAACACTGCTCCCGACCGCTCCCACCCACTTTGACCTCTGATCCTTCCACTCTCTCAGTGTGAGGGTACAATCAGTATGGTTGTCTGAGTGTGTAACCTCCCTCACACACTCGATCTGGTATAGGGGACAACACAGGGAGTCCCACATGCAGCTCTTCTCCTGCTGTTCCATGATGATGGTGGAGAGGGGGCGGGAGTCAGGGTATATGCGACCAAATGCTCCTCTACATTAGCATTGTTGATTGTTTCGTTTACTCTTTATTATAATTGGTGTAATTGTACTTTTAATATGTTCATAGAAAGTTATAAAAGTGTACCCCTGAAGAAGGGTTGAGAATATAGCCTGAAACACTTTGAGGAGCATTGTCATTTCATAATTAACCTTGATGTTATCAAAGCACATGGAAAATGTATTCTTGGGCAAGGAGTTATATGTTATTCATTGTAACTTTGTGATTGAATTACAGTTATGTATTCAATTTCCACAAATGTTGATCTTAGATGTAAAAGAAGCAACAATAGAAACATGTAAAACATTATAAAGTAATCATGTAAGAAGATAATATAACTTGCTGACCAATAAGTGTAAATACGCAGCAACGCAAGATAGACGAGATATATAGAAGCTTGCTATAGAGGAATATATGACCTGGCTGGGATGGCCATAATTGGAAAATGGATGCCAGCTCGAGGAAAGATTCATTCTCACTACCTCAGAAACAGATAAGGGCTGAAGAGAAAGGAGATGTTGGAAAACAGCTTTGTGAGCAAACAAAGAGGAGTCTATGTTGGCCTGGGATCAAGGATGCCATTTTTGGGAATAGCTGGAAAGAACAATGGGAGGCAGATGGATAAGATGAGCCATGAGCATGAGACATATTTCTCTTAGATTATATAAAATGAAAACATTTACCGAAGCCAAGTATTGGACAATTAACAGTGAATACGGCTCATACAAGATGCAGCGAGCAAGCCTCTAGAGGAAAAAAGGAGTAATAACATCCAGTATAATTCAATCAAATAGCAGGAAATAGAAGGTAAAAATTGACAAATTGGCGGTCTCTTCACACGTGGTGCAGATGTCGAAAACAAGGGCTATTCATTAAGGCGTGATTGAAGATAAGTGATGTACTCATACTCCCTTGAATATCCCCTGAGAGAGAACAATGGCAAGGTCAGCTACAGACAGGAAACTTTGGCTTATGCTCAAGCTGATGAGAGATGATGGACAAATTGGGAAAGTGGAGAGTAATCGGACGTGACTCAAGCACCTGTGTTTCTGTTTCCTTACGTGCTGCTAGTGAGGTAAAAGTTGAAGGTTGGGTGGGAATGCCAAGCAATCAATGGTTCTATGAGGCAGCCTGCTATACAATGTTGCATAGAGTAATCCCCTGCCATTTTGTCCGCTATAGTCAGTATTATATGTATTTAGAGGTTGTTTGAGGCGTGCCTCACCGACCGATAAGAGACAGCCAATGAAGGGTTCCATGTTCATTCATCGTCAGACATTATTCCAAATGCCTTTTAAACGTATATAAAATAACGAAACGGGTCATCAAACTGTTTTATTTGTTGGGGGTGTCCACAGCCCAAACCCCCCTCTCCCACCCATTTTTTACTATTCACGAACCCCCAACCCCTTATCTGCCCTTTCCGACCCACATAAAAATTTTGATTAACTTTTTGGTAATTTCGTACTCGTTTAAAATGCAGTCGTAAACATGAAAGGCGATGAAACAACGTTATACCCAATGAAGTACTAACCCATATACATTCTATAAGTAGATATGTTCCCCAAACCAATCCCTCCCACCAATAGATTTTATGGTTTGCCACGTAGGATGTTATAGATGACACATATTGGGGTAGAAGACCCTTGTGTAAGGAAGTCTGTGTGTGAGTGTGCAAGCATCAGTCCAATGTCTGCCGGAGTACCCTGCTTTATTACATTGATAAAAGTACTTTGACATATTCCTTGAGTCTGTCCAGTTATTTGGTCTGAGATCTTTTGGGAAGTCCATCTAGCACAAGAGACGCTTCAAGGTGCTAGAGCACACTCATAAAGCAAGAGAGTAAATCGAAATGACTAACCTCCTCAGTTTGCCAAAACACTTGATGTTTGTGTGTGTGTGCACTCGACCAATCGTTGAGTAAAGAACCGCTTTGGGGCATGGGGGAGGGGTGGGTTAACTTAATGATCAATATCGTCAACCCAGTCCGCTCTTAAAATACATGTAACGTGATTTATCCTGGTCTGAAAATTGTGAGTCACAGTTCTCAAATCTAACAAATTCATGCAAAGGCAATCTCGACCTGTCACAGCGGTATCATCGAGCCTTGAGGTAGGAAACGACTCCAGTAAATGGGCCGACATGGTTGTTTTGGGTATAACCCAGTTTCCTGACATTGATACACATAAGGCTCTGTCACTGAGTCATTATCAACCAGAATTACAATAATATAACACCAGTTGGCTTTGGCCAGAATACTTGTAGCTTCCCAGAGGCGGACATGTTGAAACAAGGCATGGCTTGCTTTTAGGTTTTTATCGACTGCCACCAGGCTCTGCTATTACACAGTTATTTAGACTTAATTTAGGATTAGGACTTCCCAGAGATAAAGGTAGACCCTGACAGATGGATTTCTAGTTCCATGATCTGTTGGCAGGAATGCACATGTCACTTTGTAAAAACGATGTTCCCCAAACACAAGGCTGCTGCTGATTAGACAAGCCCAGCAGAGATACATGTTGGCACTTTCCTTTTCGGCATCGGAGCATTATGGGAGTGGGGTCTGTTTAGCAGATCTCATTTCCAATGACAGAATTACCTGCATCATTTTATATTAAAAATGTAAAAAAGCCCAGGCTTTGTCAGCCTGAAAGATGGCATTATGTCACAGTGTTACCACAGGGGGGCTTACTTAGAAGTTACCATATAGCAGGGTTTACAACAGGCTGAGACCATGGCAGGACTGGCAATGGACTAACCAACAGCAGGGCTTGCAGCAGACTCAAACCACTTCAGAGAGTATCTTTTCAAACACACTTGATTAAGACTTGAGAATTGAGTGAAAACGTGGCTTTGTGGCTATATTGTTGGCAGGGATGTCATTTGGGGGGGTAGCCAGGGGTCGCAACTGCGACCCCTAGGGTCTCCTTTGCTACCTCATTTGGTCTCCCTTGCTACGCCTAACAAAAAGATTGTTTTTTGTTTTTCTTTTTTTAAAATTGAAGCTCCTGGGCAGTGGCCAGTGCCATGTGGTTCTTTGTTTCTGGAGTGGTTGGCTTTCTTGTTCAGGCCTCTCTAAAAAAAAACAGGGAGTCCCACAAGTGTAACACTTTGGGCAGTGACCCTAAATAAGAAAGAATTGGAATAACAAATAATTAGTCTTTCTAAAATTCTATCCAATAATTGCCAGACTAGTTAAAGATTTATTTTAGGCATACTTCAGGTTGTGAGTCATTGATTTAGTCTGTTCTTAAACATCTCAAATTCACAATGCAGACAAAAAATTACAAAAAGCATTGGGAGTAGAATAAACATCCATTTCAGACTATGTATTTTGCTTTTCGCAATGTTTTTTTCTGCCATTGTCTCTGTTACGATGATCACAAAACATTCCATCTCGGTTTCCTCGGACACTTGACAAAATCTTCGTGCCTAAAAGCTTGTGTACAATGTAGGAATGTTTGACTGTAGCACATACCATGGCCCTTAATTTCATTGTGCCAAAATGCATGCTTTGTTGTAATGTGTTTATCTTTCCTATCTCCATGGCATGCTGTTCAGGATATGATATTTGTTTCCATGTACGAGGTAATGAGTTCCCAGAGTACGGGATGCCGTGTGAGGGTGCTGCTTTCCCGGTGCTACTCTAAATTCTTTAATACAAAGTTATGAACCCTCCCAATGTTATGTATTTGCCAACCTCTGATGCCCGAAAAGTAGATCCACGCAGGCTTGACATGTGTCCAACTTTGCACCAGACCTGCAGATGAACTGGCCTGCTGTTAAATCTCAGTTATCAGGTTAATGGTATCCACTACAAAATGTAATTTGCTTTCTGACTTTGAGAACATTCAGACATGTAATTGCTAATTTTACCATAGCCATTAAGGTAGCTATAGCCGGTAAAATAGCTCAGTGGGTGCTGCTGCGATGTGTGTGTGATCTGCAGGTTGAAAGTTTGAATCCCGCCAAGGCCAACTCAGCCTTTCATCCTTCTGAGGTTGATATAATGAGTACCAACAGATGTTGGGTGATATTGTATGTATATGTGTTCTATATAAAGCGCATAAGCGTCCATGCTTTATAATAACACATTATCATTTGGCCTTGGATATCTGCCTGCATTCACAGTAATTTGGTAATATGAGCCTATACACACTGACATTAATGATAGATATGATGATCCATTCTTGTATGACATGTATATCACATTACAGTGATATCTTAACCATATTTTTCGTAGTGTCCTTAGGAACAATGCTATGTGATGCCACTTTCTGTTTTTTCAAGTGGTGAAAGGTCGTGTTCCATCACTTTCCGGGATGTCACTTTGGGGTGGGTTCAAATGACATCACTTCCTGTGATGTTATCAGAGGTCAAGGGCTGTGTGATGTAACTTCCGCCACCCCTAGCATTTTGGTGAAATGACGTCCCTGATTGTTGGCTGTGGAAGTAGGATCTCTATTTTCTTATCTTCTGGATTGATCATATTGAGTGATCTATGGCCAATCATCTTCTTCCATCTGCTCCTTAAGCGGGCTGGGGCATAATGGACAGTTCTCTTACAGGACCACTAAATAATCTTTGACCCTCTTGCTAAATTGTACCTGAGTGTGAGGATGCATAATTGGGAGGGATGCGTGTTTCTTTCACAGCAAAATCCAATCCTGCAAAATCCAAGCCTGTCTGTCCCACTTATTGGGGGGCTTAGGGCGCAGCATCAGCTGTTCCCAGGGGGCTCTGTATTCTTTTCACTTTGCTTTTCAAGTGAAAAGAATGTAACAGGCATCTCTTTGTTATTGGCATAGAATTTAAAACAGGCAATTAGCATAAAATAACTGCAGCCACAGTGTTGGGTAGGTAATTGGTTTTGAATGTTCTTTGTGGGATGCCCCTTAAGATGTGCAAAATTTAGATGATCAGAAATGGGGGTGGTGATAATGCTGCATGCTGTGTGAAACAATGACAACAATGACTACACACAGGTGATAGTATGATGCATTTCTTTCACTGTGTATACTGAAGCCTTTTCATGATAGAACAATGATAATCATACTCTGTTTTGCTTAACATATTTCTATATATATATATGGACAGGTTGGTTTATTATGTGGTTTGTGTACCTTTTCAGTCATCTCTATTGAGCAGAATAGTATTTTAGCACTGGGAAACCAAGCTTCAATACATATCTGTACAACTACACTTTGGAAGATACTTGGTCAAGTGACTAAATTGCACAGTGGGCTCAAACCCTGCATTCTTCACTTAATCAACATGAGTGATCCTGGGCAAATCCTTTGGTCTCACTGAAATCCTGCATTCACCACTTAACAAAAGTGTGTGATCCTGGGCAAATTGTTTATTCTCACTTTGCATTATATGCCAAAATTGTGATTCTTTTGAATTGTTTCAGTTTACATTGCACGCTCGCTACAAACAAAAATCCTCATTCGTGGTTGACTAGACTTTAGTGGAGCACTGATAAGACAACAGCCATGGATTGTGAATGGTGGAAATTTATCTCCTTGCTGTATTGTGTTCACCATACAAAGAAATATTTGTTGTTGACAAACTTGTGGGTTGCCCTGAGGATCTTGGGTACGGTTACTGTTGCTAATTTGTACATATTTACCATTTTTAGAGGCTGGAGAAAGTCTTTTGGCACCAGTTATATTTTCAATAAGAAGAAATGATTATCCAATAGAAATAAATGCTATTGTGGCATCAACATCTGAGAAAAGAGCATTTACTTAAATGCATGTTTGAAACATTGTTGTCTGCTTTTCTGTTTCTACTTGTTTATTTTAAACACTTACATCTTAAGTTAGTACATCTGTTTTTGTTCATAATTCATATAGTGCAAATTTAAAGGCCCCAAACACAAGTCCCTTTCACATGAATAGCAACATTTTAAACACTGACACACAAAACGGCCTGGCAAATTCTCTTTGTTTTTCAAGTAAAGTTAAAGAGCCATGTGGAAAGGGGCCTACCTGCCATTACCAATGGATAGGCTGCATTTTAATTTACAAAAGAAGGAGGAATCAAAGATCCCTGTCACATGGAAAACAGGATTTTTAAACATTGATAACAAAAATGGCATGCACATGTGTGTGCAGATAAAAAAGATTTTGAAAAGTAAAAGTGAAAGAAATATCACTGCTCATTGAAAAATGTCAGGAAAACAAAACCTGATGTGTGGGTTGACAAAGAGAAATGTATATTATGTTTCACCCACAAAACTCCAGTGACATTTGAAGAGCCACTTTGTCTTCATGAAAATAAATGTCAGCCCAAGGTAGACCCTTTTGCTGGCTGTGGGCAAACCTTAACAAGAACATCTCCCACTTCCAGCCTGGATGTCACAACTGCAATACAATACAAATGTCCTGCTAACGGCATCAAAATTGAGTGTTCTCCAGACCCGCTGGATCTGAAATCATGGACTTCAAGAAAGGTCATCATTGGCTGGAGCAGGACAAATATGTGTGAAAATGGGGGCAACCACTTCAAAGAGCAAGCTTCCAACCCAAAGGAGACTGATAAAGGTACAGGCTAACCTAGTGAAAACAAATGGCCTGAATCAGGAGCAGGTACATTTATAATTTATTTAAAAGGACTATTATCATTTTTGAACCATTTTTTATGTAATATAAAATGCATCTACCTGTGACTCTGGGAACTGTAATGGCCAGTTAAACTAGGTTTCTGGCTGATCTGAACATGTTCTAAATCTGAGAGTTGGTAAGCAGGTGGAAATTGAAATTAGGGATATGCTTAATAACTTATATATTCAAGGGTAGCACATGGCCGTGCTACATGATACAGATTTGGTGGTTGGCTTATCTACTTCCCCATGTCTGGCAGAATCAGAAAATATGTTTAGTCTGGCAGTTGCTAGTAAAAGTATGAAGTTGTGATACATAACTAGTTTTTGCAACAAAGTTGAAAGTGAACAAATGATGATGACAAATGGGAATTGCCACATGTTGCTCCAAACCCCCAGACCACTCCTGACTTGGAGGCTGGGTTTGGGAGGAGGGAGAAGGGTTACTGTCCAATCCTAGTGGCAGGAATTATTGCAGGGTACCTCCCCAAGATTGTCAAAATTGGTGGTGTCATTGCTGCTATATAAGAGGGACTGCATTAGGACAGGGAGAGAGAAACAAGAGAAAGACAGGAACAGACAGACAAGAGACAACCCATCAGGAAGGCTGCTGAAACATACCTTGTGACAGCTGTAAAGATAGACCAGAGGAGATTGCTGAGAGTGCATCTGGATGGAACTGTCTATTTCTAGGGAGGCCTCAAAGATGACTGGGTCCTATGATGGAGAGGAGATTGGGAGGCCATCTTTGAGAGTGGAGTGACCAGACCCCTGCCCTATCTTTAAAATTGTATATATCCATAGCCCACTTAACCAAAAATATTAATTTAATGTATTCCACATTTGGCAGAACACGACTAGGGTGAATTTTGTTAAAATTTGAAATTAACAAAGCTCACTTCTCAGTGTGTGCTGAAAACTATAGCCTATATATTAATTGGGTAATCCTTGTTGTCTTGCTTACCCCAACTTCTTAAGGAAGAGGGGTGTCTTTTGTTCTTTAATCAGTCCAACCTTTTATCCAGCTTCACCAACACAGGCCTTTCAGCAAGGGGGTTCTGAAATCCAAAATTCCCCAAATCATTCCATGTTTTCTGTCTGACTTCCCAATATAGACCAAAGCAAGGTGGGGGGGTCTAAAAAACAAATCAATACATCACCCTGTGTTTATTTAAACCAAAGGTGTGGGCGAAATCATCATTACCAATCTTGAAATCCTACTGCTAGCCTGTTAAGCCTGCAGGAAAATCAAAATCGCACAACGGTACATAAGTGCCTTCATTATTGATCGGTGTCATTATTTTGTGAAGGGAAATTTACAGAAAGTGAACAATTGCGATCGTTTCTTTTTAACTCACTTTTGTGATTTATTTATGCTGAGAGAAGTTGATTGTGTTGTGCCACGGATAAAGTGTTTTTAGATTTTTGTGCTAATTTCTATTGCTTTTAATTTAAATAAATATCAATACATTTCACACACACTGGCCGGTTCTTGGCTCATTGTTAGCTCAGGGGAGAGGGATCCAAAGGGCATGATATGTGTCTGAGATAGGGCTAAAAAAAAGAATCTGTTAAACAGTTTGTTGCATAACCACGTAAGTGAGGAGGGAAGGAACTCCCTGTGTCGAGGGTGGCTTCTCAATGAACTTGTTACATTCAATGATTTTATAGCACTGTTTTCAGGGGTTTGCACTATGGGGACACATTCTAGTATTTTGCTGTGGGTGCCCAATACAGACCGATCCTTAGTTTTCTTTAAGGCTAATTGGCGCTTCAGTGGATATTTAGATATCTAAACATTGCTCCTGAGTTTTCTTTAACTGGGCATGTAAATAGACTATTTAGGCCTTGATTGGCGATACACTGGGTATGTAAATATATATTAAATAAAAACACTTTTTAAAGGGACATTATGGTTAAGTTGCACTAATAAAAATCTATGAAATTCAATGAAAAACGCTGTTAAAGGGACATTATGGTTACAAGACAAACCGAAAAAAACTCAGAAATTGGGCAGTTATGGTAAGCTAAGCAACCATGACTCACGCCACCACCGTGCACTTCTAAGACTAACACCCACGACATCAAAGATGATATCACAACTGTCGGTGACATCACATGTGAAATTAATGTTGATGAAAAGTCCATACAAGGGGTTGTGTTTTTAATGTTGGTTACATGATGTCAGGGGTGATTGTGTAATGTTTAACATGTAATAACTAGCTTACAATTAAAGATGTACTACATGCTTGTGCTAGTACAAACAATATATATGAAGTCCCACAATGCATGCAAATCAGAGGCACATACAGGGAAACTAAAGTAAGGAAGAAAGAAACAGCATCATCAGAAAATGTTAATAGCATTAAAGTTTATCTTCATGCATACAAATGAATTGTGTGTTTGAGGCCTGCTCATTTCCCCATGTATGTGCACAATGAGCTGAGAACAAACCCTAAGGAAAGTACTTTAAGAACATATGACAAGGATTAATGTCTAGATATACAGCACCTTTTGAATTTTAATATTCTGACTGTCGGTTAACAAAACCACCTGGCCTAGACATTTCAGTGAACAAAAACAAGTGGGCCAGATATGTGATGTCATCAGTGATGTCATCAATGACATTTGTGATGGCATCTTTGATGGCTTGGGTGTTATTCTTAGCAGTGCACGGTGGTCACATGAGTTATGGTTGCTCCATAACAGGAGAATTTCTAAGGTTTCTCGGTTTTACTTGTAACAATGACATCCCTTTGACAACATTTTTTCATTGAATTTCAAAGGTTTTTATTAGTGCAACTTAACCATAACATCCCTTAAACAAAGATTTTTCATTGGATTTTATAGGTTTTTATTAGTGCAACTTAACCATAGAGTCCCTTTCACAAAGTTTTTTTCAAAGAATTCCATGGGTTTTTACCAGTGCATGCTATTGTCCTATAACTTACAAATATCCCACTTACCCCAATATAGCAACGCTTTTGTCTAATTTACAACGTTTCACCTTAAACCTCTGCCATTACCACCTTCTAGCATCATTTTTAACACTTCTAAGCTTTCACCACTGTTTTTGCTTCCGTCGAAATCCATGACCATCTGACGTCATTGTGGACCTTCAGTACAGTGTCACGTGACCATGTGCTTGCGCGCGGCATGAGGATGTGTCCGTGAAAGCGTTTGCACTTCACCTTCAGGTCCTTGCTTTGAGGACAGTTTGGGGATAATGGCCATTAGCACCCATGGTTCCTAAAGCGGGAACCTGGGGTGCTAAAAAATAGATTTTTCTTCCTACAAGAAGGAAAATCCTTTTCCAAAATGGCCACCATGGAAAGAGAAGGCGGGGCTCCGTACAGAGCCCTCTTCCCTTTCCATGGCAGCCTGCAGAAGGCGAAAGTCAGAACCCTATGACCATATTACCATGAGCACATTTTATTTCACTTTGAAACCTATCCTACTTTCGAATAACTTCACCACATAGCCGGTTCCAGGTGGAACTTGCCAATTTAACACCATTTTTCGTCCCTCGCGGTCATGGCCAGTAGCCAGATTGTCTCGGTCATGACCTTATACCATGACCCGGACCATCTGGCCACCTCCTATAGCCACAGGCTATACCTCAGTCACCAAAGGTATATCACTATTTTTTGTACCTATATTATGACACTTGTGAAGAAAATAAAACACAGGCACACTTGCAAAACAATGCGTTAATGTCCTTGCCAATGCTCTTTACACAAGTTTGCTTGTAATCCGCCCATGTTTTATTTTTTCCAAAATGTATGTACATACAATAGTCATATAACTTAGCCCCCACTTGACAAAATCCATTCAGTCCTTACACAAACATTGAAGGGTGGGTCTATAATCTTTCTGAAAACGTTTGTCCACATTCGTCAAATGGCAACAAAGTTATAAGCCATTTAAAAATGTTGAGACCCCTCCTTCATTTTAGCCGCCTCTTGAGAAATTCCCACCAAACTTTACAAAAAACATGTATATCTAGATTTAAAATTGTTTTGCAAATGTTGTGCAGATTCGTCCTATTGCATCACATTTATACGCCTTTACAATATTTTGGGACCCCATCCTCTAAATGTGTTCCCTCTTGGCAAAACAGCTCCACACTTTCCAAAAACCATTCAGAATTAAGTCTAGAATAACATTCTTAAATTTCATGCAGTTTCATTCAGTGGCAGCAAAGTTATAAGCTATCCAAGAACTGCTTTTCACCAACCCTGTAATGCAGATATAGACATAGATTCCCCCGAACATCTGAAGTGTGCATGAACATCACAGGACTGTACCCAAACATCCTGACTGTTCAGACTTCAGGGGTGAAAAACACCTGTTTTTTGGCTTCTTACATCGATATCATCCCATCCTCATCACCCCTTACCTCCACAGAGATTGTTTGATAGGTTTTAGAAGTGCACTGTTGTGTTTTTTTAATATGTTTCTACCGCAGTGTCCACGGACACGGGCGGAAGTCCGTGAATCCAACATGGCGGCCAGTTTCTAAAAATTCAGAGTGGGCCATATACTTTTTTTGCAAAGTTTGGTAAGGATTCGTCCAGGGGGAACAAAGTTATAAGCTTCCCAAAAAGTACCCTTTCTATGAGTTGTGCAACTTAACCATAACTACTCCCATGCTACCGCAGGTCGTGTAATACATTGTCCTGAGTTTTTTTTAACTGGGTATGTAAATAGACTATTTAAAGCCTTGGTTGGCTATACACCAGGTATCTAAATATATAAGCATTGCTCATGAGTTTTCTTTAACCAGCTATTTAAATAGACTATCTAGGCCTTGACTGGTGATACATTGGATATGTACAAATATAAACATTGGTCCTAAGCTTTTCTATTTGGTGCAACATTGGGTAGGTAAATGAGCTTGTGAAATTAATAGTCCCTGAAGGAAAGTTCTTGTTTGATGACAGACCCTGTGTCTCTCAGCAGGATCCAGCACCTCTATGCCTGTGTGCACTAATTCCAGACTTGTAACGCAAATTTCAACCCCAATCGAGGACGAGGCAAGCAAAGGTTTTTATTTATTTATTTATAGTGCAACGAAAGCCCGCAGGCATCGCGCTCCATGAACACAAACACAAAACTACAACAAAGAGACTGGACAGGTATTCAGCTGAAGCGCAGTCTAAACAGAGGAGTATTATTGAAAGAGCAAGACAGAATTTAAAGAGAACTGTCGGCAGAATCTTTTGTAGTCCTCTAGGTGCCTTAGGTCGAAGAGGAAGGGAATTCCAAGGCCTAGCTGAGGTGACCAGGAATGACATCCCAGGGCCATTAGTCCACTTAAATTTTGGATTTTTGACCAACGCTCTTGTCGATGAGCGGGGCATTCTTGTTGGTTCCTATGAAGACACCATGTTTTTAAGGTAACTAGTATAACACTATAAATACATCTATGAAAAGCACCACTGCCTAGAATTGGACACCTGCTTGGACTGAAAGCCAGTGTAGATTTTGTCGACTACTGGTAATATATTCCCATCTAGTCTTTCCTTTAACGATGCGCAAAACATCATTTTGTGTTACGAATAGCCTTTTCAGGCTCCTTTTATTTGTGCCTATCAGTAGAGCGTTCCCATATTCGAGTATTGAAAGTATTATTGCCTGTGCTATAGGTACACGGTTGGACTCAGAGAGGAAGGGACAGATGTTCTCCTGCAGACAGAGGTAATACGAACAGTTCTTTACACTCTGACTGACATTGGCTTCAGGGTTAAGTGAGGGCTCGAGTTGGATGCCTAGAGATCTAACCTTCTTGGAAACGGGAATACTGCAGTCATGGATCGAGAAAGACTGGTATCTATGTTCAAGTTTAGACCTGACCTGAGATGAGCCAAAAATCAGTAACTCCATTTTATTCCTGTTCAAACACATACAATTGTGATTTATCCAGGATTTGATCTGAGTGTAGATAGGCTCTAAGTTCATTGTGTCAAGCTCGTAGTCTCCCGAGAGTTGAATGACGAGCAGAGTATCGTATCATCAGCGTAGTTGGTGAGAAAATACTCCAACACTTCTAAGAGGTCAAGAGGTTGTGGAGAACCTCAGGTTTTCCTGAAATCATCTGCAACCTGGCATTGCAACAGTGTTCTGAAGTGTTTTCAGCGCTTAAGAGAGACCAGAAGGTGGCCACATTATATTTAATAAGTGTTGGCATCCCATGCAAGGTTTTTCCGACATTCCGATGATGACCTGCGGTTTCGGGCCAGCAGATCCTAGGAAACACTACATTGACGGAGAAAGCAGAAGTTAAGGCTGCCACCTCTAGTCCGTCTTGAGAGCCCATTATTTGCCCTTTTCAAATATGTTGAATCAAGTGTCGCTCTGTTGCATGTATGTGATCGACTGTTATGGGGGCGTTATATTGTAGTTAATATCCTGGCAGGGAAGGGGGAGACTCATTTGCATTAATCACTGGTCCAGAAGAGAGATGGACAGGCTTACATCTAACTTATTTATTTATTCTATCGCCATTACAACTAAACCTTGTTACTCTAATGTTCTGAGAAGCTTCATATGTCATCACTAAGAACATTTAGGGTTACAATAAACAAGGACAGCCTTCTCATTGGAAAACTATGACCTTCACAACAACGCCATTATCACCCCAAGAGGCGTGGCCTTCAACTGAATAACCCGTACACAGACAGCTGTGATTGACCCCTTCTCTACACTTCCTCACCCTGGGGAAGAGGAGTGTGAGAAAAAGGGGGCAGAGATCCAGGTTTCTGACACAGCTCAACAGATCATCATTTGGGATTCCCCAGTGAACGCCCATCCAGAGAGAAGGGGCAGGTCCATATTCCATAGCGATGCACACTGGGTGGGTTGTGTTGAGTCAAGTGATGGAAGGAATATACATTTTAAAAAGACACTGCCGTGAAATGCTTTTAGAAATGAACTGAACAACCGCAAGTAAAGGGCTGAAAAGCACAAGGAATTGCTCCAAAGTGGAAGACTAGTTCCCAGGCAAAGAGCGGCCTCTCAGAAGAAGGTGCCATGCTCCTGCAGAAGAGGCCGTCTAGAGGGGGATGCTGTGGGTCATTGGTTGGCCATCATGGCTGTCTCGTGCATGGATTCTGCCCTTGTTACACGTAACTCCCTCATTTGAAGGATCATTGCCAGTCTCCTTGCAATACAGAACCCGCAGAACAGAGGAAGGGTAGTTCATCCCCATCACCTGTTTCACTGATGGATTCTCTTGTGTCAGAGGCTGCAGAGCAATGCAGCTGTCAACTTCCTGAGTCTGACTGCTACGGTGATGGCATATGGAACCAAAATGGTGCAGGCGCTCCAAGACGGACCCAGCTGTTCATACCTTGTTTCATGCACCAATGTTGCATCACTGTTTTAAAGAAAAGCAGAGAAATGAGGGTAGACAATATTTATTCTGCCGGTCGTGTCAGTGTTTATCTTTTTCCCGTGTAGAACTGCTAATCGTGGCCCTAATCATTTCCCTGTCCATCGTTCCAACCCTAACCCTAAATGTACCCCTTATCCTATTCCTTTTCCTGTCTATCTCTCTAACCCTACCCTAAACCTAACTCTGATAATTTCCTGTTCATCGCCCTAAGCCTAACCATAACCCTAACCCTAACCCTACCCAAGCCTTGACCATGTCCGTCATACAGATACTAAAACTACCCTAAACCTAAACCTAACCCTAAACCTTCCCCTGTCCATCACCCTATTCTCAACCATAACCTTAAACTTGCTGCCCCCAAAGTGCTAACTCAGACCCTGTCTCTAAAAGTCATCATAACCCTTGACATACCACGAGGTTTGACTCTATCCATCACCCAGACACTAACCCTAACCCTAAACCAGAACTGCTAACACAAACAATACCAATAACCCCAAACCTAAATCGAAGCCTGACAGAAAACGTATCCTCAGCCATTAAACCCCACACCTCCTTCCTCAAACATGGTTAACCCTAATACTTTTCCAAACCCTCACCAAAACCCTTCTCCAAAACCTATCCCTGCCCTTAGTCCTAATTCTAACCTCAAACCTGAGTGCAGAAAACCTTCCCATCCTAACCCTAATCCTAAATCTAACTGTACACAAACCATAACACTACCACTTACAATATCCCTGCTCATCCTAAGCCTAACCCCTAACCCTAACTCTCACTCTCACACGAACCTTAATCCTACCACTTACAATATCCCTGCTCATCCTAACCCTAACCCTAACTCTCACACGAACCTTAATCCTACCACTTACAATATCCCTGCTCATCCTAACCTTAACCCTAACTCTCACACGAACCTTAATCCTACCACTTACAATATCCCTGCTCATCCTAACCCTACCCCTAACCCTAACTCTCACACGAACCTTAATCCTACCACTTACAATATCCCTGCTCATCCTAACCCTAACCCTAACCCTAACTCTTACACGAAACTTAACCCTAACCCTAACACTTACACAAACCGTAAGCCTACCATTTACAATATCCCTGCTAATCCTAACCCTCACCCTAACCCTTATACAAACATTAAGCCTATCACTTACAATATCCCTGCTCACCCTAACCCTAACCCTAACTCTCACACGAATCTTAACCCTACCACTTACAATATCCCTGCTCACACTAACCCTAACCCTAACCCTAACTCTTACACGAACATTAAGCCTACCACTCACCCTAACCCTAACTCTCACACGAATCTTAACCCTACCACTTACAATATCCCTGCTCATCCTAACCCTAACCCTAACCCTAACCCTAACTCTTACACGAACCCTAACCCTATCACTTACAATATCCCTGCTCATCATCCTGCCCCTAAGCCGAACCCTAAATCTGCTTCCCCAACTCCACTAACTGTAACCATACTAATAATCCCATACCTAATTCAAACACTAACCACAAACCTGTGCGTGTTTCTTATGCAGCGCCTAGACATGCCATCCCAAGTCACCTAATGATAATGTTCTCACTACACATAATCCTTGCCGAATACTGAGGGCCTCATTAGAGTTTGGCGGTATTACCTGCAGCAATACCGCCAAACTCTTTAGCAGCGAGCATGTGGTAACGAAAAGACACCACATGATGTGGGATAATGTAGTTCCTCCAGTGAGTGCCCATTTCGGAGCACCATAGGACCCCATGGGATTGCCGATTACCGCTTGTGGTAGCAGCGTTGTGCCCTTCACACACAACCAGGCAGTTTCAGAGAGTTTTCATTTGGAACTCTGAATTTGGTGGTGTGGTTACGCTGTTGCTAATCTCAGTGCCTCCACTTTTTACCGCACCACCAAACTTCTAATGGGCCTGTATCGTGCATTCTGGTGATAGCCGTATAACTACTCCTTGCCCCACCCTTACTCTGTAAAGCGGACTATAATCCTAATCATATAGCTGACCTTATAGGAATTCCTAATGCTAAATCCCTAGCCCGAACCCTATCTCGACTTTGACCATATGTCCACACATAACTTTGCCTTTTGCTACAGCTAGCCTTAAACCTATTAATATCTCTAACCCATACAGAACACCAGGGCCTGTCCCTGACTCTAGCCTTAATCATAACCATTAACCATAACCATTAGTCTGAGCGCGTGGCTTAACCCTAATCCTAACCCCCATCCCCGTGGCCAGACACTTCAGATATTGGAAGTCATCTTGTTCGTCACTGCCTCTGCCCCAGCATGGCTGCTCTCTCTCCAGCACCTGCCCACTCGCCGACCTCTCATGGCTGATGCTGGCACTCTGAGGGGTGCCCCGGTCCTGCTCACGCCTCCAGAAGCGCCGGGCCCTCGAGGAGGAAGGGGCGGTCCAGGAGAAGGGGTGACCCGGGCACATGACTAGTCCATGAGGAATGTCCTCTGCAGTTATTGTTTGGAAGTTGCACTCGAAGGGCGTGTCCTCAAGTGGCTTCCAAGAGAGTGTTGCTATGTACAGTCTCGGCCTCTCTAGGGATTGGAATTCTACTCTATACCCATGGAAGCTCCTCTTAGGCAGCCAAAGTCTACACTAGACCCCCAACTTCACTGCACCTCACATTCGCTGGCCACGGAACTCCTCTGTGCGAGCGCCCACACCATCGAACGTATGAGGCAACTCGGGAAACCCCTCAGAATGACATCTACCCACACTTCTCCCACCCAGAGAAGGCGCCATGAGATAATTGCATGTGTAAGAAGGCCACTATACAAGCTTGCTCATAAAGAAACTCACTCACCCACTCATTTCTCCTTCCAGTCATTCATTTATTTTATGGCTATTTCTGTCTTTTCATTCCACCTGTCATATGATCCATATTCCTTCCATCCATCCATCTATCCATGCACCCATCCTTCCATCTATCCACCCACTCATCCACCCCATCCACCAACCCACCCATCCATCCTTCCATCCATATGTCTGTCCATCACCCATCCATCCATTCACCCATCCACCCATTCATCCGTCCATCCATTCACCCATCCATCCGTCCATCCATTCACCCATCCACCCATCCATCCGTCCTCCATCCATATGTCTGTCCATCACCCATCCATCCGTCCATCCATCCACCCATCCGTCCATCCATCCATCCATCCACCCATCCATCCGTTCACCCATCCACCCATCCATCCGTCCATCCGTCCATCCATCCACCCATCCATCCGTCCATCCGTCCATCCATTCACCCATCCATCCGTCCACCCATCCACCCATCCATCCGTCCATCCATTCACCTATCCAGCCGTCCATCCATTCACCCATCCATCCGTTCACCCATCCACCCATCCATCTGTCCATCCATTCACCCATCCATCCGTTCACCCATCCACCAATCCATCCGTCCATCCATTCACCCATCCATCCGTTCATCCATCCACCCATCCATCCGTTCACCCATCCACCCATCCATCCGTCCATCCATCCACCCATCCATCCGTTCACCATCCACCCATCCATCCGCTCCATCCATTCATCCGTCCATCCATCCACCCATCCATCCGTCCATCCATTCACCCATCCATCCGTCCATCTGTCCATCCATCCACCATCCATCCGTCCATCCGTCCATCATCACCATCCATCCGTCATCCAATCCATCCATCCACCCATCCATCCGTCCATCCATTCACCCATCCATCCGTCCATCCGTCCATCCATCCACCCATCCATCCGTCCATCCATTCACCCATCCATCCGTCCATCCATTCACCCATCCATCCGTCCATCCATCCACCCATCCATCCGTCCATCCATTCACCCATCCATCCGTCCATCCATCCACCCATCCATCCGTCCATCCATTCACCCATCCATCCGTCCATCCGTCCATCCATCCACCCATCCATCCGTCCATCCATCCACCCATCCATCCGTCCACCCATCCACCCATCTATCCGTTCACCCATCCATTCACCCATCCATCCGTTCACCCATCCATCCGTCCTTCCATCCACTCAGTATTAAATCCATTCATCTGTTAACTTGTTTTTGTATTATATAATTAAGGTTTACATTAATGAATGAATTGTAAACGAGTCTGAATTGTTTTTTTCAATTTCTTGGAAATATATGTTTCACTCACTACCATTCATCTATTCATTCATTCGGGACATCGTCAGCTGCATGGCTAATGCGGTGTGCTAGTACCCATTAATAAAGTCTTTGGACACATATCCCTTAAATGTTAAGACTTGTTTTTGCACAACTTAGTTTTCCCCATTCCTCTCAGCCTCTGCATTATCAGCCTTCGCTTCCGGTTTTGCTTACCTCTTATTTCCTTTCAAATGAAATCTATTCGCGAGCTTCTTGAACCCTCCAGACTTCACATGCGTGCGCCATTTGCCCCTTTTTTTTCTGGGATGTCAGGTTGTAGATAGAGTCCTTTTTTTCTGGGATTTCAGGTTATGATATGATATGATATTTTATTTCTATCGTGCTCGTACACAAGTGTTTCAGAGCGTGACAAGGCAAGGGTGGGAACAATGATCGTACTAGGCCCAGTGACACTGAGAACGCTCACGTGCATGGGTTGTAGTTTATTTTTATCTGTGATTTTTTGGCTGTTGGGCCAGTTCTTTTTTAATGGGATTTCAGGCTGTAGAGACAGTTCTCCGGGTTCAAGCGGTTTCAGATGTCAGCTTCTTAGCCCCTCTCAAGATTCAAGTGCTCTTAGGCTCTCATGACCCTTCAGGGTTCAAGTGCTTTTAGCTTCCCACTACCTCCCATGGTTTAAGTTGGTGTTAGCATCTTGGCATCGCTCAAGACTTAAGAGATGTTAGGTTCTCACCAAATCTCAGGGTTCAAGTGCTTTCAGCATCTTGCCCCTCACAAGGTGTACATGCTTCAAGGTTATTGTGAGCTTTCTAGGTATTTTTATTCTCACCACCCCCAAGGGATCACATGGTTTCAACTTCTTAGCATCTCTTGGGGTTATGGTGCTTTTAGGTTCTCACACCCTCTGAAGGTCCAGGTGGATTCAGGTTCTCATAGAGTTGGGTGAGTTGGAGCCCCCCTGGATAGGGCTGAACCAGAGCCAAGCCAGGGGCTCTGGCCTGAGTCTAAGAGCCAAATGCCAGCCGCCAACAGAATAGCCACCTAAACCTTGAATTGAATATTTTGTCAATTAAAACTGTAGTTTCATCATTAATGTTTACATTAAGTACCCTCATTTACCTTGCCCATTATTCTGATGCACCATCATACATCTGCATAGGAGACATTAATAGGCCCATATAGTGGCACTGAGCGGTAATCTGCATGTGAAGTGACGTGTGCTAAATTGTGAGAACGCAAATAGAAAGAGTCCATACAACCTAGTAATGTCACCTACCGCTGTGGAGAGAATAGGGCCCCTCCGGCAGTTTACTCCTCACTGGTGAGGTGTCTGCTGCAGCCCCATATGAAAGACACAGCAGGGGTCCTCAGCATGGCGTGTGCACCTATGCAGGCACGTGCTTGGGATGTCTATGGCTCCACCGCCCAGAGCTTGTGCAGCATTATGCATTCAGTGGGGGGACAGGGGCATAATCACCCTGGGGAAGCTTTGGGCATGGGCATTAAAGAAGGACAGCAAATGGGCAGAAACATGCAGAAAACAAGCACATTTCCTTAAGCAATAACTGTCCGCTTCAGGGCAAAGTGAGGGAAGACCTGCTATTGCAAAGCCATCAAGGTAGAGTGGGGGGGCGAGGGGAATGGGGGTGTTATGCAGTGGCAGATTTAAGGCAAAGGGCCCCGTGGGCAGCACCTGACAGAGGGCCCTAGGTGGGCGGGTCATGGAGGCGGAGCTTAGGGTGGGCGGAGTTAATTGAGGTAACAAGTGCACAATGGCAAACTTTAGGGACAAAAGCTTATTTTTATGAAGTTGTCTTTATTACAGTTGCCTAGGGGTCTGACTAACTGGAAACAGATGGGCCTCCTAAGCAGGCTTTGCTATCAATGGTAATATTGGCGGATGAAGCCTAAAGCTAATGTTGGAAATGAACATGCTTCAAGGCTAATGGCGAAAGAGAATTACTTAAAGCTTTTAAAGAGCGCCCAATTTCCTAGAAAAATGGCTCTAAGAAGTCTAGCTGGATCCAATGTTTGTAATTACAACTCTGGACATTTTTCACAAAAATACAGAACCTTGTGGAAATATGTCTTTAATAAGTACACATTTCGCAGTACAATAAATTCAGTATTGTGCAACCAAAAAAAAACAGTTCCTTGATAGACATTCTTGTGCAATAAGGGAAGTTAAAACACAATTGCCAGCTAAGCTTCATAAAATGATGCCCTACGCATACATAAAAAAATAAAGTGCAATGCTAGAAGTAAATAAATTGCCAGCGCCAACCAAAGGTCCCCAAATTTTATAGGAATACACTGCCTCTTCGTGCCTTTGCCTTTGCAAATGCTTCTATCAGTTTTGATAAATCTAAATTATACACAGTAGCTTGTTCAATTGCCAGAAGCGCCAAGTCACTTAGACGCTTCTGTGTCATGGTAGAGCGCATGTAGTTTTTCACACGCCTTAAAGTACTCATGCTCCTCTCTGCACTTGCAATGCCTATTGGCAGGGTTAAAAATATCCTGCACAGCATGGACATCTCTGGTAAGACATCTTCCAGAGAAGAGGAGATTATAAACTGCAGATAATTTAGCACTGTACTGGTGGGGCATGCGCTCCCAGTTTGACATGTTTCTGAACTCCAAAATAGTAAGTTCTGGAATGAGACCAGGTTGCCCAGTAGCTCCTGGCTGAAGACAGAATATGTCTTTAGGAGGAGTTCAACTTGTTTCCCTAGCTCAACACTGATCCGGCCTGATAACCTTTGGGGCTGTAGGAAGCCAAACAGTTTGCTCACTTCTTGGAAGCAATTGTATCGCTCTCTCATTTCACCAAGCATGTTATCCAATACTTCAAAGTATCCTAGTTTATGTTTTCCAAAGGTGAAAGTGCCACATCCCTTAAAGTTTCTCCATCACGCCTTGGTACACGCCTTTCACGTTGGACAGGGAAATCATTCTGTTCAAGCCCCATTGCTTCCATTCTTCTCTGGCACATTTAATCAAATCAAAGTAGGCATCATCTGACCTTAAATTCTGAAGCTTCTGTATTGTCACTTTAAAAATTTCAGCAACCAAAAATAGGTCAATTGACTTAGACTGTAAGATGCGTGCCACAGCATCCATAACAGTGAGGACTTTCTGCCACCACAACAAGTTCAGATAAAATACCCAATCCATTGATAAGAGGAGTGTTCTTGCCTTCATTACATCCTCTCCATTACTTCGTTGGCATGGGCTTCATCCTCAAGGCACTCAATTATGTTCAAAAAGTTCTCTTTCATAGCATCAACTGCCTTCAAACGAGCAAACCAACGTGTTTCACACAGGGCTTTTAAGCGCAATGGAACATGGCGAGGTTTTTTATATTCTTGCCTTGATGAACTAGGTGCGACATCATATAGTTCTTTTTCATTTTCTACTGCACTGGAGGATTCCTCTTGTGGAATTCCGCTGCAGTCTTCTAGATCATCAAAGTTACAAATGTCATCTAGTTGGGAATTTTCCTTTGTAACTATTGAGTCACTTTCCTGGGCAAGCGAAGTAAGGTGTTCATGGTTTTCTGATTTTTTCAATAAAAGTGCCCAGCGACGATTGGAAAATGCAAAGTAAGTGTACACTGATTGTATGACGGCAAAGAAACATTTGGTGGTTGGGCTGGCCCTGTTCTCTGCTGCATGTACCAGAACCAAGTTAATTTGATGAGCAGGGCAGTGTATATAAGGGGCATAGAGATGGTCTCCCAAATAATCTTTAATTTTTGCCTGCAATCCACCCCGTGCGCCCGACATCACACTTGCTCCATCATATCCCTGCCCACATAGATAATTACGATTCAGCCCATAGTCCCCAAAAGAACATTCACAATGCGGGAACACAATGCAGCTGCATCTGCTTGCTGTATGTCAATGAAAGAAAGAAAGCTCTCATTGATGGTCACATTGTTTTTTTCTCTATCAATATGAACATATCGTACCAATATTGCCATTTTGATCTACATGGGATATATCAGTCGTTGAATCGGCAATCAGTGTAAAGAATTTCGCCTCTTTGCACAAATCTAGGATTGACTTCCTAGTCTCCAAAGCAATCATGCTAATGAGCTCATCAGTTATGGTTTTGCTGACATACTTTATACGGCTTTGTGAGTTGAGGTGAGCATTAAAAGTAGGATTGTACCTGGCAATCAACTTAACAACCGTCAAAAAAAGTCCACAGTTGAGACCATCTAGGTTTTCCCGATGACCCGAAAAGGCATTCCTAAAGTAGACAAACTTCGAACTATGTCTAAAAGAATAGTTAGCACTTCATGCCACTTCTTAGCTTCTTCGGAAATTTGTTTGTCAAGAAATGTTTCAATGCTTTGTCATTGTTGTAAGCTAAAAAGCTAAAGTAGCTCTCATGTGCGATTTGCTTTTTGCGTGTAGCATCATTGATTGTCCAAGACGCCGCCAATCATTGAAGCCTTGAACCCACTTTACATGTTTGACTTCATGGTCACCCAAAAGCCAGCAATAATGGCAATATGCATAGTGATCTTTGTATGAGTAAGCCAGCCATTTCACTCTTACACTTTCATTTAATGCATTCTTTATGAAATAGGATGAAGAGGAGAAGTGACGCAAACTGGCATTTCTTGGATATTGGCCATCTGCAAAGTCTTTTTCTAGTGGTTGGCATGCACCATGAGAAACCAGAGCACACAGTTCAGCTTTCGTAACATGTTTGTAAAGCGCTTTATCTGTTACAAAAACAGATCTTAATTTATCACCCGGTGATTCCACCTCAGTGATACATTCATTCTCTGTATTATCTGCAGCACTTCCTATTTTCAAATCGGTTACAGAATTATTCTGGAGTACTTTTTGTGGGCTCATGTTTGTGATCACATCAACATGGTCAACATTTTGGTTTAGGTTAGTTGCTATAGTAGCCGTAGCTACCGGTGCACATTCATAGAGCTGTTGAGTGCACGCATACAATGGAATGCCACAGCAGGTTCACCAATTTGCAGAGCAACTGAGGCCCCAATAGACTTTTGCCCCCCCTCTTTCTGTACTCAAGCTCTTCTGACAATCTGTACTGGAAAAACATAATCTCCTCTGTTTTGGATCGCTTGCCTGCAGAATTCAAAAGTAGTCGATCCTTATCTTTCCTTTTCCAAGCACCAGACTTGTGCCTGTAGGTGGTGGCCACGTCATTTCGATCCATTCTAGTACTATATCCTGACTGTTTCAGTAGCTGATGACCAATGCGCATGTGTACGTGGCAGGGCAAGTCTTAAAAAAGAAAGAAGAAAAATTGGTCCTTATTAACATGGGCAATGGGAAGACATCACACGAGGTGACATCACAGGAGGTGACATCACAGGAGGTGACATCACAGGATAATTCCTACAGCATGCAGGTTTGTTTTATTGAGGGGCCCGCTGTCCGGCAACTTTTGTTATAAAATAAAATCATCTACTCTCGACACACTAAACTCTAGTTAATGATCATTATTGGTTATTTTGTCAACAATATATATATAGACATATTCACATACAATAATCGCCCAACCAAAGTTGCCACTGATTTATCAACCTCAGAAGGATGAAAGGCTGAAGTCTCAAGTAACAGTGCTTTGAGGATATTGGGTCAGTTACGCTCCACAAACGGGGCCTTGGAGAGGCAGGGGCATGGAGACACAAACGGGGGCCTTGGGGAGGCAGGGGGGCATGGAGACACAAACGGGGCCTTGGGGAGGCAGGGGGGCATGGAGACACAAACGGGGGCCTTGGGGAGGCAGGGGGGCATGGAGACACAAACGGGGGCTTGGGAGGCAGGGGGCATGGAGACACAAACGGGGGCCTTGGGGAGGCAGGGGGGCATGGAGACACAAACGGGGGCCTTGGGGAGGCAGGGGGCATGGAGACACAAACGGGGCCTTGGGGAGGCAGGGGGGCATGGAGACACAAACGGGGCCTTGGGAGGCAGGGGGCATGGAGACACAAACGGGGGCCTTGGGAGGCAGGGGGCATGGAGACACAAACGGGGGCCTTGGAGAGGCAGGGGGGCATGGAGACACAAACGGGGGCCTTGGGAGGCAGGGGGGCATGGAGACACAAACGGGGGCCTTGGGGAGGCAGGGGGCATGGAGACACAAACGGGGGCCTTGGGAGGCAGGGGGCATGGAGACACAAACGGGGGCCTTGGGGAGGCAGGGGGCATGGAGACACAACGGGGGCCTTGGGGAGGCAGGGGGGCATGGAGACACAAACGGGGCCTTGGGGAGGCAGGGGGGCATGGAGACACAAACGGGGGCCTTGGGGAGGCAGGGGGCATGGAGACACAAACGGGGCCTTGGGGAGGCAGGGGGCATGGAGACACAAACGGGGGCCTTGGGGAGGCAGGGGGGCATGGAGACACAAACGGGGGCCTTGGGAGGCAGGGGGCATGGAGACACAAACGGGGGCCTTGGGGAGGCAGGGGGGCATGGAGACACAAACGGGGGCTTGGGAGGCAGGGGGGCATGGAGACACAAACGGGGGCCTTGGGGGGGAGGGGGCATGGAGACACAAACGGGGGCCTTGGGGAGGCAGGGGGCATGGAGACACAAACGGGGGCCTTGGAGAGGCAGGGGGGCATGGAGACACAAACGGGGGCCTTGGGGAGGCAGGGGGCATGGAGACACAAACGGGGGCCTTGGGGAGGCAGGGGGCATGGAGACACAAACGGGGGCCTTGGGGAGGCAGGGGGGCATGGAGACACAAACGGGGACCTTGGGAGGAGGGGGCATGGAGACACAAACGGGGGCCTTGGGGAGGGAGGGGCATGGAGACACAAACGGGGGCCTTGGGGAGGGAGGGGGCATGGAGACACAAACGGGGCCCTGGGGAGGGAGGGGGGCATGGAGACACTCACGGGGGGCTGGGGCAGGAGGGAGCATGGTCCATGGAGACAGTCACGGAGCATGGAGACACAAATCCCCACAATAGCTAAACTTACCCGTTGTTTCAGTAGGCAGGAGACAGCAAACAGCAAACACCACTCGACAGCCTCGACTCGAGCAGCACCTTCTCTTCTCAGCTGGGCCCGGGCAATGGAGATTACTTCTTTTTCCTCGTGGGATCACACCGCCGGCACATAACACTGCGTCACTGTGACGTAGACACGTCTCCTGGGCCAGTCCTGGCCCAGGATTGGAATGAACCCGGAGTGTAAATGAAAGGGCCCTGTTGTGTGGAAGGGGCGGGGCCCTGTTGTGTGGAAGGGGCGGGCAAGGGGCGGGCCTGTTGTGTGGAAGGGGCGGGCCTGTTGTGTGGAAGGGCCGGGGGGGCCCGGGGCGGGGGGGGGCCCGGTCGCCTTTTGTTTGCCTAGCGACCGTTAGATCCGCCTCTGGTGTTATGCCTTACATAACATGAATGGAAATCTTTCTGTTACAATATGGCAAGAGAAAAGTTGGGTGGGGGTGCAATATTTAATGTTGCAAGTATACACGAGTTAACATAACTGGCCATTGGCAGAAAAGGAACTTTGATGGTTATAAACTGTAATCTTTGGTTGCTACTCAGGGGGAATACACATTCCTTTTATGTAGTGGAGTGGGGGCGGGGGCATAGTCGTAGCTCCTCCTAGTTCCTACGGCTGCTTAGTGAAACCCAGGTTACCTGGAAGTTAACTCTTTCAGTCTCACCAATAAACATTTACTGCACTTGACTCCCGGCTAAACTCGTTTGGTTGTCAATTATTCAGGCCGCGGGGGCTGGGGGGGGGGGGTTGGTGTAGGTACTGTCTGCTGGCCGGTCATAGTGTGGGGGGGGGCGTTACCAGGGCAAGATCCCCACACTGTTCTGAGAGGCTGAGTAAGGGCTGTCACCAGTAACTCTTTGCGGACACCGGGAGGAAATCCTCTCCCGTGAGCAGGACATGAGCCGGCACATCTCGTGACCGGTCCAGGTGCACGGGAGCACGGGGGCAGAGAGTAGCCGGCCCGCCACCCCCTCACAGATTTCATCTACCCAGTGGCTTAAAGACGTGACATCCACAGCCACTGCACTCACTTAAATGTGCACTGCACCAGTGGTCGAAGTGTACGAAAAGAAGTAGTGGAATTATGTTCCCCGCTGGCCTGCCCCCGCTCTCCACAAACCCCATCGCCTCACCCCCTCCGACTCACAATCTAAACCCCCAAACAAACACACCTGCTGTTTATGGGAATGTTCAGTGCTGTGCACTGAAGTGCAAGCTTCAACTTCTTCCTATACTTTTATTTTAAAACTAAACCATTCCAGAATGGTTTGTTTTTAAAATGAAATCATAGGAACAGAAAAAACTTAAAAATAAAAAGTATAGGAGCACCGCTCCCGACACGCTCCCGCCCACTTCGACCTCTGCCTTGCACACAAGGGCTGCAGCCGGCCTGTGCACCGACTACACAATCGTTCTGTAGCTGGAAAGTCTTCAGAGCCGCCTCAGGCTGCCCAAGGACACTTCCCTACGAGCTGCCCGTTATCTTTTCTTCAACAGTGCACATGCATTTCTATGCATAGCGTTGAAAAAGTATATCCGATATTTTCAGAACGATTTAACAGTGAAACGTTCCATAACGCATAACCGATGGACCCAAAGGTAGGCAGCTAGAAACCAATCTCCTCTCCTCTCTTTCCATGCCCCCTCTCGCTCTCTACGCTCTGCTGATCTCTTTTTACTCTCTGTTTCCCCTCCATGTGCCTCCTCTCGTTTCCGCTCCTTCCAGCTCCTTGCCCCCTTACATTGGAACTCGCTCCCTTTCTCTATCTGCTCCATCTCCACCTATTTCTCCTTCCATTCCTCCTTAAAAACACTCCTTCACCCCCTTCCCTGACTCTTCTCCCCTTCCTCCTCTTGTCACCTCCAAACTCCACCTTCATGTTCCTTTATCTCTTCCTGTCTCCTCCCCTTTGACTTCCACCCTTCCCTCTACTCCCTCTACTCCCTCTCCCCTTTCTTCCTTCCCAAACCTCTCCTCTTCTCTACCTTCCCAAATGCAAATTGTTCTACATACGGTTTTTCCGGTTTGAATCATGTTTATTTTATTGCTTCTATGTTCCATGTTTGATGTATTTTGGTTGTTATGCTGTAAAGCGCTTTGGTGTAAAGCGCTAAATAAATAATAAAATACGAATACAAATGTCTGCTCCCTCCCCCGTGCACCACACAAAACATTGATTGAGTGTTGTCAAAAAAAAGGCGGTGGTTTTTTGTTACACATAATTTTGTGATAATAACAAAACAATCCGAATCTTAATAACCATAACATAATGTGCACTTTTGGGCACACGGCCCTGAGGTTACACCCTCTGGCCCGTGCCTCAACACCTGGACGGGTTGCCGGCCTTCCTGGTTCCCCCAAAAGTTGCTACTGACATCCCTTTGCTGCTAAATTGTCCACTATTTCCCTGTGGAAATGCTCCATTCCCGTCACTGATAGTTGTGTCCCGTCTTGATGAAAAAGCTCTGGGTTGGCTCTGAAAATTGCACAGTGCGTGATGAAGCCAAAACCCATGGTTGTGCAGAATGTTTCTATCCCTCTGTTAAGTTTCTTTCTGGCAATGTATATGGCTTTAAAAGAGTTTGCTCCCAGCAATGTTTTCCTGGGAAGGATGACAGAGTACAAAAATGTCTGTGTCCAATTGTGGGCTATGCCTGCTAAAGAGGCACATGTGTCTTTCAAAACATTTCTCCTCCCCATTGTGACTAGGTCATTGCCCCCTAGATGTACAATCAGGAATTCAGGGTGATCCCTGCTTGCCACCAGATCTGCCAGTTTTTCATGAATGTCTGGCCAAAGTAGCCCACTGTATCCAGTGGGCGCCTTTTGTCTTTTTGTCGCCCTTCCATTTCCCCCAGCCTTTTAAGGCGTATGAAATTAGGGAACTCCGGGTTGGGTCTGAGTCTCCCTCCAGTTTGGAAAAATAAGCCACAGCTGTCAGGTGCCTTTTCGCCCATTGCCTCTTAAATCCCTGTTTGTAGGCCCAGCGTAGAAATGCATTGATATATTGTTTGGTAGCAATGCTACTTGGGTTAGGCCTGTCACATTTAGTACCGTTTTCAGACACTTACTATATTGTGCTGTGGTGTTGTCCGACAGGGCCCTTTTGGCAGATCTAAAAGTAACCCTGTGTCAGGGTCTATCTTTTTCGTTGGCAGTATTTATCTGCATTCACCCGTGTTTAATGTGTTTAAAACTGCTGACTGAGCATCCCGGCCCGGCCGTTCAGCGTTGGCGTTAATGCTGCTCTTGCTACTTTTACAGAATATCCCAGAAGTCCTTTGGGATACTTGTCATCTCTTTTTGGGCATTTGGCACCATTTGGCAAGAGTGTGTCCACTGAAAACGCAATAATGCACCCGCAATGTTATTGTCTGTTCCTGCATTGTGTTTTGCTCTGCCATGATATTTTCAAACAGTGCAATTTTAGAGATGGTTCTTAAAACTTTCAGCACTAGGTGGCACTTGGTGGTCCTTCTGTTAATAATTCCTACCACCGCCATGTTGTCTGACCATGCAGTTAGCTCTGTGTTTGCCAAGTACCTGTCCCAGATATGTAGTGCTAGCCAGTTTGGGATGATCTCCAGGAGCGTGATGTTTTTAGTCCAGCCTGCTGGATGTCATGTGGCTGGCCATGCTCCAGTGACCCAGTTTGTCCCCAGGATGGCCCCAAGGCCTCTGCTCCCTGCTGCATCAGTAAGGAGTACTCTTTTGTCTTTCGAATTAAATGGCGTGCGTCAAAGTGTTGCACCGTTGAAATATGTGAGGAAATCTTCCCATATTCTGAGATCTTTTGTTAGAACTGATATAATATTGTTTCGTCCTCATTTTATATGTTGGCCTATGCCCAGTCGCTTTGCGAGGAAATTTGTATTGCAAGGTCGTGACCTTAAGTGAATCAAGCCTCCATTTTAGGTTAGAGCCGCCATTTTATTTTATTGTACAAAGTCACCCTGTGGTCTAAAATGGCCATCTCGTGTGCTCTTGTTCTTGCCTTAACCTCTTCAACCTCTGTAGGAGAGTTAATGTCCAACCTGCCTTCAGGCTATATGTTAGGGTCATGTAGAACTTGTCCTTCGTTGACCTCAGGATCAGGGGATTACTTGAATCAGCGATGTTAACCTACAAGAATACAAGAACAATAACGCTATCCAAATATGACATGCAAAACATTTGTTTGAATCTGTATAAAAGTAATGTGTAAAGATAAACTTAGAGAATAATAATGTTTGTTAGTGTTTGTTAGTAAATGTATTAAAAAGTATACTGCATGCACGAGATATGTAAATTAGTAACAAACCTGGCGTGACCCTAGCCCAGTACATGATTAACTTGAAAGAGGCTGGACATCGTTATAACGAAAATGTATAAATACGCCGATGTCCAGCTAGCATATCCTGCTTACTGCTCACATTGAACCCTGCTGGTGGTCTCTGTGATGTATTGACGGCCAAATAGCTATTTGTGTACTTTGTTTTGTAACTGTTCAGTTTTGTAATAAAGATTCTGGGAATCTTTACAAGCCCATGTTGGTGTATTTTCCTTTTGCATGGTGTAAAATCCATAATATTGTATTTTTCTGATTCCACAGATGACGCCCGAATAGGGACCCTCAAGATCGACTTCGTCTCGTTGAAGGTTGGCTCGGCTATCGGATCGGGATCGGACGGTGCCAACAGAAACGGCCACTCTGGACGAGAAGTGAATTCCTCGACAAAACTGCACGATCCGATCCCTGAACGGTGAGCTGTAGCCCGAGACGAGGTCTTGACGAGGGTCCATATATCGAGGTGGGTAAATTTGCCGAAAATCACCAGACACGTGGGTCTTAGCATTGTCCTCAGTAACCCGATCGGGCCTCCCAGTCCTTTGGTCAGGTGAATCGTGACCCGATTCTTAATTTAACCCTGACAATTTGAATTTGGCGCATTGTACTCGCAAGCACAATTACTTGACCAGGTAAAACCAGAACTTTGATATGCCTGGGAAATTTTCTGCCTGCTATATGGCATTATTCCGCAGCGACAGACAATCTTTGTAAGATAGCCATACCGCACCACAGGAGGGGTCGCCGGCATGTACTATGTACTGTAAGAAAGGCTTTGGTAGTATAGCATTTAAATACATTTGGCACAGACAGACCAGACATAATTCTAATCTTCGGTGGCCAACCAATGGTAGTTTTGAAATCCCTCGTATAGAATATCTAGAGTCTGTATTAGTAAAGAAAAAGGCTAGACCTGCAGCATTTGACGCATTGCATAGTTGGAAAACAGAAGCTTTGCAGCAACAACAGAGTAGAGAGAAACATATGCATAGACATGTGACAAGTGTCGAAAAGGCACGGTTATATGATCAAAATAAACAATTGGAGTCAGTTAGGAACACGGATAGGGCGTTTCAATTAGGCATCCAACAAATTTACCCTTCAAAAGATTTTCATATGTCAGATGAATTGATTAATAAACTTTTGCATGAACGAAGGCCCGATGCCTCCGCGCCACCCCCGTACGTCCCTCCTCCTGGCGCTTTGCCCCTTCCCGTTGTTATTCCCCCGCCTATAGTTCCTCCGGTCCTCCTGCTGTTCTTCCTGTTGTTCTTCCAGCCGTCGCTCCTTTGCCTGCCCCTCTGCCCTCCACCTATTGATATTCAGAATGTGCCTACTCTTCCTCTTCCAAGTGATTCTGCATCGCTTGTAGTAGACCAGGGAGGCGAGACCAAGGGTTGTGACTCGTAATACTGTGTCCCCAGAAAAAAGAATGAATTGATTGCTTGGCTAAACATTGTATGGAGAAGGGTGAACAAGCTGATGTTTTTTCCACACTCGAAAATTTAAAAAGTATTCCTGAGAAAATGTTTTTATTGAAGGATTAGGGACTCATTTGAGTATAATGTGGAATAGATTAAATGATGTAGATTTCCCACAAGGGTTACGGGATTTGAACGCCTTAGCGTTGTCCAGAGATACTGCGGAGAAGGTATATGAGCATGTTGAGAGGATTTTTGAGTATAGGAAGGAGTTGGAAGGTTACAGAACGAGGAAGCGATGGTGATAGTTTAGGTATTATGTTCTTACAGAAACGGTTTTCTCCTCGCCGTGAATTAAAAGGTGAGGAAGCGCGAATTTGTACAAAGGATGCATAAGATGGATTTCGGATATGTCGATAACTCCAGATGAAGTATATGACACATATAGTCAGTATACGTTAGAAATGCAAAAGAAAGTGATACAGGTGATGGTAGAATACCTGGCAGAATGAGTGTGTAAAAAGAAGATTTGTTGTCCCGCAGAATTGTTGAGTGTTTATAAGAGAGCCTTTTCGATTGATACTTCTTCGACTGCCTTAGCGCTTGATTTGGCTCTGTTGCTTAGTAAGCGTTCGGAGCTGCCTACTTCTCAGTTGCCTATGAGAGAGGTCCCTCCGACATTTGTCCCAAAAGTTGAGATTGCGGCCGATGCTGCACGAGGATAGTCGCTGTGGACATTCCTGCACATTACGTATCGCAGTTTGTTCACGTCCCGTTCTCAAGACAGGAAGTGAACACCATAAAGCAATCTATTCCGATATAAGAAAGAATCCGACGGGTTCTATAAAGAAATAGAGTCGGTCTTACAGTCGTCGGTATTCACCTTAAGTGATATTGATTTATTATTTCCCGTACTCCTGCCAGTTGATTTGTGGAAACAGATTAGGACTGTAGATGATGTACCTGGGTTAGGAGTACATGGGATAACATGGTTAGGCTCGACAGAGAAAGACCAGCTGGCGAGCGACCGCCTCAAGTGATATTAACCTTTGCCTGATAGAATTATTGTAAAATTGAAAACTATAGTTCCTGAAAAAAGAATCATTTGGGACAAGCTTACGGCCTGTGTCCAAGGAAAGTCTGAGGGTGCTACCGATTTTTCAATCGGTTCGAGCAGGTATTTTCAGATTTCAGTGGACAAGACTTAGGCACAGAGTCAGGGAAAAGGCTGTTTGTCGACAAATTTGTACGTGGATTGCTGCCTGACATCCAGTTACAGATTATGTCCTCCGAAAGCGCTTGGCAGGCGAAGTCTCAATCAGAAGTACTGCACATGGCTCAGTACTATGAAAATGTGTGAATAATGAAAGGAAAAACTTGAGAAAAAAAAGGGTGACCTGAAAACAAAAGTTTATTACAACAGATTGTTAGAAACCCTAGAGGGGGTAATCAATTTAGAGGTCAGTACATTCCACAGGGAAGTGCGCCCTTGGCTCCGGTAACCATTAACCAGTGTGCCTATTGCCAGCAGGAAGGCCACTGGCGCGCACAATGTCGACCTTGCAGCAAAGGTCATTTGGGAACATGGGTAGACGATCCAGAGGTCGCCAGGTGCAGGGGGCCTGGCAGAGGTCAGTTTGCACCAGAATCACAGCAACCTCCTTCACAAGATAAGCAAGTTTCGAATGTGGATAATAGAAACATTTTTGATCACCTTCTGCCGCGTACCTCTCTGAAGAACTTCCTTTTGATAATTTTCTGTTTCGCTAGGATTGCCCGAAGCAGGATTTGGAACCTACGCCTATTCCCGTTCATCAGAAAGGCCCCTACGTTGAGATGGCGGTGGGAAATAGGAAGCATCTATTTTTAGTAGATACGGGAGCACAGAAATGTTCCATTGACCATTCACGGGTTCCAAATATTCCCCTGTCAGGGCAGTCCAACGTTTCCGTAGGGTTTTCAGGCACACCTGTAGTTTGTCCGGTCTCTTTGCCGGTACCAATAACACTGGGTCCCTTCACGGAGCAGTGTCCATTTCTACTTACCACAAACTGTGGGGAGAACTTGCTGGGGTTAAATTTGTTGAAGGCATTGCATGCAGTAATACATTGTTCTCCGGACGGAGTTCGGTTAACAATTTCACCTCAGCAATCACTCGCCTCTCAGTTTTTGACTCGACCTTTACCGCCAGAATTCAGTAATGTTCCGGAATGCTTATGGGCAATTGATGATAATGATGTGGGCATTCTTCAAATTGAACCTGTTAAAATTATTCTGAAACATGGAGTAAAATTGCCTCGCATCCCGCAATATAAGATCTCAGTTGAAGGCGAGCAGGCTTTGAAATGTATAGTTTCTGATTTTGTACATCGTGGAGTAATTGAGGAAATTACGGGTAGCCTATGTAACAGCCCCATTTTGCCAGTATACAAAAAAGGTGATAATGCGATTCCCTTTCGGTTTATAATTGATTTACGCGCTATTAACAAAATTGTGGCTCCTCAATTTCCTATTGTACCTGATGTCAACGATACTAACCATGATTCCGGCTTCTGCCACTCATTTTAGCGTTGTTGATCTTAAAAACGCGTTTTTCAGTATTCCCATACACAAGGATAGCAGGTATTGTTCGCGTTTACCCTAGGTGGACGCTCGTTCACATTCACTCGTGCACCACAAGGGTACACTGAGAGTCCAAGTATTTATAGTAGGGCATTAAAAGAGAGCAGCTCGATACTCTCGAGTTGCCTACTACTTGCACGTTACTACAGTATGTAGATGATCTCCTCTTGGCTGCTGATTCTGAGAGCGCCTGTAAAGAAGGCACCGTGTTGTTGCTTTGTCATCTAGCGAAACATGGCCACAAAGCTTCACTCAAAAATTCCAATATTGTTGTCAGGAGGTCGCCTATTTAGGCTATCTCCTGTCAAAGGAGGGAAGACGGTTGACACCTGAACGAATAAAGACTATTTCTGGCATGTCTGTCCCAATACGCAGAAGGAAGTTAGAGCCTGATAGGTATGGCTTCTTACTGTAGATTGTGGATCCCTAACTTTTCGTTAACGATTAAACCAATGCTGGCTTTGACAAAGAAGGGCATTTCTTTGCCATTGCCATGGACTTTGGAACACCAGACAGCATTTGATTTGCTCAAATCCGCGCTGTGTTCAGCGCCGGTTTTAGGAACTCCGAATTATGACAAGGCCTTTGTATTGTATGTGCATGAACGTGATGGATGTGCTTTGGCTGTGTTAACGCAGGAACATGGAGGGAAGAATAGGCCGTGCGGCTATTTCTCATCCGCCCTTGATCCTGTTGCATGCGCTTTGCCGAGATGTTTGAGAGCTGTTGCTGCTGCTGCTGCGTCTGTAAAACAGAGTGAGGGAATGGTCCTGGGTCATGCGTTAACCCTAATGGTACCTCACTCTGTAGATATTTTATTGAATAGAACTCAAACGCAACACCTCACTTCCGCACGATTGACAAGATATGAACTATCTTGTTTGCTCCCCACATTCAAATTCAGAGGTGTTGTGTATTAAATCCGGCTGAACTTTTACCTGTCCCGCAAGATACTGTTGATGGTGACGAAACGTCACACGATTGCCTTTACACTACAGAACAAGAGACTAAAGGTAGAATTGATTTGAAAGACACGCCTTTGAATAGCCCACAAGGAGAGCTATTTTGTGATGGCTCTTGTTTTAAACTTCCGAATGGTACATCCACGGCTGCTTATGCCGTCACTACTTTAAGCACGATTGTGGAAACCAAAAGAATTATGCATAATTCCGCAGGCCGCAGAAATTATAGCGTTAACTCGAGCTTGTGAACTTTCTGAAGGGCTTACAGTAAATATATATACCGATAGTCAGTATGCTTTTGGGGTGGTTCACAACTTCGGTAGACTTTGGAAAGAACGAGGTTTCTTGACCTCGCATGGCACGAAAATCCAGCATGGCACTTTAATAGTGCGATTACTTTCAGCACTCGCACTCCCTGTTCAGTTAGCTATCATAAAATGTGAAGCACATCAAAAGGTTACAGATGATGTAGGAAAAGGGAATGCTTTCGCTGATCAGATAGCTAAACAAACTGCCCTGATTTTAGTTCAGAAATGTATGCTGTAAGAGAAACTGTAAATATTTGCACTTTGGGTGAAAGTATCGATTCTGTAAAAGACATTCAAGCAGATGCTACTATAGAGGAAACTAAGAGATGGGTCGAGGTGCAGGGAGATTGGATGATGATGGGTGTTGGGTGGACAATGTTGAAGGAAAATGGTTACTCCCTGACGCCTACATTACAATGATGGTTATTATGGCTCATGGTCCGACACATGTTGTGCGCGTAAATTGACATAAATGCTACACAGTGTATGGGCCAATGATAAGATTTTCAAACTGCGGAGCGCTTTGTCCAAGGGTGCATGGTTTGCTTGCAGCAAATGTAGGAAAAGGTTACCTCGACTCCTAGAGGAAGTTTCGCTCCACCTTCTGTTCCGTTTGAGGTTATTCACTTTGATTTTATTGAAATGGAACGTTGCAACAATCTTAAATATGTGTTGGTTGTCATTTGTGCCTTTAGTAAGTGGGTTGAGGCCTTCCCGGTTAGAGATGCAACGGCCATAACCACGGCAAAAACTCTGTTGAAAGAGTTTTTTCCTAGGTTCGGGCTGCCGAGAGTCATCTGGTCGGATAATGGGCCACACTTTATCGCTGCTGTAATCCTACAAATATGCAAAGGATTACAGATTGATAAACGGTTCCATTCGGCCAGACATGCCCAAAGTGCCGGATTAGTGGAAAGGCATAACGGCATTATAAAGAACAAGCTCGCTAAGACGTGTGCTGGCACCAAGTTAAAATGGCCGGACGCCTTACCGATCGTGTTGCTGTCGATGAGAACAACCCCTCAAACTAAGACTGGGCTCTCTCCCTTTGAGGTGGTAATGGGGAGACCTGCTAATATTTGGGGTTTGCCAAAAAGCAGTTCGTTGCGGGATATAGAAATGTGCTTCTTTCAGATTACTGTAACCAGTTGACTAAAAATCTGTTTTCAATTATCACCAGGTGCGAGAGGCATTACCTGTACGATACGAGGGTCCTGGTCACAGTCTACGACCGGGGACTGGATCCTCACAAAGGTTTTTGAGAGGTCGTCTTGCCTTGCACCTCGGTGGAGGGGTCCCTACCAAGTCCTGCTAGTCACCCAGACTGCTGTGCGGGTAGCGGGTCGTAAGAACTGGATCCATGCGACGCACACCAAACGGATCCCGCAGCCGTGCCATACGATACAGAAGACACAGAATCCCTTCCCACTGCTGTAACTAACGTGCCTGAAACAGCAACAACCGACAAGAGAGTATCGGAGACCGTTCCAGAATTCGCAAGGCCAGACAAAACGGCCATCTTGTCTCCGCACTCTCCAACAGTGGAACTTCCGGATCAATCCTTTTCTGATCCCATTTCCGTTCACTCGCCACTCCAGGAGGAAGTGACGACACTTTGTTCTCACCAGAAACTGTGAAATATAATTTGCGTCCAAGGAAATAGACGTACAGCATGGTCTGACTGTGCGATTGAGGAAAATCATTTGAGGGCTTGCCTTTTGGCCCGACTGTACGGGAGATTCTGTTGGCTAAGGGTTGTGGGAAAGACATTAAGAAGACGCGCGACTGGAGTCGCCAGCAAACGAACAATTGGTGTTTTTTCGATTGAAGACTACAATGCCTGCACCCGCTACCGCTCGTACCGAACTTTTAGATAAATATGTGACTAGCAGAGACAATGATCAAGCATGCAATGGGACCCCCAAAGTGTATTGTTGCCTTTTTGTAATAATAACTGGATTTTTAGTAACTGTTGGTTTTGGGTTATGGTATCTGGAGGAAGCATATCCGCTAGAGGACTTTTTACCTATTGAAAATGTATCTGTTATCCCCACTCCTTCCGTGCAATTGCATACTTTATCGCCTAGAGATTCTTCGCATAGACGGAACTATCAGAATAATACCCTTTTGTTAATTATGAATGCCACTCATGCAATTTTAAATAGAACCAATTGCTGGATCTGTTCACATCTACCGCAACATGGGGATAAGGGGCTAGGTTGGTATATTCATCCTTTACCTTTGACAACTGCCTGTTACGCTTCTCTTAGAGCACTATTCTTTGGCCGATGGAATGACAGCATCTCAGGGAACTTTGATGGTACAAATTTGAATAGTTTTGAAAAACATGTTTTGATGCCCCTGGGATGCTCGCTTTTTGCAAATAGGAGTAAGCCAAACGTTGCTTCTGTTAGGCCCTCTGATAGATTGTCTCGTCCTTTTCAGTCTTTGATCTCTTTCAAAATGGCTCCTATAGGCAATAAGGATGCCACGCCTCCATCTTATTCTGTTAACCATAGCCCCGATTCAGTATCCTTCTGCATACAGAGGAATGGAAACACGGTCAATGGGTAATTTTAGAAAGTGCGCCAACGTTGCGAATTTGACTAGTGAGAAACAGACCTCTGTACGTAGGCGAACCTGTCTATTTTGTTTGCGGTAATGTGGCATTTCCATGGTTGCCCAGGGATTGGCAAGGAACCTGTTATTTAGGGATTCTATTACCTGGGGTATTTATTGCCAGTACTGGCAGAAATTTCGAAAACTCGTCCACGACGAGGTGTGAAAGGGATACTCCAGCGCAAACTCTAGGGGACATCATGAAATCCTTTGTGCCATTTTTTGGGCAAATTACGAATTCAGAAGATATCAGGGGACTAGCGAGAGTATTGGAGAGAACCATCAATCGGACCACTGACATACTCTATAATATGACGTTAGAACAGAAAGCGATAAGATTAGTGGCTCTTCAGAACCGGATGCATTAGATGTCATTCTGGCTGAGCGTGGAGGAGTATGTAAATTAGTGGGGTCCGCTTGCTGCGTTTACGTACCAGACTCCTCTCCAACGATCTTTAGGGCTATCCAAAATCTACATGTTCTTAGTTCAGAAGTACATGTTCCTGAGGGAAACTGGGAACTTAGTGACATGGTTTTGGGACCTCCTACGGTCATGGGGATGGAAGTTGTTTTCGGCCCTGCTGATTATCTTGGGAAGTTTTCTATTCCTTTGTTGTTGTATACAGTGTCTCCCTGGTATATGTTCAGTATTAGGGGGGTGTTGCGCGCAAGCAACAAGTGTATTAGGGCATAAAATATACGCCCCAGATAAGGTTTCCAAGAGTATGTGTTGAAAGAAACTCTAGTGTCTGATCTAATGGCAATAGATATGTCCGACAATGATTCGGGGTGTATAGACGTTGAAATGTGGAGTTATCGCAAAATGATTGAAGGTAGTTTAGCGCTTGGCATAGGCCAAAAGGAGGGTTTGTTAGAACTGATATAATATTGTTTCGTCCTCATTGTATATGTTGGCCTATGCCCAGTCGCTTTGCGAGGAAATCCGTATTACAAGGTCGTGACCTTAAGTGAATCAAGCCTCCATTTTAGGTTAGAGCCGCCATTTTAGTTTATTGTACAAAGTCACCCTGAGTCTAAAATGGCCGTCTCGTGTGCTCTTGTTCTTGCTTTAACCTCTTCAACCTCTGTAGGAGAGTTAATGTCCAACCTGCCTTCAGGCTACATGTTAGGGTCATGTAGACCTTGTCCTTTGTTGACCTCGGGATCAGGGGATTACTTGAATCAGCGATGTTAACCTACAAGTATACAAGAACAATAACGCTATCCAAATACGACATGCGAAACATTTGTTTGATCTGTATTAAAAAGTAAAGAGTGTAAAGTAAACTTAGAGAATAATAATGTTTGTTAGTAAATGTATTAAAAAGTATACCGCATGCACGAGATATGTAAATTAGGAACGAACCTGGCGTGACCCTAGCCCAGTACATGATTAACTTGAAAGAGGCTGGACATCGTTATAACGAAAATGTATAAATAGGCCGATGTCCAGCTAGCAAATCCTGCTCGCTGCTCACATTGAACCCTGCTGGTGGTCTCTGTGATGTATTGATGGCCAAATAGCTATTTGTGTACTTTGTTTTGTAACTGTTCAGTTTTGTAATAAAGATTCTGGGAATCTTTACAAGCCCGTGTCGGTGTATTTTCCATTTGCATGGTGTAAAAGCCTTAATATTGTATTTTTCTGATTCCACACTTTTTCCACCTCTTCTTCCCTCAGTCTGATGTGCATGTGTGGCTTGTTACAGCCTTTAGTCCTTAGCTCTAGGCTCCTTGCGAAAGCCTTGCCTTGAGGTATCACCCTGGCTACAAAGTTCAGACTTACCACCAGTGATTTTATCTCCCTTGCCAAGATTTCTTTCCTTTTTTTGCATTTTCGTTATTTTATCTAATAGTTCCTCCACCTTTAATTTTGGTATTCTACAAACCCCTGCTTTGGTGTCTATTTCTATTCCTAAGAAAATGATGTTTGTTGCTGGCTTAGTTGTTTTTTCCGCTGCCAATGGTATACCCCATTGTGCTGCAATTTCTATTGTTTTTGTAAGCGCCCGTTGACTCTCTCCTGTTTCTGACTGCCCTACCAATCCAAGTAGAGGACTGCATGCGCTTCCGGTACCTGTTTTAGAAAAGCCCACTGAATAAATGAACTTTTTTTTATTTTTTTTAAATTTATTTGCATTTAATCTGTTTAGATTTTTACAGACGTTTTGTTCATTGAAGAGGAGTGTTTAGTGTTTTTACTATGCGTTCTCAACGTTCTCGAAGTAGACCAAGAAGGACAGGATTTTGCAAAAGAAAGAAAAGACTTCAGGCAGAGGAATAGTCCTGGTATCATCCTCGTCTTTTGGTTGAGATGGCTATTTCTGTAAGGTACTCCTGTAGGTTTTGGGAGGCCTTCTCCAAAGCGATGGTTAGAAGTTTGGTCGCTGCTATGAGCCATCTAGGTTGGGCTCCTGTAATGAGACGATTCCACCAAATGTTTTCGTCGACGACGTAAGAGGTTATAAACAGGGGGCCGAGGAAAGATTTTCTTTCTTGGCCTACTGTCGGGCAAACCATCACGAGGTGCCTGATGATGAACTGAATTGCTCAAATAGTTCGCAAGATACTTTGCACCACATTGGTAGGCACCTGTCCACATAAAACTTTTCCTCAAAAATAAAACCTAACCAAGGCTGTGAATTTGGGTGGACGAGTAACAGTTCAAATGCTTACGCTTTGTCCAGTTTGGCCCCCAGGGCCCCCTTTCCTCATTTCCTGACTATTCTGAGTGCCTCCTGGAAATGGGTGTAGGCCACTGCCATTTCTGTTTCTGGGATACCGTTATCGACGGACTGCCCTTTTGGGTATGATAGATGATGTATCATTCTCATTTTCACCGGTTCCTTCTTGGGTACTAGCCCCAAAGGAGAAACTATGTATATTTTGAATGGCAATTGTTCCCATGGCCCCCGATTCTCCACAACTCCAATTCTTTTTTAATCTTTGCCCTCATTATTTCTGGGTTTTCTCTTGCTGGGTTCAGAGTTTTGGGGTCTTTGGGTGACCCTTTGCCCTTAAATGGGATGTGGAAGCCTTCTTTGAAACCTATTTCAATTGCTTGGCTAATACTTTGGTCTAGATACAAAGTTAGTGCTGCTTTGAGCCTTTCTATAATGATTGGGGATTTCCCTGGCTCCATTCTAATTTAGTGTCTTGCTTCATTGTTCTTGTTTTGGGGGCCCTTTGCCTGGCAGGCGGGTGCAACCTCTACTGGGATGTCCTACCCCGCATTTTGTGCAATTGTGCCTGTATCTGCATTCCTTGCCCCATTTGAAATGCCCTTGCTCAAAATTCCAGCAAGTGGTTTTTTTCGCTGGCGTTTTGTGTTTTATATTGGCTGGGGTATTGGACTTAGCCCCCCATGGCTACTTCCTCCCAAAGTGCTGCTCCCCCTGTCTGTGTTTCTCTGTTTCAGTAACTTTATTGCTGTTTGCATATGTTGTCTTATTCTGGGGCTGTGCCTTTTCCCCTTCCGATGGTGGTTTCCCATTCATTAGGTATAAATCATTTTGGACCTCATCCCATTCAATTTCTGGTCACTCGGACATAGACCTCCTGAACCTTTCATCATATGTGAGCCATGTGTCTCCCCCATAAACCCCTTTATTTCTCTGATCTTGTCTATGTAGGCCAATCATTTAAACCCATCCCCTGGAGTTTTCTCTAATATTATGGTTGCTAAAATAATGAACGCCTAAAACCAGTTATCCCAGGTGCGCTCCACCTGCGCATTTCTTGTTTTTGCTTATCTTTTTGGGATGTTTAAATGCATCCAAGCCTATTCGCTGGGCTCCTATCAGTGAAAATAATTCTAGGTATCCTTTTTTCCAGATTGTCTCTTTTATCATTTGATCAGTGTTCCAAGCTAGTGATTTTTTGTGTCTATTTAACATCCCAGTTTCTAAAGCTTTCAGCATTTCCCCTAGTTGTGCACTTGTGACCATGCTGCTCCCTATTTAGGCTGCCGTTGCCACTACAATCACCTCCTCTACATTAGCTACAGCAAAAACTCCTTTTGTTGTTCGGGTTGTTAGCAAAGTGTCTGGCACTCCAGGTCCTGTTGTAACCGGTTTCCCCTGTGTGTGGAATAAACTTGCTTCAAAAATCATATATAAGAACATATATAAGAAATTAAGTCCTAAGCCTGGGGATTACACCCTCGTAGGAGAGGATCAGGCAGCAATTTTAGGGATAGTGCAGGCAAGGGCCTGTGCCATTAGGGGATTAGTTTTCATTTCCTCTGGCAGGATGGCCGTACAGGGGACGATTTCTGGGGGTTTGGTGGATGCTCAGTCCTTGTGGGAAGCTGTGAGCATTATCAGCAGGGCATTAAAAGCCCAGCTGCAAAGGGGCAGTAAAATAAGTTATGGGGAGAAGGGGACAGGTGGTGGGGGGATACCCAGAGTACAGAGAGGCTTCAGAGGGGGCCCTCACAGCAGTGGTGGCATGCAGGCCGTATGCGGGAAGGGGAGGGGTATGGGATAAGGGGGGGGATATGCCTAAGAGAGCGTTGAGGTGTAGAGAAGGTGAGGGTGGTGGCTCAAAAGGTGGGCTGGGAGCAGGGGTTACGGGCAGAGGCGCATATGGAGAAGGGGATGGGGGAGGAGGCATGTGTTGCATGTCAGGGAGGAGTGTAGACAGTGGACTGATAGTGTTGGTGTGGTGTTTCAGAGAAGGTGAGGTGGAAATGTCTGCAGAAGAGTGCAGGGGGGAGGAGGAGGACACTCTCAGGTAGATAGTGGAGACAGTGGAAGGTTTGGGTGGACCTCCCCACAAAGCAGTTTGGTATGCAGTGGGAATGGCACGGTCCCGTGGTGGTAGAGGACGAGGAAGGAGAGGATTTCAGAGTGGTCCCTCTAGCGAGAAGAACTGGGCAATCTAGAGGGTGCGGTACAACCCCTAGAACAACGGAGCGCAGGCTGGAGGAGGGAACACCTCACCTGAGGAGAGAAGAGGAACAGGAAGGGGTTGATGTGACCCCACTGAGAAGACAACACAGGAGCATCAGGGTGGATGCCACGTGCTGGCCCGGTGAGGATATGCCTGGCCCGAGTGGGCACTTGCAATGTGAATGGTATATGACTGGGGAAGATGAATTCGGAGACGAGGATTGGTTGTTTAAGAGGAGAGGGGCCAAGGGGATCGAGTTGGGAAAGAAAAGGGTCAGCGTAGTTTAAGGTTTGAAGGTGAAGGCATGGTTGGTGTAGCAGGAGTAGGGGAAGACTGTGAGGAAGATAAACTGGAGACTCTGCTATTTTCTTTTTGTCCCCCAGTAGGAGCGTGCTAAGAACAGAAATAACGAGTAGCGGTGTGGAGACCAGGATGCCACAGCTAGGAGACTACGGGGAAGTAAGAGGTGAACAGGGAAGGAAATGGTCTGCGGCATGGGTTAGGCTGGGAGCTAGGTGGAGGACACATTAAAGGGGCGGTGGGGTGGAGGTGCAGCTGGAGCAGGGGTGGAGAATGAGGATGTTGTGACAGGGGCATTTGTGAGGGCAGATGGGAGAAGTGTCACCTCAGTTGAGGTGCAGACAGATGCGGTTCCTGTTTCAGTGGCACAGGGGGTGGTGGAGGTGCCTACTGTAAGTACAGGTCAGGGTGCAGAGAAGATGAAGAAACTACCAATATGGGTATTACAAAGCCGTTGAGTGTGCACTTGATGGTGGATGCAAAGGAGAAAATCTGGGCATGGGAATTCATAGACATGTTCAAACTCTTACATAGGGAGGTGAGAGCCAAAGAGGGGTCGAAAGAGGAGGCTAGCGTCAAGACCAAGGGTAGCAGTTATGACTGAGAATTGGATGTTGGCATTTATAATATATGCTATTGTTTACTGTGGGTGTTCCCTGAGAGGTGTGTAGCTTTGCTAAAATATATAAATGTAATCAGGAAAGCATTTGCAAGTCTCAGGGGGTTTGCTAGGGTGGGGTATGACAAGGAGTTCCAGGTAAGGATGGGTGAGTACAAGCAGGTGGTATGGGGGAGATTGATATGGACTTATTGTTGCAGTGGATGGCGCCCACATGCCCAGCCCCACTTCATACAGCGAGCGGCTTACCCGTGCCTTACCGGCCCGTTCCTGGTCGCCCCGGCTTCGATGGGGTGGGGGGAGGAGGCTGGGGCCAGCCATCAACAGCATGCTGAGCCTTTAATAAAGAGGGCTGCTCTAGACCGGTGTGCAAATTCAGACTTGAGTGCATCAGATGTGCAGGACGGCATCACTTTACAGAGTGTTTTGCAACAGGAGACAGTGGGAGGGGGTGTGGGGCTGGGAGAGGGGTTCTGGGGAAAGGCCTGTAATCCAGTTAAGGTGGAAGTGTTGGAGGAATGGCTCTGTTTTACCCAGACTGGGAAGGGGCCAGGATCTTGGGTGAAGGTTTCCGGGAGGGTTTTAAGGTGGAATAGCAGGGACCAAGGATGCGACGTGGGTGAAAAACCATGAAGTCGGCTCGGGATAATTTGGAGGGGTGGTTAGGGTGAAGCTGTGGAAGGAGGTGGCTGGGGGAAGAGTGTTCGGGCCATTTACAGATTTGCCGGGTAACTTGGTGGTGTCTCTATTAGGGGTTGTGCCTAAGAATGCAGCCAGAGAGTTCAGGTACATTCTCCATTTATAATTGCCAGAGGGCATGAGCGTGAATGATTTCATCGTTCCAGAGGATTACGGGGTATGGATGAGGCAGTGGGTTTCGTGAGGAAGGCAGGATGTAATGCTTTTATGGCCAAGTGTGACATCAAATCGGCTTTTCGTTTTCTGCCGGTGCCTCCGGAGGACCTTTGGTTGTTGGGGATGCAGTTTGAGGGTCAGATTTATGTGGACAAAGCACTGCCGATGGGATGCGGAGTGTCATGTGCATTGGTTGAGTGCTTTAGCTCTTTTCTTCAGTGGGTTTTCACTTACAGTTCTGGTTTTGAGGGAGTGTTGCATTATTTAGATAATTTGTTTATTTTGTTCATCAATGGGGCGGGCGGAGAGCAAGAGAGCCAGCGGATGCTGGAGGTTTTTCAGTAAATACATTTTTGAGTTGGGAGTGCCATTGGCCGAGGATAAGACTGAGGGGCCGTTCGTGGTTCTGACGTTTCTAGGAATTGAGCTGGGATCAGTGGACATGACCTCACGCTTGCCGGACGACAAGGTGAGCAAGCTGGTGCAGTTGCTGGAGCGGATGATAGCGGCCAATAAGATGACGCTGGTAGACATGCAGAGACTAGTAGTGCATCTCAATTTTGCTTGTCGGGTGGTAACTCTGTGTAGTGAAGGAGCCAAGTACTCCCATCTCGACTGCCCTGCCCATATTGCCTGTTTGTTGGAAACCAGAGTACGTGACATACATGGAACAGCTGAACCAACAAAGGTCAGAGTATGGACTCAGTGCAATACCAGTGAGGGTGCCGGTGCCTAAGAGAATCTGGGAGGCAAGGTACCCATTAAGAAAACCGTACCTGCATACGAGAAAACATGATGACCATTTGAATGAAATAAATAAATGGACAAGATGAATGGTGACGTCACCAACCATTGTCAAGTAAACGTCACACAGAGTTGAACTGACGTACACAGAAGAGATTCAGAGACAAGAGAATGCAGATATTCTATAAGGCATCAAGAAAGTACCAATGATAAGTTACATCTTGGGATCAAGGTGAAGAAACTTAAGCCACAGAAACATATGAAGACATTGAGTCATTTTACACGTGTACAGATGCAAAAGAACACAAATATATATATATATATATATATATATATATATATATATATATATATATATATATATATATATATATATATATATATGCAAATGGATAAGTAAAGGATGGATGTTTCCACTACACATTTATAGCGGTGATGGACCTTAGCAAGAAGGCAGAGAAAGCCTCACTTCCAGGGTGTTGCAGTTAAAAAGCAAATTGAATTACAAAGTGAGTCACAGCAGACAGAGTTGGATGAGCCAAGAAGCTAAGGTCTTATCATACTGGAGTAAACTGACATTGGATTCAAAATTGTGTGAAAAAACAAATTCCTGTTCAGAAGGCATGTACATAATAAGGAAGACGTCAGATGTCTATTAAAAAATAGTATTAAATGCACTAAAGGCTCGTTTTTATCGTCTCTAGTCACATGGAAGCATGAAGTTGGACGAACAAGATCGTCACAGCTACGCACGAGTGAAGAGCATGCCCTCACTCCTTACATTTCTCAAAGCTAAGAACACTCCCAAGGACGAGCTTCAAATACCTAATTGACAGTGGACCACTGAGGTGATGATGGAGTGATTTGCTAATTGGTGGGAAGCAATGGTTAAAGCGAGCTCACCAGCACCTGGATGCCCAGCCTGCATGCTGTTAGATGTAGATGGAAAAGTACTGATGGAGGATAGAGTGCCAACCAATTGTAGAGCACTGTGTAATTAGGGGTCCTATAGTTTGTGTAACTAATGGGACGTAGTGTATTTAGTGACGTTCGTAGTGGGTCATTTTTAGGGGAGGGATTAGTTGCCCCACCTGATGTTAAGTAACCAATCACATAGTCACACTTTTTTAGACTAGTATGGATCATATACTTAGATATTCACTCAGAGCTAATCACCCATACTCATAGGTTTTTGTAGTGTGCCATGTAGGATGACGTTAGTACATACATAGGTTAACATCATTATTGACGAGTTGCTTTTATTAGATCTCAGTTTTTACTAAGAATGTTTGAGTAAGAGGATCAAGCTATTTCATTGATGTTCGTTATGCTCCCTGTTTTAGATAATTGATATTAAAACAGTCGTATTTTTGCCAATTACCTGAGGTTGTCTCTATTACTGATGTATGAATAAAGTCTGCACCCCCATCCATCTCGAGGGTAATTGCTACTCATCTTAAAGGGCGGATTATCCAGTTCATCTGGGTCACACTTGTTGCAGAAATATGGCACATTCTATGGTGAGGGTGAGGTACCCACATCACAGAGTCAGGATTTCAGGAGCGGTCAGGGAGGATTGTAGGGTATGGCTGAGATTTCTGGAGAAATCTAATGGAGTTTTGATGTGGCTACAAGGGGACCCAAGGGTGTGGGAGGTGCAGGTTTTCTATGATGCGGCAGGTGCAGGAGAATTTGGTGTGCACTGGAAGGGCAAGTGGTGCCCTGAGAATTGGCCTGAGCAATGGAAAAGAGGGGAGAGGAGCATAGGCTTATTGGAGTCTTTGCTGTTGCTAGTGGTGCTAGTGGGGTTAGTGGGGCAGAGGGTTGCAGAATAGCAAAGTGAAATTCAACATGGACAATGAATAGGTGGTTAACATTGTCAACAAACAGTCAGCCAGGGATCAGAGGGTAGCCAGTCTATAGAGGGAATTTGTGCTGCAGTATCAGAAGTGGAATGTGTTGTGTGAAGCAACTCACGTGCCAGGGAAGTATAACTGCATCGCTGAAGCATTATCTCGTTTTCAGTGGCAGAGATTCCGTGGGCTGGCTCCGGGAGCAGAGGTGAAAGGGCTCCGGATCCCAGAGGAGCTGTGGTGGCTGGGAGATTGAGAGCCCTGCATTAAGTAGAGGGTTCACTGGCCCCAGCATCGCAGGCTTCATACAGGGGAGCATGTTTGGAGCTTGTAAAAGGGGGAGCATGCAGTTGGAAGGGTAGGGAGGATGCATAAGAGAAAAGGAGGGAGGACATGATCACATTTATATTGAGCTGTGTGGGCAATGTGGTCCAGGGACACGATATCAGGGAAGTTGGTAGGCATTGCTTTTTATGGTAAATGGTTCTGGTGCTTTCAGCCCTGTGGGGGGGAAATGGCAAGTCGGTTGTTGGAAGGATGGACAAGAGAAAATGAGAAGGGGAAGGACAGCAGAAGGCCAGTCTCAGAGGCCCTGTTAGAGAAGTTGTCCAAGGTTCCTGAGGGCATTTGCTGATCACCATGGGAAAGAGACATGTTTTCGACGTGTTATATGTGGTTGTTTTTTGGTGCACTTCGGGTGTCAGAGCTGGTAATGAAAAGAAGAGGTGAAAGAGGTCTGCTGTGGAAGGACATCCAACAGCGTGCATATACAAATGTGCAAATCAAAAATAGATCAGAAGGGGAATGGTTGTTGGGTGCATTCAGATAGAGGTAATACAGAGTTGTGTCCAGTGAAGGCGGGAGCTCGGGTGGGAGAGATGTAGAGGATGAGAAGGTTTGTTTTTTCAGCATGACAACGGCTCAGGGTTGACAGCTTCTCAGGTTTTGGGAGTGATGAGGAGAGCCCTGGGGCGTTGGGAGAGAAAGCAGAGGGGTTTGGGACTCATTCTTTTAGGATGGGGGCAGCGGCTGAAGAAAGCAGGATAGGTCTGAAGTGAATGTTAGGAGCCTGCGATGCTGGAAAGTACAAAGCCTATATCAGAGATCTGGGGAAAGGGGGCTCGTAGGTAACAAAGGTCATAGCTAGGGGGAGACGGAAGGGTTGTCTGAAGAGGTGGCTCACTGTCTTTTTCTTTTTCAGGTGTGGCACGGAGGAGTGGTGAGTTGCCCCAGATCTGGATATGCGGACACTCCGTAGTGATATGGCCAGGAAAAGATGCAGCAAAAAGGGGTTTTGGTACCCAGTTGGGTTGCAGTTACAAAGTGGCATTGTTGAGATGGTCTGGGGGGGGGCTCAGGTGGGACCAATTGTTGCCTATTCTGGCGGGTATGAGAGAGCTTCACAGTGTGCCGAAGGCTCTGGTTTTACCTGCAGGGGAGAACGATTTGTTCAAGGAAAACGGGTGTGGCACTATTAACAAAGATGAAGAGGGACCTCAGTTGGTTGAGGGAGTTATGGCCTAGGGTGGTGTTGGTTTGGACCAAGTTGATGCCAGGCAAAGTATGGAGGGGCGCTGTGAAGGAGGGGGCGGTGGAACGGAGGAGTAAAAAGATTAACAGAGAAATGGTGAAGTTTTGCAGGTCCTGTGGGTGCAAATGCTTGAGCCCCAGGAGAGAACATATGAAGCTTTGGTTTCTTTCAGGAGTATGGAGTTCACGTGTCACTTATGGCAAACCAGTACTATTTGTCTTAGGTTAGGTTGGCGTGGAGGATATCATAAAAGGTTGGGGGTAGAAGAGTTTGGTGGTGGGGTGGGTCAGAAAGAACATCTCATGGGAGGGGTTTTCTGGTGCTGGAGACATGGCCTTTGGTGGATAGTTGGGGGAAGCAAAAAGGGGTATTAGTGCCGTAAAGGTGGGGGGTGGCACTAATTGCATAAACAGGCTTAGCCTGGGGGTACAAAGAGGGGAAAAGGATATTAGAGAAAGAGGGGCTTGGCCTCAGGGAGAAGATGGGAGAAAGCAGGAATTAAGTTTGAGAGCAATTAAGGGGGAGAGGAGGGAGCAAGGGGCAGGAAGTGACGAATTGTAAATGGGTTAATTATTTAATTGTTTTGGTGATGGTTAATTGATATGTTAGTCTGTAAGGCCAGGGAGCCGGGTTAGCATGTTTTGTGTAAGCTGTGGCCTGTCACATTAAAGCGACCTTTTCCACCTTAAGCGAGTCTGGGATTGTTGTGCAGTAAACCCAAAGCTATAAGCATGGAAAAAGCCCTCAAGATTTATAGGGATTAAAGTGTTCCCTTATGGGACATAAGACTATTGATAACGTAATGAATCCGACACGAAGCCGGACTGTGGGTATATGATCGAGCCCACGCGCCGAGCTAGGGCTCATAGTGTTCATAGGAAGAAATGTCGGATCCCTGTGACTTGATGGGCACGTTGTGTACATTTGATGACCCGGAAGCAGAGGCACAAGCTGCAAAATACAAGGTGGGAACCAGCCCACCCGAGCCTGCTGCCTGTGAGACAAGGGTCCCAGGAATCCTGCTGCAGACCTGAAGGTCCAGGGTAGACTGAAACACCATATCCACACCAAGAAGACCCTGCAGGAGCAAATGTCGGTCAAAAGGGATGATGACAATGAGAGGCAAAACAAAATGAGTAAAATGGATGCCGTCGTAACCAGGCTCCAAGGGGATGTAGAAGGGAAGATGCAAGCGCAAGTCCAACACAAACTCAGGAAGGAAGCTTGCAGATTTTCAAATTCCACCATGGAAAAAGATTACGAGCAGAGCTAGAGAAAGTGGTGCCACCTTGGAATGGGGACTTACTGATGTCTCCGCTACTGCCCGTAATAACCAGGTAATGCAAGAATATCAAGAGGTGGAAACTGTAAGGCAGTTTTGCCGGTATCCTGACAGAATTACCGGAGGGATACCGGCTAACCTATAACGAGAGCCAACTTGTGTTTTAGAGCTTTGCAGAATGTAAAGTCCACTGGTTTCTGTCGGTGGAAACACGCCTATATAGAGGTAGCATTACACCAACTTTACACTGGAATTCCTCAGCCAGAAATCTGGCCACAACATCCCCGGGTCTTCTTTGGCATGCATGGAGACCCATGGATTTTCCAGAGGGGAAAGCGTGACCTTACCACCTTAAATAGGTAATCCTCTGCAGTTGATTGGTTCCCATTTAGTCTTCAGTAAGTGGTCAGGTCTTTTCTGCTGTTTCAGAATCTTGTGCCTGGTGATGAAATAACAAAAGTGCTTTGTCTTCAAGAAGTAAGGAAGGTGAGTGCAGAGGTTGGGAGTCCTGTGAGAATCCAAGATGGTGAGGCCCTTCTCTAGACCAACCCCTTTCTCCAGGCAACTCAACCCCCTTACTCTTGTCTGGCTACATTATATAGTCTCTGTTCATTAGTACCATATTGCGTTTTCCTGTGACCTGGCCGAGCCTCTCATTTACTGGACCTTTTCCTGCCCCCATTGGCAGCTCCTGTCTTTCTAGGGAGGTGACAACGATTTCTCAAGGAAGACAAAGGCTTTTGATGGAGAAGAGACACAATTGGGCGAAACACCATCACAGACAGTGAATACACCGGATGTCTTGACAGGAAGGTGAATAGAAAGCAGTTTACAGTAAAGTAGAACCACAGTGTTTTGGCCCATATAATTGTGTATTCCCAGAGACCACCATGTCATAACCAGACATGGTTTGTATTTAGTTATTGATGAAATGTCACCAAGTGTTTTGATCACATAATTATATATTTCAACTTAGGATCGGGACTGCCCGTGGTTACAGGTAGATCCTACCTGGCAGAAATTTGGGATGAGCAGTCTGTCGGTAGGAATGCACGCCACTCTGAACTGCCTTGTTTACAAACTACAAGTACGATGCTTAGACATGCCAGTAGATCAGCCCAAGAGTTACATGCTTGCAACATGCTTTTCAGGATGGAGTATTATGAAAGGGGGTCTTATTAGCAGACCTCCCGTTCAGACACAGATGTACCAGCATAATTTTATTACTACAAATAAAAAAAGGTCAGGCTATTTCACCCTCACAGATGGCATTCTGCAACAGCACCATAAACCCTTAAACTGGTACTGCATGCAACCGACAGGAAATCCAGCAGGCCGGTTCAGCCTTTCATGTGCCCGAGGTTGCTACTATGAGTATCATTCAGATAGAAAAGGAATTATGGCCTGGTACCAGCTGTGCTGCACTGCCACAACACTGCAGTAGTCAGCACTTTGTGATAATGTTCGGTGTTAGTCGCATAGCCCCGAGCAGGTGGCCTGGATGAATGTAGCCAGTTGCCCTAGTTTGCACCTCCCCCCTTTCTTAAGTTCCCTGGATAGTCATCAATCGCCTGATCTTTATTGTCCAAGTTAATACATCTATAAGCAGCCAAGAAGGCCCATTTCAGGCTCTGAAGTCACCATTAGCAGAGACTTTGGGCACGTGGAAACTCTAAGATGCCCAATCCAGCAGAAAGGGATTTGAACATTTGGAATGCCCCCTCTTTCCTGCACATACTCCACTGACAAGGCAGCCATTGTGGGTGCAATAAAGAGCTCTTTCAGATGGGTCCTAGCTCTCTGGAAACTATCACTGGGGGGCATCTGTTCTGCTCATCCAAGCCCCTGGTGCCATGCACTAAACACTGGGCTACTCTAGCACTTATCACTGCAGATGCCCGGAGAGATGCTGCCTAAATACCATGGTCTGCTGCCCACAAATGGATGTATTTTATGCATATTTTTGTATTATTCATGAATTAATTTCGTGTAGCTATACATACAAAATCCCTTGCCATTCTTCAACCCCGGGGCAGGCCTTTATTGTCTAAAGATTAATTTTATCTAATGGGAAGTAAGAGTGTGTGTGCATGTGTATGTATGTGCCTGTGTGTGGTGCGTGCATGTGTGTGTGTGTGTGTGTGTGTGCATAGTGTGGTAAGAGCATTGTGTGTGTCTATGTCTTTGTTTGGCTGTTTGCGTATTAGTATGTGTGTTTGCCCTGTGTGTTGTGTGGAGAATGTGTGTAGTTGTGCAGTGTGGTGTACATGATGTGTGTGTATGCACATGCATGTGTCATGGGGCATATGAGTGCATGGACACTTTGTGTGTGAGGAATTCAACCATCTCACGGTGGGTGTGCGCTCGCGTGGGATTTTTTGAAATTTTAAATGAAATTAAATCATGGTAGATCAACCTCTGGAAAATGTGTGGGGTAATTCGCACACATTTGTCTATGCTCACAGCATGACATACACATAGACCTGTGTACTCTGGGTGGAAACAGCCTACAGGCGCAGTTCTCCTGGTCATAGTTAATTGGGATCTGGGAAGTGGAGATCCCGATGCATCTAAGAAGGGGGAGGGCCAAAACCTTCCTACAGCCATGGGAGGCCTAATTAACTATCAAAGGCTCCATGGATTCACCCTGTCCGTTTGTATACCCTCTGCAGATGGTGGCAGCAATTAACATAATAAACATACTAATAGAGTATACTCAAAACAGGCCCACATGGTGTCTGCCTGCAGAGGTTAAATTGAAGTAGATAGGAAACCCCAACACCCCTTTCATTTGCATTGTGTCAACCTGAAGCCAGGGCCCACCCTAACGTATGAATGTCTGGTGCCATGTCTGGTACATGTGTTTACAGTAAGCAACCGCAGCAGGAGGACCCCATTCAGAGGGTAGGAGTATGTGATTGGATGGAGACAGAAAGTCTGTTCTTGTCACAACTTTAAGGGGGACCTGCTTCTTTAATCAGGAACAACAGAGAGCTCAATTAACCAAAGAGACCCTTTGATTCTCAACAGACAGGAATATGGGTGGCACTTAGTATTACATGTTTTCACCCCTTTACCTTTTCTATTGCAAAGCACTCTGGTTATGACCTTGTGCATACAGGAGATTGCTGGTGGGGACTCTGGATAGGTTCATTAAGGTAGGCTTAGCCTACGTCAATCACTGTGACTCATTTGTTCTTTAAAAGAGGGATGTGCCCCTATTTTGGGCAGATCATCTGAAGACTTTGCAAGGAGTATCAAGAAGAACTAATTTGGACCCTGGCTAGGCGTACAGTCTGCCTTACATCTCCCACCAGAGAAGGCAGGCCAGGATTTCCAAAGATAGAAGCAAGATCCCTCCCCTAAATATCTTCCAGGGAACAGAGGGAGATACTGAATCCAGAGGACCCTCTAGCAGCTCCAGAACTTCTACCCAGCCAGCACACAGGGTGCGCTTCTAGGGCCTGCAAGCAAGCTTCCTAGGTGGGAACTACCAGAGAGTCTCTGAACCAAACCAAGGACAATTCTGTTGCCTGCAACACTCTCCTGAGCTTTGGCCCATCCGCTTTAAAGGATAACACAAGCCCAGTGAAGAAACTAGGAGTGCATCGACATGCATCAACCAGCGTCCACCTTAAAGGACATTTTCGAGCCAGACCAGCCCCTCGAGCTGCAACTGACTGCAGTGCTGACTGTTGTCACACCACAGTCGCTAACGTCGGTCGAGTTGCCTCGACCAGTGCTTCAGACTCACTGACCAGCACTGACACAAAGATTCCTGAACCTGAGACACCGTGTAGTCCAACCTGCAGCCGTCCAACTAGCCTCACTCGCCAAACTGCCTGCAGCTTCATACCCACAGCTCTCTCCCATCTTGAACTCTGTTGCAGGAGCTGCAAAGTGCCCTCAAACCGACTAGACCCTGTTGAGCACTAAGAACTTCTACAAGCACAAAGTACTTTGTGGATCTGTCCCCCTGGTCCTTCTCCGAAGGCCCCTAGTGAAATTTACGACCCATTGCTCCCTATGTGCTTAAACCAAGTATCCTTGAACTATTGTGATTAATTACTATACCGACTACCCTCCTGTCAGTATCCAGAGTGCATCCCTTTTCCTTCTTGAAACTGTCTGTCCTCTGCGTTCCTTTACAGGGCGGTTGTATTTTGTAGCTGCTAGAACTGTCTGTTGAATGTTAATAATATAAAGTAGATATGTTTATACACCATTGACTGGCCAGTCCCTATTATTATTATTATTATTATTATTATTATTAATTATTATTATTATTATATATTATTATTATTATTTCAAAGATTTATAAAGCACATAACTAAGGACCAAAGGCATCTAGGAGCTATAGGACAGCAGCCCCACGACTAATACTTCAACACTCCTATCTGTAGAAAAAAGTCTGAGTTAGAACAGATGGGTTTTCAACGCTCTTCTAAAGGAAGATACTCATCAAGGGTTCTCAAGGATAGCGGGAGAGCATTCCATAAACTAGGGCCAGGATTGAAAAAGAACGGCCACCATATCGCTTTAGTTGATATTTGGGAATCTTGAGAAGCAGTTGGGACAAAGAGCGCAGTTGACGAGCAGGGCAATAACGCTCTAATTTCCCTTTTAGGTATTGAGGACGAGCATGGTGCACAGCCCGGTGGACGACACAAAGAATCTTAAATTCAATCTGGGCAGCCACTGGCAACCAATGCAGAGGGTGCAGGAGAGCTATTGAAGGGGTCAGACGAGGCACCATAAGTGCCAGTCTCGCTGCAGAGTATTGGAGAACCTGCATCGGTTGGATCTGTTTCTTGGGTTGTCCCAAGTAGATTCCATTGCAATAGTCCAAAAACCCCATTAGAGTGTTAGAGTAGATGTCACCACTGTTGTTCGATTGGCTGGAGGAAGCAGTGGGGGAATCTTCCTCGGGGCCTTCAGTCTACCAAACCCAGCGTTACATATTGCAGATATCTGTGCCTCACATGATCCATTTGGTAAAGGTTTAACCCCAAGGCTTTTTACTGAGGTGCAGGGAACCGGACAAGGGCCCAGCGATTCGGGCTAATAATGCAAGTTCCACAGGTGATCCAGCTTGTGAGGTCCGACAACCCGGATTTCCTTTTTGCTTCCATTCAATTTCGGCCAGATGGCCAACATCCTGCTGCCTACTTTCTCCAAACAGTCCCGCAGTTTCTTAGGGCAAGCTGCTTGAGGGGAGTCCAGCCGAACCACCAGCTGGATGTCATTGCATTAGTATAGAAAAGGACTCCCACTTGCGCAATGAGGTCAGCCAGTAGTCGTACACACAGGTTGAAAAGAAGGGGGCGCAAAGCCAACCCAACCCCTGCGGAACGACAGAAGAGGAGAAACATAGGTTTGAAAGGAGACAGTTTGAGAATGGCCTTCAAGGAAAGACTCGAACTATGCTAAGAGAGCTCCAGTAACCCCTGCTTGCGCCAGCCTAGTCATGAGGATATCATGGTCCACCATGTCAAAATCCCAAGAGAGATCAAGGAGGATAAGTACTCGGGTCTCTCCGCGGTCCTGAAGCAGCGCAAGATAGATCGTCTAGCAGAGAGATTATTACAGACTCCGTGCCCATTTTTGGTCGGATGAAAACCAGATTGAAAGGGGTGCAGACAATGATTTTCCTCCAGAAATGCAGAACGCTGTGGAGTAATCACAGCCTCCATCAGCTTAATCGTTTCTGGAAGGAGAGAAATAGGTCTATAATTGGCTGGCACCAGTGGGTCAGAGTTAGATTTTGTTCAGGAGGGGTATAACCACTGCATGTTTAAGAGCATCAGGACTTTGCCCACGGAAAAAGAATGCTGCAATGCATCTGTAAGCTTTCCAATGGCCCTCTGAGGGAGACCTTTCTGGATGTGAAGGGGAACCGCATCCAGAGGCGAGGCCAATTTCAGGCCCTGAAGAGCTTTGCAAATTGCCTCTCCATTTATTGGCTCAAGAGTGAAAATGTTAACCAAAAATATGCTCTATCGGGCAACTCCCCAGGCTGCCCCACCTCCTCAAGCATTTGGCTACCTCTGATGGCTTTATGAATGTCTTGAATTCTATCACAGAAAAAAGAACTGATTTCATTACTTCACAGTTGAGCGTTTGGTGGTTTAACTGAATTACCCAAGGGGTAGATCGATAGCTTCTTTACTACTGAAAATGGTTCTCTGGAAGAGCAGGATGCTTCTGTTATCCGGTTAGCATAATATTTGGATTTGGCAACCCAAATCATCTTATGGGAACAGTGCACAGATTGCCTGTAAGAATCCCGTATGTCAGCATCATATTGCTTCCGCCATTTCCTTTCAAGATGGCAATATCAATGCTTTTGAGATCTCAGTTCGGCGGTGAACCAGACCTCAGTAGCTTTTGTTCTGCCAAAGTGAGGTATACTAGGGGCCAGCTTAGCTGCTACCTTCTCCAATGAGAGAGGAACATGAATCGTCACCTTTCTCCCTGAACCTACTGTTGGCCTCACTTAGTTAATCAGTCATCTCAGTCAAATCTACTTTATGCCATAGGGCCTCATTACACGGTAGGCGGTAAATCATGGCGCTATTAGCGCCATGGTTCATGCCGGTAATTTACCGGTACCGCCTTGGAGGAAAGGGGAATTACCGCCCCATTCCAAGGTTGGCGGGGCGGTAATTCCCCCTTCCACCATTGTCCTTCCCCATTCCCATTTTTGCCCCATAAGGCTCTATGGGAATGGAGAAGGCGCTAATTACGGTACTGCAAATTGCGGTACTGTAATTAGCTCCACTGGTCCATTTGCGGGTTGGTTTTTAACGCCTGCAAAAAGCAGACCTCGTAGTAAGGCGGTAAGGTAACGCCTGCAAAGGGACCTCGTAGTAAGGCGGTAAGGATTTACCGGTACCGGTAAAATACCGGTACGGTAAATCCTTACCGCCTACCGTGTAATGAGGCCCATAGTCTGTGGGTTTGCACACCATGAGAGACCTTTGGGAGACGGAAAGGTATCCTGACGGAAAAAGCACCAAAAAATGACCAAATGACCGGAACAGGGGTGAAACTTGAAAGCAATCCTGCCTCAGCTGAGATAAGGTCCAACATATTGCCACTCTTGTGAGTGGGGAGGTGATTGCGGAGACTTAAAGAGAGGTTGAATAAGCTGGTCGCCAGGGTATTATCACAGCGATCAGACAGATCATTGGGATGGAGATTGAAGTCTTCTAGCACAACTAAATTCAGATGTGCCAGGCCCAAATTGGAAACCAGCTGAGCAAAATGAATTGCAAAATCAGTTTGGCTATATGATGGAGGTCTATATACCAGTAAAAAGTGGGTCATCGTCTTAACATTGACCTGAATTCTGATCAAAAAGAGTTCACAGGGTAATGAATGTTCCATTGGAATGTGTTGACACTGATAAGATGCACAATGAATTATTGCCAGCCCACTGCTTCTATTCGGCGGGGGCCAGTCAAGGCATAGTGCCACATAAGATGTTGGCATTAACTGACACAGATCAGAGTTATCAGAGAACCAAGTCTCTGTAATACACATGAGATCGGGGGCTATCATTGGGTAATAATTAAATTTTCACTGTGTTGCAACAAACCAACGATCTACAACCTTGTGGTGATAAGCCTGCCATTCCATCCGCGTTACCAAAATTAGACAAGGAGGCTTATAATTTGCTTGTGTTTCCATTCTGTTCGGATCCCTTTTGGTGTACTAGAGGTGTGGGGCTGATTGATGGATTAGAGACTGATATTCATCCCTGGACCACTGGTGCCCTGGAAGTTAATTCATTACATTGGGGCAAGCGTTCGGATCTAGTTGGAGCCTTGCGCACAGTTTAGTCACACAACAATAAAATTACTGTCGCAGGCAACATTAAGACACTGCAAGGTATTTGTAATAATCATGGCTCTGGACATAGAATTGTAAAAGGCATGACCAAGGACGTCCTGTTCGTCTTATGTGAAGAGAGGGGACTTCCCCAACAGCACTAAGATCAAAAAACCTGAGTTGCTGACCAGCCTACAAACTTGGGTAGAAGTGAGGATAGTTGGGGAGAAGACCTCAAGGGATGGGCTAGGCCCTGTGTACACAACAGAAAAGGTCTTTCCGGAGAGGGAAGTGGAAGATGACAAGGAAGACAGCATGAGCAGTGTTTCTTGCAATCATTCTGCCAGGAAGCAAGCTTCGTTTCTCAACACTCTAGAGTGTGAGTGATGTCAGGGGCTAGTGCAGCATCCCGCAGGTCCCAGGCCTCAGAACAGTCTCTAAGTGGCCCAGTAAACCTTCTGGCTGTTAACGAGATAGCAACTAGAAAACTCCTGCTCGAAGAGAGGAGACTAGCGCTAGAGGAACAGCAACAGCGGGACAAGGTCACCATAGAGCTGTGCAAGCGGATGCTTGAAGAGCAGAAGGAGGCAAACATATCCACCCCTAGCAAAAGCCCCGGCAGCACACTCCCAAAGATGTAGTGCAGGCTTACAAAGTGGGGAAGGATATTTTTGACTGGTTTGAAGTGCTCAAGCTGGCTTTTCAGCTACAGGAGTTGGACAAGGTACTGTGGGGTGCAGCCCTGATGAGTCAGTTACCGACACCAGGGACTGATGCAATTCTTCAGTTAACTCCTGTGGGAAGGCTTGTTTATCAGAGCATGAAGGCGGCTCTCCTCAGGAAGTTCTGTAAAACCCCAGAACAGTATCTCAAGAGCTCCAAGGATCTCGGAATGAAAAATGTGCAAGCATGTGAAGCTTTCACATACATGTCATTAAAATATCTGAGCAGGTGGGTGGCTGGTAACAAAGTTGACACATTTAAAGGGATGTACAATTTGATTGCGTGTGCCCAGAAGAGGAATCTTCAGAAGAAAAAGTAAACAAGGATGAGACGGACAAAGGTCCAACCCACTCCTCTTTGAAGTCAGGTCCCCTTAAGAAGGAAGGGACATTCCAAAACTTTAGTTCAGCTGTACACACTGAAAAGAAGAGTGCAGGCTCCCATTACACTGGGACACCTGCGTTCTCATCACCCAAAGGTTGTTTCATGTGTAAGGAGCTGGGCCATAGAGAAGGGGATCCTGCTTGCAAGAGCTTACCCAAGCAAGTCATAGCGAATTTTGGACACATGGAAGAGGCCATCATTAGTGTGGGCCTCTTAGAGGAGGACTTCCCACTAAGCCAAGGAGTGGTTGGATGTGGATTGGTTACACTAAGTAGGAATGGTACCGGGTCTCTAGAAGAGATCCCAGTTCCAATAATACTCAACTCTATTTAGAACATGTGTATATCAATGGACACAAAACTCCTGCAGTCCAAGACACTGCAGCTAGCGTCACTGCTGTCACCCGACAGTGGGTACAGCCAGGACAATATATTGATGGTCCTAACGGTAGCATCAGTGGGTTTGAGGGATTGGTGATAGTAGAGTTCAGCTTGTGAGGTGGAATGACCCAGTGCTGTGTAGCAGTGAAAGACTCCATCCCTGTCCCATGTCTGTTGGGTAATTATCTTCCTGATCCTGACATAGTCGCAGCGGCTACCCGATCGAGGGCCAAGAGATCACCAGATAGAACACACTCAGAGCCTTAGGGCCTGAAGTGCTTCCAGAGGACTTGTTGCAAGGAATGGTATGGCCGGTTTCCCCTGGTACAGTTCCACAGACTGCTCAGTCGCCTACTCCTGCTGGAGAGGGGCCAGCAGCCACTGAGGACTCTACTTTGGTCACAGGGGACTCAGTGACTTAAGAGATACCTGGCCCTGCGCAGGAACCTGAGGTGGAGGACCAGGTGGGCGCATACCTGAAGGGCCTGCCCAAGCTGGATGATTTTGCATTGGCTGAGGGCCGAGATAAGACTGACTTCTTCACAGCCCAGAAAGAGTGTCGCACACTGGCAGGTCTGCAGAAGCGGGTGAGGAGCAGGCTATGAGCGAGGCCCCTAGACTGTTCAAAGTGCACTGGGAGGATGGCTCTTGTACAGTGATCCAAAACACTCTGAGGGTGAGGGCACCAGAAGGTTGGTGATTCCCCAGTGTCACAGAAAGTTCCTTTTGGATTGGGATCACCAAATTCCTTTAGTAGGTCACTTGGGAGTGACTAAGACATTGGACCGGTTGTCTGTGCACTTTTACTGGCTGCAATTTGGCATAAAGGTTAAGGAATTTTTCCGGTACTGCCTGAATTGTAAAGCTTCTGGCAAGTCAGGTGGTGGTACAAAGGCCCCCTTAACTCGTGGTTGGGTGGTCTTTTAAAGGAAAATAGCCATTAATATTGTGGATATCACACTCTTCGATGCATCATTTCTGTCTCTTGGCCTTATCTGTGACCGTAGTTCATATCTCATGCTGTGGTCCATTGTCTCGCATAACACCTTATGGGGGAAGCTATCACACGCCTCGATGCATTCAGTCTGTCACTTGGACATGCATGTGGTATTAATGTCTCATGCCATGGTCCCCTGTATTGCATAACATCTTATGAACCATGATATCACCGACCTTGATGCATCATGTCTGTCTCGTGACCCTATCTATGACAGTAGTTAATATCTCATGCCATGGTACATTGTCTTGCATAACATCTTACGGGCCATGATATCACACGCCTCGAAGCATCAAGTCTGCCTTTTGGCTGTACATGTGGTAGTAATGTCTCATGCTGTGGTCCATTGTCGCGCATAACATCGTACGGGCCATGATATCCCACACCTCAATGCATCATGTCTGCCTTTTGGCCGTACATGTGGTAATAATGTTTTATGCTGTGGTCCATTGTCTCGCATAACATCTTACGGACCATGATATCACTCGCCTCGATGCATCATGTCTGTCTTGTGGCCTACATGTGGCAATAATATCTCATGTCGTGGTTCATTTTCTCGCATAACATCTTACGGGCCATGATATCACTCGCCTCGATGCATCATGTCTGTCTCTTGGCACCACATGTAGTAGTAATATCTCATGCCATGGTCCATTGTCTCGCATAACATCTTACGGACCATGATAACACACGCCTCGATGCATCATGTCTGTCTCTTGGCACCACATGTGGCAATAATATCTCATGCCATGGCCCATTGTCTCGCATAACATCTTACGGCCATGATATCACTCGCCTCGATGCATCATGTCTGTCTCTTGGCCCTATCTATGACTTGAGTTAATATCTCATGCTGTGGTGCATTGTCGCGCATAACATCTTACGTGCCATGATTACACACCTTGAAGCATCATGTCTGTCTCTTGGCTCTACATATGGTAGTAATATCTCATGTCGAGGTCCATTGTCTCGCATAACATCTTATGAGCCATGATATCACTCGCCTCGATGCATCATGTCTGTTTCTTGGCTCTAGATATGGTAGTAATATCTCATGCCATGATCCATTGTGTCGTATAACATCTTACGGGTGAAGATATCACTCACCTCGAAGCATCATGTCTGTTTCTTGGCACCACATGTGGTAGTAATAACTCATGTCATGGTCCGTTGTCGTGTATAACATTTTATGGGCCATGATATCACACTCCTTGATGCATCATGTCTGTCTCTTGGCTCCACACGTGGTAGTAATATCTCATGCCGTGGTCCACTGTGTCGCATAACATCTTACGGGTGAAGATATCACTCGCCTCGAAGCATCATGTCTGTTTCTTGGCACCACATGTGGTAGTAATATCTCATGCCGTGGTCCATTGTCTTGTATAACATCTTACGGGCCATGATATCACACGCCTCGATGCATTGTGTCTGTCGCATGGCTCTACATGTGGTAGTAATATCTCATGCCGTGGTGTCGCATAACATCTTCGCCTTGATGCAGCATGTCTTTCTTGTGACACCATCTATGACAGTATTTAATATCTCATGCCGTGGGCATTACTCTCTTGTACAGCATCTTCTGGGAATGCCTCGATGCTTCGGTGACATCTCTTGGCCCCACATGTGACATTAAGACCTCACACATGGGTGTGCCATCTCTCATGTGACATCTCACGGGAGCACGATACCACTTGCATACCCGTTTCTCCCTGCCACAAGACTGCCCCTGCCATTGAAAACGACCATCCACTCGTTGGCAAACTCTTTTAGGCCGTTGCAAATTCGGGAACACGCTGAAGTTGACCGGCTGGTTGTTTCTCAGGGGCTTACCTCATAACACGACATTTCTCACCCCTCCGCCCCCTCGCCCCCCACATCCATATTCACACCCTAAGCCTTTCCGCTCCCCCAGACAATACCCAGACCTAAGCCAAGTGAGATCCTTTGGCTGGACGGCGTGGCCGGGGTTCGCAGCGCTGTGTAGAGAGACCGGCTTCCCCTTCCCTTTCTGTAATATTTCCCGAGCCCCCGAGGGCCCCTTGCCATTGTTCGTTCAAGCCCTTAATCTCCCGTGTCGGAAATTCTTTGCATGCGTGGACGGGGGAGCTGTGCCCCAGCACGCACACCAGCCTGGGGCTGCAGGTTGGTCTCCCGCCCCCTGTCTGGATCCCTTCCCCCTCCCCTCTGCCATCCCTGCTTGGCATTCTGTCGCTCCCAGTGCCACCTCCGCCTGGTCACACTGTGTATCCCTGACCAGCCAGCACCTGACAACTGGTTATGCATGGCGTGACTGACCAGTCTTGAGCTGGCAGTGACTTTCTAGAGCTCCAGGGCAATTCTTCACATCCTCAAGGCGGTCTAGTTTCACAGAGAGACTTGGCACGTGCCCAGCCCGTGCTGGAGCCTTGCTCACCCACGTAAGAGTTCCTAGAAAGCCCTGCGCCAGTTTATTTCAGAATTCCTGCAAGGGGCGTACTGGGCAGGTAGTAATCTGGAGGACCCCTGAAAGGTGTGCAGGGTCAGACCCATCTTTTGGAGCCAGGTAGTCTGTCCTACTCAGTACTCTCCCACTCTCTGCACAGCTCCCTGAGGCCTTTAGTTGAGAATAAACATCAAGTTTCTAAAAGATAACAAACTACACAGGGGATCTTAAATTCTTCAAATACTGATTTCGAGCAAGGCTGGCACGCCTTCGGGCACTTTAGAGAAATACATCGAAAGCACGAGGCATTACCCTTGATCCCAAGGTTTCTGCACACTTTTTTAAATGCAACAATAATTAAATAAATCTACAAAAAATATATCAAAAGCAGTCAATAAAATGTGCATTGTAGAGGTGCACACATGTACAGCACCCACGCCAGGTGTTCAGGATAGCCGCTGATTAATCAAATACCTATCATTTAAATTCACTGTGTGCAAATTAACCTATTGAGGATTTCTTGAAAACATGGACTGGATCTGGATTTAAGGACTAGATTTGAAGAGCACAGGGAATGTGTCATGTTTGTGAACACATGAGACAAAATATTTGCTGATCCAACGGAGCTTCTGCATACAGTAATGTTTCCTTGTTGTACAAGAGGCCTTCTTGTGAATGATCGGATATCTGTTGGCATCAGTTTCGGCTTATAGCCTTTATTACTCAGCCTTCTTCAGGTGCGTGTTTATCTCGGTTTGTTTTAACAGGGCTATTCACCTGCCAGGCTTACACCAACTTCAGAGTATGTATTTCTTTTTTTTATATATATATAGATTTTATCGGTTTTACAACATATAACTTGTCTTTACTAAACAAGAACATTCCCTCTCCCCTTCCCCTGCCCCCCTTCCAGGAAGTCCCCTACATAAGTCTTAATTTTCCAAAGTACATCCTCCACTCCTTAAGTAAACATGTCCCGTATCTTTATTTTGTGTGGGCCCCACTGCTTCAAGTAATCGCTTTGGAGATACTCAAGGGTCTTGCCCCAGTCTTCTCTAAACTTTAGACCATGCTCTTGTATGTTGTACGTTGTTCGTTCCATAGCTATAAGTGTCCAGACTCTCCTTATCCAGGCTATTGCCACGGGCGGATGCTTCCGTTTCCATTTTGGGCTATTTCTAGCTACGTTCCCATCAGTAGTCCCATGAAGTTCAATGTTTGCGTTTTCGTTAGCTGTTTGTCTTTAGGGTCCCATAGCCCACATAACCATACTTCTTCCCTGAGTCCCCATACCCGGGAACATTGAATTAATTTGGGCCTTCACATCTATCCAATACTGGTGTAGGATTGGACAGTCCCACCAAATGTGCCGCCAGTCCCCTTCCCCTCCGCATTCCCTTCAGCATTTATTTGGGGAGTCCGATACATCGAATGAAGCCTTTCAGGCGTGTCGTGCCATTGCAGGAGTATTTTTATCCACATTTCTTTAGTCTGTATCGCCTTAGTGAGCTTGGGTATTACCCCACACATGTGTTCCCAGCGATCCTTAGGGATCATCCTACGCAGAGTTTTCTCCAATCTCTTTATGTATAGCCATTTTACTTCTTCCGCTGACGTATTTAAGAACATGTAAGTGTTTGATACAAACTTTTTCGTTCCATTGTGTGTCATAATGTATGTTTCAAACGGAGTTAAGTCACTTGTCGCTGCATTTTTTATTCTGGGAGTGCCCAACCAGTGGTGCAGTTGTTCGTATTTGTATCTATCATTGACATTCAGGTTTAGCAACGTTACACAGTCTTCAAATGTTTTATCTGCTGTGCCTGTTACATATCCCCAACCATTTTACATCTTGCCTCCTCCCACTTCTGAAATGTCCCTTTCTGTATTCCTGGCGGAAATTCGGGATTTTTCAATAATGGCATGAGGGGGCTGGGTCTTTTATCAGTGTCACTTTCTGTGTAGCTCTATCCCACATTCCTAATATTGCTTTCATTAACTCACTAATTTGTACATTGGGATGTCTATATTGTTTCCCCAGCCAGAAAAGGTGTCTGGTGGCTGTTGTCGCTACAGCTCTATCTTGTGCTGCTCATAACTTCTGTGAGTTGTCTGGTATCCATTCTTTCAATACCCATAATTGGGCAGCCTCGTAATATTTCTCAAAGTGAAGGAGGGTGCAGTCGCCGTCCTTTCTTGATGCGGAAAGGACTGCACTTGATATCTTTGGGGTTTTCCCCTGCCATATGTATGCCGAAATCAGTCTCGTTAGGGTTTTTAAAAAGGCTGCTGGGATTCTGATCGGTGTTGCGTGAAACAGGTACAAGAGTTTTGGTAGAATGGTCATTTTAATCGCCGATATCCAAACCCGCCACGATATTGATATGGGGTTCCATCTCGACAGTTCCCTATTGATTTGATCTAGCAATTGGGGGTAGTTTTGGGAGTATAAATGTTGTATTTTACCTGTCAAGGTGATCCCCAGGTATTTGACTCCCCTTTGAGCTATTTTCAGTTGCAAGTCGGATGCTACCGATTGAATTTGCTTGCTATTGCCCGCTGATTTCATGATTTCTCATTTCTGGCTATTGATTTTTAGGCCTGACAGGGAGCCAAATGTTTTGAACTCCTGCATGAGAATCGGGAGAGACTTATCCGGGTCTCCCAGGACCACCAGCATGTCATCCGCATATGCTGTGATTTTATGCATGTTTCCTGCCATATCTATGCCTTTTTTGTCTTGTTTGTTCCTTATTCGTGCCAGTAGCGGTTCCCTCTCTCGATTTGAACTTTATTGGACAGCCCTCCATTCACTGCTATTCGTATTGTTGGGAATTATAATTTGCCTGCACCATATCTATGAAGGTTTCACCTACGCCCATTTTTTCGCAATATGTGGAAAAGAAGCATCCAGTCTACGCGGTCGAACACTTTTTCCACATCTAGGGACATTACTATAGCCGGGGAGTGTGTTATTCCTATTTTTCCCACCAGATGGAGGACTCTCCTGATGTTGTTGTGTGTTTGTCTTTCCGGGACAAAACCGGATTGATCCTGGTGAACCAATTTCAGGAGAACTTGCGTAAACCTGGTGGCTAAAATCTTTGTATATAACTTTGCATCCAAATTAATCAGTGCTATCGGGCGGTATGAACTTGAGAGTTGCGGGTCCTTCCCCTGTTTATGGATTACCAACATCTTTACCTCATTCATAGTTTGAGTGACGTTGCCTCTATCTTTGAAGATGTTAAATAATTCCATTAGGACCGGGGTCACTATATCCCTGTATGTCTTATAGAATTGTGCGGTATATCCGTCCGGACCCGGGGCTTTATTTCTGGGGAGGTCCCTAATTGCTTTGCTAACTTCTTCCTCTGTAATGTCTTTGTCTAATATTTGCTTTTCTACTTCCGATAGTACCGGAAGATTTACTCGCTCTAGGTATATTTTTTGCTCCCTCTCGTCTGGATGATCCGATAAGTAAAGGCGCCAATAGACTTGCTCAAATGTGTTCCCAATCTCTGTTGATTGTGTCTTCCTTTGCCTTTTGTCATCTAACAGTGCCTTTACTGTCCAATCCTGTTTTTTCCCTTTAAGTTGTCTGGCCATTAGTTTATCAGCCTTATTTGCCTTTATACAGTACCAATGTTTCAACCGAAGCAAGTGTCTCTCTGCTTTTTTGTGCACAGAGCGTCAAACTGGCCTTGGACATGTCTCAGGGCTTTTTGGAATTTCGACGAGGGTTTCTGCAATATTTTGGCTTGGATCTTACTTATGTTTGCCTCTAGCTCTTTTTCCCATTGGAGATTCTGTTTCTCTCTTTGATTCTGAAGTGCGATTAGGTGACCCCTCGTGACCGCCTTTAGCGCTTCCCATTGTGATTCTTTAGCTATCTCTGGGAGGTTATTGCATGTGATGTATTTGGTTATATGTTCCCTGAGAGTGTTCCCTAACACTGGGTCCCAGATTACTTCCTCAGGGAGTCGCCATTTCCATAGCCCTGAGACTTTTGGGGCCAGCATTATATCGGCCCACAAAGGGGCATGGTTGGAAAGTGATATGGAGTCAATTTCTGTTTTCGGTATTTTCCCCTGGATACCTGTCGCAGCCCAGAGATAATCTATCACTGACATGGTGTTATGGACTTGTGAAAAGTATGTGAAGCCTTTTTGGTTAGTGTTCATATGCCTACAGACGTCTTCCAATGCTAAATTGGTCATTTTCTGTCCTAGGGCTTTCAATGGGGTTCCCTGTCCCTGCTGTCTGGGATCAGATCTATCCAGCCCAGGGACCCATGCAATATTCAAGACCCCTCCCAGCACTATCTCACCTGCGGCAAATTCTTCTAATTTGTCTAATGTGTCTTTATGGAATCCTTCCTGTCCCGTATTAGGGGCATTGAGTGCAGCCAGCATGAGGGGTAGCCTTCTATTTTCGTATTCACAAATATATATCTCCCCTGATTGTCCTCCTCTGTGCAGAGTATCTGTATGTGCAAGGTGTCTCTGACACCGATCAGGACACCCGCCTTTTTCTCTTGTGCGTTTGCCTGTAAAATCTGATAATACCCCTTCAGCCGTAGCTCTTCTTGTCCTGCCCTCTAATGTGTGTTTCTTGGAGCATTATTATATAGTATTTCCCCTGTTTTAGGAAGTGCTCCACTTTCTTCCTTTTTACTGGGGAGTTTATCCCGTGGATGTTATACGTCAAGATTTTTATCCCTATACTGTCGTGGGAGTTTGTTTTTCTATGTGTATCCCTTGTTCTACCTTCAAAAACTCATGGTCCTTCCCGGTACCCATCCTCCCCGCCAACAGTGCAAACCCCAACTTGCCTGTTTCCCTTCCCCCCTGTCTCCTGGACTCCTCTGAGTTGGGCTCTGGTTCCTAAAACCGCTCAGGCATTGCGCTGTCAGCGCCATGCCCAACATTCCTCAGGGATAACTTGTAGGGTGTCCTAAAACCCTTTGGATTCCAGTAGGCGTCCCAAGCGACTCCTCCTCCGCACCTGCACTTGTGGAAGGCTCGCTCTCACCATGATGACGATTGTTTGTGACTGAGATTCTATTGGACTCAAAGTCTCTCTTCCAATTGTGTACTTGGCCTTCTCATTAGTCCTCTATTTCTTTGTCGATGGCCCCTTTACTTTTTTATCATTTCTCTTCCTCTCCCAGGCCGAATTCCTCTGGGAAGTCCTTTCTCTGCTACTGTCTTGACAGTCTCCTTCTTGGTCTTGTATGCCCAGTATTTGCCTCCCTTCTTCACACGTTGTTACCCATCGTTGTTTCCCTTCCCATGTGAACAGTAATCCGAATGGGAATGTCCATTTATATCTGATTTGTTTTGCTGCGAGATTATTTATCACTGGACCCATTTCCCGGCGTTTCTGCAGTGTAGACTGGGCCAAGTCTTGATATAGCTGTATGTCCTCTCCATTCATTCTGATATGGTCCATTGTCCGGGCCCTTCGCAGAAACTGTTCTTTTTGGGGTCATGAAGAGAGTGCAACCAGGACGTCTCGGGGTCTGGATCCCAGTTCTCCTATTCTCTTAGAGCCCATTCGGTGTACTTCCTCCTCTTCCTTTGCATTGGGGATATCTTTAAAGACTTGCTGGACTGCCTCTTTCTTTTACTGTTTCTGCCATATTTTTAATTCTTATGTTCATCCTCCTTGATCGGTTTTCCAAGTCCTCGCATTGTAGTTCGAGGTTGTGGGTTCGACGCAGTAGATGTTCCTGGGTCTCTGCGTATTGTTGTGCTTCATCATCTAGGTTTTGCGTAATTTTCTCCAAAGTGTCTGTCCTCTCGCCTAGACTTTTCACCTATGCTCATAGCTCTTGTACTGCCGTTTTCATGTTGTTTTTCATTGACTCAAATTGGGTCTGCATTGTTGCCTGAACTGAGCTTGAAATTCCCCAAACCACGTTTTCATGCCTTCTCTCGACGCCATTTCTGAGTTCAGTGTTTCTGTGTCCGCCTTAGCAGATTGCCCTTGTCGGTTTTTCTTTCTCGTGGATGTTGTAGGTATAGCTGAGTCTGCACCCCAAAGTTGTGGCAGGCTCTGATCCTGCTTCTTCTGGGGTGTCTGCTGGGGGGATTGCGCTGGTCTCCCCCTGGTTTTGGACATAGATGCTGGTGTCCGTCGGTTTTCCCCCTGACGCTGTAGCAATTGCCTGCCCTCAGGAGCCCTCTCCGACAGTATAATTCCATGCTGTAGTATGCTTTCTTTGCGCAGCCTTTTCGGCTCTCACCACTACCTTTATTTCTGCATGGGCCTGAAATGTTATGTCTTCTGTCCTGCTTCTTCGCTTCTTCTGATCTTCCCCTGGGTTGTGACCGTTGCCAGGGTTTTGTGTCTAGCGTTTATGCGGTTCACCATTTGCCTCTCCTCTACCCCACTGCGTAGTGTCTGATTCTTGGCCTGTCGGCAGTACTGCCTGGTGCGTGGGTACGCGTGGGATTCCACTTCTTTGCTTTGGGCGTTATTTTAGGTCTTAGTGTTGGCCCTGTGTCTCGTATATGGTGATGCATGCGGCTTCGCCTCTCCTATGTCACCCTGTTCCCTCAGCCTGGCCGGTTCCTGGGCTGTGGACGTCTGGAATTCCGATTCCACGTGGGCCAGGGGAGTTATTTTAATAACTCTAGCTCTTAGGTTCCTCTGGCTCCCTGTAATCTGGGGGGGCGTTGGTGGTTGCGGGCATTCATGGGAGTGTGGGGGTATGTTGTCCCTGCGTGTTCTCTTCTTTTCCCCTCCCTTTGGGTAGAGAGGAAGGGGATTCTGTTTCGTATGAACCCCTGCTGGTTCGTTCCCAGAGCTGGCGTAGCGTTCCCCGCCTGCACGAACCTCACCGTGCCTCGCAGTGTTGCTTCTCCCCTTATCCAATGCTTCAGGCCGGCGTCACCTACATGCGTTGAGGTCGATTTGACAAGCCTTTTCGTCCGGCTTCGGTCTGCTGGCCCCCTCTGCTCTGATGATACATTTCCGGATTTCTGCCTCTGACTCATCTGGGTGCGGGCCTCCCAGGTTCTGGTAGTCGTGCTATGTCGTGTCACCGAAAGCACCTACCGGGCCAGAACGCACCCCGTTCCCTATCTCCGTCCGTCTCCGCTTCTTAGCCGGCTCGCCCTCCACTACTCTCCAGCTCTCACTGAGGGGCGGGCCACGTCTCTTGACTGCCCGATCCCTGCTTCTATCCTCTGTCGGGTCCTCCGTCCCGTTCGCCCGGTGGTGGCCCGAGGGTCACAGTGTCCTCTATCATCGAGCCCTGGTACTGGTGCTGAGGATCTCCATACAACTCTTTTTCTCCTTTCCTGCGGGGCGAGTATTCCGCGATATTGTGGATCTTTATTGTTGCGGCCTTAGAGGGGAGACGGAGCGACGCTCAGGCATGTCCTCCCCGCATCGCCGCCATCTTGGAATCAGAGTATGTATTTCTAAAGGGAGTGTTTGGACTGCATCGCACAGGTGAGCAATTTATAGGGTAAAAAACGTTGTAAGATAGTTCGTTGTTTGTGTTTGGCTTAAAATATCACATTTGAAATCATTTTGGCTGCCCGCTGTGATGTTTTTAGCTTTTGCATGATAAATCTTGAGAGGTGTCTTTCATTAGTGAAACTGTGCTTCTCCGTGGATTCTGGGGTTCACGTTCCTTGTGTAAGGGAGGTTCTTCAGCAAGACGAGCTGTAAAGGCATCATTGGATAAGAAATTCAGCATGTGCTATAAACTCACCTGTTTGATGGATAAAACCAATAACCATCCCACAATGGGATGCCAAACCTTCTGGTTGGCAGGTGTGCTTCAAAGGGGACACCCTACCTGCCCTTTACCCAAGGTAACCTAAGGTTTCTTCTTCCGCACAGAGGCTGGTAAGACCTGGTAAAACCTGGTAAGACCTCTCGGTGAGTTGAGAGCCTGGGAAGAGATCCACGCGGAACCAGTACGTCACAGGGCCCGATCGTGACCATATTGAATAGAGCACTGATCCTTAAGAGTTTGGCAGAATGAGAACCACTGGATTAGCTGAAGAATACTCGGTAGACAAGGCCTATGTGCGATGTATGCTATATAAAAGCTGCCCCTGGAAATATATGGACGCCTAAATCTGTACAGTATCATAAAGATGGCAAGGGCCACTTTTAGGACTAAAAAACAGACAAGCAGCGTGTGTAGCCTCTTTGCACAGTATTAGAAGGGAAGTGCCAGAAACTGTGATTTGTAATGGTGAGTTTAAAGCAGGGGTCTGCAGCCTATGGCTATCCAGATGTTTTGGACTACGACTCCCATGATCCCTTACCTTTGACCATGCTGGCTAGGGCTGATGGCAGTCCACAACGTCCAGAGAGCTTAAGGTTGCAGAACCCTGTTTTAGGGAACATTAACTGGGTCCAATACCTTATTAATGTGTAAACCTCCGCTGGCCCATTCACAAGGCTTTACTCCAGGAGGAAGCCCCACTCTGCGCTGGTAAAAGCAGCCCATGAGCACGCATAACATGTGAGCAGTTCAGAAAAGCTAGAATTCATGCTACAACTTGTGCGTCTTTATGCATCTTACACGCCTGCATGGCTTATTGCAAGAGTGGCACATGTGACTTGTCTCGGGTACTGTTATGCAGAAACTGCCTAGGCCTCACGTCTAGTGTTGCAGCTGTCCAAACTGATATATAGAAAAAGGAAGGTGAGGCGTGCACTCCAGTTCCCAGTCATACGTACCTGCTGCAGTTCAGTTGATCTTCTCTTCCAAGCGCTTTCATATCTCTAACAATCTTCAGGGAGGCAGTCTTTCTTTTCAGGTGTTACTGATTAGTTTCAAATTCAGTCTCAAGGAATTCTGGTAGCTGTAGTGATAGCACCATTTTTTTCAATTCACGTGACCAGGAACCAACTCCCCTCCAAAAGCACAATTCTTTCCCATAATTGGAGGAGGGGGCAAAAATCATCATTATGGCTTTCCTAGGTGGGGCATAGTAACCCCGGGGCCGCTGCCTCGGGAGCCCGGGACTCGTGTAAAATTATGTAGAAAAAGGACGGTGAGGCGCACACTCCAATGGGATTTAACCCTGTTATTACTTGATCATTGATGGGGATTTAACCCTGTTACTACTTGCATCAGGTATACAAAACTGGGAACTAGAGTGCACACCTCACCCCTTCTTTGTTCTGCAAACTGATATATATGTTCTCCAATTTACAGTCACCTCTTTATTAGGGTTAACATTGTGACCAATCAAAACAGAGTCCATTATTCGCTTAAAAGGGTTTCTTACTGAATCACCATCAGACGTGTTTAACATTTAAAATTGTGGACATTAGGATGTTCCCATAGTGCTCTTTGCTTTTATGCAAAGCACCGGCATTTGGTTCTATGAACAGATGTGTTGCAACCTGGCAGGGGTCACGCCCCAGGGCTCCGCCCCCTCCTTCCCACAGCCCCGCCCCCAAAGAGGACATAGTTTACCCAGTACATTTTCTTTCCATTTCCAGCACTGGTGTAAGAACATTGCACAGAGGCGACTGTAGGGCACAAGTGACTCTCCATGCCATTTTGTTAATTAAACATGACCCCGTGGTATTCTAGATTAATCTGATTTTATCACAGAGAGAAGTGTGCATTTGCACCACGCCTGTTTATTTACGGCTGCATCGGATTTTAATTGTTGCCTTCAATGGATTGGAACCGCTTATAGCACCTGAAAAGATATGACTGAGTTCATCAAAATCAATGTTTAATGCACACTCGTTTGCGCCATATTCTCGTGCAAACAATGCAGGTACACCGCTAGGCGCCTGGATTTGCATGCATGTTTTGCACTTTGTAGTGCACCTACATTTGCACAGCGGGGACTGCGGTGCACATGGTGACGGTCCAGTGCATGCCGTTTGGCGTAATTACGCATTACCTACATGGTATTGCAGATTAAGGGGCAATTGCGCATTCTTCCTTTTCCGCTCCTTCCACGCGCAATTTACACGTGGCTATGTGCACGTGGCTCTTTTTGGCCATCCGCGCTGCGTGTAATTTACACGACCCGACACGACTCTTCAACTACTCGTATGTTAATGTTAAATGTTAAAGGGCATTTGTACCGCGCACTATCACCACCGTAGTGGTCCCTTGGCGCTCTGGCGGCTCTGAAAGAGGAGGGGAGGATGAGTTAGTAGGAGGAAGCAGGAAAAAGTGCAAGAGAGCAGTGATGTGCTGTTGGCAGCCTCAGCCCGGTGGGTCCGTTGGCTGGGCCTGGGGTGTTTGCGGCGGCTAGTCGTTGTGTACTGTTGTGCAAGGCTATGTGCGTTTTTGTTTTGTTGTTGCCATGTAGTGAAGTTTGTGAGGTTTGTTGTGCTGTAGGTTTTGGTTGTCTTTGGTTTGGAGTTTAAGAGGTGTATGCAGAAAGGGAAATTGTTAGTAGGGTTGGTTAGTTTGCGTCTTTATCCTGAATTGGAGCGCTCGGCTTGCGTAGTCTCCCCTGTTGCGGCTCTGTCCAGATCTGGGTCTGACTGGCATAAAGGTTCCTTACTCCTCTAGCCCCCGCCTCTAACATGCTCTCTCATAACTCCCCTTATCCTCCATTAAGACTCTAGTGGTAGCATGTGTACATTGCGCGGGGCCTGAGTTATGCGCGCAAAATCTCCCCTTTGTAAATTAGCCCATTGCCACCACTCTGGCGCTGGATTGAATCCGCCTCCTAGAAGAAGCCCAGCACTAGGCGCAAACACTGTGCCAGGTTTGTCTGCCACGTGCCTGCTCCCTTTTTGCACACTCCTCCCCGCCCCCCTCTCGTTTGGCACAGTCAGTCAGCATCGGAACAGCCATGGGATGCAAACACATTCTTAAAATAAATGACTCGCAGAAAACGCCTCAGCATCGTTAAATATAAAATATTTATAGCATTTAAATACAATCTGGAAACAGGCACATTTTCCCAGGCAGTGTGTGGGCGAGGGGTCAGATTCTCTCGGGCCCTGTGCGCAGGATCTGGGGCTCGCACTGGGGCGCTGAGGCCTTTGGAGGTCTGCAAACACTGGGCGGGCGGGGGCTGTAAAGAGCCGGGCACTTAGCACCAAAGAGAGGAGAGACTTCAACGCCAAGTCTTTGAGCTGGGTAAAGAACCTGGCGTGGGGGAATATTTCACAGCAGATGTGCAGTTATGCAAAGGTGAGGGTGGCATTTGGCATTGGACACAAGCACAGCAGGGGGTGCTTCTACGAAGGACCGTGCTAGAGTAGGGGGTGTGCTTGTCATGGGCTGCATACAGTGTAGGGGGTGTTTCTGTGAGGTCCTCGCCCATATCCGCGGGAACGACTGTGGGTCTTCCACCAAGGGCCAGGGTGTGATGAGACCTTTAATGGCCTACTAAATCGAGGGGCGGGGGGCTCTCATTAGGGGGCATGGCCAAAGTATGTGTGGCAGTCCGGGGTGTTGGCATGGCTGGGGATAATCGGGCAGGGCCCTGGCAGGGCCTGGCTCGGGAGCCCTTTCTGGAGACTGCCGGAGCTGGGCCCCAGCTAGCCTCGGCCCACTTAAAGCCCTGCATTAAAGCCTAGCTGCCTAGAAAGGAAATTCAACTCTAAGAACCCGCAGCAAGTAATGATCCGCTGACAGCCCACTCCATGGGCAGATGCCATGGAAGGGCCCACACTAAGGGCAAGGGTTGCCCCACGAAGGGCCCACACCAATGGTGGGCGCTGCAACCGGAAGGGTACACCCTGTGGGTGGTATTGCACCAGAAGGTCCCAAATGACTCACATCAAGGTAAAGTGTTGTACCCGGCAGGGCCACGCCAATTGCTGGTACTGCACATGGAAGGGGCCACACGAATGGTGGGCGCTGCTCCAGAAGTGCCCACATGAAGGTCAAGTGTTGCACCTGCAGGGGCCCATTCCATGGGCAAGTGTTGCTCCCAGAAGCACCCACACCAAGGGCCAGTGTTGCCATCCAAAAAGTCACACCAAAAGTGTCAGTGCTTCTCCCGAAACGCCCCACGTGGGTGGGTTGCCCATAGAAGAGTTGGCATTGTGCATGGCACGGCACGTGTCTGTCCAGTTTATTTATGGCGCAAACACCACAGCAAGTGAGCGGGCTGATATCCGAATCCAGCTGGACAGACACCTGAGAGGGTAACAAAAGCAGGTCAGTGCTTAACCTTCTCCCACCTCTGCGTTCGCCCCTGGAATGATGGGTATGCCACTGCCGGCACTCACGCCTTCCGGGGTGTCTCCTTGCAGATGGTCTGAGGCCCAGGAGTGAGATATGCTGCTCTCAGGTGTGTGACCCACACATACCAGCCCCGGGGCGGCCCCAGGCCTCAGACTGCTCTGCCAGAGTGTAGCAGGCATCTACCCGGTACTGTCAAGACACGACTTATCCAAGGGCAGGACCTTGTGTGCAATGCAGGGAGGAGGGGTGGACTGGCCTATAGGGCACTCTGGAGGTTTCCTGCTAGGCCTCTGCACCCTGGGCAGGGGTGGACTGGCCTCCAGAGAAGTCTGGAGATGTCCCGCTAGGCCTCTGGGCCCTGGCCAGGGGTGGACTGGCCTATAGGTCACGCTGGAGATTTCCCAGTAGGCCTCTGCACCCTGGCCAGGGGTGGACTGGCCTATAGGGCACTCTGGAAATTTCCCGGTAGCAGGCCTGGCCTATGGGGAACTCTGGACATTCTCTGGTAGGCCTCTGCCCCCTGGTCAGGGGTGGACTGGCCTATAGGGCAGTCTGGAGATTCCCTGATAGGCCTCTGCCCCCTGGCCAGGGGTGGACTGGCCTATAGGGCAGTCTGGAGATTTCCTGATAGGCCTCTGCACCCTGGGCAGGGGTGGACTGGCCTCCAGAGAAGTCTGGAGATGTCCCGCTAGGCCTCTGGGCCCTGGCCAGGGGTGGACTGGCCTATAGGTCACGCTGGAGATTTCCCAGTAGGCCTCTGCACCCTGGCCAGGGGTGGACTGGCCTATAGGGCACTCTGGAAATTTCCCGGTAGCAGGCCTGGCCTATGGGGAACTCTGGGACATTCTCTGGTAGGCCCTCTGCCCCTGGTCAGGGGTGGACTGGCCTATAGGGCAGTCTGGAGATTCCCTGATAGGCCTCTGCCCCCTGGCCAGGGGTGGACTGGCCTATAGGGCAGTCTGGAGATTTCCTGATAGGCCTCTGCCCCCTGGGTAACCTATTTGATTTCCAAATGTTCTCATAGGAAAAGGTCGGGCTTTCGGAAAATATGTAATAAGGGGCACCTTGATTGATTTCCAGGGGTTCTTTTGGTTCCCAGTGCGCCCCTGGCAGAGAGCCCGAGAACGCGTGCTGGGCCTCCCTACCCGAGCCAGGCGCAAGCGTGGAACATTCAAAATTATTCCGGCATTCTGAGATTAAGGTGGCAACATAATCGGTTTTTACCATTTACGGCACTCTACCAAACTAGATTAAATTCTCAAAAATTGTGAAACACACAGAATAAGGCCTCTATCACCCCCAAAACATCGATTTTCAAAGAATATTGAAAAGTCTCCAATGTTGTGAACGGGCAAAGAAAAGAAGCAGTACCCAAGAAAGCTGTGAAGTGATTATTTCCATGCACCCCAAGCAGAGATGCTAAAATTTACTTTCGTGGCACTGCCAGCGGGAGCCTCTGCTGTGGGTTCACCACGAAGCCTTGAAATCACCATTTCATCTTCATCATCTTCATGGATGATGGTCAGGACCGAGGGTGACTTAAAGCCGATTGCGCGGTTGCGCCACACATACACCGGCAATGGAGATTTTCCTATTTGTCAAAAAAGGCTTGGAGGGGTTACTACTCTTCTCAAAAGCACAGTGGGACTTTGCAAAAGTGCTGTAGAAAGTTCTAGAAGAAGCACCAGGGTCCTAGTGTCGGCCGCAAGTCACTCAATGCTTGTGAACGGCTACTATTGCCCCTGACCTCTGGGGTCTGAGCAGGTTTGTAACGTTGAGGGTGACGAGAATCTGAGGGACTGGATAAGCAATGGGAGGTGGGTCCGTGCGCTTAGAAGGCTTCATCCACCTCTTTGAGACACGTGGCCACCATGGTCTGCCCTTTGAACGTAGGTGCCCACCGGGGAGGGATGGCACTGAGCTTTGCAATGGGGTGGGAGGAGGGGCTGTCAATCTTCATAAACTCCCTCTTTCTGGATGATGTGAGGCATACAATCCTTCCACCGCGCAGTGCATTGTGGGACTCCTGCTGCGTGCAAAGCCAGAGGGTCTACTGTCGTGTGTATCTTGTGTTGAATGGCCGGAGCTAAGCGCTACGCCACCACTGCGAGTTTCACAAGGATGAAAACACGACGCTAAGCGAAAAATAGGGCCATTGCGAGCAGAGTAACAATGGGGACTGCAGCCTGGGCAGGAGTGAGGGGCAGGCATATCCCACACAAAGGCCAGAGAATCAGAACACGCATGACCAGGGCTGAATAGCATGGGTCCATGTCAGCAGAAGCTGGCGTTGGCTACTAATAACACGCTTCCCCCATAGGGCCCGCCGCCTGAGTGGAAAGAGTGGGAGCCCTTGATGGCCTCCAAGTCTCCATGAAGGCTCTCCTTCAGCTTCTGTTTACAGCAATGAGGAGCTCGCAGCCGGTTCCAACCCACGCCGCGCCAGCCCTCGTCTGACTGCCAAACCTCTAGCTTGGCTCTCGCGGGAGTGCGTTGGCTGCTCACCTGCCTCCTCCCAAGAGCTGTTGGCAACATGTAGCAACTTCCACCCACACCTTTGAAGCGGCAAGAGGCCTAGCCTTACGGTATCCGCTTCTTGGCGGGGCTCCCGCAGGTAATTGGGCCCCTCTGAGCAACCACCAAAAAACGTAATCTTTCACAATAAGATAAACACTACTCCCAGGCCCTCACTCCAAGAGCCCGACCCATCGGCAGATCTTAAGAGTCCTCTGCTGTCCTGCAAGAGCAGGGCCAGGAAGCAATGGGTTCAGCAGCACCTCTGCTGTCCCGCAAGAGCATTGCCAGGAAATGATGGTTTCAGCACCACCTCTGCTGTCCTGCAAGAGCAGGGCCAGGAAGCGATGGGTTCAGCAGCACCTCTGCTGTCCTGCAAGAGCAGGGCCAGGAAATGATGGGTTCAGCAGCACCTCTGCTGTCCCGCAAGAGCAGGGCAAGGAAATTATGGGCTCAACAGCACCTCTGCTGTCCTGCAAGAGCATGGCCAGGAAGCGATGGGTTCAGCAGCACCTCTGCTGTCCCGCAAGAGCATGGCCAGGAAATGATGGGTTCAGCACCACCTCTGCTGTCCTGCAAGAGCAGGGCCAGGAAATGATGGGTTCAGCAGCACCTCTGCTGTCCCGCAAGAGCAGGGCAAGGAAATTATGGGCTGAACAGCACCTCTGCTGTCCTGCAAGAGCATGGCCAGGAAGCGATGGGTTCAGCAGCACCTCTGCTGTCCCGCAAGAGCATGGCCAGGAAATGATGGGTTCAGCAGCACCTCTGCTGTCCCGCAAGAGCATGGCCAGGAAATGATGGGTTCAGCACCACCTCTGCTGCTCTGCAAGAGCAGGGCCAGGAAGTGGTGGGTTCAGCAGCACCTCTGCTGTCCTGCAAGAGCAAGGCCAGGAAGCGATGGGTTCAGCAGCACCTCTGCTGTCCTGCAAGAGCATGGCCAAGAAGCGATGGGTTCAGCAGCACCCCTGCTTCAGCAGCAGCTCTGCTGTCCCGCAAGAGCATGGCCAGGAAATGATGGGTTCAGCACCACCTCTGCTGTCCTGCAAGAGCAGAGCCAGGAAGCGATGGGTTCAGCAGCACCTCTGCTGTCCTGCAAGAGCAGGGCCAAGAAGCGATGGGTTCAGCAGCACCTCTGCTGTCCTGCAAGAGCAGGGCCAGGAAGCGATGGGTTCAGCACCACCCCTGCTGTCCTGCAAGAGCAGGGCCAGGAAACGGTGGGTTCAGCAGCACCTCTGCTGTCCTGCAAGAGCAGGGCCAGAAAACGATGGGCTCAGCAGCACCTCTGCTGTCCTGCAAGAGCAGGGCCAGGAAACTATGGGTTCAGCAGCACCTCTGCTGTCCTGCAAGAGCAGGGCCAGGAAACTATGGGTTCAGCAGCACCTCTGCTGTCCTGCAAGAGCAGGGCCAGGAAATGGTGGGTTCAGCAGCACCTCTGCTGTCCTGCAAGAGCAGGGCCAGGAAACGATGGGCTCAGAAGCACCTCTGCTGTCCTGCAAGAGCAGGGCCAGGAAGCGATGGGCTCAGCAGCACCTCTGCTGTCCTGCAAGAGCAGGGCCAAGAAGCGATGGGTTCAGCAGCACCTCTGCTGTCCTGCAAGAGCATGGCCAAGAAGCGATGAGTTGAGCAGCACCTCTGCTGTCCTGCAAGAGCAGGGCCAAGAAACGATGGGTTCAGCAGCACCTCTGCTGTCCTTCAAGAGCAGGGCCAAGAAGTGATGGGTCGAACAGCACCTCTGCTGTCCTGCAAGAACATGGCCACTAAGCTATGGGTTGAGCAGCACCTCTACTGTCCTGCAAGAGCAGGGCTGGAAATGGTGGGTTCAGCAGCACTTCTGCTGTCCTTCAAGAGCAGTGCCAGGAAATTATGGGTTAAGCAGCACCTCTGCTGTCCCGCAAGAGCAGGGTCAGGAAATGATGGGTTCAGCAGCACCTCTGCTGTCCCGCAAGATCAGGGCCAGGAAAGGGTGGGTTCACAGGACCTCTGCTGTCCTGCATGAGCAGGGCCAGGAAATGATGGGTTCAGCAGCACCTCTGCTGTCCTGCAAGAGCAGGGCCAAGAAGCGATGGGTTCAGCAGCACCTCTGCTGTCCTGCAAGAGCATGGCCAGGAAATGACGGGTTCAGCAGCACCTCTGCTGTCCCGCAAGAGCAGGGCCAGGAAATGGTGGGTTCAGCAGCACCACTGCTGTACTGCAAGAGCAGTGCCAGGAAATGATGGGTTCAGCAGCACCTCTGCTGTCCCGCAAGAGCATGGCCAGGAAATGGTGGGCTCAGCAGCACCTCTGCTGTCCTGCAAGAGCAGGGCCAGGAAATGATGGGTTCAGCAGCCCCTCTGCCGTCCTGCAAGAGCAGGGCCAGGAAATGGTGGGCTCAGCAGCACCTCTGCTGTCCTGCAAGAGCAGGGCCAGGAAATGGTGGGTTCAGCAGCACCTCTGCTGTCCTGCAAGAGCAGGGCCAAGAAGCGATGGGTTCAGCAGCACCTCTGCTGTCCTTCAAGGGCAGGGCCAAGAAGTGATGGGTCGAACAGCACCTCTGCTGTCCTGCAAGAACATGGCCACGAAGCTATGGGTTGAGCAGCACCTCTGCTGTACTGCAACAGCATGGCCAGGAAATGATGGGTTCAGTAGCACCTCTGCTGTCCTGCAAGAGCAGGGCCAGGAAATGGTGGGTTCAGCAGCACCTCTGATGTCCCGCAAGAGCAGGGCCAGGAAATGGTGGGTTAAGCAGCACCTCTGCTGTCCCGCAAGAGCAGGGCCAGGAAATGATGGGTTCAGCAGCACCTCTGCTGTCCCGCAAGAGCAGGGCCAGGAAATGGTGGGTTCAGCAGCACCTCTGCTGTCCCGCACGAGCAGGGCCAGGAAATGATGGGTTCAGCTGCACCTCTGCTGTCCTGCAAGAGCAGGGCCAAGAAGCGATGGGTTCAGCAGCACCTCTGCTGTCCTGCAAGAGCACGGCCGGGAAATGATGGGTTCAGCAGCACCTCTGCTGTCCCGCAAGAGCACGGCTGGGAAATGGTCCCGCAAGAGCAGGGCCAGGAAATGATGGGTTCAGCAGCACCTCTGCTGTCTCGCAAGAGCATGGCCAGGAAATGGTGGGTTCAGCAGCACCTCTGCTGTCCTGCAACAGCAGGGCCAGGAAATGGTGGGTTCAGCAGCACCTCTGCTGTCCTGAAACAGCATGGCCAGGAAATGATGGGTTCAGTAGCACCTCTGCTGTCCCGCAAGAGCAGAGCCAGGAAATGGTGGGTTCAGCAGCACCTCTGCTGTCCCGCAAGAGCAGGGCCAGGAAATGGTGGGTTAAGCAGCACCTCTGCTGTCCCGCAAGAGCAGGGCCAGGAAATGGGGTTCAGCAGCACCTCTGCTGTCCCGCAAGAGCAGGGCCAGGAAATGGTGGGTTCAGCAGCACCTCTGCTGTCCCGCACGAGCAGGGCCAGGAAATGATGGGTTCAGCAGCACCTCTGCTGTCCTGCAAGAGCAGGGCCAAGAAGCGATGGGTTCAGCAGCACCTCTGCTGTCCTGCAAGAGCACAGCCGGGAAATTATGGGTTCAGCAGCACCTCTGCTGTCCCGCAAGAGGACGGCCGGGAAATGGTCCCACAAGAGCAGGGCCAGGAAATGATGGGTTCAGCAGCACCTCTGCTGTCTCGCAAGAGCATGGCCAGGAAATGGTGGGTTCAGCAGCACCTCTGCTGTCCTGCAACAGCAGGGCCAGGAAATGGTGGGTTCAGCAGCACCTCTGCTGTCCTGCAAGAGCATGGCCAGGAAATGGTGGGTTCAGTAGCACCTCTGCTGTCCTGCAACAGCATGGCCAGGAAATGGTGGGTTCAGCAGCACCTCTGCTGTCCTGCAAGAGCATGGCCAGGAAATGGTGCGTTCAGCAGCACCTCTGCTGTCCTGCAAGAGCATGGCCAGGAAATGATGGGTTCAGCAGCACCTCTGCTGTCCCACAAGAGCAGGGCCATATAACAGGAAGCACACCACACAAACGGCCACCAAGTAAAGATTGAAAAAACAGGATTTCTGATGTCTTACAAAAGCTGGCCCCTTAAAAGTAGAGGGACACCTCCTAAGACTACTGGGGGTGGCGACACCTCTGATGGGCTGCAACAGATATCCCCATCGCCTAAGGGCAACATCCCAAAGGTCATCACTAAGGAAACACGGGAACACAAGGGCCTCTTCTGTCCTGCAAGAGCTGCCCCTGCAACTAAACTCACATCTCAAAGATCTTAGCCGCAGAGAATACAGTGAAGGGGACTTCTTGTGTCCTCCAAGAGGTGCTATCACACCCTCCAAGGTACTCCCCAAAGACACCATCCCAGGAACATTAGTCAGAGCGGGCATCTGATAGCCTACTAAAGTGTAAACCATGCAGAAGCTGGCACAATTGCAAACCACCATGCATTTCTCAAAGACCACAGACAGGGAGCGTGGAGACAACCAGAACCTGGCACAATTGCAAACCACCATGCATGTATCAAAGACCACAGGCAGGGAGATTGGAGACAACCAGAAGCTGGCACAATTGCAAACCACCATGCATGTCTCAAAGACCCCAGACAGGGAGCGTGGAGACAACCAGAAGCTGGCACAATTGCAAACCACCATGCATGTCTCAAAGACCACAGACAGGGAGCGTGGAGACAACCAGAAGCTGGCACAATTGCAAACCACCATGCATGTCTCAAAGACCACAGACAGGGAGCGGTGGAGACAACCAGACGTCTGCTGTCTTTGTGAACGGGATGTCACGCCCCATGCCGGGCACACCTGCAAGACATCCCACCAGCAAGAAAAGACAGCGTGGGATATCCGCGTTCCTGTGAGAGCTAGGACCATGTCCTCGGAGGCACACCTTGGTGTCCTGCGGGGCCTGTCACCAGACCGGCTGGAAAGTCATGCAAGAAAACTGCCTGGAGAAGACGGCACGTGACCTCTGCTGTCCTAAAAACATGATGTCTGCAAGGAAGCGAGGTGATCATTCCGCCCAAGATAGCGCCAAGAGGCCAACCAAATTGCAAAAGCTGCGCTATACAAGACCACTTTTCATCACATTAGAAAGAAGGATCGAGTGGATCCCACGAGTCCCCTTCTCTCCTGCAGGCGCTGGCCGCCTGCACGGAGGCAGGGACCCAAAGAGTGCAGACAGAGCACAGGGGGAGGGTCATCAGTGGTAGCGGTGTAAAATGGTGGGTTGTGTAAATGACCTGGACACGGCAATATAACACCGGACAGCTTCTTCTGTGAACAGTCACAGTACATGTACATGAGGGGCGGTGGGTGAGAGGGGGTTGGGAGGCAGTGTGGCTCCTTTCGGTTGCAAAAGACACCGTGTTCTGCTGACATGACAAGGGTCACGGTGCAGGCTCCTGATTTCAAAAGCGTCGGATTGCATTTCGATGACGTCGCAGAGTGCACCCTGAGAACATCACAAGAGTTAGACCGATGTCATCACAAGATTATGGTTGCAGAGAATGCCACCCAAGTGTCGCCCTAAAGGAGGATGGTCTCGTGGTGGCACTGCAGGAGGGTGCCAGCGTGCCAGACTGCAGATGGATTCTTCAACAAAGCTGAGAATCTAGATTTGCTGTCACTATGCAGGGGTAGGGGGTGCAGACAGACTGATGACATTGCAAGGTTGGGGTTGATGTGCCACTGGAAGGCCGGTGGAATGAGGTAAAGGAAGGAAGTTTGGTGGCATTACAATGGTGGGAATGCATTTTAATGACAGCATACCTTCTAACGCTGTCATGACATCATAAATAAGAGACTTCACACTGATGACACCACGATGGTCATGCTTTTGTTGACAACATGTCAGGTGTTGGAATGCAGCAAGGTCACACCAAAAGAATCAAAGCTTAGGCTAATGACAGCAGTGTTGGAATGCAAGCTGATGACATCACAAGAGCGGGACTGCGGGCTGATGACATCACAAGAGCGGGTCTGTGGGCTGATGCCATCTCAAGAGCGGGACTGTGGGCTGATGACATCACAAGAGCGGGACTGTGGGCTGATGACATCACAAGAGCGGGACTGTGGGCTGATGCCATCTCAAGAGCGGGACTGTGGGTTGATGCCATCACAAGAGCGGGACTGTGGGCTGATGACATCACAGTTGTGGGACAGAAGGTTAATAAAGTCAAAAGTGTGGGATTGGAGTTGATAATATCAGAAGGGTGGCACTGCAGTTTGAAGACATCACGAGTGTGGAACACACCCCAGCCCCTCCTCAGAGCGTATATCACACAAGTGAGACTGCACACAATCGACCCAACTGTGGCTCTTTCTTACCCTGCTAGAGTGGCTGGTGTGTAAGTAGCTTTTCTTGCTGCCAGCTGGGCACTTTCGGTGAGAATGCCCAATTTTGGTAGTGGTAGCACTCGTGTCATAGCAGGGAATGCAATACCTGCCCCCTTGACCCACTCCCACGCCCGCATAACCCCCACCAGTCATGCACAGTGTCCGTTCGCCATCGCCATCACAGATCAAAGTTTGTGGTGTGTAAAGTTCATGTTGGGGACAGATATTCACTTCTTGCGTTTCATGTCCTCCATGCTGACGTGTCCCCAAACGCCAACCACAAACGCCTCGATGTCGCACTCGTTGGTGCCACGTGAGATCCGGAAGTAGCCTTGTTCACCCCACTCTTTTCCCCAGGAGTTGGCTGCAAGCTGTGGGGGAATAGATAGTGGGGTTAGTCACAAAGTGGTGCACCGAATTCAGGAAGGCCTGGAGAATGTTCAGGCCACGTGCAAACGCCACCAACACAGCCCACATGCAACTAACAGACACGTTGCACGACCCCAATGGTTTACAGTATCACACCTAGAAATGGCAACTACACAAGTGCTGTGTAAAGCAGTCACACGCATGTAAGTCACACCCTAGCGCATGCCATTAGCATATAAGTCACACACACACAGAACAGATCCACACAAAGTACCTGGGTACTTCTGAACGCCCCACATCAACACAGCAGCAAAGCTGTCTTGCATTTCCCTCTCTCCACACTAAGCACACCTCCCGCCTGTAGATCATGCACATGGCAGTGGTGCCAGGTGTGAATTCCAGTAATTTAACATAACGTGTGCAAGGTAGAGGTCACACACATGTGAGACCATGTCCGTGGTGAGAAAAGTCATGCATATATAGACACACACACAAGACCACATGAGCAGCTAGCCCACACTGTCACAGCATATTACTGCAGCCATATGGGCAACCTGCACACACATGCACAACTTACACTGAATCACACAGCCCCGCGTGGTGCGCGCACGCACACACACCATGTCATATAAGTAGCTAGCACTGGGAGATATGCACGCAACCCAAACGCACACTCATGTACATGAACATGACAAGGCACACTCTGGCCAATGAGTAGGTCACCAGTTCATGTGTGTAACTTCAGTACATGGTAACTCAACCAGAAAAACAACAGAACATCTGTCAGCTGTATATTTACTAGTACAGCACTATCAACATTAAACATCCAAGTTTCAGGCCACATGGCGTATGGTGAATTTATGCTCAGAATCTAGTACTTTGGTGCTATAGTATTAAAGATTATGGTCAGCATCTAGTACTCAGGTGCTGTAGTATTACAAATTATGCTCAGCATCTAGTACTCCAGTGCTATAGTATTAAAAATGGTGCTCAGCATCTAATAATCCGGTGCTGTAGTATTAAAGATTATGCTCAGCATCTAGTACTCCAATGCTACCGTATTAAAGATTATGCTCAGCATCTAGTACTCTGGTGCAGTAGTATTACAAATTATGCTCAGCATCTAGTACTCCAGTGCTATAGTATTAAAAATGGTGCTCAGCATCTAATAATCCGGTGCTGTAGTATTAAAGATTATGCTCAGCATCTAGTACTCCAATGCTACCGTATTAAAGATTATGCTCAGCATCTAGTACTCTGGTGCTGTAGAATTAAAGCTTATGCTCAGCATCTAGTACTCTGGTGCTGTAGTATTAAAGATTATGATCAGCATCTAGTACTCTGGTGCTGTAGTATTAAAGATTATGCTCAGCAGCCAGTACTGTGGTGCTACAGTATTAAAGATTATGCTCAGCATCTAGTACTCTGGTGCAGTAGTATTAAAAATTATGCTCAGCATCTAGTACTCCAGTGCTGTAGTATTAAAGATTATGCTGAGCAGCCAGTTCTGTGGTGCTACAGTATTAAAGATTATGCTCAGCATCTAGTACTCTGGTGCTGTAGTTTTAAAGATTATGCTCAGCATCTAGTACTCTGGTGCAGTAGTATTAAAGATTATGCTCAGCATCTAGTACTCTGGTGCTGTAGTATTAAAGATTATGCTCAGCATCTAGTACTCTTGGTGCTGTAGTATTAAAGATTATGCTCAGCATCTAGTACTCGGTGCAGTAGTATTAAAAATTATGCTCAGCATCTAGTACTCCAGTGCTGTAGTATTAAAGATTATGCTCAGCAGCCAGTTCTGTGGTGCTACAGTATTAAAGATTATGCTCAGCATCTAGTACTCTGGTGCAGTAGTATTAAAGATTATGCTCAGCATCTAGTACTCCAGTGCTGTAGTATTAAAGATTATGCTCAGCAGCCAGTTCTGTGGTGCTACAGTATTAAAGATTATGCTCAGCATCTAGTACTCTGGTGCTGTAGTATTAAAGATTATGCTCAGCATCTAGCACTCAAGTGCTACAGTATTAAAGATTATGCTCAGCATCTAGTACTCAGATGTGGTAGTATTACAAATGATGCTCAGCATCTAGTACTCCAGTGCTGTAGTATTCAATATTATGCTCAGGATCTAGTACTCTAGTGCTGTAGTATTCAAGATTATGCTCAGCATCTAGTACTCCGGTGCTGTAGTATTTAAGATCATGCTCAGCATCTAGTATTCTGGTGCAGTAGTATTAAAGATTATCCTCAGCATCTAGTACTTCAGTGCTGTAGTATTAAAGATTATGCTGAGCAGCCAGTTCTGTGGTGCTACAGTATTAAAGATTATGCTCAGCATCTAGTACTCCGGTGCTGTAGTATTAAAGATTATGCTCAGCATCCAGTACTCTGGTGCAGTAGTATTAAAGATTATGCTCAGCATCTAGTACTCTGGTGCTGTAGTATTAAAGATTATGCTCAGCATCTAGTACTCCGGTGCTGTAGTATTAAAGATTATGCTCAGCACCTAGTACTCTGGTGCAGTAGTATTAAAGATTATGCTCAGCATCTAGTACTCCAGTGCTGTAGTATTAAAGATTATGCTCAGCAGCCAGTTCTGTGGTGCTACAGTATTAAAGATTATGCTCAGCATCTAGTACTCTGGTGCAGTAGTATTAAAAATTATGCTCAGCATCTAGTACTCCAGTGCTGTAGTATTAAAGATTATGCTGAGCAGCCAGTTCTGTGGTGCTACAGTATTAAAGATTATGCTCAGCATCTAGTACTCTGGTGCTGTAGTTTAAAGATTATGCTCAGCATCTAGTACTCTGGTGCAGTAGTATTAAAGATTATGCTCAGCATCTAGTACTCAGATGTGGTAGTATTACAAATGATGCTCAGCATCTAGTACTCCATTGCTGTAGTATTCAATATTATGCTCAGCATCTAGTACTCCAGTGCTGTAGTATTCAATATTATGCTCAGCATCTAGTACTCTAGTGCTGTAGTATTAAAGATTATGCTCAGCATCTAGTACTCAGATGTGGTAGTATTACAAATGATGCTCAGCATCTAGTACTCCATTGCTGTAGTATTCAATATTATGCTCAGCATCTAGTACTCCAGTGCTGTAGTATTCAATATTATGCTCAGCATCTAGTACTCTAGTGCTGTAGTATTAAAGATTATGCTCAGCATCTAGTACTCAGATGTGGTAGTATTACAAATGATGCTCAGCATCTAGTACTCCAGTGCTGTAGTATTCAATATTATGCTCAGCATCTAGTACTCTAGTGCTGTAGTATTAAAGATTATGCTCAGCATCTAGTACTCCAGTGCTATATTATTAAAAATGATGCTCAGCATCTAGTACTCTGGTGCAGTAGTATTAAATATTATGCTCAGCATCTAGTACTCCAGTGCTTACACCATCCATGTTAAAGGTGGATTTAAAATTCGATAGTATGAAATATGTATGTAACCTAGGATCAGTATTATTAGTGGTGGATTTAAACTAAGAACTGTATTGCTAAAGATTGGTTTAAAGTGCACAGCATGATGGTAAATTAGTATTTAAACCAGGGAGAGTGTTTATCAAAGGTGGATTTAACCTACGTAACAAAATCATAATAATAAATGTCCATCTAGCCTACGGACAGTTTATTAAATGGGGATTTGATCTAAGGACTGTATTTTTAAAGAAACATTTGGGTGGATGTGACCTGCACAGCATAATATTACATGTGTATTCAAACCAGGGACAGTATTTATTAAAGGTGAATTTAACCTAGGAACAGCTTTTTAAAGTTGAATTTCAACTAGCAACAGTGTTGGTAAAGGTGGATTTAAACTGCATAACATAATCATAATATTAAAAGCCCATCTGGCCTCTGGACCGTGTTATTACATGTGGATTTGATCTAGGAACTGCATTTCTGAAGGTACGTTTAGGTGCATTTAACCTGCCTATTATAATATTGAATGTGTACTTCAGCCAGGAACAGTGTTTATTAAAAGTAAACTTACCCTATGAACTTTTTTTTAATTACAGGCACATTTAAACAAGGAACGGAGTTGCTAACGCAGAGTTTAAGTGCACAACATAATCTAAAAGGTGTATTTATATAGTCTATTATTAAAGGCAAATGTAACCGAGGAACATTATTATGAAAGGTGAATTGTTAAAGGTGGATGTAAACATGTAACTGTACTATCAAAAGTGGGTTCAACCTTTTAAAGGGCTTATTAAAGGTAGGATTTTCCCAGGCACTGCCATGATGCATATTAATTTAACATAGTCGTGTTATTATTAACCATGTAATTAATAACATGGGCATGTCAGGGATCAGCAATCTGTGGCTATGCAGACGTTTTGAACTAAAATTCCCACAATCCCTGCCCTTGATAATGCCTACTAGGGCTAATAGGAGTTGTAGTCCAAAACATGTGGAGAGCCAAAGGTTGCAGACCCCATTTCTTGCCTACATATTTTGAAGATACTTCTAAACTAGACACTTCACTTTGAAATGTTGGTTCAGCCTGGCAGTTGCACCGTGCATGGTATATGAATTCTTCGCACGTTTTGCTAAGGGTGGATTAGTACAGCACAGCATTTTGGAAGGTGATGTCTTTTAAATAATTGCTGAAGCTGAATTGAATTTAGCCCATTATAATAATTTGGCATTTAGATAGCGCTACGAACCCTCAGGTATCTGAGGGCTGCACAGATGAAAGGCTGAGTTTGGCCCCGCAGGGATTCGAACCTGCGTTACTGGGCTCTGCACACATGTCAAAGCGAGCGCTCTACTCGCTGTGCCACTTGACCGGTCTCGGCCCTTATTACTAAAGACTGATTTTGCACGAGCACTGTATGCGTGGGATGGAACTGGGATCAGGCACTGTGTTCTTGCAGGTAGATTCACCAAAGACAACACATTATCAAAAGTAATATTCACCCAGTACTTCTGGTCCAGTCCATCAGGATTGCGTTGCTCGCCCCACCTGCAATGTAAATCAATAACATGTCAATTCTAACAATGTCTGCTGGTCTAAAAAAAAAAATAAAAAAAAAATAAGGGAAGTTATGATTCAATCTGTACAACAGTATAAAGGGATGTCTGGGCTATATTATATAGCTCTGTATAAGGAGCACGGTATAGATATGTACCACACCGATATCTTTGCATGATGGACAGGACACATACATCAGTCCTGCACCTCTGTAGCTGAGTCATCACAAGCTACCAGTGATCCCTTTAAGAAACTACAGGCATGGACCAGTCATGTGCCTGTATATGACGACGAAGCGTGCATATCAAATATGTACACATGTGAAAGAGCTGCTAGCTTATATCAAATCTACACCTATGGAGTCATTCATATGGAATAACATGACGAACACGTGCTTGCAAGGAAAGAAAGTACAGCAGAACGCACCCCTGTTTAAGGGTCTCGGAGTTATGTCTGTGTTTCCAAAGAGGGAAGTGGCATGTATTTCTACCTATGGGTAAGCATGACGGCTAGCATATGAAACCTTATTAGGGAAATACAGATAATAGCACCTTCACGGCTGTGTAAAGAGCACGGTGCTAGGATGTATACCGCTGCACGAGGATATATATATATATATATATATATATATATTATATATATATATATATATATATATATATATATATATATATATATATATATATTATAAGCCATCCAAAAAATGCTCTTCCTATGGAAACAGCAACTTAACCATAACTACATGGCCACTACCGCGTCCATGCAAAAAAAAAAAATATATATATATATATATATCCCCTAGCCATCTATGGGGAAAGAACAAGACATTTCGGATCTACACTTTTATACAGCTGACAAGGAGAGCCTACCAAACCTACGTGTGAAGATTGGGGACAGAACACACACCAGACATATCACACTGCATAAAATAAAGGGGAGACTGTCAGATTGAAGGCAGACACATATTAAATCCACCTGATTCCTTGGAAACAACGAACAAAAGGCAGAGGAGGGTCCATGTGATTTCTTAGACTTAGGGCCTGATCACGAGTTGGGCAGTATCCCAGCTGGGATACTGCCCAACTTTATTAGCTTCAGTGGCGTCGCCAGGAATCAAATTTAGGGGGGGGCACAGAGGGGGCCAAAGACAAAAGTAGGGAGCCGCCTATGAAAGGTAATGTGTGAGGTCACAAGCACTCCTGGAGAGAAGCTTTTGTGCACACCTACTGCACATCCCCTCCCATCAGAATGCAGGCACAAAGCCATTCAGTGGCTAATGGCCCATTATTAGTAGTTTTGTGCACTACACTCTGATTGGAGGGGCTGCGAGTTGCTCTCACACTGTGGAGGTCGCTGTGCAGATGTCGGGCAGGAAAACCTGAGAAGTGGCTCGTGCTCATGTTCATACCAATGCCAGAATGCATATCAAGATCACGGCTAGCTTTGAAACAAAAGGAGAGTATTTGCCGCGCCGCGTGTGATATGCGGACATTTGCCTTAGTGAGTGTCACAAATAACACCATGAACAGAGAACACGGTCACGGCTCGCCTTAGGTAGGGAAGCACAAGGGAGGACACAGGGTTTCAGAGGGGGGAACGGCCCCCCCACACCCCCTCGTAATGACACCACTGATTAGCGTTAGCGCCCACCATCCAGCGGTATTGCCGCTGGATCATGGGTTGGTGCTGTTAGTCCCCATTCCCCATTCAGTCCATTGGATCCAAGGGATAATTCGCAGTGCAAACACCGCACAGTAATTGAGATGAAAATGGGCATTTTCCCAGCGTGTTTACACCCAGCTCTGAGCTGGGGTCAAACACGCCAGACTCGAGATTGGACGGACCCTTAAATGCGGCGGTAACACCGTCACATTGAAGGTCTACCGCCCAACACATGATCAGGCCCTTAATCAGGAGAGGAAATAAGCACGTTTTTCAAAAAGGGTTGTTTTTAACTAACGCAGCAAAACAATCAGAGGATATATACATGTGTTCCAAACATAAATAAGCAGGACATTACGCGGGGAGTGCGCCTTGCGGGGAGCGCGCCTTGCGTGGAGCGCGCCTTGGTTGGGAGTGAATACATATAAATCAATATCTGAATGAGGCCCCTACTGAGACATAATGAATTACCTAAACAGGACCATCTCAAAACACAAGAAAAGCCGGAAGTGCTACCATCACCAAACAGCCAGTGACATATATGACGCAGCATACAAAACACATTCCATATGTAGGGCCAGTCACTAAACCTTAAAGCCCCATGGGTCTTATAACCCGGACTGCATAGAAATGTCAGTCTTTTCTACAAGACAGACGCTTGCCTCTATGGAAACGCATTAGTAATTGCCACCTGCAAAAGTGGAGAGTAAAAATGAGGAGGGAAGGCAGTTTTGCACAGTTTTACTCTTCGGTTTTACCCCAGGCTTTGCAAATGTTTAAAGTGGTATAGAGGGTACCCATCAGCACGCAGTGGGCCCCACGCTCTTTACTGGTACCAGGATACTCAGAAAGAGGCGCTAGGGTTAGGGTCAGAGAAGAAGCCTGCATAGAAGCCGCGACTCTTTCTCCCCAGACGCACCGGCCTCTGAAAGCCACCAGCCTGGTGGGAAATATCCCCAAAGAGCAGCGAACCGTGGCCAGGACATCTTCTATCCCTTGAAGCCGCAACAAAGTGCAGAGACCCTGTGTCATGACAGGGGGCATTCGAAGGACCAACGGGCGCAGCACCCACGCAGAGGGGATGCAAGAGGAGTGATCTGGGGCGTGGCATCTGGCAAGCGTGAGGAGTGTGTGGGTGCAGGAGTGTGGAGGCGGGGGACGTGGCACCCCCTCGGAATATTCAGCTTTTCATGTTTGAAGCGGTTTCCAGGGCGACGCCTTGTTGAGTGCACTGTACACACACGGCATGGAGTGGCGCTGGGCCAAAGGGCCTTCGAGTTATGTTGGTTCGTGGTTTATTGGGAGGAAGTGTCAGGAGCGACCCTTGGACCTGGGTCACATCGCACATTCCAGAGGAATTTCTACAGGACCGCGTGCCAAAGGCCCAACCTGCAGCCAGGGCGCAGGACTCGCAGTAGCAGCTCTCCCCAAATAGGCCGTCCGCACTCTTTTCAGCAAGACTGGTGCACTTTTAAAGGGACAGTGCCGGCACTTTCCTTCAAGGGTACTATAGCTTTCTCGGCACTTCCCAGCATGGAAGTAGCAGCACTTCTGAGCAGGGTCTCTTGACTTCTAATGTGGCACTTCCCAGATTCTGAACACGGCTGCCATCCCTCCAGAAGACCATCACCGGCACTTCTGGACAAGCGTTTCTATTGAAATAATCTGTCTTCTTAGTAGCTCCAAATATCACCCTATTAGTCATAGACTGTGCAGCTTGTGGAACAATTGAGGAGGTGGGATTTGGAGATGGTAAGTGGCCAGTCCCTTCCAATAATACTAACGTATCTTTACTTACGTTTCATGCCATGCACTTCCTGCTTCCAAGCGCTGCTATAATAGGCAATATAATTATCTAATTGAATGGTACACAATGATATGATATGATATGATCGTTTATTTATATAGCGCATATACACAATGTGTTTCAAAGCGCTTCAAGGCAAGGGAGGGAACAAGGGAAAATACAACCACATTCTTACAAGCCATGAACAGTAAGGATGTGAAATTAACTATCGTACTCGGCCTGACGACATTTCAGATAGTGCAAGAGCTAAGACATAGATAAGGAAGGGAGGGGGAGAGTGGGAAGGAAATGGAAACAGACAGGGGACTACCGTACTAGGCCTGACGACATTTCTGGTAGATCTGGCGAAAAACAAAAGGTGAGGGAGAGGGGTGCAGAAAGGGAGGTGCGGAACAAAACAAGCGACTATCATACTAGGCCTGACGACATTTCAGATAGTGCTGGAGGGGCGGTGGGGAGGAAAAAAACAGTAATTGGAGGGTGGAGGAAACAGACGAGGTTGCTATCATATTAGGTCCAGGGACAATTCGGAGAGAGAAAAGAGAGTAAGCAGTCAAAAAGAGTGGAGAAGCAAGAGTGGAGAGCCAATACAATTGCAGAAGTCAGTAGTAACACATAATGTTGCAAGCCAGGATGCAAGATGAAGATGGGAACAGCATGATTCAGGGCCACCATGAGTACAAGATGCAAAGGAAGTCCAGCATGAGAGTTGAGAAAGAGTGACGCACCGTGAATGAATGAAGTCCATTAAAGTCAAATCCAGCATTGGCCACAAGACAGTGATGGTGAAGGAAGGCACCAGGTGGGCGGGGCTTGCTAAGTGGTGAAAAAGAGCAGCAGGCAGGAAGGTACCAGGTGGGCGGGGCTTAGACCAGGTGACCTAGATCCACTTGCACCTGCTCCCCATCTGCAAAGGAAAAGAAGCTGGAGGGCTCCTTAAGTAGGGAAACAGAGCGGCAAGCAGGAAGGCACCAGATGGGCGTTGCTTGCTAAGTGGTGAAAAAGAGCGGCAGGCAGGAAGGCACCAGTTGGGCAGGGCTTAGGCCAGGTGACCTAGATCCACTTGCACCTGCTCCCCATCCGCCTAGGACTTCAGAATGATGAAAGGCTGAGTTTGCTGTGTCGTGATTTCAGTCTTTGCTTTCAGATTAAACCCACATGTCTGGGGTAAACACTTAACTTACTGAAATATCTTGCCGGCATTGTGGGGATTAATCAAAGCCCCTAATAAACAAAACTGAAGGGCCGCAGGAAGCATGGCCTGCAACCTTTCATCAATGAAAATAAAAACCATTGCACAGAAAATGGGCCTATTAAGGCAGACTATGGGGGTTTCTGCACATAAAACAAGGATGCACTGTGTGAAAAGGCTTACCTGTCATTACCAAAGGAAAAGCAGCATTTTAATTCACACTGGCAGAAGAAATCCAAACACCCCTTTCACATGAAAAGCAGGATTTTCAAACACTGACACCAAATTGACTTTGCATGGGCGTTTGCAGTTTAAAGCAAGACAAGTGGAACATTTTCTCCTGCCAACATAAAGATGTCAGGGAAAAGACTTAGGGCCTCATCACGAATTGGGTGGTAGCCCTTAAATGCGGCAGTAACACTATTACTGCTGCATTTAAGGGTCCGGCCAAACATGAGTATGGCATGTTTACCCCCAGCTCAGAGCTGTGGGTTAACACATCAGAAAAATGCTGATTTTGTGTGCCATTACCGCACAGTAATTCCACCGGCAGTAATTGCGCTGAAAATTCAAACCCAATGGGGAATGGGGAATTACATTTACCACTCAACCTGTGCTTCACATGCAAAATACCAGCAAACATTTGAAAAGAAAAGCCCACATTGTTTCCATGAAAAAGTTCTTGTAGCCCGAGGTGGACATTTTTGCTTGCTGTGGAACAAACTTCACAAAGAATTTCCCCAATGAAAACTGGCTGGCATCCCATCTGTTTACAACTGCAATAAAGTGTGGCTGCTAAGAGGTGTTGAAAACAAATTTTACATAGACCTTTTGTCTCTGAGGGCAGTTCTGAGAAGGCAAATGTTCTAGCTAGTGCATGACAGGAACGTGGGGAGGGGGATCTCTGTGTTGCCAAGGCCCAAGGTTTTCCTACCGGCAGCTACCAACTAAAACAACAAAGAGGATAATAAAAGAAAAAAACAACACCCTGGTCACAAGCTGGCCAAGGGTGGCAAATGGCACAGAGGAAGGGAAGCTATTATTTGCACATATGAAGATTCCCCTTAGTTTGCACATATGAAGATTCCCCTTAGATTAAACGGACTGTCACAATTGTTGCTTTTTGTCAAAAACTACAAATCACACTGTATACATGTATGTTTTATTTTTTAGATAATTTGAAGGCGATTTTGGTGATGTAAAATTCCTCCACCTGCGACTTAGGGAATTGTAATGACCAGCTAAAAGGTGTTCCGGACTGCTCTGAACATGTTCAGAATTTGAGAGTTGGAGAATGGGTGGGGTGTAAAATTAGAGATGTGGGCAATAAATCACATGTTCCTAACTATTATACTTTTTTGTAAAAAAATGGCAGAAAATTGCCAAACAGCTGTATAACATGCTGCGACCCAGCTGTTTTATTACATTCCCTGTGAAAAGCTGAATCCGAAAATATATACATTATGGCAGTTACTAGTACATCACAAAGTATTTGACACATAACTAGATTTTTGTCAAAGGTGACATGGGAGCAAAAGAGGATTTCAAAAGGAAGTTTAGCATATGTCTGTTCCGGACTCCTAAACCAATCCTTAGAGAGAGGCTGGACTTGGGGGTCGAGAGAAGGGGAACTGCCCAATCCTGGCTGTGGGAAATCTTGCATGGCACTGCCCAAAATTGAAATCTTGATTAATGTCATCACTGCTATATTAAGTGGATGCACTATGGGAGAAGAGAGAGAGCTGCTACCCACAAGGAAACACCAAAAGGAGATTTTGCTGAAATTGCATCTGGTTGGAGTGGTCTATTGCTCAGAATGCCTAAAAGCTGACTAGATCCTATGGTGAAGAGCTGGGGACCATGCCCGAGAGTGGAGCGACCAGACCCCTGCCCTGTCCTCCAAGAGGCTCCTGAAATGCAGATGGCTTTCCTGCACTTTAAACCAACATTTTAAATGTAAGTAGAATTGTGCCATTTGCAACCGTGGGGAATTCTGATGGCCTTAAATCCTTTGCCTTTATAGTGGGCAGAGGTCACAAGACTGTGTAGATCCTTGCCCTATTTAACTAAAAAATAATAATAATTAATTCCCCTTGGCAGAACACCACTGGGTGATTTTTGTTAATATTCAGAATTACCTAAGCTCATTTCCAGTGTACGCTGAAAACTATAGACTGTAATGTAATTTGGTAATCCCATGTAGAGGAACAGTTGGGTACATTTTCCCTAGCTCCCACCCCCTCACTGCCATCATACTGGAACAGCAGGAGAAGAGCTCTATGTGGGAACCCTTGTGTTGTCCCGATACCACATCAAGTGTAAGAGAGATGATATGTACCATACCGAATGTACCTTCTTACTGAAAGAGTGGAAGGATGTCAGCACGTGCCATTGGACATCATGTAGTGCTGAGTGAAATATGACAATGCCAGAATTATGTCATGAAGACAATATATGAGGACTTACTGAAACAATATGAAAATACTTAAGAGTGACAATGTAACTGCAGTGACAAGAAAAACATGTACAAAATTATAAAGTATTCATATATACAAAAGAGTAACTTTCTGATCAATAAGGGTAAATACAAGTAACACAAGGTAGATCAGATATATAGAATGTTGCTGTAGAGGAAAATATAACCTGCCTAGGGTGGGTATGATAGAAAAAGGGATGTTGGCTCGTGTTAAGACTCAATCCAGCTACCTCACTGACAGACCAGTGCTGCAGCGTCAGAGGACATTGGAGAAATAGTGCCGTGTGCATAATAAAGAGGAGTATATATTGGCCTGGGATCAAGGATACTATTTTAAGGAATGATTGCAAGGTTCAAAAGGAGGCAGGTGGATAAGCCACATACGTAAGACATATTTCTCTTACATTAAAGAAGAAGAAAACATTTGCAAGAGCTAAGTATTGGACAATTAACAGTGGATTCAAGTTGGAGTGAGCAAGTCTCTGGAGGCTAAGAGGAGCAAGAAAACCCAGCATAATTAAATCAAATAGCTGTAAATAAGAGGTTGAAATGGACACATTTGCGGACTCATCACATGTGATTCAGAAGTTGAAAATAAGGGCTATTCATTAAGCTTTGGATGAAGATTGTGCTGTGCTTACACTCCATCGAATGCCTTAGAACACAGAGCGAGCTACAAGATCAACTACAGGTGGAAACGTTGGTTTATGGTTGGATTGATGAGAGATGATAGACTAATTGGGAAAGTGGGGAGTAATCTGACGTGACTCGAGCACCTGGGTTTTGTTTTGCTTACGTGCTGCTAGTGAGCTGAAAGTCCAAGGTTGGGTGAGCATGGCAACCAATTAGAGGGTGTATGGGGGAACATTCTATACAATGTTGCATTGACCATTCAGCTACCATTTCCTCTGCTATAATTAGTATTAAACGTATTTAGAGGTAGATCGAGGCGTGCCCTACAGATAAGGGGTAGCCAATGGTGTACTAACCCCCATGTATGCCATAGGTACATGTGTTCCCTTAAACAATCCTTCCCTTCAATTGGTTTTGTGGTTTGCCACATAGGATGACATCATAGATGATGCATATTGGGGTATATAACCTCTGTATAATCATGTTTGTTTGTGAGTGTGCGAGCATCAGTCCGTGGTTCGTCAGTTCACCTTGCTTTATTAAATTGAGAATAAAGTAGTATGTTGGCATATTTGTGGAGTCTGTCCGGTTATTTGGTATGAGCTTTTTATCGGTAATTCCATCAAGCACAAGAGCCACTTCACAGTGCTACAGCACTTTTATTTTGCCTGTTAACCCCAACATCTTTTAGGAAGAGGGGTGTCTTTGTCCCTAAACTAAATAAATTGCAACACAGACCAAAGTAGGGGGGGGTCTGAAAAATCCACTGCTAAATCCCCCTGTGTTTATTTACTGCTACCATGTTAAGCACAGAGGAAAACCAAAATTGTACACATTGCAAATGTAAAGTGATGTTATTCAGGGACAAGCCATGATGATCATTTATTTTGTAATTTGTATAGAGTAAAATTTGAAATGTAAGTTTTCCCAAACAAATTGGGTGGGTTATTTATGTAGAGAGAAGTTTATTGTGTTGTGCCACGAATAAAGTGGTGTATGACATTTTAGTGCGATTTTCTATTACCTGTTAATCAAATGAATACAAGTATATTCCTTGTACACTGGCCTGGTAGCTCAGGGGGGTATCAAAGGGGCATGATATGCATCGGAAATAGGGCTGAGTAAAGAGCTGACATTAAACCATTTATTGTGCAGCATCTAGATTGGGCAGGAAAGGAACTCCCTGTCTTGAAGGAGTCCTCTCAATAAGCTGTTACATCAGGCTTTCTTTTAGGAAACGAGGGATGATGGGCTACGGGTACAACGGCTCTGTCAAAGAACTGTCTGACCAGTACCTGAAAAGATTGTGGGTAGGCTGGGCTTGGAGTGAAGGTCCAGGGTGCCCCAGAGCGAGCAGCCAAGCACCCCATACGTCCTTCTTCCATGTTTCTGGCACTGAACCTACTTCAGCAGATTAGGGCACCTTGCTGGGAGCGTAGATTGTGGGTGTAATTGGTAGTTGGGGGCCACTACTCCAGGGTGCCACAATTCAGGAGCATAGAGTACTCCAGCAATTACGGCGCATAGAGAACTCCACCAACTAAGGTGCATAGAGTACTCTGCCAAATAAGGTGGATAGAGTACTCTGCCAATTAAGGTGCATATAAGAGCACCTGTTTCTACAGCTGGTGACACCATTGACTACCTTCTTTCGTATCCTCAAGATCTATGTTTTGGGCGCCTATGTATTCAGGGTGTTGTCTTTCTGGGGCACCAATGGCATTTCCGGACCTGGATTGGATAGGTTCTAAATGCATCCCCATTCATGTGGCATTCATTTGGAAACAGAGGCCCTCTCCTTAACACATCATGGCCCCCCCAATGCTAGGTTGGCATTGGCTTCATTTCATTAAGCTAATTTCTGGAAAATCCATTTCTGGCTTTTCAGCCAACAATAATTTGCATGCTGGGACTTGCCGTTTTTCTTTTTCCCGTATTAGGATGGCCAACATATCCCACCAAAGGCTGCAGAGAGTTGATAATGGAGAAGCAAGAACTGGCTTTGGTGACACAAGGCCAGTTGGAGAATAACCTTCCCTACACACCGAGATATACATTGATTTATGCATTTATATACAGGAGGAACAATGCTCTTTTGATCACAAAAGAATGCACAATGGATAAGAAATCAGATTTAACGGGAAACAGCGAGCTTCCTACAATGGGGTGAGTTTGAGAGACATTCTGACCAGGTTGTGGAGGAGAGTAAATGAAACAGTGACCAGGGACAATACATAAGTGGACATACATAGATTAAGGACAACCATCATTGGACATTTTTAAGTGTAGGTAGGCGGTATGGCCAGCTGTGCTCGGGGTGTGACCATGATGGATGAAATGCTAGAATGGAGGCAGAGGAGGGGAGAGGCAGGTGAGAGGCGAGGGAAAAATGTTAGCTAGAAGGTAGATGAGAGGTATATTAAGAGGGTAACTCAGAGGCAAGGATGTAGGCTTTTAGTTTGATTTTGAACAAATCCATGTGGACTGTTTCTCCGATGTCCGGGGGGAGAGATTTCCATGCAAGTGGAGCAAGAAGATAGAAGGTGCGGTGGCGAGAGGAAGCAAAGGGAGGGCGAGAAGCCATAAGGGTAGTCAAGGAAGCAAAGCAGAGATTACGAGAAGGCTTGTAGCGTTGGATAGAGGAAGATAGATACAGTGGTGCCTTACCGTGGATAGATTTGTGAATCAGGAGAAGACATTTCAATCTGGCCATTCAGCCTGGTGACAGTATGAGAAAGTAGGTGGGAAGTGAGGGAGTGCAATGAGAGTCCTGGTAGTGAAGTTAATGATCTTGTCGAGAGGAGGGAAAGCATAGCTGTGGAGACAAAAGAGGATGCTGGCAGAGTAGTCCAGTTTAGAGAAGACAAGGATGGTTAAGTGGTTAAGAGATGCTTGACAGTGTTGAAAGGAAGGAGGTACCTGCTTTTCATTATATTTAGGAGGTTGGGGTGAGCTGCTGTTCCAGTTTTGGAGATGAAAGTAGTGATGGTGTGAGAAGGGTCATCAATGATGCTAAGGTGTCTAGCTGAGGAAGAGTAGGGGAGAGGGTCAGGTGGGAACTGCAAAGGCAGAGGAAGAGGGGAGAGAAAGCATTTGGCAGGGAAGAAGAGTTCCTCTGTTTGGTAGAGTTTAACATCAGAGAGTGCAAAGACATCCAATATTTAATGGCAGAGAGAGAGTTAGACATTTTGATAGAGAGATCAGAGGAGAGTTCAAGAAAAGAGAAGGAGAGTTGGGTGTCGTCCATGAAGAGTTGGTACGAGAACCCAAAGAAGGAGTTTAGTGCCCCACGAGCAGAGGTGTAGAGTTTAAAGAGAAGTGGAACCAAGACAGAGACTTCTGGAACACCAAAATTTTGTGGCATGAGATGAGAGGTATTGTTGCTCCAGGAGACAGAGAATTGGTGAGGTGAAATGTAGGATTCAATCCAGGCAAGGGCTCGATCGCGAATCCCAAGGAGAAAGGGACTATTAAGGAGATCAGAGTGATCGACCGTGTCAAAGGCAGCAGATAGGTCAAGGAGAATTAGGATAGAGGATAAGTTGGAGTGCTTAGCAGAGGCGATGACGTTAGACACATTCATGAGAGCATTTTCTGTGGAGTGACAGGAGGGCAAACCTGCTTGTTGGGGGTCTCAAAGGTTGTGGATGTCTAAGAAATGTGTAAGACTGATTAACACAACACTTTCAAGCACTTTAGAGTAGTGCACAAGGACCTAAACAGGGCAAAAATTAGCTGGTAGGATTGGGTCAGACCATTGCATTTTTTAGAAGAGAGATGACCATGGCTGTTTTGAAAAAACAGGGAAAGCAAGCAGTGTTGGTGGACAGGTTCAAGAGTTCAGTGAGGTGAGTGGATACTAACGGGGCAATATTCTTGACTAGATAAGGAGTAGGAGGGCCTGATGGAACACAAGAGGGGTTAGCCTTCACCGATAGAGATAGCACTTCATCAATATTAGTGAGACTAAAGTGGGAGATAGAGGCAGGGGATGATGGTAGAGTAGGCGGAGTGTAAAATGTAGGGGGAGGGAGTGTGAAGAAGGTCAGGAGAAAGTCTCTAATGTTGATACTTTTTGCAGTGAAGTATTCAGCTTGGTCGTTAGCTTTCAGAGTGGAGTTGATAGTCATAGACTTGGGAGGAGTAAATTTAGGTTGCCCTGTAACCAGCAAGGATGGTTGGAGAGAGAGTCGATGAGGGTCTGTCGATTTCCCTTTTAGCTGTATCAAGAGTGGACTTGAGAGAGTTCAGTGCAGAGAGGTAGAGTTGCAGGTCCTCATGCGAGTGGGTATGCCTCCATTGCGCAGCAGCTGACTCAGGTCTGTGCGGAGAGGGCGTATGAATGTGGTGACCCATGGCTGAGGATGCTGAGACTTAGGGGTGAAAGTTAGCAGTGGGAAGTGAGAGGAGAATGAGTGATATAGTAGCGATTGGAAGCTGAAGAATGCATTGTTGGCGGATGTGGCATCCGGTGTGAAGGAGGAACGTGAGAACTGTAGGTCAGAGAAAAATGGTGGAATGGGAGAAGGTTTACATTTCCTTTTAGTAATAGGTGACTCAAGTGGTGAGGAAAGCTCAGAGGGTGAAAAGGAGATGGTGGTGGAAACAATTTAGTGATCAGATATGGATGGAGTAACGGTCATGTTAGAGGCTGAGAGAGAAGTGGAGATGAAGAAGAGATCGAAAGAGTTACCCCTTTTGTGGGTAGGTAGGCAATGGATAGAATGGAAAGTCTGGATACTAAGAAAAGACTGAAGTTCGGATTTCAGAGAAGTGGTTAGTGAAAGAAGATTAAAGTCACCTACGAGAATGAGGTGATGTTTAGTGGAAAGAGAATCAAGGAGTTGCCCAATGTCATGAAAGAATAGTCGTGACACCAAGAGGGCGATAAATGGAGATGATGTGAACCAAGGGAGGCAAGCAATAGGAGAGCTGGTGAATTAAAAAGAGGTAGGAACGGACGTGGCATCTCAATTTAAAATATCCTCCTTCTCATATTAAAGAAGGCCGCTCTTTACAGTTTGAGGGGTATCTATTTTGTTTTGTGTGCATAGTTTACAGAGACTTTACATTTGACCCAAGTGAGGTTCATCTCTTGAGGGGTCGCTGACACTCATGGTCACTGACCCACTTGCTCAGTCACACTTTTTCCACATGCCATGAGATAACCTAACAGGCATTGGCAAAGCCAACAGTTTCGGCTTTTGTGTAGGCATGGGCTAGATATTTACCAAGCACTGCCATATAAATACTACCTGGTGATAGCACGGCAACAGAAAGAAAATGGTGAAAGGACCTGGGCTTATGAAACAGAGACTGGCAGATGCCTTATAGTTACACACAAGCCAAAACGATTGGCTTTGCCAATACTTGCTTTTAACAGGACTTCGGTGCTCATAAGTAAATTGTCTGAAGGTACACTTAGGTAAGACATTTATATTACACCAGTATCACATTTAGAGCTGCAATTAGTTTTCTTTGAAATGGCACTTTTATGCCTTTACAAAACAGAGCTTGATGTTACTGCTTGATAGAATTATTTCAAAGAGATCCCAAGAGGATGTGTTTTGGGTGGGTTGAGCAGCTATAGTGTGGGAAGGGTCATAGGTTTTAGCATGGCCCTGGGTGGTCAGTGGGTCTGTAGTAACCAAACAACACCCAGAAACTGGGTGTACTTTCACATATCTCATCTCCCTCCATCTGTACTCCACTGCAGCATTTTCAGCTTATAGATGGTGCTTACGCGCCACCTAATAACCAAAACTAAAAATGGTGCAGATGAGCTAGATAACAGTGCTTTGGAAAGTTGCCAGAGCACATCCTATGGTTAAAATTAATTCAAAACCTTCCACCCATCAATTTCTTTTGCTCACAGTGTGTCTCTCTGTGTGAGAAAGGATATACCCAGACATACGTCCTTTGCTCACTGGGTCATACGATTAGCATTTCACTGATGAAGCCCAACAAGGCCGAAACATGCCTGGAGTTGAATGTATTTCCAAGCAGAGGAAACATGACCTAGCGATTCAGGGTGAACTGCTGCCATTGGTGGCAGTACCAGACTGATTTGCATATTGCTGGTCCTCTTCTTCAAATGCATGGACGGACTAAAAAGAGTGCCGTGGAAAGTGGCCCAGAGTGCTGCCAGCAGTTAAGATTAATTCAAACCCATTCACCCATCACATTTTGCTCATTAGTTGTTCCTTTAGAAGATAGTTAGACATGTTCTTTATTTAGCACATCAGTGAGTTGACTACCATCTGCATATATGTGTAACCTGCAGGTCTAGTGTATGACCCCTGATTGGTCAGACTCAGCATTTCATCCCTTTGAGGTTATTGAAATGAGTACCATTGAGGTGCATGATAAAAGTGTGAATAGAGCATTATTTTTGTGTATAGACACGACTACATCAGGTGACAGGTGTGAAGTCACTTTCATCCTTATCATGTGCTGGAATGTTCACTAATTTGCAAAACCCAGCACCCACATGAGTACACATCAGATGAAGCGCCTAGAGCCCGCCTTACCCCGTGATCTTCACAGAGTGGGTGCCATGCCGCCGGTAGCTCTCGGGCTTGCTGCTTGATACTGGGGTGTGCCGGTATACCCCGCTCTTGTACAGGAAGAAGTCCTCGTGCACCTCCATGATGGCTGCAAGGGAAACACATGGGTCAGAGGTCACTTGCCATGCTGGGTGGAATCACATCACAGAATTCCCATGGTTTCTCCAGATCTTTATGGAGGGTGATGAGCCTTTCTAGAAATGAGGGAGATGTCTGGATAGTCCGATTCCTCTCGGTCAAGCCTCGCTTGGAGTCTGACTGGCTTCATCAATTACCAGGATTCCTTTCAGAGCCAACAAGTTTTTGTTTTAATTCCCCATTTTCCTACAGACCTTTACACTCCTGGACATGAAGGTACCTGCGGCACAGTGCCCCTCTGGTGAGGCCCAATAGGGTTGGACATGTCTGGGGTTTCTGGTAGACTAGCAGTTTGGACAGCACTGCCCCCTATGAGGGCATTGCCAAGGATGACCTGCAGAGGCTGGTGCCAGTGTGTAAGAGGGCAGACTCTGCAAGCATCAATTTCAGGAGAAGCTACCCGTAGACATTCTGATTGCTTAAGAAGGGTGCCCCCAAGCTTTTGCACCCATCACGTGCTGCCTTTCTCAGATATGAAAAGCATTAATTCCAAGCGAGCACCAGCCTGGCCCCAGATGCCGTCAACCAATAAAAGTGGAGATTCCGGTGGTGCTTATTCTTCCGTTAAATCCAGCAACAGATCTTGAAATCTGAGGTCTGGGTGGGTGTTGGAACTGTTTCAGAATTCTAATTCCCAACACCTGCTGTTTGCATACTTTCAAATATATTCACTTTGAGAATACAAATAAAACGTATAATGATTCCAGCTGACCCATCGTAGGACAACTCTCCATGTATGCTTATTCGTAAAAGCTATGAGAAATTAGAATTGAAGTCACAATGTATCAAAGGGTCACATCTGTTGCCACGTCATGATTTCACATCTGGAATTCCATCTAAAGAGGACACTTTAGCCCAAATGATGAGTTGCAGCTATGGAGTTCCCTCAAGGTTTAGGGAGCTATCCTGGTGTGAGACTCCATTAAAATCGCTGTGAAAATGGGAGGTGTTCTGGTGTGTGACTCTGTTGAAATCTATGGGACAATGGGAGCTTTCTTCGCGTGAAACACATTAACTCTTAACTGCGGGAGTGGGCGGAGCCTACAAGGATTCCACATGGGAATTCAGGGTGAGAGCATGCTGACTCTCAGCACTCAAAGGGTTAAAGACAACAGCAGCTATCTCTCAACTTCCAGAATGTTCGAAATGCTGAGGAGACTCACCTTGCACGGGCCCATTCTCCATCACCTCCTTCATAATGTCTTTTTCCTGTAAAGAAACACATTTGTTTGTGAGAAGAGAGGTTTATCACCCAGGCAGCCATGTATTCTGATGTCTGATTGGCTATTCCCTTTGTAGGTTATCAGGTATGCGAGGGGCAGCCTCGTTGGGCCCTGGATCAGGCATGTGTTGTACATGCTTGCATTGTTAGAGGGATATTCTGGTCATGCCTAGTAGGGACAGTCTGGCTCGAACTCTATGGTTGCCTTGAGCATTTTGCATACCTTGCCTGAGAGGAGAGACTGGTTGGGCTTTCGATTACTAATGTCTGTTTGGTAGAAGTGCTAGAGGGACAGGCTGGTTGGGCCTTCAATTACTCATGTCTGATTACTATAGGGATAGGCTGTTTGGGCCTTAGATTACTCATGTCTGATTGGTAGAAGGGCTAGAGGGATAGACTGGCCGGGCATTTCGAAACTCATGTGTGATTGGTAGAAGGGCTATAGGGATAGGCTGGTTGATCCTAAGATTAGATTAACCATGTCTGATTGGTAGAAGGATCATAAGGACAGGCCAGTTGAATCTTCGATTACTCATATCAGATTCGTAGAAGGACGAGAAGGACAGGCTGGTTGAGCTTTAGATTACTCATGTCTGATTGGTAGAAGGGCTAGAGGGATAGATGGTCGGGCCTTTGGTAACTCATGTGTGATTGATAGAAGGGCTATAGGGATAGGCTGGTTGAGCCTTCAATTACTCATGTCGGATTGGTAGAAAGGCTAGAAGGACAGGCCAGTTGAGCTGTAGCTTACTCATATCTGATTGGTAGAAGGGATATAGGGCTGGCCGGTTGGTCCTATGATTAGTCAAGTCTGATTGGTAGATGGGCTAAAGGGACAGGCCAGTTGGGCCTTCGATTACTCATGTCTAATTGGTAGAAGGTCTTTAGGGACAGGCAGCTTGGGCCTTTCATTTCTCATATCTGATTGGTGGAAGGGATAGAGGGACAGGCCATTTGGACCTTTGGTGCCACATGCCCGATTGGTGACAGGACTAGAAGGACAGGCTGGTTGAGGCACAGCTTACAGCTAGAGGGGCAGGCCAGTTTGGCCTTCGATTACTCATGTCTAATTGGTAGAAGGTCTACCAATGACACCTCGCCCATTTTCAGGCTACCCTCGGCCTCCTCCTCCCCGTCCCTCATCTCTGACAGTCTGTCTGCTATTCAGCAGTGGTGTGCCGCCACTCTGCCTTAATGCCAGCAAGACTGAGATTCTCCTCATCGGCACACCCGCTCCCTCCTTCCCAGTTGCTCTCTGGCCGGCCTCTCTTGGCCCTCTTCCTGCTCCCACCTTTGAGGCTAAAAACCTCCGGGTCATCTTCGAATCCACACTCTCCTTCTCTCCTCAAATCTCTGACGTCTCTAAGAAGTTACACTACCAACTGCACCTCCTCAGAAGTATTCTTCCTTTCCTCTCCTTCCCCCAGAAGCTCACTGTCTCCAGAGTTCTGGTTCCCACTAGACTAGACTATTGCAACAGCCTCTTTCTAAATCTGCCTGCTTCTACTCTCTGCCCTTTGCAACTTATCCAGAACAGGACTGCGAGACTTGTCCTTGGCCTCAAGTCCAGAGATCGTATCTCTCCAGGACTGAAATCTCTGCACTGGCTCCCAGTGGCTGCAAGGATTAAGTTCAAAACCCTCTGCATCGTCCACAAGACCTTCTGGGGCCATGGTCCTCAATACCTTCAATTCTCTCATCCAAAATATCTTCCTTCTCGAGCTGTCCACTCATCCACCTCCAACTCCCTCAGGGTCAGTTGCTTCTCCAAGCAACGAGTTGGTGGTAGATCTCTTTCTTCGACTGGGGCCTCCCTCTCCAACAGCCTCCCTGCCTCCCTCAAACTCGAGGAGAACCATCTCCGGAAGCACCTCAAAACCTTTCTCTTTGCTTCCGCCTTTTCTCCCCCTCTCCTCTGCTGACCTCCTGGCTTACCTGAACTGCCCCACCCGGCACACACATGCACTGCCCACCTGGCAACGCCCGTACTAGGGGACTGTTTCTGTATCGCTACAGTCCCCCTACCAGCTCTTGACACCCGATGTATGCACTTACCATTGCCACTTGTTGGCCGTACTTATTATTGTTATCATCTTCTCATGTACTGCACTGTCCCTGCCCCTTCCCATGCACTTGCGCGATCTGAATGACACCTGGCCTAGTAGGATCGCTGTCCAACCTCCCTTTGTTCCCCTCCCTGCCTCGTCGCGCCTTGAAACACTTGTGTATAGGCGCGTTATAAATGCCATATCATATCATATCATATCATATAGGGACAGGCAGGTTGGGCCTTACCTTTCTCATGTCTGATCGGTAGAAGGGATAGGCAGGCCATTTGGACCTTTGGTGCCTTATGTCAGATTGGTAAAAGGACTAGAATTACAGGCTGGTTGAGGCATAGATTACAGCTAGAGGGACAGGCCAGTTTGGCTTTCGATTACTCATGTCTGATTGGTAGAAGGGCTATACGGACAGACTGGTTGCGTTCGGCTTGTATGTTAGAATTCCTGTGAGAGAGGCCGTCTCTGTGGTAAAATGCATGGAATAAAAGACAGGAGGGAAAGACGGGGGGGGCATCTTGGAATTTCTGTTGCATGCCTTAGAGAGCGAAGGGGCTTTTCGGGCTCGCCCCTATGTGATGATAACATACAAGTATCTACAGTTGCCAATGTTAGTCGATGACCAAAGCAGTGGAAATATATATATCTTGTTTTAAATTGAGAAAATGTGCAATAAATGTTTCCTAAAGCGTACAACCGACATGTGTGTTTAAATTCCAAACTCCATGACAACAACCACTGCCACCTCTACCCACAAAGCCTGGGAGACCTTTACACCTGCCCGCCCATCAATCTATCACCCACAACTGCAATAAAAGTGTGTAGGTGTAGTCTGGGAGGAGGGAGTCACATCCTGCAAGACTTTATTCACACAGAAAAGCTAGCAATTCAATAAATATCTCTGAAATGTACACGCCTAGGGTTCTGGAGAAACACAAACATAAGGTCTGTGGAGGAGACATGTGGTTGGGAAAGTGGTCTTCGAACCGACCAATGCCATCAGATTCAACCTAAACCTTGAGTCCACCCTCTGAATCCCTCCCAACCCCCTTCTGCAAAATATCAATACCCTATGAATTTGGGGGTCTATTCTTTTCCCAGGAAATGAAACCAAACCCCACATGATTTCAATAACATTTTAGTTTATGCTTACATGTTTTAATACCTCGATAACATGTGTTTCTCGTCTGAAATCAACAGTAACGTGTTTCAAAGTCCCAAGTAACCTTTTGCCTTATTCATTAAAGACTGATGGAGACACGTTTATACGTTTTAAATCAGTAGGGATTGTGTGAGAGGTTTTCCTGTTTCTTCTGAGGGAAAAATAGTTTAGCTACAGTTTTTGCATAAATTGTTGCTCTAAATTTCAGTTTGGGCAACAAATGTATTGCTAAAGTAGCATAGCAAACACGAGGATAGCTCAGGAGAAACGTGCTCGCCTTGAACGACGCAAAGCAATACTGGTTCGATCACCAGGTCCTCTCTTAGAAACCTCTGGGGATAAAACGTGTTGTATACAATTAACAATTTGCAACTTCTAAAACATGCAAACTTTTCCAGTGATAAGAATGCCCAGAGGGGATGAAAATCTGCTCCCATCTAATATTGTTCCTTGAGATGTGGCGGCACAACTTGGAAGCGGAGCGGAAGACCTTGCAGAGGGGAGAAGCCTCCTTTCTTTCAGTCCACTTCAGCCCACCCTCATCCCTCTCCCCCATCCCACCAGTGGTCACTTACATCGATGGCCAGCCGGTAGGCCGGCGTGGATTGGTAGATCTCGTTGGCTTGGATGTAGTTGTTGGGACACCGGGCTGTGGCTTGCCTCTTGCCTCGCCCCGTGGGCCGGCTGTGCATCATGCATGGACTGCTGGTCGGGGGACTCTGCTTCTCCTGGCTGCTGAATGGGTAGCATGCATCGGTCACCACCCTACGGAAGGAAGTAGAGAGACATGATTGCAGGTGGCGTGTCACCTGGGCCGCACATAGCCTTGAGGGATGGGCGGACTTCCTTGTACTTCTGGAAAATATCTGCAAAGACACTTTAGTCCACCCTCAAAAATGAGCCCCTGAGCCTGCCCTGGACATTCATTCAACTGTTTAACCTGCAGAGCACACATGCATCACCCCAACAGCTAACCAACCCCCTGATGTAACTTTCTCTATGGAAGTTGGGTTGGCAGGTGGCATAGTGGCCAGGATGGCATAGTGCCAATGTTCTATGTGTGTAGGGGGAGGTGTCTATCAGCTCTGTCCCATTGGGTACATTCTGAGGCTCATGGGACATACCAAGACGCAGGGGTGTTGCTAGGTCTGGAAAAGATCTCAGGCTAGGCTAATGTTTGGACCGTCTGGACTCGAGACTAGTTAGCCTTTTGGTTGTGGCCCCAATCTTCTATCCAGGTCTACAACCAAAAGACCCAGGGCTATAGCCCCCTCAGCGCCCCTTAGCAACGTCTCTACCAAGACGTAAGTGACGCATAGAAAGTTCCAGATAGACCCGTCTTTGGGGTATCAGGACTGAGCAGCAGTCTGAAGGACCTGTCATTTCTTGATGCAGATTGGGAACATTCCTGCACAACCGGAGATCCACACAACATCTCAGCACAAGGGCGCAACAACATCTACATTTTGGAGGGGCAAACTGGTGATTGGAGGCGCCACTTTAGAAAGTGGGTGCGGTAACCTTGAAGAATCCGCCCCCACTGTTCTACCCCCAAGGTCCAGCGTGGGGACCAAATGTCAAGTAGTACTTTTTAAAGCGCAACATGCAGAGGGGCGATGGAAGCCTTTCTTGAAAGTAGAGGCTTTAAAGTTTTACTGCGTTTGTTCAAGTACATTTTTTCTGCACAAAAACAGAAAAATGTCAACTCTTTCAGTTTCCGGAAAGGCTTCCCTCACCTCTCTGCCTAACAAAATGCAAGTGCACACATCCAGGGGTGCACCTAGGCAAGAATTCTGGCGGGGGCTAACCCTTCAAATGTTGGGAGAGTCACTAACTTCAGAGACAGTGGCGAGGGGGGCACGCCTACTTTTATGGGGGCATCTAACTTCTTTACGCATTATAATGAGACTATTTTGGTGAAGTTTCAATGTTGCAAGCAGTTAACTCTCTTCTTCATGTCTAAAACCACGCACTTAAGGACTGCTGTGAGAATGAGCAACTGCATGTCCCCACTTCCCTTCCAATCGCTCCCCTGGCATGCAACTAACCAACATCACAATTTCAATTGCATAACAATGTCTGCATAGGAATGCAGGTGCTAACAATGAAATGCTTTACGTTAGTAATTTCTGAGCCTTTGTTAACAGTGAAACCCAGGCGGCATTTAACCTCTTTGTCCTGTTCTGTCCAGCCAGGCCTCTGTAGGTCAGCCAGCTCGAGTCCGATCTGCTCAATGGTGTTGCACCCCTACCTCAGCCCCACTCATACTCTCCTCCAGGGCTTAGGCCAAATGGACACTAGATCAATTGGGGCTGCAAGATCGCATGCTCTGGGAAGCAACACGATGAAGGCTGTCAAACTAATGCAGGAGACTCTCCGGACATCTGCAAGAGGGGAACACCGACTCTACTCCAGTGCACCTGTAACAGGCCACTTCCTGTGCGTCACTTCCTGCCTCTACAGATCACGCGCACAGGGGTATTCCAAAGACAGAGGAATCCAGGATCTCTCCTGAGCCCCGCCCCTTTTCTCAAAAGGATCCCTTGGATTGGGAAAAGATTGACTTTCCTAGGGCCAGTGTGGTAAAGACTATCCGGGAAGGGGCTTGCTTTGAGTCGAGCTCCTAGGGTGCAGGGACTCGTTAGGGAGGTGTTCCTGCTTAAATCTCGGTGACTGAGGAAAATCAGGAGCATTGGTCACGTGTCTTACGGTAACCAATGAGTGTGACAGGATTCTTCCTGGTCCTGATACAGTGCTTCTCAGGCTAAACAGCTGTAGTCGACTGGGAGGCATGTTTGCGAAGGCAGCTATAGGACCAGAGGCACGCGGGTGTGATAGATAGAGGTATCATGTTTGGGAGTTTGTCCTTCACCTGGTGTCTGCCAGCTTACCCTCTGCGGCGCAGGTACCACCAGGCCCCGTCCACCCTGCCGCCGTGGCAGCCATGCTGGTTGCGGGTGTCGCAGGAGAGCAGGTTCTGTGGCGACAGCGCCGGGGTCATGTGACCCATGGAGTGGATGGAGATCCGGTCTGACGCCACCGCTGCCAGAGAAGAGAGGAGAGGCTCGTTAAAAGCAGGAAGGAATGTGCAGGGGAGTGGCGTGCCCTTCCCTTGAGTGACAGCACAGGGAGGGTGTGCTCTATGCAGGGCGTGGAGCAGGTGGGGGTATGTTATATGTCTTCTAGGGAGCAGCAGCAGAGCATGTGAAATGGAGCCAATGCTTGCTCTTTACGCACGTGTTTGTGTGTCCATGGAATGTTGTGTGTGTACACGTGGACGAGTGCTGTATTTGCAGAAGTATATGCATTTGGTCTGTATGAGCTTGTACACTTTGTGTAGTTGGTGTTTTGCGTGTTCATTTTTTGTTGCGTCTGTGTGTGTTTCTGGTATGGGCTTTCTGTGTCTTATCTCTGGGTGTGTTTGTGGTTTTATTTAAATTTCTTTCATGGTGTCTGTTGCATCGTCTGTTTTCTCCAAATGTGCCATTTGCATGGTGTGTGTGTGTGCGTGCATGCACACGTGGAGGGGTGTGGAATAGGTACAACAGGCCTCATTACGAGTTGGGCGGTCTAGTAAAAATACAGCGGTAATACCGTTGCTACGGTATTACTGCACACGTTGACGGCTTCACCTCGAGCTATGAGCTTTTCTGCCCATTTTTGCCAGTATTACTGCAGCAGTAATGCCCCATAGAGTCCTACAGACTAAAAGAAAATAGGGAATTACACCTCCACTGCCACTTGTAATCCAGTGGTATTAACAGCAGACTAAGTGGCAGTAACAGTAATTGCATTTAGCGGTATTCTGGTGTATTTACTGCCAGCATACCACCCGACTCGTAATGACCCCTAACGTTTTAATGGATTGTGCGTAAGAATGTGCCTGCTTCATCTGTGAGTCAGAGGAAGGCTTGTCTCCCACAGATACCTCTGGGTTATGCAGGAGCTTGTGCACCAGGATTGAGATGGTGGTGGTCGCATGAGAAAGTTACCTGCGGTGGAGAAAGCCCAGGACCCTGCACAGTTCCCTTGGTCCAGCGGCTCATGGATCATTCCCGGCCACTTTTCTGCTGCGTTGAATGAGGCTGGAAGGACCTCATTGTTTCCAAGTTTCACCTGCAAACAAAAAAGATTTATCAAGCAAAGGTTTTGAAGCAGGAACGGACAAGCCCACACAGACCATGGAGAAATCCAACCCATGACTACACACTCTGCCGTACTGTGACAAGTCCACACATACCATGAAGAAATTCAAACCACAACTACGCACTCAGCCCTACTGTGCAAGTCCACACAGACCATGAAGAAATCCAACCCACAACTACGCACTCAGCCCTACTGTGCAAATCCACACAGACCATGAAGAAATCCAACCCACGACTACACACCCAACCTGAGAAGATGGAGTAATGAGGCTCAAGCCTCGGTATCCAATAATCACTGCCGATGGATACAATCTGTCAGCAAGAAAAAGAAAGACAGCAGGAATGGAGGGGCAGTGTTTGAGAAGCACAGGGAGAGCTGTCGAGGGTTTCCAAGACTGCAAGAGAGTCCTCATGACTTGTGAGGACAGACAGGATTAGGAGTGGGCCAGGAGAGGTAGATTCAACGTGCGAAGGGCAGTGGCAGGGCCTGGGAGGTCTGCAGGACTACAGGAGAATCCTCATGATGTGTGCAAGACTTGAAGGATTAGGAGTGGGCCTGAAGAACTACAGCCATTCTGGGAAGGGCACAGGCAGGCAGTGCTGGAGGGGGAGGTGGGGTGGGTCTGCCGGACTACAGGAGAATCCTCATGATGTGTGCGAGACTTGAAAGATTAGCAGTGGGCCTGAAGAGCTACAGCCATTCTGGGAAGGGCAATGGCAGGGCCTGGGAGTGTCTGCAGGACTACAGGAGAGTCCTCATGACGTGTGAGATATTGCAGGATAAGAAGTGGGCCTGAACAGCTAGCGCCAATATGGGAAGGTCAGTGGCACAGCTAGGCTGAATCCAGCAAGTATAGAGGGTATCCTTCAAGGACAGAGATGGCAGAGTAAGAAGGGGTTAGGCAGGTATCCATAAAAGGTACAGAGTGTCTAGTTGGACTAGGAGCTTTCCCAGTTGGCTAGGAGATGTTGGACCGGTCTAGGAGATCCTAGCAGGGATAGGTGTGGTCCCGGTGGACTAGGAGATGTTGAACTGGTCTAGGAGATTCTAGCTGGGAAGGTGTGGTTCCGGTGGGCTAGGAGAGGTTGGACCAGTCTAGGAGATCCTAGCAGGGATAGGTGTGGTCCCGGTGGGCTAGGAGATGTTGAACTGGTCTAGGAGATCCTAGCAGGGATAGGCATGGTCCCGGTGGTCTAGGAGATGTTGGACCGGTCTAGGAGATCCTAGCAGGGATAGGTGTGGTCCCGGTTGGCTAGGAGATGTTGAACTGGTCTAGGAGATCATAGCATGGATATGTGTGGTCCGGGTGGGCTAGAAGATGTTGAACCGGTCTAGGAGATCCTAGCTGGGAAGGTGTGGTCCTGGTGGGTTAGGAAATGTTGGACCGGTCTAGGAGATCATAGCAGGGATAGGTGTGGTCCCAGTGGGCTAGTAATTGGCAGCTGGGTTAGAAGTTGTTCAGGTGAAGAGAGTTTTGACTGCTAATATTTGTCCCAGTTGATGTGCTTAAAGCTCGTAAAAATTTTGTATTTTGTAATTGTTTTTTTTATAAAGCACAATCATAGCTTGTGAGCAACAGAGCATATATACCATTATAGTTGCCCCCCCTCAGACAGCAGGTGGTGGTGGCTGTGCATCTATAGTGGTTGAGCATGTGTTTCTATATCTGTTGCATGTATTTTATACACACACAAACACACACACAAACACACACACACACACACAGGAACCCATGGGAAAAAGGAGAATTGCTAAATCTGGAAATGTGCACAAAAGATCCAAAGTCACCCCGTACCTGTCCATGCACTCCACCACTTCCGCTGTGCCCCTCCCGCACCCCAGCTAGCCCATGTGAGCAGGCACCACCAACCACCATAAACTCTAAGACCACCATGGACTGGCACAGAAGCTCACCAACCCCTAAAACAGAGCAAGGAGAAGCCACAACACATGGATAGTCCCCAGAAAACACAGACACCTAAGGGGTAGCATTTATTCAGCACAGGAACCCCAGACACTTGCAGCAGAGGTCCAGCCTGAACATACACCCAAGACCCCAGGGAAATCTGCAACCTGCTCATGGTACACAACCTGGACCTCCTAGCCATTTCCAAAACTAGGCTACATGAAGCCTCTGGCCGAGCAATCTCCATAGCCTTACGCCAAGACTACAACTACCGCCAGGACTACCTACACACCAAAGGTGGCGCAGTTGCCCTCATTGCCAAGGAATCCCTTCTCATAAGACAGGTCAACAACTCCTTCGGAGGTAACAGTGATGTTCTGTGCCTCAAACTTACCACCTCCCCTAACTGCACCATCACAATACACATCGTTTTCCGCCCCTCCCACCCACATCCCTATGGCTGACTTCCATGAGAACCTCATACATATAAATCCATTCTACTAGGAGATCTGAACCTCGGATACAATGACCCAGAGGATTCAAAAGCCAATTCTCTCGCCCAAGCTCTAGACACCCTGGGGTTCAGACAAACAATCACAAACTCCACCCACTCTAAAATCTGCATCCTAGACTGGATAGTCGATCACAATTGCCCCCCATCCATCTACTCTAACGCGCCCTGCCCCTGGACAGACCACCATGTCATCCACTTCTCCATCCCCATGCCTACGAAACAAAAACCTCTCACCACCCCACTACTGCCTGCCTCAGCTCGGAGCTCACGGAAACTAACCGGAAAGGCTAATGCCCTATCTAGAAACTCCTGCTTTCAGACCTCCATTCTCCACTGACCCCACCATTCTAGCTGATCCATACAACTCTGCACTAAAGAATGCAGTCAATGCCACAGCCCCACTGCCAGCCAGGAAAGCTAAAATTGACAGACATGCCAATGCCTGGTTCACCCCAGAGCTACTGGCTCCATGAAACGCACTGCCCTCTCCACCTCGCAGACTAACCCACTTGAATCCACTAAATGAGAATTCAATAATCTCACAGCCTTTATCAACGTCTCCTTTGCTTCAGGACTGGTCCCTCCCAGACTTAAGGAAGCCTGGGTACGACCACTACTAAAAAAGACACTTGTCCCGGCCTCTCTCAACAGCTACAGACCCATAACCACAGTCCCCTTCCTTTTAAAAATCCTTGACAAAGCGGCTTACACCCAGGTCCAACAATTCCTCAAAACCAACCATATCCTAGGCCTATGTCAATCTGGTTTTCGCCCTGATCACAGCACAGAATCTGCTCTGCTAGACCTAAAAAAATAACTTGATGATATAAAGAATGCAGGCAAGTCTGCCCTACTCCTCCTCTTAGACTTATCGGCTGCATTTGATCTAGTGGACCACAATACTCCATGTCCTCACATCACCTCCTCAGCTCACTTCTCACCCAATGCCACAGCTTGGATCATCTCATTCCTGCAAGGAAGAGCCATGAGAGTGTTCTCAGAGTTGGCCTGTGCACCTCCCATAACCATCCACTGTGGAGTCCCTCAAGGTTCCTGTATCTCTCCCACTCTCTACAATATTTTCATCAAGCCTCTATTTGACATCCTAGACTTCTTTGGCATAGCTTACACTAACTATGCTTATGACACTGAAGTCCTATTCCCACTCTCCGGTAACTACGAAACAGACGCCAAGGCCCTTAACAAAGTCTACTCCACCATTCAGGCCTATATGGCAGCAAACCGTCTCTGCCTCAATGGCGACAAGACCAAAATACTCCTAGTTGGTTCCCAGGTAACCCTAAATAAACATACCAGCCAATACGCCACCTTCACTATTGACAACCCACAGATCCCTGTCTACCACTCGGTCTAAACTTTAGGATTGTACCTTAATGCCACCCTCTCCTTATCACGTCAAGTCAGCTCTGTGGCCTCCTCAGCTGCTACTACACCAAATTGATCAACGCAGCCAAACCATTCCTATCCACTAAGAATGGCCTCTCCATCGCCAGTGCCATAATAGGCTCAAGATTGGATACTGCAACATCCTCTTTGGTGGAACTGCATCAAAAACCTAATGAAACTGCAAATAATCCAAAACAATGCACTTCGCGCTGCTCTCAACATTCTCAAAAGAGAACAAATATCTATTGCCAGACGCAAAGCCCATTGGCTCCCTATCAAAGAATGCGTTCTATTTAAAACGCTTGCCATCACTCATAAGTGCATCACTGACACATCCCCCCTTACCTTTCCTCAAAAGTATTGAGAATGAGCTCCTCCAGGTGCACTAGGACACCATACTCCCACCGTCTCATCCTCCCTTGAGTCAATCGAGCTAAAGCAGGTGGTGCTAGCGTCCACTTCATTGCTGCCAGGCAATGCGATTCCTTTCCACTTACCCTCAGAAACGAACCCTCACAACCTCATTCCGCAAAGCACTCAAAACCTGGCTGTTTAACTAACCTCTGTACCCCGCTTTGTGCCTCACGACTACTTGTGTGTTAGTTGATGTGGTTGTCACTCATGTGAGGCAATGAGAGGCAATTCTGAATAGAAGTTCACTGGACTTAATCTTGTTAACCATTCAGGAACTCACGGTTAACCTTCATACCATCAATATAGAGATCAAAGAGATAGAAAAAGAGTTATCGAATTCATGCAAACTGAAGAAAGAAGAAATAGAGGAAATATTGGTGGACATTAATCTTAAATTGACGGAATATAGAACAGAGCTAGAAAACAAAAAAATTAGGAAATTCAAACGAGATACTTACGATTATGTGAATGATGAAGTATATACCTGGATGGAGAAATACGCTCCCACAGGCAGGAAACCACGACAGAACACCTCAAATACCCCAACTAGCTCAGATTCAGAAGCCAGTGACACTCGGCCAACAGAAGCAAGTCCACCAGCAACAAGCTCAGAACCATCAGACACTAGACCAGGACCATCAGTCAGAGGTGGTTTTTTAGGAAGAGGAAAAGAACCCGCAGGAGCAAAAGAAAAAGGTCGAGGAGGTCCACAGACACGCCTCCAACAAAGGAGAACCTAGTGACCAATTTATCATCTAGAGTTCTAACTACAACAGAGACAGATACACTACAGAAGGGATTGAGTTTTGTTCCTACGTTCGACACTTCATTATTTGGAACCAAGGTAGAACTATACAGATTGGTGAGGAAAATGAAATTTAAAGCCTTTTTTAGTGAAACAGAAATACCACAAGGCCCAGAAGAAGGGTCTCCTTACAAGGAATTCAAACAAAAAAGCAAATTTATACCACAGATCAACATACCTGCAGTGGAGGTTTTTGAGAGACAAGTCTTGAAAGACTTAAAGAAGATCAATTTCAAGAGCACAAAACATAAAAACTTAAAACCTCATGAATTCAAACTACTGAAGGATCTCTACAATAACAATCAGACCTGCGGATAAAGGGGGAGCATTAGTCATAATGGCCACGGAGGATTCTGACAAAGAATGTAAACGACAACTCGCAGATACCATCACATACAAAGAACTAGGCAATGATCCCACAATAAGAATCAAACAAAATCTGGAAACCTTATTGGATGAAGCAGAAGAGAATGGATGGATAAATCATCATACACACGAATTTTTGATGAATAGGAATCCACGCATCCCTAACCTATATATGTTGCTTAAAATTCACAAAGATCTCACTAATCCTCCCGGAAGACCCATAGTGGCTGGGGTGAACAGTGTATTGCAGCAAATCGGAAAATACATGGATTACTTTTTACAACCCCTCATCCAGAAGACTACAACGTACATTAATGACACAACCCATTTCCTGCAATTACTAGCAACAGTACCACATTCATCGTCACATATTCTGTTTACTGTCGACGTAAAGAATTTATATACGTCTATTTCTCATGACCTAGGAATTGAAGCAATAGAATGGTTACTTTTAAACACAGGGGAGATCGAAGCTAACAAGGAATTCATCATTATTCTATTATGATTTATTTCAACAAATTCCTACTTTAAATATAGGAACCAATTCTACATGCAAATAACAGGAACTGCTACGGGAGCCACGATGGCTCCCGCATACGCGAACACATTTATGCACAAATTGGAGTCAGACCATATACTAAGCCAGCAAAGATGGAAGGCACATTTGGCTATTTGGGTTCGTTTCATAGACGACATATTTGGAATTTGGACAGGTACTGAGACAGATCTATTGGAATTTTTCGCATACCTCAACACAATTAGTGAAAGAATTCAGTTCACCTTTGAGTTCTCTGAGTTCTCTAAAAAAAGCATTCATTTCCTTGACGTGAATGTGGAGTCCATGGAACGTGAATACAAAACTAATATATACACAAAGACAACGGATCGCAATAATCTGCTACATAGACTGAGTTTCCACGAACCTAACTTGATCAGGAACTTACCGTACAGTCAGATGCTTAGAGTGAAGCGCATTATCAGTGATCCGAGAGACTATGATAAAGAACTTCACGAAATGGGCGAAAAGTTCTTGAAACGTGGATACAAGGAGGAGGAAATTAGAAAAGCCAAACACAAGGAAGAGCAAAAAAAACAGGAATGAATTACTTACAGCTGCAAGGAAAGCGAAAACAGAACCATCGTTGGTATTCGTGACACGGTTTTCAACACAAAGTGGCCGCATCAAATCAATTATCAAAAAACATTGGCAAGTATTATCTTGCGATCAGAAGACCGAGGATCTTTTCAAAGAACCACCTATATTTGCTTACCAATGAAGCAGGAACTTCCGTGACAGTTTGGTACATACAAGACAACGCAAGAAACGACCTGAGACGAAACGTGTTGGAACGTTTCAGTGTCTACAATATAGTAACAGTAGCTATGAGCAAAAAGGATCAACTATCAACCATCCACATACAGGAAGAAAAATCATGCTGAAATCATTTGCAACTTGTGACACCACTAACATTATTTACGGTATTAAGTGTCCCTGTGGACAGTTTTATGTGGGACAGTCTCAAAGAAAAGCGAAACTTCGATGGAACGAGCATCGCTCGTGTATACGGAACAAGAATCTAAACTCTGCGGTCGCAAGACACTGGATCAAAGAGAGACATAACTTGACACAGATTCGATTCATGGTGCTGGAGGTTGTCTGGAGTAATGATCCTCATGAAAACATACAAAACAAATTAGACAGAAGGGAATGTTATTGGATTGAAACGCTGGGGTGTCTCACCCCGAGAGGAATGAATGAAGAGATAAACTGGGCATGTTTCTTATAAACATGCTAGTGTTTATGTAAAAGGATGGGGAGGGGAACACCAACATGGACTTATCTATTGTGGCTAAATGACAGTTGTGGATACATTAAAAGAAAAGCGGTGCAAGGATGAGACCTAGGCATTTTAGGTCCGACAACCAGATCCAGACATTTGGTTGCTACACACAATGCAATATACATGCCTGATAGAACATGCACAAGCTATCATCATTATTGTAAACTACACGTACAGAGTAACGTACATAACATTTTTGGGCGCAAGCATTACGGATAGTGCAGAATATCAGTCATCATTTAACTTCACCTGTTTACGTGATTTTGTATGTAAAAATGAATATTCAGTTTATGCTTAGTGTAACACACTCTTAACGAACATGTAGACAGAAGTTAGAATATAACTTAGCACGTCTGAGGCTTACGTAATGACATTGGTTAATAAGTAATCGTATGGGAAACATAAGCATATATGCAGCGGTATAATTGAATGTTATTACCCCCAACATCCCGTCTCCCCGTCTCTATGGGGACAGGGGACCCAAGGCGTTGCCACGCAGGCCATCAGCCAGGCGCGAGCGTACGCTCAATGGGGCAGTTACATTGATTTTTGTTTAATAGCATCACCGAGTCATTATAAGTCTCCATTGAAGCCTGCACGCAGCAATCGTTATTTGAAATACCTGACAGCAGTGCAGTATACGCCGGCACTTTTTCTGTATATTTATCGTCCGACTTTCTGGTTTCCATGGAAACACGGGACGCGTGACGACGTAGTACTGAATAGTGGTCAGGTGACCACGCACAACGTACGTGGTTACCTCAGCAACAACTTAGAAGCCATTTTTCACCTTTTTTGCTTGGAACGCAGCTCCCCGTGGACCAGCGTATATGCAACACAGGCAGAGCGCGAGTGAAGCATTAGACAGAAGCTCATCCAGACTTTTAAACAACACTACGGGTGAGTCTGTGCTCCACATTTAAGAAGAATTAGGTATAACGTTTGTATACATATAGAACAATGATTACAGTATACATCATTGTTAGTATTACTTTTCTTTAAATTTAGAATACAGACGGCTGAGTGCTGTACGTAAGAAGTTGTTCTTTAAAGAAGGGTGCTAGACACCACAGGAAAATGATTAAGGTAATGTTGAAAACATGATAGTCATGTATGGAATTTATTTTGGATTTAGAAATGAATGTGCGCAAACATGTACCTACTTTTACCTAACAAGGGCTCTATGTTGTTGTTATTTTCTTCTCCCCCACCATCTAATCTTCCATCTTTAACGAATTACCTTTACTGGGTATGTATGTTTTTCAATTATTCATTTTATACATTTGTTGATTTGTGTACTCAACTATGGTGAACTATGTGAATATTGGTTATTTACTCTCAAACTATTGATTGGAATTATAATCTTGTTTTGATTTGGAATTTTCACATGATGTGGATTGAAACATTTTCATTTATTCTCGTATTATAATTATGTAAGAATTTACAATAAGTGGTATGGTTAACGCCCTGAAGAAGGAGATACGCTCCAAAATGCATTGGCATTAAAACAACCGTACACAAAATGAAACAAGTCTGCTTCTTATTTAGCAAAACACCCAGCTGTTGATGCTCCTCAGATTCAGGATTATACTCTTGAACTTTTTCTAAAGTGGCTCTAAATACGATTTTAGATATCCATGAGCGATGAACTCTAAGCTTATTAAACAATAAAACAAAAACAATCTGAACAGTGAGCTCCAGAAGAGCTCCAACGGAGAGCGCCGGACTTAGCTGGATGTGTTCCTCCAACTTTTTCTCATAAGTTGTCAATCATGTTGTCACCCTACACCAAATGAATTAAGTACACCTCAGATGTTATGCCATGCACACTGTAACTCATTCTTATACCACTGTATCCAACTCTCTTACTGTCGTGATATCTTTAATACGCACTGTATTTAACCAAATCACTGTATACCATTGTATCCAATTCTCCTGTTTTATATCTCTAGCACTCATTGTATGTAACAAACTCACTTACCTTTGTTATATCTCTACATTCGTTTCATGCTCCACTGTAACTAAGGAGCCTACGGGAGGATAGCTCAGGCTAACGTTCTCCCCTCGGAAGCAAGACAACACGGAGCAACACAGGTTCAGTCGTCGGGTCTGCGCTTAGAAACCTCTGAGTATTAAGCGTGTTATAAATAACCTATCATATCATATCATACTGCCTGCTGCAACAGCGCCACGACGCCTGTGGGCTGTTTGTGCACTTTACACATGTTTAAAATAAATAAATAAAGTCCCCAAGACAACACAGCCAACTGAATGCCCCTGGGGTAACGCCAACCCGAGCGGGTGCCGAGAGATTCATGGGACAGGCTCTATCCATGGGAGAACCCCAAATGCTTCAGAGATGTATCGGTCAGTTCAAGCACCCCAAGGCTGCAGAGAGCACCCCTCACCAGGGCCAATGCTGAAAGGTCTATGAGGCGTCTCCTCAATAGCACTGATTACTCAGTCCACTGATGACACCCCTAAACAGTCCTCCGCTGTCCACGACACAGCACTGAAGGGGGCACTCTCACACAGTACTTTGTGATCCCTCGCACAAGCACTGAAGAGGTCACTATCACACAGTACTGTGCAGTCACTCAAACACTGTATAAATACATTGAGCCTTCTGGAATTTCTTTGGAGGCCATGAGAAAATATTGGGCGCCATTAGTGCAAAGCCACCGAGACTAAATATGACTCATGGCCAGGAACGCTCCGACCCCACACTCCGGGGAATTCGCCTCCCTCTTATCGGGACAACGAGAATCTCATTTCCATGAAAATATTTATGTTCCTTTCACTTTGTTTCCACAAATGGCAGCGCCGCGGGCGCCAAAGGAACTTTAAGAGAGCTGTTCCCAGTGAGGGAGCAGCGCCCCCTGACCCTCAGCCCTAGCCTACACTTTCTCTCTGCCAAACTGAAACCCCTACTCCTCTGGCCCTTCCCCATCACCCTCCCCACCTCAGTCGTCACCAATCCTCTTCTGCTTATGCCTCCACCGCAATCTCATTGTGTCCACCTTGCCCTCACTATGGCAATCAACCTTGCCCTCACTATGTCTCTCCACCTCGCCCAAACAATGCCTCACACTGTCTCTATGGCGCACTCACTATGTCTCTTCAGGTCAACTTCACAATGTCTTCACCTAGCCCTCACTATGTCTCTCCACCTCGCCCTCACTATGTCCCTCCACCTCACCCTCACTATGTCTCTTCACCTCGCCCTCACTATGTCTCTCCACCCCGCCCTCACTATGTCTCTCCACTGCGCCCTCACTATGTCTCTCCACCTCGCCCTCACTATGTCTCTCCACCTCGCTCTCACTATGTCTCTCCACCTCGCCCTCACTGTGTCTCCACCACACCCACACTATGTCTCCACCTAGCCCTCACTATGTTTCTCTACCTTGCCCTCACTATGTCTCTCCACTGCGCCCTCACTATGTCTCTCCACCTCGCTCTCACTATGTCTCTCCACCTCGCCCTCACTGTGTCTCTCCACCTCGCCCTCACTGTGTCTCCACACCTCGCCCTCACTGTGTCTCCACCTCGCCCTCACTATGTCTCTCCACCTCGCTCTCACTATGTCTCTCCACCTCGCCCTCACTGTGTCTCTCCACCTCGCCCTCACTGTGTCTCTCCACCTCGCTCTCACTATGTCTCTCCACCTCGCCCTCACTGTGTCTCTCCACCTCGCCCTCACTGTGTCTCTCCACCTCGCCCTCACTATGTCTCCACCTCGCCCTCACTATGTCTCCACCTAGCCCTCACTATGTTTCTCTACCTTGCCCTCATTATGTCGCCCCACCTGGCCCAAGCAATGTCTCCACTTCTCCCTTACTGTGTCTCCACCTTGTACACGCCATGTCCTCTTACCTTACACTCACTATGCATCTCCATCTCACCCTCATTATGTTTGCAACTCACTGTCCATATATCTCTACACCTTGCCTGTGCTAGGTCTCCACCTTGCCCTCAATATTTATCTCTGCTTCACCTTCTCAATCTCTGTCCACCACACCCTCACCATGTCTCCACCTTTGTCTCAATATGCCTCCCCACCTTGCCCTCATAATGTCTCAATCTCACCTTCACTGTGTCTCAATCTCGCCATCACTGTGTCTCCACCTTGCTCTATATATTTCCACCTCGCTGTTATTATGTATATCCCCACCTCGCTCTCGCTATATCTCCACCAGAGCCTCAATATGTCTCCACTACAGCCTCACTATCTCTCTACCTCAGCGGCACTATTTCTCCACCTCACCCTCACTATGTCTCTACCTCACCCTCACTATGTCTACACCTCACCCACACTATGTCTCTTCACCTCGCTCTCACTATATCGCCACCCAAGCCTCACTATGTCTCCACCTCACTCATACTATGTCTCCACCTCACCCTCACTATGTCTCCACCTCCCTCACCGTCACTATGTCTCAACCTCACCCACACTATGTCTCCCCCTCACCCTCACTATTTCTCCACCTCACCCTCACTATGTCTCTACCTCACCCACACTATGTCTCCACCTCACACTCACTATGTCTCCACCTCACCCTCACTATGCCACCACCTCACCCTCACTAGGTCTCCACCTCACCCACACTATGTCTCCACCTCACCCTCACTATGTCTCCACCTCACCCACACTATGTCTCCACCTCACCCTTAATATGTCTCCACCTCACCCTTACTATGTCTCCACCTCACCCACACTATGTCTCCACCTCACCCTCACTATGTCTCCACCTCACCCTCACTATGTCTCCACCTCACCCTTACTATGTCTCCATCGCACCCTCACTATGTCTACACCTCACCCACACTATGTCTCCACCTCGTCCTCACTATGTTTCCACCTCACCCTCAATATGTATCTCCATCTCGCCTTCACAATGTGTCCATCTCACCCACACTATATATCTCCACTTCGCCCTCACTTTGTCTCCACCTCACCCTCACTATGTCTCCACCTCATCCACACTATCTCTCTTCACCTCGCTCTCACTATATCCCCACCCCAGCCTCACTATGTCTCCACCTCACCCACACTATGTCTCCACCTCACTCTCACTATGTCTCCACGTCCCTCACCCTCACTATGCCTCAACCTCACCCACACTATGTCTCCCCCTCACCATCACTATTTCTCCACCTCACCCTCACTATGTCTCCACCTCACCCACACTATGTCTCCACCTCACCCTCGCTATGTCTCCACCTCACCCTCACTATGCCACCACCTCACCCTCACTATGTCTCCACCTCACCCACACTATGTCTCCACCTCACCCACACTATGTCTCCACCTCACCCTCACTATGTCTCCACCTCACCCTCAATATATCTGCATCTCGTTCTCAAAAGTAAAACTTCAAGTGCCTTTGGCAGACAGCTAATCTGCATGTGCACATATTCACGCTTCCGTACTTTGATGAAAGGTCTGCTTCCAGATTGGTCAGCACTTGACAGCCTGGTCAGCACTTGACAGCGCTCTCCCGGATATTTAGAAATCATAGGATTTCTGTGCAGCGGTATACGTTTTCTCTCTGAATCTGAGACATTTCCTCGTCAATTCTCTGCACGCTGCATGGTCCCTGCATAGGGTCTCCTCTAGTAAAGGTTATAAAATTCCCAAAATTTCACTTAAGGGCCTTAACCCTGATTTAAAGGTACACTTTCCCAACTTCAAGTTCCACTCCGAAACTGTTCCCAAGAGCGGGGCTCAAAGAATGGCTATGGAAAGGTCTGTGTGCTGTGAGCAACTGAATGGAAAGGCCTATGTGCTATGAGAAACTGCATGGAAAGGCCCATGGGCTAAGGGAAACTGCATGGAAAGGCCTATGTGCTGTGAGAAACTGCATGGAAAGGCCTATGGGCTAAGAGAAACTGCATGGAAAGCCTATGTGCTGTGAGAAACTGCATGGAAAGGCCTATGGGCTATGAGAAACTGCACGGAAAGGCCTATGGGCTATGAGAAACTGCATGAGAAGGCCTATGGGCTAAGAGAAACTGCATGGAAAGGCCTATGTGCTGTGAGAAACTGCATGGAAAGGCCTATGTGCTATGAGAAACTGCATGGAAAGGCCTATGGGCTATGAGAAACTGCACGGAAAGGCCTATGTGCTATGAGAAACTGCATGGAAAGGCCTATGGGCTATGATAAACTGCATGAGAAGGCCTATGTGCTGTGAGAAACTGCATGGAAAGGCCTATGTGCTATGAGAAACTGCATGGAAAGGCCTATGGGCTATGAGAAACTGCATGGAAAGGCCTATGGGCTAAGAGAAACTGCATGGAAAGCCTATGTGCTGTGAGAAACTGCACGGAAAGGCCTATGGGCTATGAGAAACTGCATGAGAAGGCCTATGGGCTAAGAGAAACTGCATGGAAAGGCCTATGTGCTGTGAGAAACTGCATGGAAAGGCCTATGTGCTATGAGAAACTGCATGGAAAGGCCTATGGGCTATGAGAAACTGCACGGAAAGGCCTATGTGCTATGAGAAACTGCATGGAAAGGCCTATGGGCTATGATAAACTGCATGAGAAGGCCTATGTGCTGTGAGAAACTGCACGGAAAGGCCTATGGGCTAAGAGAAACTGCATGGAAAGGCCTATGGGCTATGATAAACTGCATGAGAAGGCCTATGTGGTATGAGAAACTGCATGGAAAGGCCTATGGGCTATGATAAACTGCATGAGAAGGCCTATGTGCTGTGAGAAACTGCACGGAAAGGCCTATGGGCTAAGAGAAACTGCACGGAAAGGCCTATGGGCTAAGAGAAACTGCATGGAAAGGCCTATGGGCTATGATAAACTGCATGAGAAGGCCTATGTGGTATGAGAAACTGCATGGAGTCGTGGATAATTGACCTGAGTGCTTATAGCGTTAGAAATCAGATCTATGTTCTTTTTTATGGTGAACTGTGCTACTTATACATGTCCTCTTGTAGTGTCAGATTGCTAGAAGTAAACTAAGTGACCTTATAGAGCGCCCACCTGCCAATAATGCTGGCCTCGCTGTGCATGGGGAGGCGTTAGTGGGACAGACAGCAAGCCAGGTGCAGAAACCTGCGGTGTTGATGAGTGCATGGGGAAGGTTTAGTGGGATAGACAGGAAGTCAGATACAGAACCCTGCGGTGTTGATGAGTGCATGGGGAAGGGTTAGTGAGTTACACAGGAAGTGAGGTGCAGAAACCAGCAGTGTTGATGAGTGCAATGGGAGGGGTTAGTGGGACAGACAGGAAGTCAGGTGCAGAAACATGTGGAGGCGTTAAAGGGACAGACATGGGGAGGCGTTAGTGGGATAGACAGCAAGCCAGGTGCAGAAACCTGCAGTGTTGATGAGTGCAGGTGTTGGCGTTGCACTTGGACAGTCGATGCAGAAGGATGCACGTTTCTGGCCAAGGATGACACTAAATCTTACTGTGATGATTTCATCAGTGCTGAGGGATCAGTAGGTAGGACAATATGGCAGGCTAGGGACAATATGTATAGGGACGGGGGTTCAAGTGGGGAGGATAGAAGGTCTGGCTCCCATACACATATTGCCTATATATCTGCAATTTCCCGCCCACAAGCTGTCATAGATCCAAGAAAATGACATCACTACCGCAACTTTAATAATGTATTAATGTTGGTTTGTGATGTCACAACGCCAGCGGCATGAGCAAGCACGGGGCAGCTACCACGGCGGCACATAAGGATTTTCAGATTCATTTCCTGTGACACTTTGGCGCCATTAACTGATACGGGAGTGAGAATGGTAGTAAGCTGATTGTGTGCATGAATGGTAGTGTGCTGATTGTGTGCATGAATGGTAGTGTGCTGATTATGTGCATGAATGGTAGTGAGCTGATTGTGTGCATGAATGGTAGTGTGCTGGTAGTGCGCTGATTGTGTGCATGAATGGTAGTGAGCTGATTGTGTACACACGTGAGAAACATCCATCTGCAAGTTATTATGTATTTGAAATCACAAAATGTTTTTAGAAGAATTTTAGTGTATACTCTTTTTTGCAAAACATTACAATCTTTAGGTTGATCATATCTATCAATGACTACTCAATCTCTTACATTAAATTAAGCAAGAGGCCAGGTAGTCGGAGGGATCACACTGGGGGACCATGTCTTATATATACATTCTAAAATACCCCTCACTGTGCGCAGAAAGAATATTGCAAGTCACCTCAAAGTTTTGTGATCTTTTAAAGGAACTTTGCCTTCAACCTCGATCCTCTATTTGGTTACGGAATTCCGCAGAGACTTGCAAAATCACCGGAACGTACGGTGGGGGTATTTGAGTATGATATACTGTACCAGCTCACCACCACAGCAGTCTCAAAGCACATACATCTTTTCCGAGTTAAGGTGCATTAAGCCCCGCCCAGGGGAGCAGAACCCTAGCATGTTTAGGGTGCATTGATCCGAAAATGGTGTAATACAGGAAAAGAGGGGTGCATAGATGACGTCTATAACACACATTGCCATCAGCATTGGGGTGCCAAATTAGGGCAAAGAATAAATAGGGATTTGTACATCCTATGTTCACAATACCCTTCTCCCCAAAGGTTCACACTTGGTTTGTAAAATGTGTACCTTGGTGTTTTTTCATATCACGGTAGCTCTCTTATATGTATTGGCTCTTTAACAGGATACTATCGATATTATAATCCACTCCTTTAAAAGTAATCTCAGAGTCTACTTGGATGCAGTTATGGCATTTGTTATGTAATGAAGTACAGCCCTGAAGAAGAGCAAAGTTCGAAACACGTGTCGGCTGGCTACTTGTTTTTCAAATGGTTGCATCAACTTGAAATTATCCAATACACTATGATATATATTTCTTTGCACTAGTGTATAACTACTGCTTCTTTGGTGTGTGGCGCGACTTGAGATTTGATGTGTTTTAGATATCAGTTGTATGCAGCGCTCTGACACCCGGCAAGATGACGTTGGCACTGCCCCAGCACCCTCGCGGGCGCCTGCCTCACCCTGGCCAAGTCAGGGTTATGCACCGTGGAGTAAGAGGAAAAGGTGGCGGCTGAAGGCGAGCCTCTCACAATATGTGCTCAGAGATTCCTCCCCGGGGGTGGCGGGCTGGATTTCCTGAAGGAAGTGGAGAGACAAGGCGCAGACGTGTCTATCGCGCAGACGGCTTTGTGCGCCTTCCAGCGCCGCGTGGCAGACTCCGCTTGGCCTGCAGGAAAGCTACGTGCTCACACACCCTGGATGTTTCCATACCCCAGCCACCTCCGCCAGGGCAGAAGGTGCAGTGAGTAGCAGCGAGGAAAGCCTTTGAAGTGCTCCTCCAGAATAGGGTAGCCATCTTTTCAAAATGGAAGCTTATCAGAGGTGGCACCGAGTGTGAATGCTTCCATACCGTGTCATTGCACCGGCAGACGGTATTTTTACACATGCACTGCACAAAAAATGTATAACTGTAGGACATTTTGCATGCAGTTTAGAGACCCCGTTAGAGATCTGTCTACGCCCCCTGGGGTAAAAGACATGCAAGCCTCCTAATGTTCATATGCGCCCACCCTCTGGAACTCGATCCCGATGTCGGCTCGGAATAACCCCACAATTCGCCAGTTTCTCAAATCTCTCAAAACATGGCTCTTTCAACAACACCTGACCAAGGACTAAATCCAATGGATGCACAAACCGACGCACAGACCTCACAGTACCGTGCTACTGTTAAAAGATGGCAGCCCAAAAGCCGGCTACTCAGACTCTGTACAGCGCTCTGCTGCTCTCAAGCTAGGTCTGCGCTTTAAACAATAAACAGATAAATAAAAATAAATATGTATACACCCCAACAGAACTACAGAAGTGACTTCAGTGAAAAGGGCCTCGCGCCACCAATCTGTGAGACTTAACGTCACATGGGGAAGTGACATTACAAGAAATTGCGATAAGTGTGCATAGAGACAGATAACTGTAATTCATGAATGGCACCATTATTAGTTTTGGCTATTAGGTGGCATTTATAAGCCAAATCAATTGCCTTACAGCACAGCTAGGAGAAAGGGCATACGAGGAGGGACACAAAGCTTGTAGGTGTTGTTTGGTTATTTAACCACCTGTTGATGGCCCATGGCCTTGCTAATCCCTATGGCCATTCACACCCAGTTCCTGCCTCTGCCCATCAAAAACACCTTCTCATGGGAACTCTTTGTGTTTGCCTAAATCAAGCCTTACCATCCAACATTTCACGTGAAGTGCCTGCAAGTGTTTTTCCAAAGCATTCTTCTGAGATTGAATGACTTAATTGGGGCTGTACGTGTTCTACTGGTGCAATATAAATGGTAACAGGTCTGCCTTAAGCACTCGATTTATAAGCACTATGCATGATCTTTACTGAAATCCTCTTTAAAACAATCATTGGCTTGTATATAAGTAGGCATTTGCCAGGCACTGATATTAGATGCCCAGGTACTTGCAACATGTTGCAGCTGCTACCATCAATGGACAGTTAATATCACTCCGGCAGAACCTGGTAAATGCATACGCAAAAGCCAAAACTGCTGGTATTGCCAATGCTTGTTATGCATGAAGGAATTCTATATTCAAGTAAACTATGAGTAAAGCTTTTTTATATAATTACACTAGCAGACAAACATTAAAACACTGATCCAGTAGGTCTCTGTTCTTATTTGCTTATCGCTTGATCTGCTTTGCACCCTGAAGTAAACTGCACTGAGAATGGACGTGCGTGGCTGGCTGACATACCCCAGAGGAGACGTTGGGGGATACGAGAGTTGGTGTGTTGCTGCATACTGGAACCTTCTTTGCTCTCTCTGCACCTGTCGCCTCAAAGTTCATTGCAGTGCAAATATCTTGGAAACTGTGATGACCAGGACCTGGAAGTTTTGTTTCTCGTGTCGGGACCGGTCCTTCTACAACCACATTGATGTTTCGCTCATTTCAGGCAACGGTCTCATGTGGGAAGGGGATGAAATCCGGGGAAAGGGGTGGGGTGTCCAAATGTCATGTAGCCAGTAATGTTCAGAGGGTCTTAACAGGTAACTATGCAAAATTTGGTGCAGATTGGTGGAATGTTGTGGAATTGTTCAAGGAACAATGCTTCGCCAATCCATAAACCCACAAACAAAGTTTGACTTGTGCTAAAATCTGGGGAATGGGATGGGGTGCCCAAATGTCATGTAGCCAGTAATGTCTGGAGGGTACTAGCAGGTAACTATGCAAAATCTGGTGCACATTGGTTAAACGGTGTGGAATTGTATATGGAACAATGCTTAGCCAAGCCATAAACCCACAGACAAATTTTGACTTGTGTTGAAAGCTGAGGAACGGTTTGGACTGTCCACATTTAATCTAGCAAATAATATCCACAGGGTCCTAACAGGTAACTATGCAAAATGTGGTGCAGATTGGTGAAACGGGGTGGAATTGTATAAGGAACAACGCTTTGCCAAACCACAAACCCACAAACAAATTTTGAATTGTGCTGAATTCCGGGGAACGTGGTGGGGTGTCCAAATGTCATGTAGCCAGTAATGTTCACAGGGTACTAACAGGTAACTATGCAAAATGTGGTGCAGATTGGTGAAACGGTGTGGAATTGTATAAGGAACAACTCTTTGGCAAACCACAAACCCACAAATTGTGAATTGTGCTGAAATCTGGGGAACGTTGTGGGGTGTTCAAATGTCATGTAGCTAGTAATGTCCGGAGGTTACTAACAGGTAACTATGCAAAATGTGGTGCAGATTGTTGAAACAGTGTGGAATTGTATAAGGAACAACACTTTGCTACAAACCCACAAATCAACAAATGTTGACTTTCGCTGAAATCTGTGTAAAAGGGTGGGGTGACAAAATATCATGTAGCCAGTAATGTCTGCAGGGTTTGAACAGGCAACTATGCAAAATCTGTTGCCGATTGGTGAAATGGTGTGGAATTCTATAGGGAACAACGCTTCGCCACAAATCCAGCCACAAACACATTTTGACTTTTATATATATAGATATAATAATATAATGAGTTTGGCTATTAACTGAAGCACCTGAAACTCAGTGAGATTAAAGGATTTGCCAAGGATCACACACTTTGGTTAAGTGTTGAAACAGGGGTGTGAGCTATTTCAGCACTTGACCACAAATCTTCCCAGAATGGTTGATATAAATATTTATTAAGGTTTTGGTTTGGACTTCATGTACATAAATAATGTTTAATAGCAATGCTTCGAAAAAAGAACACACATTACATAATAAACAAGTCTTTTATAGTGAGCTAACCCTACACTATGTAAATTGTCGTAGAAACATGGTGAGCAAAAAGAGTATGGCTTTAGTTTCAATGTCCTCATCCTGCATGGATGGACACAGTAGCACCAGGCAACTTAATAGCAGCCTAAAGCAAGCTCCCTTGGGTTTGAAAAGTATAGTCATTATCTCACATGTCATGGAGGCACTATGCACACTCCCATTTCTCATCCACCCTTCATATTTCTAAAGGAGAAAAGTCCTGCTAATATTCGAACTCCCATCAGTGTCTAATTGCTCCCATTATAATGCTTCGTTGAAACAGACTTCGATCATGCCCGAAGCAAACTTGAGACTTTCTCCCATCCCGGAGAGGGTGTGTTTGGGGCACCAGACACAACTTGTCATTTCGGGACAGTCCCCCAAAATACGGGATGGTTGGCTACCCTTCTCCAGACGGAGACATACAAGCAAACAAAAAACAGTGAGGGTGACTGTCACACTGAGCTCATAGTGCGAAGACACATTAGCAGTGAGAGGCTCTGGGAGGAGGCGCTATGAGCTGCAAAGCACCGTGGGAATGGAGGCGAGTCATCTCCAGGCTCGGAGCACCTGCAGTCAAAGTTTTTCTATCATCCCACTTGAGTACTCTTGCTGGGAAGCAATCGCATTGTACCTATCGCAGGTACTTCAGCAGAGATTTGAGCAAGGGGTGTTGCTAGCGGGGTGGGGGAGGCGCTGAGGGGGCTATAGCCTTTTGGTTGTAGCCCTGGATAGAAGCTCAGGAGCTACAACTAAAAGGCTAGCTAGTCCCGAGTGCCGGCAGTCCCCACATTAGAGTAGCCCCGGATATTTTCCAGACCTAGCAACAACTCTGAGCAAGAACTCACATGTAGACCTCCTAGAGGGAGTGATAAGGATAACCTGAGAAGCAAGGAGGGGTAGCTCTACTGAGGGTAACACCGCTTTAGCATCAGAAAAAGCACACAGAGAAACGTCGTGAGGAACAGATATGGTTACACTAATGGGCATTTCAATTGATTATGCCACTGCCGTGCCATTTCTGGGAGAATAGCACACTGCACACGCTGTTCTGTGTTATTCAGGCAGTATGGCAATTTCCCAGGAACAGTATGGCAAATTAGCACAGTGGCAAGGGAGCATCCCCGGGCTGTTAGGTGATAACTGGACAAGACATGCATCTATTTGCCCATAGCTCATTTTAAACTGGCTGCCTAGGGTGACTCAAACAATGTGTGCAGTTCTGGCGCAGTGTGTATACAGAAAGCATGTGCACCTTTCTCTCTTTTGTCTAATATAGGCCGTTAGAGCTCTGAACTATATTTTAGGGTGCATATGTTTGCTGGGTTTAGCTTGTTTCCATGCAGAAGTGTTCTGCGACCACATATCTCAAAATCTAGCGTCTGCACTTAGCGCCTATCTTATGTGAGTGAGTTCAAAAGTTTATCCAAGACTAGCTTTCACCCACAGATAAATTGACTAATAGAACGATTCAACGCTACAATGGAACGGCTGCTTTGCATTTTGGTGAACACGTGGGTGGTAGGGGAGAAGCCCCTATCCTACTCACCTACCATGAGATCATAAGGTGCAGCCTATTGAAATAGCTATAGCATCAGCATTTCAGGTGTTCTCTGCATTTTATCTGAAGCTGTGGTGTGATACACAGGTAATGTTTTTATCTGTGAGAATCTCTTACAGTGGAAGCCTCATGCTCAGACTGTTCAGTGATATGCAGGCAGCGTGTGCCGCTCAGCACGCCAGGCCTAGTTTGGAAGCGGGTGCTAAGGATGTTTATAAATGCATTATAAGTGTATGCAGCTCTGTATTTCCAATTGGGTACCAGTACTATTGTGGTGGTGCCACACAGGCCATGTTTTTAACCCACTGAACTCCATGGTACTCACATGCATCTCATTCATGTTCATGACAGAACTCGTCGGTTTACTCGTCCCCAGGCGGTAGCGTATTCCCTCATCGAGTGTCATTCCCCAGAACTGACTGTAGTTGCCAGCACGCCAGCTGAAAGAAGATGCAGGGAAAACAGCAGATTATAACACACAATGACTTTAACCCATCACTTTTCAGCAGAGGCGTTCACTCACACTGCGGGTTCTCACTCAAGTCTGTGCCCAGCTGCAAGAGTTTCCACTCACAGGCAACTAAACCCATGAACGTCCTTCTCTTTCATTTTCATTTTCTGTTGCTTCCCTGCCTCCTTCTCCTGGATCACACACAGGTCTGTCTGTTCATGTCGCTCCTCCACAGAAGCTCACAGCATCCTGCCCTCCTCCGACCTCTCAAGGTAGTAGCACTCATAGATGTGGTCAGGCCTTTCATGAGGCCACTCAGGTAGTGCTTATGCAGAAGCTGGGAGAACTCATTATCACCATCTATATGCTTCAGAGGCCCTGGTGCTCGTATAACCTTTCAAAGGGTTACCCTGATCCAGAGACAGTCTTCCTTCAGGAGATAGAAGGGTCCCAGGAAACAGACTCAGGCTAGAAGAATCGGAAAGGATCAATGGAAGAAGGGTCCCAAGGAACCAGGCACAGGCTAGAAGAAGCGAAAAAGGATCAATGGAGTAAGGGTCACGGGAACAAGGCTCAGGCTAGAAGAGAAGAAGCAGCAAGGATCTGCAAGGGTCCCAGGAACAAGGCTCAGGCTAGAAGAAGCGGTAGGGATCAATGGGGGAAGGAACCCAGGATCCAGGCCCAGGCTAGAAGAAGCGGAAAGGATCAATGGAGGAAGGGTCACAGGAACAAGGCTCGGGCTAGAAGAATAAGTGGAAAGAATCAATGGAGGAAGGGTCCCAGGAACAAGGCTCAGGCTAGTAGAAGCGGAAAGGGTCAATGGAGCAAGGGTCCCAGGAACCAGGCTCAGGCTAGAAGAAGCGCAAAGGGTCAATGGAGGAAGGGTCCCAGGAACCAGGCTCAGGCTGGAAGAAGCGGAAAGGATCAACGGAGGAAGAGTCCCAGGAACCAGACTCAGGATGGAAGAAATGGAAAGGGTCAACAGAGGAAGGGTCACAGGAACAAGGCTCAGGCTGGAAGAAGCAGAAAGGATCAATGGAGGAAGGGTCCCAGGAACAAGGCTCAGGCTAGAAGAAGCGGAAAGGGTCAATGGAGGAAGGGTCCCAGGAACCAGGCTCAGGCTAGAAGATGCGGAAAGGATCAACGGAGGAAGGGTCCCAGGAGCCAGGCTCAGGCTAGAAGAAGCATAAAGGATCAATGGAGAAAGGGTCACAGGAACCAGGCCTAGGCTAGAAGAAGTGGATAGGGTCAACAGAGGAAGGGTCCCAGGAAGAAGGCTCAGGCTAGAAGAAACAGAAAGGGTCAACGGAGGAAGGGTCCTAGGAACAAATCTCAGGCTAGAAGAAGCGGAAATGGTCCCAGGAACAAGGCTCAGGGTAGAAAAAGTGGAAAGGATCAACAGAGAAAGGGTCCCAGGAACCAGGCTCAGGCTAGAAGAAGCAGAAAGGGTTAACTGAGGAAGGGTCCCAGGAACCAGGCTCAGGCTAGAAAAAACAGAAAGGGTCAATGGAGGAATGGTCCCAGGAATCAGGCTCAGGGCTGGAAGATGTGGAAAGAGTCAACGGATGAAGGGTCCCAGCAACCAGGCTCAGGCTGGAAGAAGCGGATAGGATCAACGGAAGAAGGGTCCCAGGAACCAGGCTCAGGCTGGAAGAAGCGGAAAGTATCAACGGAGGAAGAGACGCCGGAACCAGGCTCAGGCTAGAAGAAGCGGTAAGGATCAACGGAGGAAGAGTCCCAGGAACCAGTCTCAGGCCGGAAGAAGCGGAAAGGGTCAATGGAGGAAGGGTCCCAGGAACAAGGCTCAGGCTGGAAGAAGTGGAAAGGGTCAACGGAGGAGGGGTCCCAGGAACCAGGCTCAGGCTAGAAGCAGCGGAAAGGGTCAACGGAGGAAGGTTCCCAGGAACCAGGCTCAGTCTAGAAGATGCAGAAAGGATCAATGGACGAAGGGTCCCATGAACAAGGCTCAGGCTAGAAGAAGAAGAAAGGATCAACAGAGGAAGGCTCCCAGGAACCAGGCTCAGGCCAGAAGAAGCAGAAATGATCACTGAAGGAAGGGTCCCAGGAACCAGGCGCAGGCCAGAAGAAGCAGAAAGGATCAACAGAGGAAGGGCCCCAGGAACAAGGCTCAGGCCAGAAGAAGCAGAAAGGATCAACAGAGGAAGGCTCCCAGGAACAAGGCCCAGGCCAGAAGAAGTGGAAAGGGTCAACGGAGGAAGGGTCCCAGGAACCAGGCTCAGGCCAGAAGATGTGGAAAGGGTCAAAAGAGGAAGGGTCCCAGGAACCAGGCTAAGGCCAGAAGATGCAGAAAGGATCATCGGAGGAAGGGTCCCAGGAACGAGGCTCAGGCCAGAAGAAGTGGAAAGGATCAATGGGGGAAGGGTCCCAGGAACCAGGCTCAGGCCAGAAGAAGTGGAAAGGTTCAACGGAGAAAGGGGCCCAGGAACCAGGCCTAGGCTAGAAGAAGCAGAAAGGATCAATGGAGGAAGGGTCCCAGGAACCAGGCTCAGGCTAAAAGAAGCAGAAAGGATCAATGGAGGAAGGGACCCAGTAACCAGGCCCAGGCTAGAAGAAGCAGAAAGGATCAATGGAGGAAGGGTCCCAGGAACCAGGCTCAGGCTAAAAGAAGCAGAAAGGATCAATGGCGGAAGGATTCCACGAACCAGGCTCAGGCTAGAAGAAGCAGAAAGGATCAATGGAGGAAGGGTCCCAGGAACAAGGCTCAGGCTAGGAGAAGTGGAAAGGATCAATGGAGGAAGGGTCCCAGGAACAATCAGGCAAGAATATGCGAATAGGATCAATGGAGGAAGGGTCCCAGATACAAGGATCAGGCTAGAAGAGGCAGAATGGATCAATGGAGGAAGGGTCCCAGGAACAAGGTTAGGCTAGAAGAAGCAGACATGATCAATGGAGGAAGGGTCCCAGGAACCAGGTTCAGGCTAAAAGAAGCAGAAAGGATCAATGGCGGAAGGGTTCCACGAACCAGGCTCAGGCTAGAAGAAGCAGAAAGGATCAATGGAGGAAGGGTCCCAAGAACAAGGCTCAGGCTAGACGAAGTGGAAAGGATCAATGGAGGAAGGGTCCCAGGAACAAGGCTCAGGCTAGAATATGCAAATAGGATCAATGGAGGAAGGGTCCCTGGAACAAGGCACAGGCTAGAAGATGCAAATAGGATGAATGGAGGAAGGGTCCCAGTCACAAGGATCAGGCTAGAAGAAGCAGTAAGGATCAATGGAGGAAGGGTCCCAGGAACAAGGCTAGGCTAGAAGAAGCAGACAGGATCAATGGAGGAAGGGACCCAGGAACCAGGTTCAGGTTAGAAGAAGCGGAAAGGGTAAATGGAGGAAAGGTCCCAGGAACCAGGCTCAGGCCAGAAGATGTTGAAAGGGTCAATAGAGGAAGGGTCCCAGGAACCAGGCTAAGGCCAGAATATGCAGAAAGGATCATCGGAGGAAGGGTCCCAGGAACCAGGCTCAGGCCAGAAGAAGTGGAAAGGATCAATGGGGGAAGTTTCCCAGGAACCAGGCTGAGGCCAGAAGAAGTGGAAAAGTTCAATGGAGAAAGGGGCCCAGGAACCAGGCCTAGGCTAGAAGAAGCAGAAAGGATCAATGGAGGAAGGGTCCCAGGAACAAGGCTCAGGCTAAAAGAAGCAGAAAGGATCAATGGAGGAAGGGATCCAGTAACCAGGCCCAGGCTAGAAGAAGCAGAGAAGATCAATGGAGGAAGGGTCCCAGTAACCAGGCTCAGGCTAAAAGAAGCAGAAAGGATCAATGGCGGAAGGGTTCCACGAACCAGGCTCAGGCTAGAAGAAGCAGAACGGATCAATGGAGGAAGGGTCCCAGGAACAAGGCTCAGGCTAGAAGAAGTGGAAAGGATCAATGGAGGAAGGGTCCCAGGAACAAGGCTCAGGCTAGAATATGCGAATAGGATCAATGGAAGAAGGGTCCCTGGAACAAGGCACAGGCTAGAAGATGCGAAACGGATCAATGGAGGAAGGGTCCCAGTCACAAGGATCAGGCTAGAAGAAGCAGAAAGGATCAATGGAGGAAGGGTCCCAGGAACAAGGCTAGGCTAGAAGAAGCAGACAGGATCAATGGAGGAAGGGACCCAGGAACCAGGTTCAGGTTAGAAGAAGCGGAAAGGGTGAATGGAGGAAAGGTCCCAGGAACCAGCCTCAGGCTAGAAGAAGTGGAAAGGATCAATTGAGGAAGGTTCCCAGGAACCAGGCTCAGGCTAGAAGAAGCGGAAGTGATCAATGGAGGAAGGGTCCCAGGAACAAGGCTCAGGCTAGAAGAAGTGTAAAGGATCAATAGAGGAAGGGTCCCAGGAACCAGGCCCAGGCTAGAACATGTGGAAAGGATCAATGGAGGGTTTAACACAGAAAAAGATCTGCAGCTTTCAATTATTAAGTGCACCGAAACATGTTGGAAAGAACATGTGCTTGCCTTTTCAAACTTGTTAGAAAAGTAACACAACTTGAAGTGAACCCACCCCCGCCTTTCAAATTTACAATTTCCTACATATGTGTTTCGGACATCGCTTTTAAAAGCAACAAAACAATGTTTCTCCTATAACTAGACATGATTGCACTGCATCCCCTGGCAAGGAGGCGGGTGTCTATATTTTTTGGGTATTGAGCGCAGTAGCATTTTGTATTTATTAAGGAAAAGATGTCATTTTGAACAGAAATTAGGTATTTAGTATCCATTTCAGAAGGCAAAGGTGTTAGGTTGGAGTCATCCGGACACTCATGAAAGCTAAGAGGCTTTTATTAAGATAATTATGTATAAAGACCCCCAGCAATGCCAGCACAACACTACCAGAGAAAGCGAACACCAACTGACTACTGTAGACCCTCAACAGAAAGTAAAGAAGTCCATCATAACCAAGTGCATCACATTTAGAACAGTAACAACAGCTGATGACCTACTAGCATTCCAGCCATCAACAGCATTGCACTTACACCCATACAGAGCTCATCCACAGTGGCTTGCAAACCACACTATAACAAAAGGTGACTCCTGGGTAAGGCGCCTTGACACATTTAGTTGGTATGCTGGATAAAATACACCAGGATTTGTGGGGTTAATATAATGGAGCACAGACCACTGATAGGGGTTAGGGGGCAAAGACATCAATTAAATGACAATTAAGTGTTGGAGCCTGTATTTACAGGTGCAATTAACATGTGCATAATCACGTGAAAGACTTCCATGGCCAGGGCAGGCATACCAGTGAAGTAGGCATGTAGTAAGAAGGCCCGAATGCAGGAGGAGGCACAGGGGGTGGGGCGGGGACAGGTTGTTAGAAAAGGAGAAAGTAGAGCAGAGAGGACTAGAGGGGGAATACAGTGAGATTCAGTCGTCAAGAGAAGGGTGGGGAAGGGCCTGGATAGATTTAACGATAAGGACAGGAGTGTGAGTGATTTTGCATGGAGTCATCCAGCTTGGTGACAATAGGCTGGTGAGGGTAGGCTGGTGATGATAGGTTGGTCATGGTAAGCTGGTGGTGGTAGGCAGGTGACGATAGCCTGGTGACGGTAGGCCTGTGATGGTAGGTTGGTCACGGTAGGCAGGTGACGATAGCCTGGTGACGGTAGGCTTGTGACAGTAGGTTGGTCATGGTAGGCAGGTGACGATAGCCTGGTGACAGTAGGCTTGTGACGGTAGGTTGGTCACGGTAGGCAGGTGACGATAGCCTGGTGACGGTAGGCTTGTGACGGTAGATTGGTCACGGTAAGGCAGGTGTGACGAATAGCCTGGTGACGGTAGGCTTGTGACGGTAAGTTTGTCATAGTAGACAGGTGACGATAGCCTGGTGATGGTAGGCTTGTAACGGTAGGTTGGTCACGGTAGGCAGGTGACGATAGCCTGGTGACGGTAGGCTGATGAGGGTAGGCGGGGCTTGGAGAGGATCTGGGGGCATAGAGCAAAGGAAAGACCTTTTTTGAGAGTAGTGAAAGAGTAGAGGGGAAGACTGGTGGGTAGTTCATTCTATTGAAAACTAGAGTAGGCATCAGTGATTGAGCTGAGAGGTCCAAGAGGTTAATAACTTCACTGTAGTCTTAGAGGTGAAGGACGACATGTTTCTCACAATATCCCCCAGAGGTGTGATGAACGTAAGAGAGAACAAGATGATGATGGGGGCAAGTGAACATTCTACAGGAAGTGAAAGGAGCCAGCAATTACCCATAATTCCCTCTGTTGACAGCGTCAATCGTCTCTTCATTGATGAGGCAGACATGTTGATCGCAGCCCCAAAGTCCATTAACACTGCAGGTGCTGGAGAGAAAAACAACATGGTTATATGTCCTGTGTCCACAGAGCTGGTCGGCGTTTGCAATCTTGGAGGAGACCGGAAGCAGAGGCTGCGTGCCACACCTGAGTCCAACTCTGCACTGTCTTTGAATTCCCTAAATCAGGTCAATTGTGGAGAGCTATTTCAGGATTGCATTGTTTTGTGTTGGCAAGGCTCAGTGTACTGGGTAGGTTTCACATTCGCTGTATCACGCACAGCTGCGTAAAAAAATAACATTTTGCAATTGGTGCAGTTTGGATGTCGCCAGGGTCGGACTGCGACAAGAAATAGGCCCGGACACCCACGAAAAAGTGCCCCACCACTGGCCTAAAAAAAAGTGGCCCAAACCTCATCGCACGACCCTTGACCTCTGATAACATCACCGGAAGTGATATAATTTGACCCCACCCGAAAGTGACATCCTGAGAAGCGATGAAACACGACCTTTCACCCCTTGATAAAACAGGAAGTGGCATCAAATAGCATTGTTCCTAAGTAGACTACGAAAAATATGGTTATGATTTCACTAAGATGATATGTATTACATACAAGAATGGATCACCATTTGTATCATTAATATCTGTGTGTATAGATCCATATTGTCAAATTACTGTGAATGCAAGTAGACGTCCAAGGCCAAATGATAATATGTTATTGTATAGCACTTACGCTTAAGCTCTTTTTTATAGGACAAATATGCACACAATATCACCCAACCTGTGTTGGTACTCATTTATCGACCTCAGAAGGATGAAAAGCTGTGATGTTCTTGCTGGGATTCAATCTTGCAACCTGCAGATCAAACACACATCGCAGCAGCGAGCGTTCAACCCACTGGGCTATCATATCGGCTATAGTCAAATGAGCCCCATTTATTCTGTAGTGGATACCATTAAACTGCTAACTGAGATTTAACAGCAGACCAGTTAAGTTCATCTGCAGGCCTGGTGCAAAGTTGGCCGCATGCTGCAGCAGCATGTGAAGGAGGCATGCATCATCATGTTTATGATGCACACATCATGCATGCATATCAATCATCAAAACAAGGTAACATGTGTTAACTTGCTTTGATGAATTATGCTGTTGCGGGTGCTTTTTGTTGGTTTCAAAAAATATATATATTTTGTTCACACTTTTGTTTTTCTCAAACCTTCCCATGCATGGGCAGAAACCGGCCCCAGGGAATAAGGGAATACACATGATTTCGGCCCGGCCACAGGGCAAGTGGCAAATGGGCCAATCCGACCCTGGATGTCGCTATGAAAACCATTCTTTTTGGGTGAATTTGGAAAAAAACTATTCTATTATTTTGAAACATTCCTTTTACCACCACGTATTGTATAGATGGCGGGGTTACCCCTCCCCCACTACACCCTTTTACTGATCTACTTCCCATGTAGCCTTAAGCAAAACCTTTCAATTCTCTATCTTCAGCGCAATGACCGGCCAACTCCAAACCGTGTCTTCCCATTTCACGGGTCAAAACGTGCAGAGAAAACGATGCGTGCCATGTTAGTCCAATTTTAAAAGCCAAAATAATCCAAGTTTTTATCCTTTTTATTGAACATATTATACTGAGATGGAAAGATTCACAAACTCTCGAAGTACTATAGACCTTTTCATCAGAAGGTGGTCCCACGAAAAATCGAGCCGTGGGAAAGAAAATACAGAGCTGCAATATCTTCTACACACAACAAAAATAACCTTTCATTTTACACCAGTGGCCTTCTCCAAACTTTTTTGCCCCCCCTCCCCTGAGGAAAACGAGGCCAGACCGGGCCCCCCTCCAGAACTTCAAAATGGACAGTAAGTCTAAATGGCTATGAACCTTTGCGTGTTGTCACTCCACCCTACTCCCAGTATAGTCCCTGGGCTCCCCCCATCCTGCTCCCACCACTAACCCATGGCTCCCCCACTCTGCTCCCACCCATGTCCCTGTGCTCTCTCCAACCTGCTCCCCCCACAGTCCCTAGGCTCGGCCCTCCCCCATTACACCGACTAAGGGGAGCGAGGGACACCCCCACAACCTCCACTCTTCTTAGTCGACGTAATGATAGTTGGGATTATTGTTCTGTGAAAGGGCACAGTATTTGTAATGGCGCCACAATGGCGACATTTTGGTACGTTCAGGCTCGGACAGACCTGTAGGGCATTGCCGAACCAAAAAAACAAAACGCTAGTGTGGGCCAGTATTTTGGATCAAAGTGGGCCAGGTTCATAAGTTACTTGACATTCAGCTAGTAGTTTTGACCAGTGTTAATGAATAAATATTCTTTAAAATAGACAATTTGCATCACATTTAATTAAAAACCTTCCTCTTGCGTACTACTGAAATAGTCTGTCACAAAAGGAATAAATTGCCATTTGCAACTGTGGGCACATTCCCACTGGTGCCCGAGACACTTTCATGCCCCAGTCCGACCCTGGGTACGTTTCCCTTTTTCATTCCTCCCTTAAAAAAAAGAGTTTGAAGACCTCTGTTTAACACTCTACAGGCTGTAGGAACAACTGTGCAGGGAATTAGGTCCATGCACTGCCCATTTTTCTTCAGGTCAATACATGTGGGATAGGAAGAAAGCATACATCCGCACCCATTGGGAAACAGTGTTCAACTCCAAAGCTGGAGATTACATTTTAAGCGGGGCCATATAATTCGCCCGATCTTTTGAATGTATAGTGCGCCCACACATTGAAGTACAAGAAATGTGCAAAGTGGGTCCAAGCGTGAAACAGACAATGGGCCTCATTACACGGAAGGCGGTGACCCAGGGTGCTATTAGCACCCTGGACCATGCCGGTAAATTACCGGCACCGGCTTGGCGGAAAGGGGATTTACCGCCCCATTCCAAGGTTGGTGGGGCGGTAAATCCCCCTTCCGCCATTGCCCTTCCCCATTCCCATTTCTGCCCCATAGGGCTCTATGGGAATGGGGGAAGCGCTAATTACGGCACCGCAATTTGCGGTGCCGTAATTAGCTCCGAGGTCCCTTAGCGGGTTGGTTTTTAACGCCTGCAAAAGGCAGGCGTTAAAGCACCAACCCGCTAAGGGACCTCGTAGTAAGGCGGTAATGGTTAACGGTCACCGTTACCATTAACGGTGGCCGTTAACCATTACCGCCTTCCGTGTAATGAGGCCCATTGATGGCATGGTAGCGAAATTCCAAAATTAAAGTTTCAAAGACCCGCGGTTTAAAACCCCCCACAAACAAGCGTTGGTTCACACCTGCCCTTGCACACTCTAAAACTGGCGGTGTGTCCAGCAGGCGTAAGGTTCCAGTGTTTCAGGCAGACCATGTACTTCCATACGCAATGGCTGCCTGCACCCTAAAGGCGGCCACTCCCAATTAATTTCCTGCAGCGATTGCAACGCCCAAACCAGCCTAAGAATGGGGCACCGCACCAGTGCATTAAAACTAAACCATTGTGCCAGTGTCTGCAGCCTGCGTGCGGTGCGGCCAGCGGGCATGACTTATGCCTGCTAACCTGCACAGGATGCCACCGATACAGAGAAGCCCTCAAAGAGTACCTGGCGCAATGCCCACGTGTGCCAGTGGGCCTCGTGCTCAACAGTGCCTTACTGACTTGCTTACAGAAAGGCACAAACGCCGTCACCACTGTCTTGAAACGTGTTGAAGTCCAAGACATAACAAATAGTTCTTTTTTTATCGAGGAAGGTGTTTATATTTGAAAAAGCCCAACTTTTAGAGCACGAATTACTGTCCCCCACCAAGGAGTCAGTATGGTGTATAAAGGACCTCTGGGGTTGCAACAACCCCCCACTTAGGCTGTGCAGAGTGAATTACCGCAGGAATTAGAAATGCTCGCTCTTTCCACATTATACCAGAGAGGCAAACTGAACAAGAAGATAAGGTGACTTTCTTGAGACTTTCAGTTTCAAATCTGACCACTTGCCAAGTAGAACACCTTGGTACTGCCCCCCGATTCCCTGAGCTTCGGGGCCTGGTGCCCCTAGTCAGTGCTTTGGGGTGAAATGAGCATCTTCTCTGCTCAGCTTTAAACAATATGGGTGGCCAGTGCCCCAGGTTCGGAGACTTCTGGGAAATGTAGTCTGTTGTGCAGTGTCAGTCACTTGGAGGACACAAGGTAATGGGAAACGAGAGCAGCAACAAAGAGGAGCAAGCGTCATTGGTGGCACTGGTTAGTCTTACGCACAGGCCAGGACCTAGATACTTCCATTCTCGCTCATTGTGAGTGAGTCTCACACTTTGGGAGACAATCTCACTTTAATTGGGCCAAAGGAGATCTTTTTTGGCAAACATGTACCAAACTTCGGCACAGCCCAAACCCGGCAATCAGAAACACCCGCATTTTAGAAGCATACGGGCATCATTCTTTCAGTGCAATATTGGATAAAAGATAGCGCTTGCACTATGCTTCGATGCACTAGGGAGCGACCACCCACGATCGCACGATCGCAGATGGGTTCGGACATCATTCCCTCAGAGGGAAGGGGGCTGTGTCTGCCTGTGCATGTGTCAGTGGGCATGCGTGTTGTCCCAGAGTCTTTTTTTTCTTTGGCATGGAGGGCATGGCATGTGCTTTCAAACACTTTGTAACACATCTTGCCAACCTCTGTCCACTGGTCATACCACCTGACACATTCTCTCACATCCATAACCCTGTCCTTTACCTCTGAGCATCAACTGCCCAGCAATTCCACTTAAGCAGGCCGGAGAGATGCTCCGGGGTGCCACCTGGCATGACACGATCACGCATGGAATCTCACCCTGTCAACACAGTCAGTAAACATGAAATAAAAGCAATCTGGAATGCAACTCTATACACAATGGCATTGTTTACTGAAGCACAAGATAGACACACTGAAATCCGCAGCAGGCATCTAGATAACTTGGGCTTGCAAAGGAGTTGGCATGTCAGAAAGAGGCCCTTCATTAGATAAAAGGAAGCAACCTTTGGCTCCAGGGAGACAGACTTATCCACTCTCTAATGTGGATCACTGCACTGACCATCGATCTGCTCTCCTGGACACCTGTGAAGACATGCTCGCAAATCTCGACTCCAACTCTAGTGCTCTTCTCATTCTCCTTAATCTCTCCTCCGCCTTTGTCACGGTCAAACATTCTATCTTCATAAAACGTCCCTGTGATACCCTTGGCATCACGGGCCAGGCACTGAAATGGTGGACCTCTTTCCTCACCAATCGCCCATCACAGCTACAACTGGGCCCTTTTTTCTCTTCCACCTCACTCTCGACCTGCAGCATCCTCGTGGCTCTATCCTATCGCTGTGGCTCTTCAATATCTATCTCTCCCCTCTTGCCCACTTGATATCCTCTTTCTCGCCTCACTTCCAGTGTTATGCTGATGACACACAACTTTCCTTCAAACTTTCCTCTACTACTGCTTCTTCCTCCTCTCTCATCCCGATCCCAGACCGCCATCCAGGCATGGTGTGCAGATAACTATATTTGCCTTAATGCCAGTAAGACGGATATCCTTTTCATTGGGACACCTGCGTCCTGTTTTCCTGCTACCATCTGGGCACCCTCCTTAGGCCCTCTACCTCACTATCTCGTGAAACCAAAAACATTGGGGTCATCTTCGACTCCGCTCTCTCCTTCACCCCTCACATCAATGACCTTGACGAAGGCCCACTTCCATCTTCATTGCTCCTCAGAGGCATTCTCCCTTTCCTTACCTTCCCCCAGAAGCTCAATGCCCCCAGATATCTGGTCCTCGTTAGGCTAAACTACTGCAACAGCCTCTTCCTCAATCTTCCCCTCTCCTCCCTTTGCCTCCTTCAGCTAATACAGAATAGGACTGCAAGACTTATCCATGGCCTCATGCCCAGGGACCGCATCTCTCCAGCCCTAAACACTCACCACTGACTCCCTGTGGCTGCAAGGATCTAATTCAAGACCCTCTGCATCATCCACAAGGCTTTCTGGGACTAGGCCATCTCCAAATTTCCCTCCCTAAATACTCACCTGCAAGAGCCCTCCGCTACTTTAATTCCAACTCTTTGAGTGTGAAACAGAGAGTGGGGGGCAGGTGTCTCTCCTCTGCTGGGGCCTCCTTTTGGAACAGCCTCCCTGGCCCTCTCAGTCTTGAGCCGTACCTCCTTAAATTCCAGAAACCAATCAAAACTCTGCTCTTCTCTACCTCTTTCCCTCTTTCCCATCCTTGCTAACTACCCCACTGCCGCTGAGACTGGTGACCCGGTCCTCATGCATCTCACAGGTTACCAGGCCTTCTACCCAGTCGATACCAGCACCAGCCCCCCAACTGCATTTGTCCCTGCGGGCACCTACTTGGCGTCTGTGCTCCTCACCCGGGCATTCGTCTCCCCTAGTACTTAGCCTGGGGCCTCCTCCTGGCTCTCCTTGGCACTTCCCTCCCGGGCACCCAGCAGCACTTGTCCATTTCAACCCTCCCTCACCCATCCCTATCTCTTGCACTTCTCTTCATTGCACGTCCGAATGCCACAAGTCCTAGCAGGACCACAAATGTATACTTGCTGTTTTGCCATTGTTATGAATTCCTCTTGTTCCCTCCCCATATAGCCTTGTGGGGCGTTGGAACACAATTCTGTTGTATGAAGTGCCTAAAAAATGCTCAATAAATGAATAAATACAAACAAGTAAGGTCCAGGGCAAGGCTTGGTGGTCGTGGTGCCTGTTTTGCCTGGCCTGGCACCTAGTCACTAGTTCAAATATTTGACTCTTTTATGGTTAGACAATGTTAAACTGGTCCTTCTGGTGGCTCACATAGGATTGCGCTGTCGCCGCGACAGTATTCATTATGGAAACACCCCCAAAACACAAATTCGAAAATCCTGAGGGCAAATACACTGAATTTAAAAAATCTAATTAATACAGGATTCTTGCACATTTTTCTTAAACAAATAGATGGGTGGGATAAGGATATATATAAAGGTCGTTTTTTTGGGGGGGGAGTGGTCTGCAGAGGAGCACCCACTGCATTAAAAAATACAAAATAAAATACAATACAAAAAATATGTTTTTTTTGTAATTCGATTTTTCCAAACTCTTTGTTTTGAGCCTCAGGATTTTTTTCTCTCGTTATTTGAACTTAGAACCGTCATTATTGCGGCGGCGTCTTCGAGATGGAAACCTCAACGGGTTTGACCAGTGGCTCAGTCATGAGAAGCATCAGTTTATCATTTTAAATAAGAGTGGGGGAGTCTCTCTACTGAGACAGAGACATGGGTCAAATACCCTGTTCTATGGGATTGCTTTCAGTCAGGTGGTTCTAGAACCACGGTTTTGCTCACTGCACTCTACAGAGAGGAGAACATTCCATGTGCATATCAGTCTGGTTCCGCCCACAGGGTACAGTGAGCTGAAACGTGGTTGCAAACCCTCCGGAGAGGGGAGCTACACATAGAAAAGGCTATTGGGCCCTCTTCGTTCTCAGTAGAGGGGCTCCCAGACCTTTGTATAAGCAGTTACTCCTGTCATCTCAAGGTCTCTGGATCAAGTGGACAGTGCTCTGTCTCTGTGACAGTGTCTTCAATGTGGCAATGATTGGTGGTGGCTATTAGTTGAAAATGTTTGACTGGTGGCTCCATGAGGACGTGAGGGCTTGATGCCTGCTTGATGTCCTACTGAGTCGGATAGGAAGTAGCACTGCTTGGCTTTTGAAAGCTCAGGGATTTAAGGCTCAGCTCTCGGGGTACAGTCTGCGGCAGCCGCTCCAGGCCCAACGGCTCCACGCCCGTGGCTGGTGGTCCTAGGCCTGTGGTCCCTAGCACCACCCATTGATTCTCTCCCCAAACGTCTCTTCTGTTCCTCATGCATGTTAAAAAAGAGGGTTTCTCCTTTCTTCACCCCTGCGGAAGGTGACTTAGGGTCCTTCAAACATCAACGATTTAACCATTCAAGCAATTCTTTCTGACCCTATTTATTCACCAATCCTAGTGCGCGATTGGTGTTTCCAAGCTCCCCTGTAGAGTACAATAGGTGTATCGGATCTATGTGATTTTAACGAATTAAAAAGATAAAGAATGGGATTTTAACAAGAGACATTTTAACGAAACACAAACAATGAAAAAATATCGCTTATTTGGGGGGTGCCCCCCAAAACCCCCGTTTCCCCTTGTTTGAATCCCAACCTTCTCCCCACCAGATTTACCCCTTACCCCACATATATTTATTTTTAAAATTCAGTATTTTTTCATTGTTTTTTGTATCTTTAAAATGTCATTCTTTATTTTCTATTCGTTAAAATCACTGGATACTGGGGGCATCTCCCTTGCCGAATGCCCTGTCTTTTCTCAACATTCCCAGAGTGCTTTGCTGCAAGATGGCATATGCTGAGAATGAAACTGTTGGAAGTGACCTTTACCGTCCCTGAGCTCCGAGCATAGCTCTGCGCAGCCATGCCCATCTCCCGTAGAACAGTGCTACTTTTCCTAATCCCATGCTCTGATCCAGAGCTATGCAACCTTTGGCTCTCCGGGTGGTTTGCACTGCAACTCCCACCCTCTCTAGCCAGCACAGTCAATGGTTAGTGGTCATGGGACTTGTAGTCCAAAACATGTAGCAAGGGCAAGTTGTGGACCCCTGCTCTGATCACTCCTTGCCTTACAGGCTCTGAGGCGCAGTTGTGGGTTCAGCTTTCTTTGGGGTCCCCCCTCACACATTAGTGTGAATGTGTACCTTAATAGGACAAAGAGTCACCCTGAGTTGGGCTCAGACCAAATTATTTCACATTGAGAAAGGGGGTTATTTTACCAGCCTTTACTTTCTATCTCAAGAACAGTTAAGCAATGGCAATTTAACCATATTACTTTACTTATATAAAAATAAGGAGTATGACCATACCTTTCTTTCTCTATATGCCACACCATATTCCTTCGGCTATATGTTTATGTTTATTGAATTTATATAGTGCTTTAAGCCAAAGCGCTTTACAATATAACAGGTACAAAAGTGAGAGAAGCACATTTACAAACATGAACAGGTAATTAGAACAATAAGTAGAACTTTTTAAAAGGGGGCGTGAGGAGAGTGTGGGGGGAGGGTAGAGGAGGGGGTAGGTGAAGGAAGTTACGGTATAGGATTTGAGGTAGGGGTGGGGAGTGAGGGGGGAGGGAAAGGGAAGGGGGAGTGTTCTGGTGTCCTCATTGCCCTTAAGTAGTATTTGTTACCAATTTAAGGTCAGAGGAGAAGGAGAGAGGATGGAGGGAAAGGAGGTGGGGCAAGGGTAGGAGGGAAGGGGTAAGGAAGGGAAGTCAGGGGGGTTAGTGAACGAAATGGGCTTTCAGGGAGTGGCGGAAGGATGAGTAGGTGGGGGTGGAGCGGATGGAGAGCGGGAGGGAGGTCCAGTGCAGGGGGGCCAAGAGTTGGAAGGAGCGGAAGTGTGAGGAGGCACATGGGGCTGGGGGTACAGTGAGGAGGTAGAGATCAGCTGAGCAGAGAGAGCGGGAGGGAGAGTAAAATGAGAGGAGGGAGGAAAGGTAGGGAGGCGCCAGGTCATGGAGAGATTTGTAGACAAGACAGAGGAATTGCAATTTCACTTGTGAGAGGAAGGGAAGCCAGCCAAGTTGAGAGAGTGAGGAAGAAATAGAGTCTTGAGGGCCGAGGGGACATAGAGTACGGATAGAGGAGTGGTAGATGGATTTTAGGGGAGTCAGGTGAGAGACAGGGAGTCCAAAGAGGAGAGAGGAGCAGTAGAAGAGGCAGGAGAAAATAAGGGAGGAGATTAGGAGTTTGGAAGCATGGAATGTGAGAGAGGAGCGGATCTTGCAGATGCTATATGCTGCTTTGTGTTCATGATCACCTGACATCCCATCCATAGACTGATTGTGTATAGCCAAAAGGGATGACAGCACATTGGACATTTTACAGACACCTTTGTTATTTGCAAGAGCACCTCACAGCTGCCAATCATGCGTTTGGGCTTTTCAATGTTCCTGATTGATAGATATTATTTCTATGATCAGTATATTTCTGGTACTTATAAGGCCAATAGGAATCTGTATAATATTGAACCATCCTCCTACTGTCAATGGGCTCCTCAAGGAAGCTATCACCAGAATGTGTTGTAGTGTCCCATGAGCACATTTCCTCTCTCTTGCAGACTGTAGCAATCACGCCTCAGTCAGGGGGCATACATGGCTGGTAACGGCCTGCCAGCCTGAGCCTAGGCTGGCCAGAGCAAAGCGAGGACCTCTGTGAGGGCTGCAGACCGTTACTGCCATCTATGCCCCGGCCTGGGGGCATGGTAGCTGTTCACACCCAAGGGATTGTCCAGGGTGCAAATAGATTTTAGTTTTTGTTTCTTACGAGATGGGCCACGCGTATTGTAGAGTAAAATAAAGATGGTCACCGCCATAGAGGAAATGGGACTTAGTCCCTTTTCCATTTCCATGGCAGTGGCCGCAGGTGGGAGGCACGCTGGAACTGCAGCACAAAGGTCCTGCAGGTAAGAAGGGAGGGCATTGGGGGCTGGGGAAGGGGAAGGTGTGATTTTGGATGTGTGGAGAGGACGTGGGGACCTGGGGAGACAACAGCGAGAGGCCTCCTCACAATCAAGATGACGCCACCCAGAGAAAGGCCTTGGGTGGCTGGAAACAGCAGACAGTACACAAAACACCTGAGCGCCCTTCCCCCTGTGTGTATGACATTTCGCTCTACATCTGCGTGTGTGTCTTTGGACTGTGCACAGCAGAAGAGTACATGCACCCGCCAAGTTGATGTCAGTGGTTTAGCTGCCAACCTCGCGCAGCTAGACGCCAGCACAGGTGTAAGCACCAAATCCACATTTCACTGGCAGAGAAATCTCCAGAGTAGCTTTGTGTAGCAAAATCCATCTTCATTGTGTGCTTTCGCAATAACAATGTGAACGTGTCGATGCTCAAGAAGGCTAAGACGTGTCGCCTCCACAATCTCCCGCCCCTCGCGACTGCTTACTCTGCACTGGCTCTCTCATGCAGAGTAGGAGGGCTGTCTGCAGAGTTTCTGCCCACAGGAAACAGAGCTGTTAGAAGCAGGCTGTGCGAAGCTGCTGGTCTTTGCCTTTGCTCCCTCTGTTCACTTTATTGAAAAACATAACACACTTCATGAAGTTGCAAAGTTCAGGCCCAAGACCAACTGGTTCCTCTCACTTTGTCAGCCTCTACTGCTGCCGCCAATTTCCTGGTATTTATTCAAGGCGCTGTTCTCTGTTTTCTGTTTATTTTTACACATAAATACAGATGCATATCAACGTGTTTTCTGTCTTAAAAACAGGAGAAGTGTTCTCTCTGCTTGGTTCCCTATGGTGACAGGTGTTTCATGTAGACAAGTTGGCAGACTAACAGCCTGGAAAGTGTAAGCGATTGTATTATTTGGTTCTGCTTAAATAGCTACTCGGATGTGTGTCCCGTCAGTGGCAATTACAGTAGAAGCAGCTTGTATTAATGTAAAGAGCGAGGAGGGTTCCATGTCCAAGCACCCAACACCATTTGTATGCCACATTTCTGCACGTGTTTTTATTTTAGAAAATACATGTTTGCCCTTATACTGAATGGCGACAAATATTAGCTGCACAACCAACAAAAAATAAATGTGTACACATTTAGATAAAATGAAAAAATCTAGACAAAGACAGACACAAATGTAAACAAAAGGCATACAGTTCTAAGTCTTATTGATTAAAGACTTTTTTTATATTAGAATTGATTTAGTTTTTGATACAACATTTTCAATATATAGAGAATTTATCTTGGCATGCAGATACATTTCATCTCGATTCAATTTAAACAATTTACACCTGGTTCTTTACATATTTTCGGTTGTTCTGAATATTCATAGACGTAAAGACTTATTTATTTGCAACTGTTGTCCCTTATTCCTTTGTCATCCACACACTGTCACCCCGACTCTCCTCCGCAGAGATGCAGCTCAACACAGTGAATTTCATTGTGTGACTTGAAAACAACCAACCTAATATCATTTTCACTCATTAGCATATCATTACTACCCCTCCAAGAGAGCCCCACACAGGTCCCAACGGGGTCTCATACACTCTCAGATAGCGGTCACGCAGCCCCAAAGCCCCTCTAATTGTCACCAAACAGCCACAGTCCACAGATGTGCGCATGCTCTCCCTGCAGTTTGTTGGAAACACCTCAATGGAAAGGGGTATTTGGACACCATTTGAATGAAGTAAAACATGCCTCTATTTTGCAGAGCCCACAGCTGCAGTCAGCTGCATTGGGATAGCTGGGTGTTATCCACAGGCATCATTAGTATCTGCAGCCTCGTGAAATTGACCAAATAAATCATGGTCATCTGCAACACCTCACTCATCGAATCCGAATAACCTGAACACAAGCAGCACTCAGCCCATCCCAACCATGCACATTAGACCGTATTCTTAATGATATGATATGATAAGTGTTTTATAACGCGCCTGTACACAAGTGTTCATGTGTAGCTTGTACAGTCACCTCTGCTATTATAATGGCCACTACTGTGCAGTGTTCTACTTGACTGTATAATGCAACGTTGGTCCAGAATGCCTCAGTGCATTACAGTGCAAAAGCAGTAAAGCACTATACAGATACTGCATAACATAAAAGATCACACATAACACAACATAACATCGGGTATAAGTCTTTCCTGTGTCGTTTTATGGCCTGGGTCTTTAGGGCGCCTGCCTGGCCATGTTGCTGTAACTTTCATCGATGGGGCTCTTGCCCCGTACCAATTCCATAATTTCAAGAGGGTACCACTCTTCACCCCCATCCCCATTACCCTGCCATCTTGTTTTCTGATGCCCCCTCCCCTACATGCCCTGGCTGACTCCTACCCGCCTACCTCATTCGCTGTTGGTATCAGCTCCCCCTGTCCCTCTTTCCAGGGGTATCTGACTCCTGTCTCCTTCCTCCCTGTCACCTCTGCCCCTTCCCCACTGCCTCCTGACCCGGGCATATGGACATAGCTACAAGGCTGCTCTGCCCTTTCAAGTTAGGTAGAGACCCACGCAGCAAAGACAGCCAGGTTAAATGGCAGCCTGGGATAGACAGGCAACGAACATAGGATAATATGGCATAAACTTTACAGGCCGTCAACCTGGGACTAGAGCCAGGTGAGCCTGGCGGGGCACGGGCCGGGGGATCCCCATCTAGGGGTCTGGTCTGACTACCATCTCAGGTCAGTGCCTGCCCAAAGCAGTGGCTGGCCACTAGCCCCACCGGGTACCCGGCCACTGCTCAGCTTTAAAACAAAAAAAATAGACGCGCTCCTGGTGTGCAGACAGCACTTACAGGAGCTCGTCTGTCTGTCTTCTGGTCCCAGCTGGCTGACTGCTCGTCCCTCCCCCGCCACTTATTGATTGGCTCAGGAGCAGGACAGGAAGTCAGGCGGCAGGGACGTTAAGTAAGGCAGACATGCTCTTATAAGAGCTGTCGGCACACCTGGAGCGCGTCTGGGTTTTTTTTGTCTCGCCCCAGCCACTCATTGAGTGGCTGGGGAAGGACTGGAAAACTTCCTGGTGGTGCGGTGAAGCAGCGGCGAATTCCAAAAGGTAAGTGACAACCTTTTCTTGCCCCAACCCCTTTTTTGCTTCCCCAGAACCGTATTGCCCCTTTTATAGAGGCCCTGGACTCATTTAGCCCCTTAACCGTTTTACCTACCCCCTTTTAGCCCCTTTTGTTGCCCCTTTCAATGCCCCGGGCCGTTTTTGCCACTTTTCTTGACACCCCCTAGACCCAGGGTTTGATTTGTGAGTTTGATCTTTTGTAACATGCATTCCTGATAGGACCGGAGAGAGACTGCATCTGGGCACAGATGTTAAAAGGACAGGAGATGCACAATAGAGTCGAGAGCCATTCATAAAAGAGAAAGGGTTTTATCCTCTTCCTAAACTGCTCTTTTTCAGGATGATCAGCTGCTAGCAGGTTCCAGGCTCGCAGTCCTGAGATGGAAAAGCATCTGTCACCTCGATGAACATATCTGGATGGACTATCACCAACACATTATGACTCATGGACCGAAGGGGATGGTTTGGTTAATAAACAGAGATTTTGGATGAAAGTTAGCGAGGAGCCAGGCTGTGAAGACATGTAAAGGTCAAACGTAGGGTTTTTATAAAGAACCCTCAGCTATACCGGAAGCCAATGAAGGCTCCTACGAAACTGAGAAATAGATGAACCCCAAGGGAGAAAAAAGGAAGCCCAACGGCCATATTCTGGGCGCCTTGACGGTTGGTTGGTTGAGATACCAATAATAGGGGCAATATACTAGTCTAACTTAGAGTTCACTAAAGCCCCAACTACTGCTGGGGGATCTTGTTCAGAGATAAGAGGCAAGAGATGCTTCAAAAGTTTAAGAGGTTAATGCATGAATTTAACAGTCTTGCTGACCTGTAAATTGCAGTTTAAATTTGCCTGCCAGAAACAACCAAGGTTTACTTTGGTGGAAAAGACAGTCACCCACAGCCAAACCCCAAACAACCACGCACACAGGGATGCACACACTGCAGTCATGTTTCACCCATTCCCAGGCCCAAAACAACTGTGCACACAGGGATGTGCAGACTGCACTCTGATTCAACCTACTTTCACACCCACAACAACCATTCCTACAGGGATACATAGTGATAATCCATCACCCACTCCTCCTCACACATACACACAAACACACACACCAACACCCATGCATAAAGGAATGCACACTCTACACTGCACTCAACCTTCAGTCCCTCCCACATACACAAAATAACCATGCACATAGTGTTACACCGTGCACTCTTCCTTCACCTACACTAAAGAGTACTGGCCAGGGAATTCAAGGCTGCATATGTGCTTGTAGTTGTTTGTATTCAAATATGATAATTTCCATGTTGGAAGGATTTAATTGGAGCGTATTCTCCAGCATCCAATGTTTTATATTGCCTGCACCCAACCTCGTCTAGTGCTTAGTGCTTCCACAGGCTGTTTTAGCCGAACATAAATGTGGGTGTTGTCGATGTATGAGTGGTAGCCAGCTTATACTGAGAGATAATTCTCAGCATGGGGCGAATGTAAATGTTAAACAGCAGTGGGGAGAGGTAGGACCCTCAGGGCACACCATACTTGACCGATAAGAGTCAGAACAGTGTAGGCCCATTTTAACTTGTCGCATACGGTTCGATAAAAATGAAATGAATCATTTCAGGGAGTCCTTAAAGGCAGGTACCACCTTGGTCAATCTTGAAATACGAATATCATAATCGACAGTATTGAAGGCCTCCGACAAGTCAAGCAAGACTACGATTCTGATATCACCCTTGTCGGCAGCCCTCAAAGTGTCATCCAAGATGGCGTCCAGTGGAGTTTCAGTACTGCGCCCTGGTCAAAATCCTGACTGATAGGCGTCAAGAATGCTATGGCCCTCCGTGAAGTTTTTAAGTTATGTTGTAGCCATTATTTCCAGGATCTTTGAAGGCCACAGAAGGCCTGCAATGGATAGATAATTAGATAGCACCTTAGGATCCAGCGTTGGCTTTTTTAATAGGGGAGTGAGGTAAGATCCTTTGAGGTTGGAGTGGCCCGACCTTGTGCTAAATAAGCATGTATAAAGATGGTGTTGAACTCACTCAAGGCAGGCACATGTTGTCTGTCAAGGTATGCTGGGATTGAATCGCAATTAAGGTTGGCAGGTTTTACTTTTGAAATAAGTTTCGTACCTTGCTTGGGGCAACCAGAGGTAAATACAAAGAGGGGAGTTGTCGTTTTGTCAGCAGTTGTCACTTCTATATCTCGAGACGCACAATGACTGGCTGAGGATCAACATTCAGCCAGATAGAGTTGAGTTTTCCCAGAAAGAAGACATTAAATTCATTGACCAGGCTAAACGGGAGTTGGGGGTGGGAGGGGGTTGAGTCAAGGTTGGGTTCTTTATAGATGTAAAAAGCAGCTTTGACCTATTGTTCACGAGATCTACCTGATTTTGAAGGCACAGTGATTTGGCTGATGCAATGCCTGTTTTTTTATAAACATTGAAGGCTGTCTTTGCAGCCTGGCGATCAATAGGACAACTACTCTTTGGCCAATTCTTCTCCTTCTTTCGATAGACTCTCTTAAGAGTTTTCAACGATTCATTATACCATTGATTGCACCTGTTTCTGGGTCTCTTTATGACTTTCAGTGGCACAGAAGGGTCACCATTTTTATATTAGTCTGGTGATATTCTAAGAAGTTTACATCAAGGAGGACGAGGTCAGTCCCATGGATGATCGAGCACTTGTCATAATATTGGGATGTTTTCTGCTGTGGTGTGAGAGACAGGCGGGGGTGGTGGGAGTTTTCCGAGGTTCTGAATATAATGTTGGGATCAAAAGAACAACAAGAGAATGGCTGGGCAACGCAACAGGGGTATTTCCCTGACGGTTAAAGCTTTGCCTCCAAACATTGCTGGGTCTAGACAGTGACCACCTGCAAGGGAGACACAATCTCTAGGTCATGAGCAACATGTGTTTGCAGAATATCTTTAAGCTGATACGTTCTGGCCCATTCAGCTCCTTTTGTTACCCTTCGATCCCTTTAACTGCACCAGACCTGTTTTGCCCCTATTTAGACCCTTGTTACCCCTTCTCTCTTTATCTTTTAGCTGGCTCCAGGCCCGTTTTGCTTCTTTTCCTGACTCCCCAGACCCATTTACCCCTTCTGTTGCACCTTTACCCTATTAACTGCCCCCGACTTATTCAACCCCTATTCTTGCCCCTTTAGACCTTTTCTTGCCCCCACCCCTTTAGGGCCTTTACTTGGCCCCGATACAGGCCCCTCCCCCGTTTCCAGCAGCCATTTACCTGGCTCGGCTCCTATTTGGCCCTAAGAGCCAGGCCAGACCCCCAGGCTCGGCCCTGGCTCGGCCCTTGCTATGAATACCCGGCCTCTCCCAGGTCCGCCTGGGAGGGCACTTTCTCTTCATGGGGGGATCTGAGAAGCCAGTGAGCCTCGGGTGGTCCGCGTTTAAGTTGCCTTTGTTGAGAAACTCTGCTATGCATCCTGCTGCTGGAGAGCGTCCCACCTGTGAGAGTTTTTAAAACAATCCCACCTGTGTTTCTCAAGGGGTTCCAAAGGTTTTTGCTGTATGTGAACATGCGCGTTTACTTGTTGACGAAGGTGACTTATTGGGGTATCACTTTGGAACTCGTCCATTCGTGTCTGCAAGGGTTTGACCATCTTAGGTCTATGCCTCCTCTCTCCTACTGCCCAGCACGCGGGCACCTCCTTCCACACATTCTATGGACATGGCAGCAAAATAAGGCAATACTCAGCCGTCATACTTAACCCACTCCCACACCAGCCAATAAAGGGATGCACATAATGCACGCATCCTCCACCCACACCCAAAACAATCATAGCTGCACAGTGCACTCATACTTCACGCACTCCCAAAGCAGCCACACATAAAGAGATGCATACAATGCACGCATCCTTCACCCACACCCACATCCATAACAACTATGCATACATAGATGCACAGTGCACCCACACCCAAAACAATCATGCACAGATGTATGCACACAATGCACGCATCCTTCACCCACCCCCACAACCAAAACAAGCATGCATACATAGATGCACAGTGCACTCATCCTTCACCCACTCCCACACCCAAACCAATAATGCGCACACGGATGAACACAATACACGCACACTTCATCCACTCCAGCACCAAAAGCAACCATGCACATAGGGATGCACACACTGCATGCACCCTTCACCCTCTCCCACACCTGAAACAGCCATGCACACAGGGATGCACACACTGCACTCATCCTTCACCCACAGCCAAGCCCTAAACAACTATGCATACAGAGATGCACACACTGCACTTATGCTTCACCCGCTCCCACTCCTAAACAACCGTGCACAGAGGGATGTGCACATTGCACTCATCCATCATGCAGTCCCGCACCCAAAAAAACATGCACACATGGATGTACACTGCACTCAAATGCCACCGTCTTCAACACCCACAACAACCATTCCTACAAGGATACATAGGGCACTCATCCTTCACCCATTCCTCCTCACACATGAACACACAAACACACACAACAACCATGCACACAGAAATGCACTCTACGCTGCACTTAACATTCAGTCACTCCCACATACACAAAATGACCATGCATAAAGTGATACACTGTGCACTCATCCTTCACCCACACCTTTAATCAGAAAACTATGCCACAGGGATGCACACACTGCACTAATTATACAATGCACTCAAAGTTCCCCCACTCACAGAACGAACATACATACATGGATACACACGGTGCCATCATTCTGTATCCACTCCCAAACCCATAATGAACATGCACACAGGGATGCACATAATTCACATACCCTTCACATTCTCCCACACCCACACCCACCATACATGCAGGGTTACACACACTGCACGGACTCCTTCAGCCATTTCCATACACACAATAACCATTCATAAACGGATACCAAGTGCACTCATCCTTACCCACGTCCCCTCATACATACACACACACACACACACGCACGCACGCACGCACGCACGCACGCACACACACACACACCAATTATACATGCAGGGATGAACAAACGTCACTCATCCTTAGTTACTCCCAAAGGAGCAACAACCATTCATACAGGAATGCACACTTCACCATTTCCATAATACTTGATTGCCCTATTGGCTCAGGAATTTTGTAGGCCCAGTGTCCTGCTGTACAGAAAACAGGTAGTACAGTAAACTGAGCTGTGCTCCAAAGTTATTTGGTTTCACCCTGGAGGCAATGGCCAACCTAAGTAGTCACGTGGAGTAACGTGGTGATACACATGTGGATTCTACACAACGGTGCCCAGCAACCCATCAAGAAAGGCTGGGCCCAATGACTGATTCCCAGCACCGGGGCTCTACATACCGAAGGCCACCCTTACACAGTGACTGAGCAGCAGCCTCAGGGATGTATTGTCAGCACTGGGGCTCTACATACCAAAGGCCACCCTTACACAGTGACTGAGCAGCAGCCTCAGGGATGTATTCTCAGCACCGGGGCTCTACATACCGAAGACCACCCTTACATGGCGACTGAGCAGCAGCTCAGGGATGTATTCTCAGCACTGGGGCTCTACATACCGAAGGCCACCCTTACACAGGGACTGAGCAGCAGCCTCAGGGATGTATTCTCAGCACTGGGGCTCTACATACCAAAGGCCACCCTTACACAGTGACTGAGCAGCAGCCTCAGGGATGTATTCTCAGCACCGGGGCTCTACATACCGAAGACCACCCTTACATGGCGACTGAGCAGCAGCTCAGGGATGTATTCTCAGCACTGGGGCTCTACATGCCGAAGGCCACCCTTACACAGTGACTGAGTAGCAGCCTCAGGGATGTATTCTCAGCACCGGGGCTCTACATACCGAAGACCACCCTTACATGGCGACTGAGCAGCAGCTCAGGGATGTATTCTCAGCACCGGGGCTCTACATACCAAAGACCACTCTTACACAGTGACTGAGTAGCAGCCTCAGGGATGTATTCTCAGCACCGGGGCTCTACATACCGAAGACCACCCTTACATGGCGACTGAGCAGCAGCTCAGGGATGTATTCTCAGCACTGGGGCTCTACATGCCGAAGGCCACCCTTACATGGCGACTGAGCAGCAGCTCAGGGATGTATTCTCAGCACCGGGGCTCTACATACCAAAGACCACTCTTACATGGCGACTGAGCAGCAGCCTCAGGGATTTATCGATTGATTGATTGATATTTTATTTGTATCGCGCTCGTACACAAGTGTTTCACAGCGTGACAAGGCAAGGGAGGGGAACAGGGGAGAACAAAACAGCGATCTTACTAGGCCCAGTGACATTGAGAACGCGCAAGTGCATAGGAGAGGGGGAGGGGAAAAGTGCATGGAAGGGGGAGAGGTGGAAAGTGTGAAGCAGAGGAGAAACAGATAAATAACAATAAATAAATAATAAAGGCAACAAATAGTGGTAGTGCAGCCAGCAATTTGCAAGTGCTAGGTTTAAGGCAGCAGACAGGGTAGGTCTGATAAGTGCAGGAAGAAAAAGGGGGGGCTTTGTGGGAACAGATACAAGTGCAAGGGGTGGCCCGGAGGCAGTGCGCGAGGGTGGCAGGATGAGCAGGTACCTGGGCCCAAAAGACAGAGGGTGGCCAGGTGCACGGTGCCAAGAGAGAACAGATCAGCAGGGGAGAGAGGGAGCGAAGGCAGAAGAAAAGGGGAAGGTCTTGAGGTACTTCCGGAACCGGAGATGGTTCTCCTCAAGTTTTAGAGTGGCAGGGAGGCTGTTCCAGAGGGAGGCCCCAGCCGAAGACAGCGATCTACCCCAAGCTTGTTTCTTAGAAAAACAACTGACCCTGAGTGAGTTGCAGGTAGAGGAGCGAAGAGCTCGAGAGGGGAGGTATTTGCAGAGGGATAGCTGAAGGTATTTTGGACCCAGGCCCCAGAAAGCCTTGTGGACAATGCAGAGGGTTTTGAATTTAATCCTTGCATCCACTGGGAGCCAGTGAAGAGATTTCAGAGCTGGAGAAATACGATCCCTGGGCTTGAGGCCAAGGACAAGTCTCGCAGTCCTGTTCTGGATTAGTTGTAAAGGGCAGAGAGTAGAGGCAGGTAGATTTAGAAAGGGGCTGTTACAATAGTCCAAGCTAGAGAGAACCAGAGCTTGGGATACCATGAGCTTCTGGGGGAAGGAGAGGAAAGGCAGAGTACCTCTGAGGCACCGGGGCTCTACATACCGAAGGCCACCCTTACACAGTGACTGAGCAGAAGCCTCAGGGATGTATTCTCAGCACTGGGGCTCTACATACTGAAGGCCACCCTTACATGGCGACCCTCAGAGATGTATTCTCAGCACCGGGACTCTAGCACCGGGGCTCTACTTACCGAAGGCCACCCTTACACAGTGACTGAGCAGCAGCCTCAGGGATGTATTCTCAGCACTGGGGCTCTACATACCGAAGGCCACCCTTACACAATGATTGAGCAGCAGCCTCGGGGATGTATTCTCAGCACCGGGGCTCTACATACCGAAGGCCACCCTTACACAGTGACTGAGCAGAAGCCTCAGGGATGTATTCTCAGCACTGGGGCTCTACATACTGAAGGCCACCCTTACATGGCGACCCTCAGAGATGTATTCTCAGCACCGGGACTCTAGCACCGGGGCTCTACTTACCGAAGGCCACCCTTACACAGTGACTGAGCAGCAGCCTCAGGGATGTATTCTCAGCACTGGGGCTCTACATACCGAAGGCCACCCTTACACAATGATTGAGCAGCAGCCTCGGGGATGTATTCTCAGCACCGGGGCTCTACATACCGAAGGCCACCCTTACACAGTGACTGAGCAGCAGCCTCAGGGATGTGTTCTCAGCACCGGGAATCTAGCACCGGGGCTCTACTTACCAAAGGCCACCCTTACACAGTGACTGAGCAGCAGCCTCAGGGATGTATTCTCAGCACCGGGGCTCTACATACCGAAGGCCACCCTTACACAGTGACTGAGCAGCAGCCTCAGGATGTGTTCTCAGCACCGGGAATCTAGCACCGGGGCTCTACTTACCAAAGGCCACCCTTACACAGTGACTGAGCAGCAGCCTCAGGGATGTATTGTCAGCACTGGGGCTCTACTTACCGAAGGCAACCCTTACATGGCGACCCTCAGAGATGTATTCTCAGCACTGGGGCCCTACATACCGAAGGCCACCCTTACATGGCGACCCTCAGAGATGTATTCTCAGCACTGGGGCCCTACATACCGAAGGCCACCCTTATGTGGCGGTGGCTTCAGGATTACCCAGGCAATGCTACTATCATTGGGGCATTTGGGGGGGGTGTTATATTATTGTACAACATCCCCAACTACTCAATCGCCCTCTTTTCAGCTGTACTCATTGTGCATCCATGGGAGTGGTTTAAGCTGGATAAAGTCCCGTATCATCTCAAAGGGCCTGAAAAACTTAAGCGTTCCCTGTTGCAAAGAAAAAGGCAATTACTTTCCAAATCCCCCACAACATCGCTCACTGATATCGGAACTCTGCAAGTCCGCTATGTTCGTCTCAGGCTCACCACATAACTACTTCCAAGTTAAAATTCTGAAAAACTGTGGGAGATCCTGCAGAGTGTGAGGTCCGAAATTCTGAAACACCCTCCACAGAATCCAGAAAAACAGAATATAACCCTCAAGATGCGGAAGAGGAACGAGAACATCAGGCTCCATGAACAGAAGATCTAACACAGCTATGCCCGTGCACAGTAACCAACTAACCTTCCCTCCTCCAATGCACATATGCCTTCTGACTGGAGCTTCCATTGCCGATTGCCTTGGATTTGCCGCCTTGCTGCTGAGAAAGGTTCTCTTTTGTGTTCCTAAAATCACTTGTTTTATGTGTGTTGTAATATGTAAACACGTCAAGCAGCAGCATTTCTGTAACCAATGGTATCTCGGCAAAAGCATCAACCATACTGTAGCCTCATTATGAGTTTGGTGGTGTGGCCAAAAGGGTGGTACTTATAACCCAGGGGGCACTGAAAGTACAGTGTACAGGGTGAAGCCCTAACAGGATAATGTTTTAAAACTAAAAGGAGGGCAGCACCCTCCATTTTGTATATAGTATTGGGAGGGCAGTGAGGAAATCCCTCAGAACGCAGTGAGTAGCACAAAGTGCAGTGACCAAGGAGATACAGGGTCGGTAAGGAAGACAGAAGGCTAGGTGGGGAGCGACTTCCTGTCCCTGGTGGATCCCAAAATTGGGGAAACTTTCCTTAGAGAGCGCTGGTGTAACACTTACAGAAAAAGGTACAGTAAAAGAATACAAAGAGAAGCCATTTTTGAACAAACATAACCATTTAAAGATTGTTAAACTCCTGTATGTCCTAGGTCACTGGAATCCTCTCAAAGAAATGTGGGCAAGAAAGACGATGTTTAGAAAAGAGTTTACATCTTGGACTAGGAAACTAAAGGTCCGAGCTGCCTACTATGGGTACACAATGCTTTATTATCCCGTAGACTGGTGGAACTATCCCAGGGTAGCTCAGAGTTAAAACCTGAAAACACAGGCTCAAAAACACTGGTGTAGTTTTGTAACTAATATTCTACAACACGTACTCCCTAAAAGGGAGTGAGCCCAATTTCAAATGAAGACAAAACACACAGTCCACGTCATCCGTCCTAGGAAGGTATTAGGTAGTAGGGCGGGACCTGGAACCATCGTAAAAGACATATAATAGGTCGTTCATGGTCTAGGTAGAGTAGATTTTTGGTCTCCACCATGTAACAACCGCTGTCTACCGGTTTCAGTGGTATATATTTTGGTGGAACCACTTTCATCAGGACAGTCTTCTAAAAACCGCCGGGGACCTAGACGCGCGTTGCACTTTGGAGACGGAAGCAATTTACTTGCGATACAGTCCTTGGTATGGACATATGAACATACCAATGAGACCCTTCCAGCCACTACCTAAACTGCGGCAAACACCCACTGCAGCCGGAAGGTTCTCCTCCTGAACTTCCCTGCATTGACGCTAAGAAGCAGGGTAAAGTATTAACCCTGTGGCAGAAAATGGTTACTGAGTATTGAGAATCACCAAGTATTTCTTGTTTTTAGAAGACTGTTCCATGTAATAATGTCGCCACAAAAATATCGGCATGCAAAAATATTGCCGAAAAATGGTTGTTTTTTGTGGCGACATTAATGCATGGAACATGCGGGGAACACCCCCGCAACTCCCCAAAAAATGTTTTTTTTTTAAAAAAATTTGCCCCTGTCGCCATATATATGGTCACCCAAATAATATCGCCACAACATTTTCCCGGTGATATTATTTACGGCGACTATATATGTGGCGATATTAATACCTGATACCCTTTTACTATGGTTCCAGGTCCCGCCCTACTACCTAATACCTTCCTAGGACGGATGACGTGGACTGTGTGTTTTATCTTCATTTGAAATTGGGCTCACTCCCTTTTAGGGAGTACGTGTTGTAGAATATTAGTTACACAACTACACCAGTGTTTTTGAGCCTGTGTTTTCAGGTTTTAACTCTGAGCTACCCTGGGATAGTTCCACCAGTCTACGGGATAATAAAGCATTGTGTACCCACAGTAGACAGCTCGGACCTTTAGTTTCCTAGTCCAAGGTGTAAACTCTTTTCTAAACATCGTCTTTCTTGCCCACATTCCCTTGAGAGGATTCCAGTGACCTAGGACATACAGGAGTTTAACAATATTTAAATTGTTACGTTTTTTCAAAAATGGCTTCTCTTTGTATTCTTTTACTGTACCCTTTTTTGTAAGCATTACACCAGCGCTCTTTAAGGAAAGTTTCCCCAATTTTGGGATCCATCAGGGGCAGGAAGTCGCTCCCCACCTATCCTTCTGTCTTCCTTACCGACCCTGTATCTCCTTGGTCAGTGCACTTTGCGCTATTCACTGCATTTTGAGAGATTTCCTCACTTCCCTCCCAATACTATATACAAAAGGGTGGTACTGCAGGGGTAACACTGTCTCATTACCGCACCGCCGAACTATGGGTTTGGAGATAAGGTGGACGAAAAACCTCTAGCAAAATGCTGGAGGTAAATCCGCCACTTTACGGCCGAAAATCTCCCATTCAAACGGATTTACCGCTGAGATGTCACCAAACCCGTGGCAACCCAACTATCCGCTCAGATGTCTGACACCAACTGGAGCTCAGCAAACTTCTTGGGCATGTAATCTCGTCATATTCCTGGCATATATGTCACACCTTTGGATTGTACTCAATCTGTTTTTCCCCCCAGGGGCGTCGTAGAATCACCCCTGCGAGTTAATACATTTAAAAACTCATAAATATTTAAATAAATAGCAAGAACACATCCCGTAACCTCCTGTAGCTGACTCAACCACCTTCTGCTTCCGCTCCTCCATCTCTTCCTGTGTTTTGAGACCCCCTGAGGGGCAATACAAGTAAACATATGTTTCTGGACCCCTGTTATTTCTCCCTTCTCTCTCTATCCCCCCCAACCCCACTTTCCCTTCATCCCTGTTGCACTGGCCGGCCTCAGGGCAAATTGGCAGGAAGGAAACCTCCCCTAAGTAGCATGAACTGGCCTTGCAATTGGTCTCCTTACATACGGGAAATAGCACCTTGCATTGAAGAGGGTCAGAAGCAGCAGTTTGGGTGCAGGAAAGGGTGGATTCGCTGTTAAGTGTGGGGCGAAAGGGGGTGTCGTTTAATCTTGCGTCAGCTTAATTCATAAACCAAGTACACAGAAGTGCAAATGCTCCTCCGCTTCTTGTGGAGAACCCCAAAAGTGAATAAAGATATGTGGATGTCTTTTGATTGAACTGAAATGCACCCTATTCTGCAAGGCCACATGTGCAAGCAGATGCATACAGCACCGCCTGAGCACGCATGCACCATTTCCCACATGCACCATCGCTGCAATGGTGCAATGGGGCGGGCCCATATGTAACGATGGACTCATTAGAACGCCTGATGCCAGACAATGCACGGCCCATTCCAACCGGATGCACTGTCCATGATATTAACATGTAATCTGTAGAGCCACAGGAGCTTGGATGATTGCCCATATAATGCAACATTCTTCTTAGTGACCTAACGCATTATCCGCGCACACTGGCACAGCGCATTGAGGCCATACCAGCAGTAGGCAAACACTTTACACATGCTGCCTGACAAACCCAAGCTGACCCTCTACCCCTCAAAACGCCCACAGCGTCCAGAATGCACTTTGACACTGTGCTGATACATTTCAACTGAAATGTAATATAACAGATTACAATGCCCCCACCCCCTTTTCTCTCACTTTAAACGTGGCCCTCAGTGAAAGCGCCTTTGCTGAACCAAAACCCTGCCACACACCTTGCTTGGCACTACATAGTGCCAGAAAGCTACCAGTGTACAGAAGTGCCCTAAACGGCCAGCATAGCACAACATGCATGACCAAACAAAACATAAAATACACAACGGCTCAATGTATGGTGAAAAACTTAACATAAAATAGCATATGGTAAAAGGACGAAACAACCCTAGCATGACATTCCGTATCGTAATTTAACATAGCGCAGTTTAATGTGTAGCAACCTAATTTAAATTAATTATAAAATATGCTAGCTCCTGTCAAGGAAGCTGTGAAATAATGCCAGCCCAAACGCTGGTTCCCCTCACCCTCTACAGCGCCCCACTGCTCTCCAGCTAGGCCTCCACTCCGAACAGTACAATAAATACATTAAAAATAACATGGCATGACATCGTCCATAGCTAGAGGTTTATAATCCGACCATTGCGCCATCATTGTGGCACTCTCCGGGTTCTGCTACGGCAACATTCGCTACCTTGGCTTCCCAGAATATTTGCTAAACCTCCTACACAGATTTCCAAATGCTGCCTGCAGAGAGACACCTGTTAAGACTGCAAAGATAGGCTCCCCGAAAACACTCCACTCACTCACAGCCAAATGCAGGATCCTGTTCAAAAGCCCTGTTTATTTCCCAGCATGCCTTGCACGTCAGCGATCTAGAATTTACAAAGAACTGATTCACCCAATACAAATAATGCTAGAATGCTTCACTCCAGTAATGTGGCCTTAGTGGCAGTGCCATGCCATAACAAATAATGCTAGAATGCTTCACTCCAGTAAGGTGGCCTTAGTGGCAGTGCCACGCCATAACAAATAATGCTAGAATGCTTCACTCCAGTAATGTGGCCTTAGTGGTAGCGCCGTGCCATAATAAAGAATGATAGAATGCTTCACTCCAGTAATGTGGCCTTAGTGGCAGCGCCACACCATAATAAATAATGCTAGAATGCATCAATCCAGTAATGTGGCCTTAGTGGCAGCACCACGCCACAACAAATAATGCTAGAATGCTTCACTCCAGTAATGTGGCATTAGTGGAGCACCACACCATGACAAATAATGCTAGAATGCTTCACTCTAGTATTATGGCCTTAGTTGCAGCACCACGCCATAACAAATAATGCTAGAATGCTTCACTCTAGTATTATGGCCTTAGTGGCAGTGCCATGCCATAACAAATAATGCTAGAATGCTTCCCTCCAGTAAAGTGGCCTTAGTGGCAGTGCCACGCCATAACAAGGAGGAGCCTCCTTCTCACTCCTGTTGACTAAGCTACGGAACACAAGATCACCTTGCCTTCAGAAAGTCTCTCAAAACCTGGCTGTCACAAGACCAAAACAGACAAATTAAAACTACACCTCACAAAGATTGGACCAATCAGATCCATTTAACCTACTAGCCACCTTGGACTAGCACCCATAGAGCTGTCTCTACCACAGCGATCAACAAGCAGGGCGGACATTTTGGGTTTTATAACATGAAATTTATCATGAACTTGGCTCCAAAGATCTACCAGATGAATGATCTCACAAGCAGCAGTGAACTAGAGACAGAGCGCATGCGGGTCAGGTTAGCCGCACTGAACCGTGCATATACTCATGCACACAATGTGTAAACCAACAACACACTGGAGCTCGGACTTAGTCAGTCCAGTCTCCCTGCTCTTCTCTGAAGAGGAGAAATTATATCAATGTTGCCCCTGAAATCGTGATTCTCTTCATTCTGCTCTACTGAACCTGTCCCGCTGCAAGGAAATAATGATCCCGCTGCTCCCTACTCGCCGGGGCTTTCATGCGCTGGATCACTCTACTCTGTTCCTCTCTTTTCTTGGCATTTCTGGATCTGCTCTCTCTTGGGTTTCCCTCCATCTTTCTCATCGCTCTTCCATGATTTTTTCGAATGTGAAATGACTGAGGGTGAAAAAACGAAAGTCATTAAAATGAAAATGACTTTCGGTTTTTCCTCCGGCAGACATTTCTGGTACCCCACACCTGCTCACCGATGTATTTACCTTTTGGCAGCACACTTCGATGTGCAATGACTGCTCCATTCCTCTGCGACGACGGTTCACTTCACTTACGTGCATGGGAACCGCCGTCGAAAGGCCCCTTTTTTTTGTAAACGTTCTTGCTTAGGTCACGGGAGACACCCACACAACCCATGTTGTGATTATAGTGAACACGCGTGAAGCGGACACCTCTGCAACCCCTGCTCCCCTTGTTCACTATAATCGAACCAAATCGAAATTTTCAGCTGTTCGTAATGTTTGATTAGTGGAAATTCAAATAAATATCCCATTTGATTTTTTGTACGGGCATTTCTACGGATTCCTCTACTCCGGGTCATGCTCTGGTCATGGCTCTCATACTCCACCTTTACGTTTCGTCAACCCTCCAGGCTGCGTTCTTGGCCCGTTGCTACTCCCTCTTTATACTATAACCTTCAAATCTCAATTTGTTTCTGTCTCTCCAGTTAAGTCTTGGCTCACTCGTAGCGTGTACGCTGAACGGCACGGAGCCAGTTACATCGGTTAGCGGACATCTCAATTGCAGGATATCCGCTCTTGTGTTCTAACAAGAGACACATGGCGTTCTAGCTTGTTCAAGTTGCCTAAAAGAGGAACTACTTTGGCACCAAGCACACATGCAGTTACAAGAAATTAAGCCATGGTTTCATACGACATTGAATGAATGTAAGCGTATCAAAGCGTTGATACCCTATCAAAGCGTATCAAAGCGTTGGTACCCTATCAAAGCGTATCAAAGCGTTGATACCCTATCAAAGCGTATCAAAGCGTTGATACCCTATCAAAGCGTATCAAAGCGTTGGTACCCTATAAAAGCATATCAAAGCGTTGATACCCTATCAAAGCGTATCAAAGCGTTGGTACCCTATCAAAGCGTATCAAAGCGTTGATACCCTATCAAAGCGTATCAAAACGTTGATAACCTTTCAAAGCGTATCAAAGCGTTGGTACCCTATCAAAGCGTATCAAAGCATTGATACCCTATCAAAGCGTATCAAAGCGTTGATACCCTATCAAAGCGTATCAAAGCGTTGGTACCCTATCAAAGCGTATCAAAGCATTGATACCCTATCAAAGCGTATCAAAGCGTTGGTACCCTATCAAAGCGTATCAAAGCATTGATACCCTATCAAAGCATATCAAAGCATTGATACCCTATCAAAGAAAGAGAGTAAACGCCTAAAAGAATTATCTTTTGTTACGTGTGTGACAGCCCTGAGGAAGAGAATGCACGAAAGAAGTGTGGGCTTGTTATTTTGATCATTTGCAAAGGCACAGATTCATAGATTGATAACGTGTTTGTTGTTTACTGTTCTCACGTTTTATAAAGGTACAGATACAGGACAGATTGTCTGTTTTGTTAGGTAAAAAACTGAAAACCCTTTTCTGAATTAAAAAGAACACATGGCACTGGTCAATATAAATATTGTCTTCCTCCTCCTTTAATTCATGACTGCCCATCTCTTCTCGCCTGTTTCCCTCCTGATCCCTCCCCCGCCCCTCATCTGGTGGTCACAATGTTGGGGTTACTTTTGGCCCTTCACATGTTTTCACCTCATTTCCCCTCTCTCTCTTTCCTGCCATCCACATTTGATGTCCTTCTGGCCTACGATGGCTCGCAAGTCATTGAACTCTTTCATTCTGCTACTTTACGCCTTTTCTTACTCCTTGCTCTTTCTCTGGTGTCTCTGGTTTGGCTTTCATTTTCCACCTCCAGTTTTGCTACCTTTGCCTTGTCTTTACATCCGTTCCCAGTTGAGTTCCTACTTATCTCTCTTTTTATTCACTCACGTCCTCTTCGGCCCCATCTGAATTCCTAATAGACCTTTGTCAGTCTCCCTGCAGCCAATCCTGCCTTTGCTCATTTTCTCTTCTTGCTCCATAACTTTACAATTCTTCTTCCAACTCTCTTGACTATGCCACTATTCTGATCTTTTTCACCTCATGTCCCTGCTAAAACTAATGGCTAAGAACGCAATTTCACCTTGCTTGGCCTTGCATTTGTTTAAGTATTTTTTATTGTTACTGGTCTTTTATAATTTTAGACAGTGGTAAGTTGAAAACACATCATATATGCAAATTAATACATGTTCACATCAATCCATACAAATTATCAAATGGATAGCAGGGCCTCCACTTTAAGCCCCACCGCCTAACCTTAAACTTCAATAACATGACTTTTGAACTGACTGTCTCACCTTTCAATCTACTAACCACCCTTACACTAGACACACAGAACCACCACACAGTAGAGCTCTTCCCATTAGTTCCGCCTCCACCACAATCACCAAGGTAGGGCCAACCCAGAGCTCACTGCACAGCCCACAACATGTCCACATTAACGACTCCTCCAGAACAGCCTGTCTCCCAGTGCTGGAGCTTGGGTTTCCACTCCAGGCGAAACGCAGGCTCAAATACCCCTGCCACCGAGCAAGTAGAATTCTACCACCCCTCGACACTCGGGTACTTCTGCTGTGCAGCCATCAACAACACGACAGGCTTCACATCTGCATCCACTTGCACCAAATGGCGACTGCACCCCATAAAAACCCTTATATAATATTATTATAATTGGTTATTTATAATGCGCTTAACCCCTTAAGTGCCAGGCTATTATGCGAGTCTATGCAAAACTCGGGAGGATAGCTCAGGGGCAACGTGCTCGCCTTGGAAGCAAGACGACACAGAGCAACCCAGGTTCGATCACCGGTTCCGCGCTTAGAAACCTCTGGGTATCATATCATATCAAAAAGGACGAGCATACTCTTCCTTTCTAAGCGCACACTCAGGTATCGAACCTGTGTTGCTGGCATCGTCTTTCTTCCAAGGAGAACGCGCTGCCACTGAGATATCCTTCCGAGACAACATAACATACATTCAATATGCAACATAGCGTAGCATAACAAAACATGGCATCCAATAATATTTATTTATGATTTATATAGCGCAAACAATGGCCCGAAAGCATCAAGGCGCTTCAATATAGTGGAAATAGAATGACATAAGGTAACATAGTATACAAGAACACAATAACAAACGACATGCCAAACGATAGCACAACATAATACAAACAATTCCAAAATAATAGAACTACCAAAATCAAAATTTAGCATGGCAAAATGAAAGAAAGACTGTAGTTGTACACAACTTTGCACACTGAATCGGTTTTACCCAGTAAGACAATGTGAAAGAGAATAGGAAATGGGGTTTCTCAGCCCAAGGGGGAGGGCAGTCCCTGGACGTCATCCAGGATGGATCTCGCTTCCACAAACTCAGGCGCTGCTATTTTTGAGGGATGTTTGTTAGTTTTGCTAATTCTTCATATAAACCGGTGGAAAATTCCAGAACCCATGGACGGGCTCGCTGGATTCCCTGGTTTTGTACTCTCACGTGCCTCACGGTTATTAACTCACTTACCACAAGATGAGCTGTTTCAGAAACTGGGAGGTCTCATGTACTGTAGCCTCAAGGGACCAGGCTCACTCACAAACACGAGCTCTAGTGTACTCCAGCTACATAGGACAACATGAACTGACACTAAACTCGGGTCTACTTTGGTTCCCACACCCACTGACGAGTGGCTGAGCTCTTCTCTTCGCACCATCTCGTGCCGCCTTCACCCCTAATAATGACAGTTATCCCCGCAAGCTCAATCCAGTGGCGGCTGGTGACTTTGAAAGGTGGCGGGGCACAACTTCCTCGCATCAAATTAGGAAGCGAGCGCACAAATCCAACCCATACCAAGGAGGGTGCAGGGGGGTTCCCCCCAACCTCCGCAAGAAAATCTTGGAAAAATGGCTTCCAAAATGTGAAATTTACTGTCCAAACCCACAGAAATGTGACATCAAAAGCATTAGGTTTTACATACTAATGGTGGTAACATTATTCTTACGTGTGTGTGTGATGGTGTATTTTATAGCAGCTTGTATTGAGAACAGCTGGTACTAAGTTTTATGCATAAAGAAATTCATTACAATGAGGAACATACACACCCAGAGTGACATACACACTGAGGAGGAACATACACACTTGCCCACTGTCCTAAAGGGACTCAAAGCTGAAGCAGGCCTATTGAATTCAAATTTCAGACAAAGAATGAGATGCCTCTGCACCGAATGTAAAACCTACTGAGTTGCCTTACCCAGAGATCCACAAAAATTGCAGGGTCATAGCATGGATGGGAAATGTCTGGTTCAGGACCTGAACTTTGAGACAAACGGCGGTGCCGCTGCCTGCCATTATACTGATCCTGTAATGTGGCAAGTACAGCACAGTCACCCAGATTTATAGAACCTGCAAGGGCAGTATATCCTCTGTGCAACCCCGCAGTGATGCCTAAGGCTTCACTGGCCTCCAAGGCACAAAGCACAAATAGCTCTTAACGGCTTAACTGGCTGCACCATTAAAGAACCAGGAAGCCCCACAGGCAGGTTCTTCACAAAAAGGTTCCTGACAGTAAAGTGGCTTTTGCACAGTAGAAACTTTGGCTCGTGAGTTCACACAGACGTTTTGTGTGCACTGGTAAACGTAGCCAAACTATGAATGCGAGAGAAGCAGAGCCGCCTGGGGAAATGTTTCTCGAGCGGGTGTAAATTGAGCAGTTTAACACGGCATTAGGATTACACGAGGAAACTGCAACGTCCGATTAATAGCAATTAGCACATGGCTGCTTATCATTGTGCCTTGCTCATTCTGTTTAAGCAGTGCATGTTTTTTGTTGGGTGAAATACATTCAATTAACATTGCTGCAATCAATAGCTTAAACACGTTGCAAAAGGTATCGGTCACAATAGTAGATTTTTGATTCTCCACATTATTTTGCAATTATTTACATTAAAATACATTTTGAAACGTGACGCACACACCTCCACGCAGAATGCCGTTTTGAAGCTGCCGGGTACATTTTACAGGAGAACCGAACTTGGAAGGATTGGAAGAAGAGCCCGTGGGATTAGCAGCGGAACATCTGCTGGTGACCACAGCTCTACCCGGGCCCGGACGGCCTGCGGTCACGGCGTCGGCACATGCCAACTACAAGGCCCTGATTCCCCAGGGCAGGGCCCGGCAGGGCTCTAGTGCGGTCCTGGGAGCACTGTCCTGGGGAATGAAGGCAGACGGGCACAAAAAGTCAATCCATCTCCACGTAAGAGTACTCACCGGAGTTGGCAAGGGTGAGGTAACCAGGCTGTAGCGCATGCAACCTGGGTCTGCAAGCTCATGCAGTCAACCACGCAACACACAAAGTGAGAGAAAGTGGCACACGCATGCGCCCATCATCCGACCGCCACCCACACTACTGAATGTCATTGCCTGACAACAGCCAATGACATTCTTCAGTAAACCTTTTGCTGGCCAGCCTCACAGTAAGGTCAGATCCTGGTGCGCTGTTTGCGCACAGATCAATACTGGCGTGGCCACCCCTCTAGCGCCCTGCCAGCCTCCTGCATTGTGATGTTTACGTAGAGTGTGTGGAGCTACGCGCTCCACGCACTTTACAATAGGGCAAAGCTCCGTAAAACGGGACGCGCCCCTGTGCTAGGGTGACAGGCCCAGCCAGCCACATTGAAAACTGAACATTGCAGAGTGACAGATTAACTATTTATTTATAATTTATCTGCCGCTCTGCAACATTGATTTTCCGCCACGCAGCGCTGCAAAACAGAGAGAGAACCTTGTGCACAAGGTTCTCTGCACGCTCTCTGAGTGGGGGCCCTGGCTGAGGGGGTGGGGCCCCCCACCCTATATAAGAGGCCGCCACTGCTCAGTCTGTACTGCTCTTCAATGGGGCACAACCTGAGTCCCAAAGTACTAAAACTTTGGTGACCCCACACCACATTCCACAGCTTCAATGCGCCCACATTCACACACACACGCACACAGCTGTGCTCTCTACAGTTGTACAGCTTTAGCATTCCAACACTCACTCATACATACCACACACCGATAACACTCTCACTCACACACACAGCTGTGCTCTCTCCAGTTCTATAGCTTCACCTGTCCCACACTCACACACACACACAGCTGTGCTCTCTCTAGTTCTACTGCTTCACTGCCCCAACACTCACACACACTCAGCTGTGCTCTCTCCAGTTCTACAGCTTGAGTGGCCCCACACTCACTCAAACACAGCTGTGCTCTCTCCAGTTCTTCAGTTTCACTGGGCCCACACTCACTCACACACAGCTGTGCTCTCTCCAGTTCTTCAGTTTCACTGGGCCCACACTCACTCACATACAGCTGTGCTCTCTCCAGTTCTACAGCTTGTCCTGTCCCACACACATACACACACACACAGCTGTGCTCTCTCCAGTTCTACAGCTTCACCTGTCCCACACTCACACACACACACACACAGCTGTGCTCTCTCCAGTTCTACAGCTTCACTGATCCAACACTCACACACACTCAGCTGTGCTCTCACCAGTTCTATAGCTTCACTGGTCCCACACTCACTCACACATAGCTGTGCTCTCTCCAGTTCTACAGCTTGTCCTGTACCACACACATACACACACACAGCTGTGCTCTCTCCAGTTCTACAGCTTCACCTGTCCCACACTCACACGCACACACACAGCTGTGCTCTCTCCAGTTCTACAGCTTCACTGATCCAACACTCACACACACTCAGCTGTGCTCTCTCCAGTTCTTCAGTTTCACTGGGCTCTCACTCACACACACACAGCTGTGCTCTCTCCAGCTCTACAGCATCAGTATTCCAACACTCACTCACTCATAGCTGTACTCTCTCCAGTTCTACAGTGTCACCGGTCCCACAGTCACGTAAACCCTAGAGGCCCTTTTAATCAAGGTAACACATCATACTATGGATGGGACGGAGAATAACTTCTCAAATTAAGCAATAAGACCGACTCGGGAAGTTGGCAAATAACTCTGTTTTTTTTGCAATTATCTAAAACATGTAGTACAACGGACATCAACGGATGTTGCACAGCATCATCTCAATGCATTTCATAAAAAACAACACTTTTATAGCAAAAAAAGTCATACGTGATGTCATACTACATGGCAAACTAAGAAAACCTATGGGAGATTGTGGTTGGACTAAGGGTACTATCTACGCATACTTTCTATATAGCAAAAAAAGTCATACGTGATGTCATACTACATGGCAAACTAAGAAAACCTATGGGAGATTGTGGTTGGACTAAGGGTACTATCTACGCATACTTTCTATATGGGATAGGATTGTGATTGGGTTTCTACAGTCAGGTGGACAACTTAAGCCTGCCTCTAGTGCAAGCCATCCTCAACACGTATTAAGTACACAGAATACTATTGGATCTTAAACTATAAGGCACTTCTAAAACTATAAGGCTCGTCGTTATACAGCCTTCTACAATTGGTTAGCACACTTGTACCCATCTGGAACATTTGATTCTCAAGCCGCACGTAAACTGGTATCCCAGGTGCTGTTGGGTGAGCTTGACCGTGTCTTCCCACCCAATTAGCCCATCATCTCTCATCACTCATGCAGTCTGCCATTCACATTGTCTTTGAACACGGCCTTGTAGCAGCTTCTCGTCTCTGGGAATGTAAGTGTGAGCACTCGCTATATTCAAACTGTTGCACCATGCTCTTCATCTGTTTTCATCCTTAGCTCACGTGATCAGAGACCATGAATCGGCCCGTAACTTAACAAGGGATGCCTCAGCTTCTCACGTATACTGTTCTTCGCAGGCTGATAATCAGTTCTTGACATCAAGCCAGACAGCCTCTTTAGTCTTTGCTTCGAATTTGAGCCTATTATTTGTTACTGCACACGCATAGATCACAATCCGTCTTCCTTCATGGAGACTTGCTTACTAAAATTGTATCATTAAATGTCCAGAATTCTATATAGATATATGTGGGCGGCACCGCCTGCAATCTGTATACTACGTATAGCCAGCCTTATGAATACTCAGTCTACTTGCATTGCAGCATCTGTACAGTTATTAAATTGCTTGTGTTTTCTGCAGTGTTCTTCAGGCGTGCAATCTTCATTCTGCACATAAAAGCCTTCTCGATTCTTTACTTCGCCATCAAATTCTGTCTCGTCTATGCATTCTCTTCTCTGGTCATCCTTTTCAGTGCGTCACACATACCTTGTGATGTCACCAGCTTCTTCTTTTCATGTCTTCGCACTTTTTCAGGCGCTTCTCTCAGAAGACCACCAGTCTTTCGGGGATACTTCATATAGTGTCTTCTCAACGGATACCTTGTCTCAAAGACTCTTTGTGGTATGGGTATCATTACTGGGCACATTTCACAATTTCCAGTTTCCAAATTATAGGCAAAATAGGTGCGGGACTTCCTGCAGAGGCATTCGGCTGCTCCTCTACACACTCACACACAGCTTCAGCGTACCAACACTCACACACAGCCATGTGCTCTCCAGTTCTACAGCTTCACTGGTCCCACACTCACTCACACGGAACTGTGCTCTCTCCAGTTCTACAGTTTCACTGGCCCCACACTCACCCACACATAACTGTTCTCTCTCGTGTTCTACAGCTTCAATGGTGGCACACTTACTCACACACAGCTGTGCACTCTCCAGTTCTACAGCTCCACAAGTTCCCACACTCACTCACACACAGCTGTGCTCTCTTCAGTTCTTCAGCTTCAGTGTTCCAACACTCACTCACACACAGCTTTGCTCTCTCCAGTTCTGAAGCTCCACCGGGCCCACACTCACTCACATACAGCTCTTCTCTCTCCAGTTCTACAGCTTCAGCGTTCCAAAACTCAGTCATACACAACTGTGCTTTCTCCAGTTCTACAGCTTCATTGGTACCACACTCACTCGCACACAGCTGTTCTCTCTCTATAGTTCACTGATCCCACACCCACTCACAAACAGCTGTGATTTCTCCAGTTCTATAGCTTCACCGGTCCCACACTCACTCGCAAACAGCTGTTCTCTCTCCTGTTCTACAGTTTTAGAAGTCCTGCAGTCATTCACTCACAGCTGTGCTCTCTCCAGTTCTACAGTTTCACTGGTCCCACACTCACACACAGCTGTGCTCTCTCCAGTTCTACATCTTCACTGGTCCCACACTCATTCACTCACAGCTGTGCCCTCTCCAGTTCTACAGTTTCACTGGTCCCACACTCACACACAGCTGTGCTCACTCCAGTTCTACAGTTTCACTGGTCCCACCCTCACTCACACACATCTGTGCTCTCTCCAGTTCTACAGTTTCACCACTTCCCCACTCACTCACACACAGCTGTGCCCTCTCCAGTTCTACAGTTTCACGGGTTCCACACTCACACACAGCTGTGCTCTCTCCAGTTCTATAGCTTCACCGGTCCCACACTCACTCGCAAACAACTGTTCTCTCGCCTGTTCTACAGTTTTAGAAGTCCCACACTCATTGACTCACAGCTGTGCTCTCTTCATGTCTACAGTTTCACTGGTCCCACACTCACACACAGCTGTGCTCTCTCTAGTTCTACAGTTTCACTGGTCCCACACAAACTCACACACAGCTGTACTCTCTCCAGTTCTATAGCTTCATTGGTCCCACACTCACTCCACACACAGCTGCGCTCTCTCCAGTTCTATAGCTTCACCTGTCCCACACCCACTCACACACAGCTGTGCTCTCTCCAGTTCTACAGCTTCACCGGTCCCACACTCACTCCACACACATCTGTGCTCTCTCCAGTTCGACAGCTTCACCACTTCCCCACTCACTCACAAACAGCTGTGCCCTCTCCAGTTCTACAGTTTCACTGGTCCCACAATCACACACAGCTGTGCTCTCTCCAGTTATACAGCTTCACTGGTCCCACACTCACACACATCTGTGCCCTCTCCATTTGTACAGTTTCATTGGTCCCACACTCACTCACACACAGATGTGCTCTCTCCTGTTCTACAGGTTCACTGGTCACACACTCACTCACACACATCTGTGCTCTCTCCATTTGTACAGTTTCACTGGTTCCACACTCACTCACACACAGATGTGCTCTCTCCTGTTCTACAGCTTCACTGGTCCCACACTGTGTCGAATCAACTTCTGGGGCACCAGTGGTCCAAGGACGAATCTCGGTTTCTAAACCATCAATCAGCCCCACACCTCTAGTACACCAGAAGGGATCCGAACAGATTGGAAACACAAGTAAATTATAAACCTCCTTGTCCAATTTTGGTAACGTGGAAGGAACAGCAGGTTTATCTCTGCAAGGTTGTGGATACAATTATTACCCAATGATAAAAAAGACTGCACAGTCAAGGTTGTATACACATATCTACTTCATTATTATCACAACAGACAGTTCTAGCAACACTACGAAATACAACCCACCCTATAAAGGAATTCAGAGGAGAGACAGTTTCAAAGAAGGAAAAGGGATACTGATAGGAGAGTAGTCGGTATAGTAAATAATCGCAATAGCTCAAGGATACTTGGTTTCAACACAAAGGGAGCAATGGGTCATACAATGTCACAAGGGGCATTCGGAAAATGACCAGGGGAACAGAACCACAATGTACCTTGTAGAGGTTCTTGGTGCTCGACAGTGTAGAGTCGGTTTCAGGGCGCTTTGCAGCTTCTGCGACAGAGTTCAAGATGGGAGACAGCTGCACGTCTCAGGCAGCAGGCAGTTTGGTGAGCGAGTCTGGACGGGGTGCTGCCGACTGGCCTACACAGCAGCTCTGGCTCGGGAATCATTGTCTCAGTGCTGGTCGGTGGTTCTAAAGCACTGGTCGAGGCGTCTCGGACGGCTTTAGGGACTGCAGCATAACAAAAGCCAGCAGTGTAGTCGGTTGCAACTCGAGGGACTCGACTGGCTTGAAATATGTCCTTAAAGGTGGACGTCAGTAGATGCTTGTCGATGCACTCCTACCTTCTTCACTGGACTTTAAGGTGGATGGCCAAAGCTGAGGAGAGACTTGCAGGCAGCTGCCTTGTCCTTGGTCTGGTTCAGAGGATCTCTGGCACTTCCCACCTAAGACGCTTGCTGCAGAGCCTAGCAGGGCACGCTGTGTGCTGGCCGGGTACCAGTTCTGGAACTGCTGGAGGGTCCCCTGGATTCAGTCCCTCCCTCTATTCCCTGGGAGATGTTTAGGGGTGGGATCTTGCTTCCCTCTTGCATGCCCGGGCCTTCCTTCACTGGCGGAAGATGTACCGGAGACTGTACCTTCAGCCAGGCTCCAATACTGAATTCTTCTTTCCTGCTTCTGGTGAAGCCTTCAGATGGTCTGCCCAAAAGATGTGAAAAGCCCCCTTGTAAAGCCAAATGGAGTACAGTGATTGGTGTAGGGTAAGACTACATTAATGAACCATCCTGGGTCCCCACTAACAATCTTCTGTATGCATGAGGTCATAACCAGAGTGCTTTGCAACAGAAAGGGTAAAGGGGTGAAAACATGTAATACTAAGCCCCACCCATCTTCCTGTCTGTTGTGAATCACTGACTGCCCAACACTCTGATCCCTCTCACACTGATCAGACACACCTCCCAGAGATTAGTCCCCAACCGCAAGTAGTACACACTCTCCCTCAAATCCCTAAAACCCTCAAGCACCGCCTGGAGCTAACCTGGAGGACCAACACCACAAAACAAAACCTCCAAAACTAACTAGTGCATAAATAACTAGGTGCAAAGAAATACGTCAGTTTTCCAGTTAAAACATATTTTTACTTGTGCATAAAATATTCCCATTGGGAATTGGAATTACTTTTTTACTCCCTAAAAAATCCCTGTACTCCCAACTTTAAAAATAGGGAACAAAATACCCCCACTTCCAAATCTTATCTGGAGCGCATCATCTCGAATCTAGGTTTAGCTATTGCCCCATCTTCTCCACCTATATCCAGCCCCACCCCTCCTTGGTTCGCTGAGCCAGTTCTCTCCTCTTCCACTGCTATTTCCCATCCAGATTTTCCTGAACCTTCTAGCACAAAGCCGTGCCTCCGGCTGCCCTGGATATCCCTGTCCTCCCTCACTCCTTAACAACATCCTAACAACCACCTGTGCAGGCAGAATTGCATGGTCCATATCAACCATTCTCTTACGTCTGGATTCTTGCCGGAGGCCTCAAAACCTCCCATGTCAAGCCTTGTCTTAAAAAACCCTCTCGCGACCCCCTCCTTCCTCACAACTACCACCCTATCTCTAACATCAATTTCATTGTGAAATTGCTTGACCGCACAGCTTACAAGCAGTTCTGCCTCTTCACAACATCCACCTGCATTCTTGACCCCGCCCAATCTGGATTCAGACACCGAGCAACAGAATCCTCTCTTATGTCCATTTGGGATGATGTACAAAGAAGAGCAGACTCGGAAAGCTGTGCTGCACTCATCCTCCATGACCTATCTTTTGCCTTTGATGCCATTGACCACGCCATATTCGCAGACAGACTCCTCTCTCTGGGCGTCAGAGACTCTGCCCTAAGATGGATCTCCTCCTTCCATTCCAACTGCTTGCAAATCATGCTTCTTCACCCTTTGTCCCCCCCTCTTTCCATGTTCCCAAAGGGGTTCCACAGGGAGCATCCCTGTCCCCACTTCTCTTCAATCTCCACCTTAGTCCCCTCCCAGCACTCATACGTTCCTAGAACCTTACCTGCTATAGCTACACGGATGACACACAGATCATTTTCAAGATCCCCAAATCACCGGCCTCCCCCGACCTCGCCTTCTGCCTTATTGAAATCGACTTCTGGATGACGGCCAACCACTTCCTCCTCAACTCTGCAAAACTGAAATCCCAATGTGTGGTAACACATCTCTCCTTCCCCAACGTACCCCCTGTCCACACTCCCTAGGAGCCCCACCCGCGCCACCCACCTCTGTAAAGATTATTGGATGCACAATGGACTCGGACCTATCCCTCTCTCATCTAATCAACACTGTGTCCAGAACCAGCCACTTCCACCTACGCATCTTGAGGCGAATCTTCCCCTACCTCCCTTACCCACACTGTGTCTCTGCAGTCCTTGCCATCTTTCTCTCCCACTTGGACTATGCCAACTCCCTCCATCTAGGTGCCCCAGCGTACCAGCTCAGCAAATTCCAACAAATCCCAAACTCCTCCGCCAGACTCTTCCTTGCCCTCCCACCCAGAGAACTCATCACCCCAGCCCTCAGAGTAATACATTGGCTTCCCATCAGCTAGGTCGTTCTTTAAGGCCATGCACATCACGCACCGTGCCATCCATAATACTGGCCCAGAATTCCTCCAGGACATGCTCACACGCAACCAAACCACCAGAAAGATTAGATCTGGTTCTGCAGTCCTCCTAGTGATTCCCCCTTACAATTCCACCAGAATGGTAAGATCCGCCTTTTCCGTCCAATCCCTCACCATCTGGAATTCACTTCGACCGCAATGAAGACTACCCCGACTTCAGAAAATCCTTCAAAATTTGGTTATTCCCTGTGGCAACCTGAAGTTTCTTCCCTCCCCTCCCTCTCGCTCTCTCTCTCTCTCTCTCTCTCTCTCTCTCTCTCTCTCTCTCTCTCTCTCTCTCTATCTCTCTCTCTCTCTCTCTCTCTCTCTCTATCTCTCTCTCTCTATCTCTCTCTCTTCACGCACCATGCGCCTCTGTCATAGTTTTGTTCACTTCCAAAACATTTACAGATGCAAAGTGAAGCACAGAGCCAAATGTCAAGGTTCATAGTCAAACACCACTACGTGGACACCTGCTGCAGGCACGGCAACCATCCCACACCCACCTACATCCATACCCCCACTGCAATACGCAAAGCACAACAGCCATCCGATTGCAGCTATGGGCTACAATAAGGTGGTTTTGCTGCACACTTAAGGAATCTGCGGCAATAGCTGCAGCTCCGACCTCTGGCACATTCTGTCAAACTGGCCACATGGCGATCTTCTCTTGCACACTCTAAATCTCTTGACCTCCCCCAGCACCCATCCATGCTGACTATCTTGGGTTGCTTAATGGGGCACGGGCAGCCCACCTAATACTTATCTCGGCCTAATGCGCAGCAGCATTTTACTCCGTCTAATACTCCACACACTTGGACTGTGGTCCCCGAGAGCTTTCTCCCACAAGCGCATTGAGGCCATACTAATGGGACAACGGTGCTATATAAAATGACAACCTACTACTACTAAAGACTGGCCCGGTGGACACTTCAAAGAGACCCCAAAGGGGAGATGAAAGAGTCTATCACCGGACTGGCCTGTTAGCGGAAGTGATGAAGGGGTATTGAACCCGATGCCTAACTCTGCAATGGCCCCACCAGGCCATCAGGGTATGCCAGCCCTGCTGTCTGCTTCCATAGCCCGGTGAGGCAAAAGGAATAGGGTTGCCAGGTGACCTGGAAACGGAACCAAGGACCAGCGACCACAGGAGCTAGGCATTCTGGGTTTAATGTTATTCATTACAGCAAGCAAGGCCACACATCTGTAGATCCCAAACACGCCAATATGACAGACGGTTGACAAACAATATCACTGTTAGAAGTGCATCGTGGAACGCTATTCTCCTCTGAAACCTCTACACACTCTACCGACCCCTTTCCAACTACGCTGGAGTAATCCCCAAAGGAACTTAGTTACTGTCAAGCAGCATTCTTGGCAAGGACTCAAGGGACCACCATCAGGAGAGAAGGACGAGGAACCAGGGCAATCTCAACGTTTGGCTACGGAACTATATTTTTAATGATAAAAAATCCACATTAGGAATAACATGGACGGTCAGGAGGACGTATTCTAGGGAAGCACTACCTAAGGGGATAAACATAACCAGAACTTTAATTATCGTGCAGTGTAAAGTGCACGTCTATATATCATGCATTCACACCCGGGCAAGGGCCGTTGGCCAATCAGGCGGCTGGAATAGCGGGCGAGAATATACATTCTCTGCCCGCTGTTCCAGTCACCCAAGGCTTTTCCACAGGTGTCGCCATTTTTTTTTTTTTGTATGTTGTGAGCCGCAACCTGTTGCCTCCCCACTCCACCACCACCCAAACCAAACCTAAACCTTTCCCCCACCCACTCCTCCCAGCTTACCTGCAGGACCAGAGATTTATGCTCCGGTCTGCCGCACCTCCCTCTCCGGCCGCCATAGACATGGAAAAGGGACATGGTCCCTTTTCATGATGCCGGCAGCCATATTACATTCATTGTTTTTCCCTTTGGAGACAGCCCGAGCTGTGGCCGTCGCTTCACTTGGGTCTACCATGGCCCGGGCAGCCGGACCGTTACCGGCCATGTACGCACTCCCCCACCAAGGCGTGAACGCTATAGTGTCAATGGCACATCTGTATATACTTCATATAACATGTATATATTATGGTTTCACAGCGGCTCTTAATTATTATTTTTTTGGGGGGAGTAGTGGTGGTCCTGCAGTCAGGCTGTCCCCCACCCTCCAATACCGTACCAACACAACATATGCACACACACATACATTTAGACACATAAAAATTAGCCTGGGAGGCAAAAGGCAAACAAAACGACTACAAATTGGCTTGAGTTTAAAGCAGAACCTCTGTACAGGCACATGCTGTACGGGTGGCGTGTGGTGATGACATCATCACTCCGGGCAGGCCTATACACAATGGTGGCCCTCTGAGAGGAGGTCCAGGCGCCTGGCTTCTTGGGGACATGGGCGTAATTTTATGGGGTGAACACGGCTGTTTATCGTCCCAACCTTTGTGCCACTCCTTGGCAGGGGCCCCTTTCATTTAGAAGTCATGTCCCCCCAACATTTTCACCAGGTTACTCCACTGCTTGGAGGTCCCACTGCCCTTCAAGTCCCATCTCGGCCTCGAGGTCTGCTTCTGGGGGGTTGGAGGGGGAAGTTGCAACAGTTTGATTGCAGAATCAATCATTGTGCCCCAGAGTCTGAACTTGAACATATCTGTGTCTCCGCTGAAGTCACCTGTGAGTCTGGCAATGTTTGCAGCTCGGAAACCTTTCTGGGTGGTGCCAGATATTATTCTGCAGCCAAACCAGAAGCAGCAATTCTTTCCCGGGGGCGCCACCCCACCAATGCACCCCATGTGCTTTGTGGCCAATCCCCCGCCGTGGGTCCCACTCATACATCTACAGTCGGATTTAGTAGTTTCCTTGAGTATGTATATGTGTAGCAATGGTGTTTAGCGCTTAATGCGGCCTTCATAGTGTTTCAAAGCGCTGTAAGGGGGCAAAAGTAAAGGAAAGGGAGTAAATACAGGTATGGGGAGCATGGCAAAAGAGCACGTGGTGAGGATGAAATAAATAAGAGGCTAAATAAATAGGATCTGAAGGGATGCAGCGTTATTAAGGAGGTCAGTGAGGAGGGGGCTGGGATAGAGAGGGTCTTCTTCCATTCAGTGTCTGCAGACAGATCCCCTCTGAACATCTCTCTGCCTTATGTGGACATTTGACTGGGAGTTCTGTCCTTCCGTGAGGGGGAGGGAAGGGGCATCGGTTCTCTGCGCAGACGGGGCCTCTGAGAGGGAACACCAGGGGGAGAGCCGGTCATGCGCCCTGTGTGCAATTGTTCCCTTCCTTGCTGTTCCCCTGCCTCGTGCGCCATCACAAAGTGTCCCGCTTTATTTTATTCAAATGGGCTAACGTTTACATACTTGCCAACCCTACTGGTTTAGACAGTATACCTACTGCTTTTTAAGCAGTCCTACCGCCTACAGATTTGGCTGACAGATCCTACTGCTTTTTACAGTGGCAGGTAATTTATGTGACTCTAAGGCAATTAATCCGTCTGTGCGGTGGGTGGGGAAGTGATACATTTGAGTGATGGGCTCAGATCAATCCACTGGCCTGACAGCTGCACGACTCTGCCCTGCACTCTTGCCCGGACAGACCTTAGGTGAACCACCAGTGAAGGCAAGTGGCAGAGCGGACCACCATCACACAGCATCTGCCTATCAGATTGAGGAGGCTATCAGTCTCCATGTTCAACTGGCACTGCAGGAATACATGTGTATTGCCCAGGTTGCTAGTACAGAGCACTGGCAAACGTTGCCTACCAGCTCTCTGTGATTATTTTCTGTGACTTTAGGTAATTGAATTTGGTGTTTACTTGCCATTCACAATTATACATTGTAAACATTTGAGCATCTTTCCATGTTGTGCTGTTTGATGGGTTGTGCATTTTAGAATGCTCCAGTGTTGCCAACAACTAATGTTTTGTAATTTCCGGTGATGTCATTGTTATGCTAAGTATTATTTTTGAAACTTGTAAAATCCTACATCTTTTTGCTCACAGAATGTTGGCGAGTGTGCGTTTGTTGCTAGGACGGCGAGTTTGCAGTGCATTTCATTTAGGTCTATGTTCTATCATTCGGTTTGATCAGTATTTCTCTTTTAGTTGACCTTCCTTCACAGTAAACATCACTTGGCTAGCAACCGAATCAATCCCGGATGTGCCAGACCTAATAAGAGCAGGAACCCAGGGGAGGTTGGCAGCGGCTTCCTCTGGGCACCTAGGGATATTTGGGGGCACCAGGCTTGACGTGGAGAAGGTGGCCGCAGTCCAGCTCCTCACATCAGTGGCGTGCGATGGCTTCTGGTCTGGCCACGAGCTCGATGTTTGTGAGTGTTCGAAGCAGCAGAAAGCTATTTCTCACGCCATTTCTGTTCAGTTCTTGGAAGGAGCTTCTCGGAAGGCCTTCAAGGTGCCGCATTCTTGCAGAGGGCCGAGATAAGGGGCCACATTACTCTGCTGATGGCGGCCACCTGGGCATGCTGTGTGTATGTCTGGCACGGGTTCTTATCGCTCGCCCTCGAGTTATCTTCTGTGCATGGTTGACGGCAACAATCAATGTTGCTGTTCCATAATAGCTACTTAAAGGGACGGCCTTTCTGTACAGTGTCTCGTGGCTGTGCCGGTGTCCATTGGCTGGCACTTGTTGCAGACATTGAGCGTGGAGCGAGGCTTTACATTTAGTTGTGTCCGAGTGGACATTTGTCTTCAGTCTGCGTCCAAACAAACAGCTGAGACTCCTTCTCTGGGCTAGCCTTCCCTTACCTGTGGCGACTCACTCACTCTGACCTATAGTGGTAGATTTGGGCCCGGTTAACCCCCCCTCTCCCCCACACTCACTAAGACCTAACCAAAACCTTCTCAAACACCTGGCGATCTCAGGAGGAGCTTTATGAGACAAATGCATCAGGAAGCCAAAACATCAACAGAAAAAAAAAAACGTCATGCACGTGTGAGCCCCTCCCCCCGATCCCCTCCCCCCCCGTCACCAGGATTCACACATGCAACACTGCGCATGTAAGCTGTCTCACATAGGCAATAATGCCATATTCCGAGGGCCACTACCAGACGATAATGGCATTTGGCCCAAATGAAAGGCCCCAGAGTTGTTACTACGGGGGAATTACGCTAGGAGGTGGGCATTGTCGCTATTGGAACATTCCACCCATTCAGGGTAAAGTGTTCTTTTAAAAACAAGGACATTGCAAGGGCAAACATTGACACTTGGGATAGAAGGCTGATGTCGGCCATTATTGCCATCTGCACAACAGTTCTAAACCTGGCAATACATGTGGGCCTTCTCATTCTAAGAATCCTTGTGACTATGACTGTTAATATTGCACTTGCTGAAAATATTTAAATGCACCTTTGCATGTTTAAAAGTTGTGCTCCTTTTCTGATTTCCTTGCAACATTATAAGAAATGCTCCACCTTTCTTGGGCTAGTTTACAGTTGTTAATAATATATTAATTTCCTGAAATGGATATTTATGGTGAGGTTGGTGAGAAAAATCTCTTGAGTCATACCCTATAAGGTGTCAGGTCTTTCCATCGAATCAATTACCATTGAATTACTATCCATCGAAATGTATCCATCGAAATGCTTTTCCATCGAATACATTTCAATGGATTTTAGGGTTAAGGTTCTATCGAACCTCTCCATATTTTCGATGGAAAATTTTCAACGGATATGCACTTTTAATTGAAAAAATGTAATTTCGATGAATCATTTTTTTGTTGGTTTTTATTTCGATGGATTTTCTTTTCGATGGTTAATTTTCGAAGGAAAGACCATAAACCATCCTATAACGCTACAACGCTTTCCCCATATTAACCCCTCCCCCACCTGCCGCCGGTGAGATCCCACAGTTAATAATTTCCATTGCCAGCACTGCAGTTTATTTTTGGAAAAATTACATTAACAGATCCATCCAGGGGTGGGCATGTACTCCAAACCTCTCAGGTAGCTACTGCGTGCATTAATCGACCGTGCAACAAGAGACTGCTCGAGAAAGACCCTCACAGCAGGGGCTGCAATTGCAATCGGAGCAAACGTTCCTTTGTTTTAAACATGATTACATTCAGAGCCAAAGCCACACAGTGTAGCGGCTGCACCCGGCCCCATGCACTTTTCCACACTACAGAACGCTAGTCATAGTAGCCACGTGCCTAAATGAATTCCTTGTGCCATTGTACTTTAATAACTGGCAACTCTACCCTTAACCTGCATACCAGTGTATTCCTAAATGGATGGCACACACAGAATTCTGGGAATATGTGGGCACTCTGATGGTAATGCTATGGGGTACATCATTGCATGAACTCAGGCAGTGGCGGGGCCTTAGTGCCCCTCATGATAGATTCAGGGGTCCAGGGGCTTACCAGAGGTTGCAGTTGTCCCGATAAGTTGCTCCAGAGGGATATTTCTGACCATTTCTGATGCAGCCTGGAAAATAAAAAAAAGAGAAACAAATAAGGATCAGACGAGCGCATGGCACGATGTGTACCCAGGACTCTTGGGGTTGAGTTACTGCCTCCCACCCCCGGCTGGTACCACAGGATGGGCATTCTGCTGTGTGAGGAATAAGCTGATTCCAGGATCCTGGCCCGTGCCAGTGCTTGCTCTGCATCCTGGCCCATGTCAGTGCCAATGCACACAAGAACGCAAGTGGCGACGTGGAAGACCACTCCAACTACAGACCAATCTCAAACATCCCCTACCAGGCAAAACTCCTAGAAACCTACGTATACAAATTAACCCAAGAGTACGTAGAAATGCACCAGTTGCTGGACCAAGCACAAGTCGGCTTCAGAGCCACAAGAGGAAATGAATCGGCACTCCAATCCATGTGGGATGACCTAAAGACAAACACCGTTTCCGACTCAGCCCATATCCTACTTAACCTCTCTGCAGCATTCAACACAATACGCCATGAAACCCTCATCAAGAGAGTAGAAGAAATAGGTATAAGGGACTTAGCACTACTCTGGATAAAATAATTCCTAACAAACAGAACAGAGACTGTCTTGATAAAGCCCTTAAAAATCTGCTCCAGGAGTGAACGACTGCGATGTACCACAAGGATCCTCTCTATGACCACTGTACTTCAACATCTACGAGACTCCGCTAATCAAGATCTTCAAAAAATACAATCTTCCGTGCCACAACTACACAGACGACACTCAAATCATCTACAAAATCGAAGATACACAGGAAGAACCCACAACTCTAGGAGAATGCCTCAAAGAAATCTACAACTAGATGAACACCAACAACCTACAAAATCAACCCAGGAAAGATAGAAATCATGATTATATCCAAAAACCAAGAGAACCACACCTACATCCTGTGGCTGATAGAATTAGGAACCGCGCTCACACCATCAAACAAAGTCAAAAATCTGGGAATCCAAATGGACAATGCGCTAACACTAGAAACACAAATAAACTCAATATTTAAGGAATGCTTCTTTCTACTTCACTCAACAAAAAGAATCCTACCATTCCTGTCCTTCACCCACAAAACTCTGACATTCAATGCCCTCATCGTGTGAAGAATCGACTATGCCAACAACCTCAGAATGATGGAATGCCTGCTGAAGAAACTGCAACATATCCAAAATGCAGTGGCTAGACTTCTCCTCATGTTATCTAGTAGAGACAATATCACATCACACCAGTGCTAGAAATGCTACACTGGCTTCTAATCGAACAACTTATCACATTCAACACAATGTGCATAACACACAGGCCAATCAGCGGCCAGGGAGCAGAATTTCTACAAAAGAAAATAACCATCTACAAGCCAACGAGACTCCTTAGATCGAGCAACAAAATCCATCTAGAACCGAAGCCATACGCTAGGAGAAAACTTGGGGATCCTCTTTCTCCCACCTGGTGGCAAAAGCCTGGAACAACCTCCCAAAAGAAATAAGAAACAGAAAAGATCACCTAAAATACTGAAAACTGCTCAAAACCTGGCTCTTCAAGACCTTGCAACCAGATGGAAATAACTGAAACAATAAAACCAAAAAATGCAAAGAGAGCCAGTCAACAAAAACCTGTGACGGTACATATAACACCAAGAACCAACAGAGAAGGGGAACACCCGCAAACACAAAAAGAGACTAGGCAAGGCAGAACCGACCAAGGGCAACTACCCAATCAGGACAGAACAATAGCTAGCCAGGCTGACACAAACAGCAGGCACGGTTATCAACCTTCCCCATTGTCAAGCATCCCCTGACAGACATGACAATATTACCCGACGTGTAAACCACCAACCCAACGCAACTTTGCATCCAAACTATCCAACTATTGCTTCATGCTCATAAGACAACCATCCTCAGACCCACCCTCCATATGAGCTAACCCGTCAGCCTAAACAAGACCAATAGCATTACACTAAGAAACCCTCACCCAAGCTAGTAGTAAGAAGATGGAATGCACTAGACTGACACACACAAAACCCTAGCAGACTTCGTGGAGATTGACACACATCCGAAACGACTTACCCGACACACACAACGAAAATCAACAGAGAAATAGATATGGTGATTCCCATCTGTCAATCTGGACATGGTGGCAAGGACTGAATCTGAACTGTGTCCCACAAAGATAGAGCTATGGGTATGGGCATATGTCACAACTAGATAGATCCACAGGGATCAATTTGCATCAGACACAGACTGGGATGTAAGGGCCAGTCTGAGAAACAACAAAGACAGAATTGTGGAGAGTAACTAATGCAATTTATGGACAGAGAGGTGAGAGACCGCCATGTGTCATGCTGAAACAGGATCACTTTAAGGAAGAAATGTCATCTAAAGCTTGAAACACACACAAATGAATGTGTGTCTCTTTAGTCAACAATGCTAATAACATATCCTACTAAATCCTCACTGCTCTTCATACACCTCTCAAGCCCTAACCAAACACAACATACCTCTTAAACCACAGCAAGCCGAATGAACTTCACTACACCACAACAACAAACACACCACACAGAGCCTTGCAAAACAACACACAGCGGACACCTATCGGATACTACACCAAAAAAGCTCAGCGAACAGTGTTACCCGAACTGAAGCTGCCAACAGCACATCCCAGCTCCCTTGCTCTTTATCCAAGCTTTGCACTACGAACATACACTAACCGACCCCTGCTTTATTTCAGATCTGCCAGAGCCCCAGGGGACCACTACGGTGGTGATAGTGTGCGGTATAAATATTCTTTAATATTAAAATTTACAATGCTGGCTCTGCATCCTGGACCATGCCAGTGCCAGTGCTGGCTCTGCATCCTGGTCCATGTCAGTCAATTCCTGCTCTGCATCCTGTCCCATGTCAGTGCCAGTGCTTGCTCTGCATCCTGGCCCATGTCGGTGACAATGCTGCTTTGCCTTGTGCCTCTTGCCAGTGCCAATGCTTACTCTGCATCCTGCATTCTCCCCATTCCAGTGCTTATGTCCCTCCATCCTGCCACATATGGATGCCAATACTTGCGCTGCATCTTGCTCTACCTCATGTACCTTGGCAGTGCCAATGCTTGCTCTGCGTCCTGGCCCTTCTTGGAGCCAATGCCTGCTCTGCCTCGTGTCCCTTGACAGTGCCAATGCTAGGGTGACCAGACATCCCGGCTTTCCCGGGACAGTCCCGGGAAATCGCTCTCTGTCCCGGAGTCCAGGGAGTTTTTTAATTTTATAAACCCTGTCCCAGTATTGGAAGGGTGGGTTTTTGCCGGTACCCGTTTTTAAAATCCTGAATACCTGCACGAAAGGGGGCATGCATGCTTTTCACGCCCCCGTTTCCTCCCCCTTCCCTTGCTCGGCTTCTCTCCTCCAATGAGAGGAGTGTGCCTGTGAGCACCCACACCTGCAACAGGCCAGCGACATAGAAGTAAGACTACAGTTTTGTGTTTACTTTAGTCCTACTTCTATGTCTGTGGTCTGTCCCATTTTTTTTTATCTGTTCACCCTAGCCAATGCTTGCTCTGCATCGTGACCCTGCTGAGGGCCATTGCTTGGTCTGCCTCGTGCCCCTTGACAATGCCAATTCTTGCTCTGCATTCTCCCCATGCCAGCGCTGTCAGCTCGGCATTCTGCCACATATGAATGCCAATATTTGTTCTACGTCCTGCACTTTGACAGTGCCAATGGTATATTTATGTATTTATTGAGTATTTTTTAAGCGCCTATACAACGAAATGGTGTTTCCAGTGGCCACAAGGCGATTGCGGGGGGAGCAAGGGGGAAAATAACAATGGCAACAACAGTGAATATACAATTGTGGTACTACTAGGCCGTGTGGCATTCGGACGTGCAAGTGCAGTGAAAAGAAGTGCATGAGAGAGGGAAGGCATGGGGTTTTGGTGGGGAAAGGTATGGGTAGGTGCTGGTGGGATCCCAGGAGGGAAGTGCCAAGGAGAGCAGGAGCGAGGCCACTGGCTAAATTCTAGGGTGCAGGAATCCCAAGGGTGGGCTGCCCAGTCACCAGGCAGGGGGCCCGCAAGGGCAGTGCTGAGGGGTGGTGCTGGTGTAGACTAGGTGGAAGGCCTTTTAGCCTGTGAGGCTCGTGAGGGACAAGGCCACCAGTCTCTGTGGCAATGGAGTGGTTAGCAGGGAATGGAAAGAGGGAAAGAGGTAGAGAAAAGCAGAGTTTTGAGAAGTTTCCAGAAATTAAAGAGGTCCGGATCAAGTGTGAGAGGGGCAGTGAAGCTGTTCCAGAGAGAGGTACCAGCCAAGGAGAGAGGCCTGCCCCCCACTCTCTGTTTGGAGGAGCGTTTGACAAGCAGAGAGTTCGAGTTAGAGGAGTGGAGGGCTCTAGCAGGGAAGTATTTAGGGAGCTGAAGTTGAAGGAAGTGTGGTCCCATGCCCCATAAAGCCTTGTGGATGCTGCAGAGGGTCTTGAATTTGATCCTTGCAGCCACCGGGAGCGAATGGAGAGATTTTAGGGCTGGAGAGATATGGTCCCTGAGCTTGAGGCCAAGGTTAAGTCTTGCAGCCCTATTCTCCATTAGCTGAAGGGTGCGTAGGGAGGAGCGTGGGAGATTGAGGAAGAAGCTGTTTCAGTAGTCTAGCCTACAGAAGACCAGAGCTCTGGGGACATTGAGCTTCTGGGGCAAGGTAAGGAAAGGGAGAATGCCTCTGAGGAGGTGCAGCTGAACGTGGGTCTTCTTGGCAAGATCTTTTGAGTCGAAGATGACTGCAAGGTATTAGGCCTCACAAGATGGTGAAGGTAGAGGGATTAAGGAGGGCGACCAGAGGGTGGGAGGAAAGCAGGGAACAGGTGTCCCACTAAGAAGGTTCTCTGTCTTACTGGCATTGAGACAGAGATTGTTAACCACACACAATGCCTGGATGGCAAGCAGACAATTGGGGATGAGAGAGGAGGAGGAGGAGGAGGTAGTGGAGGGACGTTTGCAGGAAAGCTGTGTGTCATCAGCATAACACTGGGCATTAGGAGAGAAGGAGGAGATCAGGTAAGCCAGAGGGGCAAGATAGATATTGAAGAGCCACAGCGATAGGATAGAGCCCTGGGGGACACCGCAGGTAGAGAGTGAGGTGGAAGAGAGGAAAGGGCACAGTTGCAGCTGGGAAGGGCGGTTAGTGAGGAAAGAGGTCAGCCAGTCCAGTGCCCGGTCCATGATGCAGAGGGTAGCACAGAGCCGTTTAATGAGGATATAATGGTTGACCGTGTCAAAGGCAGAGGAGAGATTGCAGAGAAAGAGAACAGCAGGAGAGTTAAAGTTTAAGATTTGCGAGCATGTCTTCACAGGTGTTCAGGAGAGCAGTTTCTGTGCCCCTGGATGTCCGGAATCCAGATTGAAGGTCATGGAGGCAACCAGCGTGTTAATTGTGGAGGGCAGCGCTGGCCAATGGGCCGGCTCTTGCCGGGTCCGAGATCCAGCATCAGATGTCTGGCCAGACATGGGAACCCAGCCTGCCTCAGCCCTGACCATGCTATACCAAGCCCCCAGCTTTGCCTAGAGAAGCTGGGGGCTCAGTCATCTAATCTTCGCTGTGCTCCTTTAACCGGCTGTAAGTCTCGCATCTGCAACGCTATCGGCTCAGCCTGTTTTTCTTTCTTCTGGCCTGAATAAGACACCCCAGGAATCAATGGGCCATGACTGTCACTGGGGTGGGGGCCATCACTTTTGAAAGCAGGATACCTACATGCTGGGCACACTATCGTTTTCCAAATGTGCATTTCACACTTCCATCGAAAAACAAAAGTAATTTCCAAACTGAAAAATGCTGCTTGCATTCACTAGTTTTCTTTGAAATTGTTTGTTTGTCGGACTACCACACAGCTCTGTTATTTGTGTGCCTCTTCGTGTTTTATCACAGGTTATATTTATAAAGATGTTATATGCTTGTCAAACTGGTTAATCACAAATAAATGCTTGTGTTGTGCTGACAGCAGTTTTTAGGAAATCAAACTGTGGGTTCATGGGTGCCAACTTTTCATTTTCACTACACCCCACCCACCTACGCCCTGACTGTAAGCAAGCGACCAGCCCAACCCATCCCCAGGCCAAATACATTATATAGCACTTGTTTTTTTTTTAATAAGAAATTGAAAAAAGTCATACGATTTACAACCAGTTTTGAATATATTACATCTCAGCAATGGTCTCTCAACCGGCTGAGCTACCCTGGAAGCCTTCTACTGTACAGCTTGTCTATGGATCCCTTAACGGACTAAAAAAGCACTGCATTACCAACAGTATCGTGGATGCACCGCTGCCATGGAAGTGATTTCAAGTGGAATGGATGTACAGTGTGGAGTTTGTGTATAAGACAAGAAGTGATAGGTCGCCTACCCCTACCTCAAGACCCTGAATCGCAAAAGGTTATGTCCAAGGTAGCCTTATATAATTTTCAGGTTACACCCACCAACCCTCATACAGACACCTCGGTTATTATTCAATTTTCAATTTATTATTCAAAAGATTAGTATAAAAAACATAAATATACAAACAACACTTAGAGAAATATAAAAACAAACTGTGCTGATCACTTACAATCTAAATGGCGACAAAGCACCAGACCTTTCAAAACGTCAGTGACCATAGTGAAAGGTGATGGGAAAGGACAGTATATCTTACTGTAGGTCTGTACATGTGTACTTATAAGAAGAGTCAACATATATTGTGGTCTCCCAACTTCTAATGTATACCTCAAAGGTGTTTAACCAGAGTGAATGATGTATGTTGTGTTCTTAATTGGTTAATCACTCTGTGTAAGGTAACTTGTATGAATCCAGGGTAGCAACGGGTGATTTAATGCACGCCGGCTATCCTATCGTGGTTTATTCAAAGTGAGAGATAGGAATCGGCTAATACACACGTTCCTAATAACACGTCGACATATGTTTCGGCCTTTGTGACTCATACGGGATTCTCTCTGGTACCGTTGGTCAAGATGTAGGTAATGGCCGTCTTCAGGACAGAAGCAGATTTGAAAATTTTCCGTATTGAATACTTTCCCATTAATAGAATATCTGAGAGTGACTCTATTTCTTTGGGTCGTATCTGGTAGAAATATCGGCAGACTCAGATGGGTTCCTACAGGGTTACCATCCATTCAATTTCATATATTGTGTCTTTCATTATTCTTTTTTCTTTCTTTCTTGATAGGCTGATGAGCTACAACAACTTCACTAAGCTCAATTCGCAATGGTGATGGTGTTCTTTCACTTATTATTGCACCGAGGCTGATGCTGCCTGGAAACTGAAAAAGTGTGGAGTTTGGAAAGAAGCAGCATGACAGAAATTGCACCATTTTTTAAATATGATTTTGAATATTTCCTTTTGAGTGGGGTCCAGCTCCAGCTCCGCCTCCTCAGAACTCCGCCCCCTGGGCACTCTGTCCCTACCATCAAACTCCACCCCCACCGCGGCCCTTGTGGGGTCCCCCTTTAATGGTTTTCTATTTCCACCACTGATGGAGGGACAATTGGGGGATCAAGTGTTTGCTCTCCATCCTGGCCCTTCTCGGGGCCAATGCTTGTTCTGCCTCGTGCCGCTTGGCAGTGCCAATGCTTGCTCTGCATTCTGCCCATGCCAATGCTTATGTCCCTGTATCCTGCCACGTGTCATTGACAATACTTTGTCTGAGTCCTGCCACTTGACAGTGCCAAAGCTTGCTCTGCATTCTCGCCGTGCCAGCGCTAATGTTAGCCCTGCATCCTGCCACACTCTATGCCAACCCCTTGTCTGTGTGCTGCCCCTTGACAGTGCCAATGCTTGCTCTGACTCCTGCCCCGGGTCATTGCCAATGCTTGCTCTGCATCCTGGCCCTTGCCAGAGATTATGCAGGCCCCACGTCCTGCCTACTGACATCTGTCCGTTCTAATGCCAGCTGTACTATACTTGGCAAAGCTCCTACCAACACCTTGCCCCAGTCAATGCTATTGCCAGCCCTGTACTACAGTCATGGGAAAAGCCACTTCTACGCCTGGCACAGCGCCTGCCAGCCTTTTGCCTGGTGTTAGTTCGACAGGACCTTTTCATTTTGTATCGTGATATGTGAGTTTCACTTCACGACAGACGAGAAGTCCTGCTCTTATGGTGGGGGCGGTTGGGACGGCCCCCGCCACGGAAATGTACATTAAATAATGCCCTGTGCACTGATGGTGCATCACTGCAGCACGCTCCACAAACAGTACTGCCCACGTGTGCAAGGTGAGCTGGGCAGAGCCCGGGCTGTGCAAACAGCACCAGCTCATTCAGGACAGGCGTGTGGCTCTCCCGCACCACCCTTCCCCGCCAGAGCCCTCAAGGTTGATGAGGTCCCAGGCGGACTTAATCCCAAAGTCACCGGTGGCATGGCCATGCACAGCTGCAGGTGCGTATTGCCCACTTCAACATGATCGTTGCCCACCCCCTTTTTGCTTAGAAGAAAACAGTCTAAGGTGCCCCTGGGCTGCATACATTATAGAAATAGAGCCAGGGGTTAATAGCTGCCGATTATCATGAGGCGACCAGCCAGCAGGGAGCTGAAACACTAAATGCCCACTGAAAAGCTATACATCCGTCTTTGTCAGCAAGTGATGATGCAGAGAAACCGATGTTAAACAGCAACGAGGTGCTAAGAGCAGTTCTATATACCAGCGGGAAGGGCTCCAGTAAAGGCAGCCTGCAATGCGAGTGCTGTAAAGCGCAGGAAGTTTTCCAGTAAACCCAGCCTGTAATGCCAGTGCTGCAAAGCGCACATTTTAAGCCTCGAACAAAAGTAATATAGAAAGGAATATATTGCTGTGTTATAAGACTGCTCGACTAGCAACATGGGAACAGTTGCTGGGGCCGACAGAGTCTGCGGCCGCGTTCAACTGAAAAGGTTGAAAGGTCTCGATGCCGTCCATGAGCATGGCGTTGTGCCATTTTCCTGGGCGTCCAGACAGAACGTGTGCTGGGAGTGGCACACGCGGCTGGCAGCTGACCTTTAACTCTGCCTGTTCCCACCTTCCGCATTCCTACCTCCTGTTCACTTGCACAAGGAATTGGCCGCCCTCCACACACAATCGCGCAACAATCTGAGCTGCCGGGAACTCAGGTGGAAACCAGAGGTGATTGGAGACTGGAAGCCCGGGCATACACGGGGCCCTACATCACGAGCGATGCCTCGCGCCACTCCTGGCTTTTAAACACCAGCACTTGTTGGCTAAACAAGTCTTGTTGACCAAAAGCGCAGGGCTGGGTACATGTGGCATGCATGACATTGAATGAGGGGTTTGGGTGAAAGATGCCACGTGACGTACTCTGTTATTGCCCTTTGCCCCAGTTATTCATGAGAACATCTAGACGTTGCCTTGGACTGGTTTTCGGCATTCCGTCAACAAAATGTACTAGCTCTGCCTGGCGTAGCACTCGCTAATCCGTCTCTCGCTCTTTCTCTCTCTCTCTCATCCCCTCTCCTCTGCCTTTCTCTCTCTCTCTCTCTTTCTGCTCTCTCGCTCTCCTTCTAAGTTCGCATCTCTCTCACTCGACGTCTCTGTCTCCGCCGTTCTCACTATCCCCCTCTTTCTCTCCCTCCCTCTCTCTCTCTCTTTCTCCCCCCCCCCTCTCTCTCTCTTGATCACTGTGGGGGAGTCCCGTTGTGGGGAGTGTGTTTGGAAGAACCACCCCAGCTGTTACTGAGAGTAGCGCCACCAGCACACAGAAGACACGGATATCTGGAAGGAGGGGGGAAGGTGAAGTGGCTTCTGTGTTTTTTTTTATGGTTAAAAGTAGAAGAGCAGCAGCAACGCCCCCCCCCCACCCCCTAGGCGGGGACAGAGCAGGCTTTTGAACGCAAACATTGGCATCCCATGTGTCCTGCAGGAATGTTGCCCTCACACTGAGGGCAGAGGCGACGGGGCTCTCTTGGGGGTCCTGGGGTTCTAACACATCTTGCGAGGGAGCAGAGGAAGAGCAGAAGAAAGGGATTGAGGGCTTTAATCTGTGTATGACATTTTTCTGAGACGAAATGGTCTAGATTCTAGGCAACAAAAAAAAGATATTTAAAAAAGGAAATTATTAAATTGCTGCAACATTGTAAACTGTCTCTTTTTAAAAGAGTGCAATGTTCATTAATAAAGATGACTTTCATTTCAAATGGTAGTCATAATATGAGCATTACACTAGTTTTACTGCGCAACACAATCATCAAAAACATAGACTAACAATATGCATTCTTTTTTGAGAGTGTATCAGTCTAAAATGCAGAGTCTGCTACACTACCATTGCACTCTTTCCAAACACCCCTATAAGTGCTGGAGAAAATCAGAGAGCATTCTGGGAACCTAAGAACGACCATATACTTAATATTTGACAAATATTCCTGTGATAAAAGGGGTCTATGCTTGAATCACTAAGTACATAATGCACTCTGGGCCCAGGGGTTATTTTATAGAACACTCACCAAAATGTTACATTATTTATAACCAGCCTGAGGACTCAGGTGTGGGGATGAAATGGCTGCGACATCTGTCACTCCGCTGACGTCAGACGGCCTAATTGAGTCCGAATATTAGAAGGCGGCTGAGTGACGGGGGGCGCCGGCGCAAACCCTTATCGTTTCTGTCCGCATCTATCACGGGCACAACTGTTACATTCCGTATCAGGTGTTGTGCACTCACGGCTCATTGGGAGCTTTCATGATAATCCATAGCACATCGATAGAACTTTCATATAAAGGGGTTCTATATTGTAAATCTCTGAAATTCTGCGGGTCTCGTTGGTTGTGGCCCCACAAGAAAAGAAGTACGTGGATTGTTAATACTAATAATGTATTTCTTATATAGCGCTACACACCCAGAGGTCTCAGAGCACTGAAATAACAGAAGACATTATTTTCCCAGAGCGTGGTACTCATTTCACCGACCGTGAAAGGATAAAAGGCTGAGTTGACCCTGCCGGGATTCGAACCTGCCACAGCAGGCTGCACACATATATCAGAGACGAGCGCTTAGCTCGCTGTGTTATCTGACCGGCTACCGTTAGGTATAGAGGGAAGCAGATGTGAGGTGTTGGTGCGTGCAGGCCTAAAGGACCCGCGTAACCTAACTGGCTTGTGATGGGGAGACTTGGGGCGGTGTTTCATCCAGAGGGCAGAGCCCAAGATCGAGTCAATGTTGGCAAGCAGTACAAGACTGAACTAGCCACTGGCACGGAGGGTCAGATAGAACAGGAGTTGTGAGCAGTGGTATTGCTGTGTCAATGTGTTTGCTACCGGGTGTGAGGTTTTCCAATTCACTGTAAGCTCTGTTTAATCGTGGGCAGGTGTGTGGCATGTTACTGAGGATAGAAAGGAGGGGCCTTGCTTCTGTTTAGTCCAAGTTCTCAAGCTTGCTGTTCTGGACGTTCTTCAGACCAGGAATCTTTGATATATCATTCTTTCATCGACAGAGTATTTTTACGAGTATTTTTTACTGAATAAACTGGGGGGTTAAGATAGTGTTTATAGGTGGTGGGGGGCATCAGAAATAGTTAAAAAAATAATAGGGGATGGGAGTTTGAGGGGGAACATCCCAAAAATAAAAATAAATCAATTTCAATTTGTCTTTTCAGTAAAAAATACTTGTAAAACAACCCATCGAAATTACACCCGTCGATGAAATGACATAGAACCAAATCTTTGTGTCTGAGTATGAGGGTTTTATTGATGATGTTAAAGGTCTGAGGTGAATGGCAATAGTGGTTGCAATTCCGCGACAGCAGGTGGATGTTGGAGAGATTGACATGTGTGTTGCTTGAGGCTGGTCTGCGATGCTTAGGTGTGTGGTGGTCTTTATTGGCCTGTCTCATTTAAATATCCAGGTTTTCAGGTATTTTCTGAGAGTTATTTCACTTTCCTCTGTGTGCAGACATCAAGGAGAGAGTTCTAGAGCTTGGTTAAGAGGAAAGAGAAGGATGAGACTCCACTTTGCATGGTTTTCAAGACTGCGTTACTGTACCATAGTGTTGTGCTTAGTTTGTAATGGAGAAATAGCCTCGCTGTGGTTTCTGGGCCCTGCGCTGGGAGGCAAAGAGGGTGATGTATTTATTTATTTATTTTATTTATTTGGATTTGTATAGCGCACATCTGCCCAGGGGCATCGTGGAGCTGAAAGCAATCTTACTCGTTACAGGCATACATGATGTATACATAGATACAGTGCAGAGCATATTTGCATATTTACATACAGTTGTGCTTATTTACATACAGTTGTGAAAATACAGTCAGATAGGTAAGATGGAGCTAGTTAAACAACATGGTTTTGAGTACTCTGCAGAAGGTATAGTATGAGTTTTCGTTCCTTAGCGCGGTGGGGAGTGCGTTCCAGTTTTTAGGTGCTAGGTGTTGAAAGCTAGACCCTCTGGCTTTGCTTCTTTTGAATGTGGGTACGTAGGTCTGGTTGGTCATGTGTGACCTAGTGGGTCTAGTGTATGTGTTAAGGGTGATTCTTTCAGAAAGATAGGGCGGAGCCTTGGCGGAAAGGCATCTGTGGGTGATGGCCATGGATTTCAATAGCATGCGTTCTTTTATTGGTAACCAGTGGGCTTCTTTTCTGGCTTGGGAGATGTGCTCCCTTTTAGGGATGCTTAGGGCTGCTCTTAGAGCATTGTTTTGTGTGATTTGCATTTTTCTTAGGTTTTGTGCAGACATGCCCAAGAAGAGAGCATTGCAATAGTCCAATTTGGTACCTACTGTGGCTCTGGCTACGGCCAGGCAGTTTTTAGTGGATATGAAGGGTTTAACGGCATTGATTACCTTAATGGTAAGTGGCGCAGAGGAGGCTATGGCATTGACTTGCTGTGTCATGGAGAGAGTGGAGTCAAGGTATACTCCTAGCGTTTTTACTGCAGTGGAGACTGTGATGGTGGAGTTGTCTATGTTAAAGGATTTGTACCGCAGAGGGAGTTTGTTTAGTGTTTCTTTGGTGCCAACTAGTAGGATCTCTGTTTTGTCCACGTTTAAGCAGAGGTCGTTAGCTGCCATCCAGGTTTGGATGGCTGTATAGATCTTGGTTAATGCCGCTGCGTCTTGTTCATAGACCCCTGTGAGAGGGAGCGGGACTTGTGTGTCGTCAGCATAGTTGGTGTAGGCTATGTGGCGATGGTCCAGGTCATTGAACAGTGGGAGGGTGAAGAGGTTGTATAAGGTGGGGGCAGTGCAGGATCCTTGTGGGACGCCACAGTGATTAGTGGTAGGGGTAGCACTCGCAGAGTCAGAAAAGGCTTTCATAAGACGACCCTCGAGGAATGATTTGATGCTAAGGGTTTGGAATTGTTTACTGCATGTTCCTGAGCCGGTGGAGGTTCAGAGGAATAGGATGACATGTTTCCATCTTTGGACTCTCTTAAGGAGCCTTGCTGCCACATTTTTGGCACTTTGAGGGGGTCCCAGCTAGAAGCGGTTAGCATAATCTCATCTGAACAGCACACAGGAGTTGGCCGCCATGGTTCTTTGTGGGAAGGTCTGGTAACGTATGCTGAGACATGTAGTCTGGAATTCAAAGGAGCAGCTTCTGATAGTGGCTTTTATATGTGGTTTGAGTGTGAGGCCATGGTCCTCTGGGAGTGTAGGTTCATGACCATTACCGTTGGATGTCGGCAGGCTTCCATTTCTTCAGGCCATGGGATTGGCATGAGGTTTGTAGTTGTGACACGGAATGCCATCCATGCAGGCGTGGTTAAGTTTCACTCTTCTTGTCTTCATCTATACATCGTTAGTCATGAGGTAGTTAATGTAGAGGGGTTTGTAAGTTAGTAGAGGATATGGTCGCCATCTTCATGGTTGAAACATGCGCAGTATTAGTTACTAATGAGTTCCAAGAAAGGGGAGGGGTAAGTGACCTGAAAGGGCCAATGTTTGTGGGTTCTGTCACACGTGTTAGTAACAAGATGATCAACTATAATATGGCTCTTCTTAATCAAATATCTTCCAAACTTTTTAGGAACCCAGTCAATTTACCGAAAACGTTTCAGAGTGCTATATTCCATCACCAACAATAATACCATACAATAATGGGGTGACTCTTCTTAATCAAATGTCGTCCAATCTTGTTATCAGAATGTCATGGCTGGTAGAGTTGAACGCAGCAGAGATGTCTGTTTGCATGAGTGCATGAGTGCACTTGCTGTGTCAGCGTCAGCTGTGTTCTTCAGCGTGGAGACCTTAGGTCCTGTACCCTCCATGGGCTGAACCCTGGTTGGGACTTGTTAAGAAAGGTTGTTGGTTTTCATGTGTCACGGAAGCTGTTGGTAGATACAATTCTTGAGGGTCTGCTCAGTGAAGAATGAGGTAGGATTGGTGGGCAGCTTACGGGGTCATTGGGGGAGGCCGGTGGATATTTTGAGTAGATGATAGATGAAAGGATGAAACCGTCTTCTGTGGGTGAGTTGATGAGGGGGCGAGTCCAGGCTGCCGCTTTCAGGATAAGATGCATAAGAAAGCCTTCTTCCTACTTAATCCGTTGAGCTCCCTTTAAATTCTCTGCAGAAGTCAACTCAAATTTGGGGTGCTGCTATGGATTCTTGTCTCTGTGGGGTAATGTCTCACCTGGTCTAGCCAAAAAATAAATGCTGCCAATTAAAAATATTGGGTCACAAATAGAATAATACACAAGTTTCTACAAAGAAAGCCAAAGGCTGGAACCAGAGTTTCCGGGTGACAGGGGCCTGCAAACAAAGGACCTTAAAGAAAGGAAACTGTGAGTCAGACATTTCCGGGGAGAGATAGCCAGGCTCTGGCATGAGAAGGAACAGCCTTCCATTAATGCTTGACTAAATCGCGGTACCCTTACGAGTCTTTCCATGCTGAATGGTATTGGTCTTTTACGGATGGGTGGAGTAAACTTAGATCCAGGGAACACTGGTCCAAGATGGTCCCTAAATCTCTGTATGATCCAGGGATCTGGACACGTTTTCCCAAAGGGAGTCGATGAAGAGATCACAGGAAGGAAGACATCTTAGCAAAGAAGAGGCCACAACTCTGGGGGATCTGATGATGTCACTGCGCGATGGCGGAAAGGGAGCGGGCTCATTTGTAAGTCTTTGGAATGTTTGAAGCAGAAATTTGGGAGCTCCTAAATCGAGCAAATGTCCTTAAGTCAGAAGAGACCCTCCCGAGGTGCCCGGTCAAATGATCCTTTAATCCTGTTTCCACATAACCTTGGGCTCCTATTGTTTTGAGGGTGGCCCCGTTTGGCACCCTCTGTGTCGCTATACATGCTTTTCTAAAGTGCTGAGTAATTCCGTGGAACTCACCAACTCCATCCTTCCACCTAGTAAAAGTGTCCGTATGCACACCATACATCGGTGTGCACGCATGTCTGCGTTGTGTAAATAGACCCTATATATGTATTTGACTGTGGCACAGCCACACTGTTACTCTTGATTGTTGTGTGGCTTCTGACCGCTGCTGCATGACACCCTGGGTTTTGATCTTCAGTCACACCTGTGAAGTGCACGCACCCACAGGCCTTCCTATCAGTCACGTGCATCCGTGCATGCAGTTCAATATGTGGTCACTGAAGGTGTTTACACACACGTGTGGCTTTTTTCAGAGCTTGGGATAAAGCACATTGCATCAGCTCACAATGTGCCTAGGATATTTCCTGCTTCCCTGGAAGTCTCAGAGGGGGCTAGTGTTAGGGACATTTGGCATAAGGCCCTGTGGTGAGGGTCCTCAAGTACAGCCTCCTGAGTCAGGTACTACCAGGCTCGGACTGGCCTATAGGACAATAGGGCAATGCCTAAACCAAAAATGCAAAATGCTATTGCGTGCCAATTCTTGGGTCAAAGTGGGCCACTTGTGGGCTAGTTTGATAAGTTACTTCACTATGCGGCTAGTAGGTTTAACCAGTGTCACTGGGTAAATATTCTTTAAAATGCACAACGTGCATCCCATTTTATCAAGAAACTCCCCCTTCCTTGGGTACTATTCCACTGTGTCACAAAAGGAATGAATTGCCATTTGCAAGTGTGGCCCCCTTTTTCATTGGTGCCCGAGGCACTTTTATGCCCCGATCCAATCCGGGGTACTACTACTGATTCTCTCTAGTGCCCCAGGCTCTCTAAGAAGTACTCCTACTGAGGCGCCCGGGCCTACCTCAAAGGAGGTGGAGTGTGTAGGCGCGAGGGGGTGGGGAGGGGATCACATGTAAACTCCACAGTATGAAATAAGAGAAGGTCCAGAAAATATATCTGTATAAAAAAAAAATACTGTCTTAATACTAAGAAAAGGCAAAGAAAAAAGCAATACACTAACAGGAAGCTGAAGGTGAAAGGACACAATGTATCAGGTAAGTATCCATTTGAAACATGTGTTGTTTTAGAAGAAACAGCAGGCAGGGGCATGCCAAAGCGTTTTGGTTCGGGCCAGCAAATTCACAAGAGACCAAGTGAGACCAGTATTGTGAATACGGGTGGGTAGCTTTTGTTTGGAGGGGGTTTGCTCTGCTCGAAAGTTCCCCCAAGGAACAGTTCCTGAAGTTCCGTTGGAGCGAGACCATATGTGTGGGAATATGTGGTGATGAAAAAGAGACGGCATATGAAGAAAGAAATATACAAAATGACCCCCCAGTACAGTGGCGTGTCTAGACTCTTTTGACTGGGGTGACCCAAGTGGGGCCCTGACTAATGCCGGGGTGGCATGAAGTACGAGCTCAGACACGGATAACGATCATATTTTATGATAATGGGTGGCACATGGGGTGGCCAATTAGATTCCAGGTGTAGGACGTGCCACCCTAGGCTACTCCCTGGACAGCCAATGCCCCAGAAGCACTGTGGAGTCAGACGAGCAAAACCCTGGAACTGAATGATAAGTCCTGCAGGATGCGGTGGGTGGGTTCTAGAGGAGCGCGCTTCGTTAGTTGTTCAGAGACCACTGTAGACCTCAGTGAGGGCACGCTGATACACCTGAGATCCCGAACACTTGGCCAAGCTGATGAGTCTAGATGTGGAGATTTCCGGGTCACGGGTTCGGAGCCAGAGGACCAACAATGCAAGTGGGCTGCAGTGTGTGCTTGCCGGTGCTTTGAGGCAACACAGCCTCTGGAGCTTCTCAGGTGAGGAGAGATGGAAGAAGACGGCCTGTCTGGAATCCTTTGCTAAATATTCTAGGGCAGCTTCAGCTCAGAGAGTATTTGGGGTCCTGGCAGTGAAGGTACCCAAGCTTCACAGTAAGGAGCTACTTCAGGTAGGAGCTCTGAGGGAGGTGTGCTCGCGGAATCTGGGGAAACGGGCGCGATTGTGGGATGTTCTGGGCTTCTTTGTAGATGCAGACTTTCACTGTTGTATTCTTCCAGATGTTCCAGATGAGGGTGGTGCAAATCTTCGGTCCTTCCTTGAGCAGGAGGTCTTCCAGGACACAGGTGCAGAGATCCAGCAGAAGAGAAGGTGGGTGGCCCAGGTGGTCTGCTTTTATCCCCCTCAGGAGCAACTGAGTGAACACCGCACCCAATCCCACACCAAGGATAATTCAAAGAGAGGGATGGTCAGCCAATGGCAGACCATCCTTCCCGGCATACCCTGGCATTCTGGAAAGATCTCTCACTCAAAGAGCTGAAGCCACGTCGCACGAGACAGGTATCTGCACATTCTTTTATTTAAATGTTTATCCAATTCTAGCCCTAGCCAGAGGGTCTCGGAGCACCTTGCAAAGTTAAACATTTCAGAAGGTGGGAGGTGAAACATAAGTGACATTATTTTTCAGGAAATGACAATGGTAGGGGAGCTGTTATGGCTGGATCAGGTGTGGGAAAAGAGCTATGTTTTGAGTTTTTGGGGGAGAGTGGTGATGGGCGCTGCAGTGCGGATGGGAGGTGGTGGGGCGTTCCTGGCTCTGGGTGCATATGGCAGTCAGAAATGGTTAAAGACTGGCTACAACCCCCCAATCCAATCCTGGGACAGACACTGTGACTAAAGAGGGTCCTCCCCGCCTCGCAGTATCGGGGCTATTGCTTGACCAAAAACTGCCCTCATTTATTTTGCACCTTTTTGGTTCCCTCAAATATTATGATGGGTTGGGGTTAGGCAATATTGGTGGGGTGGCGGGAGATAGTAATGGAATCTTGGGGGGGTCTCTCCCCACATACTGTGGTAAAAAAATGGAGAAAAAAAAAAGTGAGCAGCTTTTTTTTTCGAGCAATATACATACATCACCTCTTACTTACATAAAGAGGGGCAGGGGCTTTTCATGTGCCCCTTCGGGTCTTCAGGGCAACTACTACAACCTCCATTTTCATGAATTAGTGAGGGGGTCAAAAAGGACCCAACCAGGTCAAATGGAGTTCAGTCAGTGGAACCATATTGCACAGTCATCAAAAAATCTGCCAGCGGCCCGGCCACATGACCAACAGAGAGAGGGTGCTCTCTCTCTGAGAAACTAAGTGCCACCTCAAGGGTACCCGCGCCTTGGGGTCCATAGGGACTCAAAGCACAGAATCACAGATCCACAGGCTCGCTCAGGCTTGAGATGAAAGCTGGCAGCGATAAAAACAAGTCTCAAAACCAGAAACGTGATCAAAAAGCACTCATGGAGGCTTTCTGCCTAAAGGATTGGGATCCAGCTGTTGTGCTCCGGCGGCAGCGACCTACGTAGTTGTGGTGGCCAGGGGCGCTGCAGGGGTGGACTGGGAACCAAAAGAGGCCCTGGAAATAATGTTCAAAGTGGCCCCGTATTGCATATTTTCAGCAAGTCCAACCCTTTTGCTGTGAGGACATTTAGAAATAAAACAGGTAACCACACAAAAGAAGCCCAGGGTGCAGAGGCCTACTGGGAAATCTTCAGAGTGCCCTATAGGCCAGTCCAGCCTTTGACTTAGGGTGACTAGATGTCCCGGTTTTGCAGGGGCTGTGCCGGTATTTCGTGCCCTGTCCCCCATTCTAAAGATTATGTTCCCATTGGAAACTGCGGTGGTCCCGGTTTTTGGTAGTAGGTCTTCTTAGCTGGCAGGCAGGCATGCACAATCTCACACAGAGGAAATGCTGCATTTTACAACTTAAGAGAGTGTTAGTTTGTGATAAATTAATTATGTGTTTCTTTGAACAGTAACACTTAAACCCCCTTCTCCTCCAACCGCTACTGAAGAGTAGTGCCTTGACAACCACTTTCAAGAGTTAGTCCTACATTTATTTTAGTTGCACTGTCCCGGTTTTTTACTTTTCAAATCTGGCCACCCTACTGTGGCTGCTTCAGCGTCCTTGCTGCTCTCAAAGGCAGAGATTACGGGCCAGACGGGCAGCCTCACAGACTAAAATCCAAGCGTTGCTTCCCCGCCCGGATGAGCGGGTGTGGAGCCGGAAACCCGGAGAAGGAAGCGCAGGAAGTGCTGAGCCACAAGACCGAGAATATCCTCGACCTTGTCCCCTGCAAGGGCTTCAAGAAGAACTGAGAATCCGTTCTAATTACAGTGTCACAAAGCTTCAAGGATGAGCCAGCCAATCGGTGGGCAGCACCAGAAGCACTCCCGAATCCCCAGGGTGAGCGCGTGCGTGCACCTTGTCAAGGCCGGATGCATTGTGGAATTCAGCAGATACAGAGTTTCAGGCCTCAAAATCCACGAGTGTGAAAAACAATTCTGCTATCTCATCACGTGCAAGGAGGGGGGAGTTCCTATCAGTGACCCGGGGCCCAGGGCTCGTGGATAAGAAGGTCCTGAGGCCCAGGAGCCAGGGCAATACTTCTGCTTCCTGTTTCTGGCTTTTACTAGTGTAGTTTGTTTCCCGGAACAGACCAAACATTGACTCTAGTTTAGGCCCGGCTGAATATGTGTGGGGGCCCAATTCAAAATGATGGCTGATCCCGCCTTAATTAGAGCAGAAAGGAGCCTGAGGCACCCTGGGGGGAGCAGACATTATAATGGAGATAAAGATAAGGTTAATTGCCACCAATTATCACGAGACGATGAGCCAGCAGGGAGCTGAAACACTGAATGCCTATGAATTCTTCTTTGGAAGCAAGTGTCTGACATGGAGGGAACCAGTGTTGACAGGCATGGAGGTCATCATTTCTGTTTTCCCCAATGGAAGTAAAGGACGGACAGGCTCCCGCGAACGCAGCTTGAAAGGCGAGCGCTTCAAAGCGCGCCCCGGAACATAAGTAACATATGAAGGAATATGTTGCCATGTTGTAAGGCTGCTGACTGGCAATATGCGGGCAGTTGCTGGGGGACCCCCTGAGGCCCCTTTCATCTGAAAAGGTTGCAAGGCCATGACACCATCCATGCTCTAGTTCTTGAAATTTAGGGAGTCACCAACAGGTCTGGCTTCTGTTCTTCAAGCAGAGGAAGCCCAAGTCACAGAGAATGACCACAGACATTTCCAGTCCCTAAGATCGGGCATTTAAAAAGACTGTCCTCACGACTCTCCGAGAAGCCTAAACATAGAACGGACAAGCTTGGCATAGCACATGCATGTACCCCACCTACACTCTACGCCTCACCTGCCTACCTTCTCGCTTTCATACCGCAATTTATTCACAATGTCATGCCTCAGTTTGTCCTTATGTAGCGCTTATGCACTACTGCATAGCGCTTCTTCCTCAGACGCGGGAGACATAGAAGAACAGAAAGTCCACATTGGGCCTCATTACGAGCTGGGGGTAACACTGCCATGCTTGTTTAACGATACCGCGATTTAGTTTGGCGGTAAATCTGCCAGATTATAATTGGTGGTAAACCAATGCTAGGTCCCATTCATGGAATACGAGAAGGAACTGCATTGGGTGGCAGCCTCCCCCATCCCCCACCATGGTACCCCTCAGTTTGTGTGGATAAAGTGGAGGAAATACCTGCAGCCAAGTCTTGGAAGTATTTTCCTTACTTTGCCTCAAGACTCGTAGTATGACAGTGGGTTAAAGGTGGCAGTAATACCATTATTTCTTTTTACCACATTGACCTAATCAGAATAACCACTCATTGCCTTCTCAAGTTATCCAGAAGCCATTGCAACCTAAACCATCATGTATGTGTTGCTCCCCCAATACTCTATGGGCTTCTGTGGCTAGTTCTATTCCACAGCCCAAGAACATGTGAGGAAATCAGTTCAGAGATAATAAGTGAAAGATGTTGTGAAGGGAAGAGTGCTAGAGTGGGTATATAGTGCTTTATACCACCTAGAGGCAGCTTCAAAGCACTTCATACTCGAAGAAGGGGAAGGAGGTGAGGGAAAAGAAAGTCTTTGAGGAGAGGAACAGGAGGCAGTGGTAAGGTGCACTAGGTAGGTTATAATTATAATTGGTTATTTATAATCACAGACCCGGGGATTGCACCTGTGTTACTCTGCATCGTCTTGCTTCCAAGGCGAGCGCATTGCTCCTGAGCTATCCTTCGAGGTTAGGTTGGGCCACTCGCACAGAGCCTAAAAGCATCCGGCTCTGCTTTTCAGCACTATATTGAAGTAGAAGAGAGAGGGGAATATTAGGAGGGCAGAGTGAGATTTGAGGGGAAGCAAAGGGCACATTTGTGCAAAGGTGTGACCTCACCCTTGAGGAGCAGAGAGCACCCGGGGCACATAGAAGCCTAAACATGGGTATTGAGCCCCTATTGAAGTCATTGCAAGAGTCAAGGGGCTCTGTAGAATAGAGGCATTTGGCCTGACGAGTCGAAGATGTGTGCTTATATGGGTGAGCCTAGATCACACCTGTACCTTCATCCCTCTTTTCCAGCCCATTGCCCCAAAGGTACCCCTTGCTTCGAGCAGAGCGTTCCTGCTAGCTCAGTGGAAACTGTTCTACTGGTGCTCACGAGGCAGCCATGCAAGGGGCATCCGGAATCTCCTCCACTGTGAGTTAGCCAAGCACACCAACCACGTGACAGAGCTGACAAAGACTCATCTTTATCCCAGATAGCTCAGCGGCAACGTGCGCGCCTTGGAAGCAAGACGACACGAAGAACACAGGTTCGATCCCCGGGTCTGCGCTTAGAAACCTCTGGGTGTTCAAGCGCGTTATAAATATGCAACTAAGACGAAAAAAAAGCAATTGCGCAACTAAAAAACAATTCCTGTAAGCGGCTCGATGCCTGCGTGCTGTGTGAGCTGTGTAAATAAATAAATAAATGTCCCTCACTCTGCCAGCTTGAGTTCAGAGCAGGGAGACAGGCCACTTGTCATTCTTAAAGCGAAAAGCGACCAGGCATCGGAGCAAGAACTGTGCCCATCCTCTCTGGGGCTGTGTTTCATGAGCCTGTCTCGTGTGCACAGATCCCCCTCTACCCCGATCTGTGGACCTTTATTGGTCCTGATGGTGAACATTGTCCCAAAATCCTCCTGCAGTTCGTCTCCCTCTAGTGGACAGGCCTATGTTTGCATACTCCAAAGTCAGTGGTCTGCAGCCTTTGGCTCTCCAGATGTTTTGTACTACAGCTCCCACTCGCACGAGCCAGCTTAGTAAGTGTTAAGGCATCATGGGAGTTGAGGTTCTTCTTAAAGCCTAGTGTAGGCCGGACAAATGCAGTTGACACGATCATGACTGACTCTCTCTCTGCCCTCCCGGCACATCGCCAGATTTACCCTAAACCCATCCCACTCCGGTCACCTATCACACCTGACTGTTTATGACAGTGTTACCTCTGCACACTGGAGACACGGAACAGTAAATCATCAGTGCAATAAAGTTGGAATATTGACTTAAAGTTGTGACAATAGTTAGCGGAAAAATGGAGAGGGAGTTTTCAGACCACATCAAGTGTGAGTCCTGGTTTTCTCTGCCTTCTGGCAGGCCCACAATTCTCAATGTATTTTTCCAAGAAGGATGTGTTAGATGGCCTACCTTTCTGGATTGGCAGCGGTGGGTCGATGCCCAGGCAGTACTCCCAGAAATCGGGGCAGCAGTCAGACACAGTGCGGTTGCAGAAGAGGTCACAGTAGCAAATGGTGTCTAGGTAGGGCACGGTGCAGATGTCGTCCCGGCCGGGGCAGCAAGCATCCCTCCGCTGGCAATAGGACCCACCGGCATCCCGGATGCCCCTTGTGTGCAGGCCGGGGGACAGCTCTCGCCGGATGCGAGTGCGAGGGGCACGGGCTGAGAGCCCTTCATCCAGTGCCAGGGACAGGAGCAGGGCACAGGAGAGGAGAAGCTTCATCCTGTTGGCTCTGGATAGATCAAACACCTGTAAAACATCAAGCAGTAGAACTGTGAAACACTGGCAGATGGGAGGGGTAACCTGCCCAATCTCCTGGAATGTATTGTCTAAGGGGGGCGTGCACTCACAGCAGTAGCCTCTTCCACATCCTACGGGTGCAGTGTGGCTTCAATTAGAAGAAGGGATGCTGCTACCAATGGGGTCCTGCAATGGGCCCTGAGCTGCTCTGTAAACAAATATGCATCCTGCCCTGGGACCTCCCATTTCCCATTATTACATACAATAAGCAGAGAGCAGACATTTTACAGGAACTGCCATAATGGTACTCTCTGTACATAAAATGACAACTGGCAAATGGTGTTCGGACCTGGGCATATTATGCCAGTGCCAGGCAAATGCCTATCTAATGCCTATACAAGACTCAAAATGGTTTTCTTTCCCAATGCTTGTCTTTTAGAGGAATTCAGCGAAGGAAACAGTTGCAAGGACACACATATGGCTTTTAAATTAAGAGGCTGTAGGTGCACTAGTTTAACACAAGTGTATTAGCTGTTTTTCCCCTGCAGCTGCACCATTACCTTTCAGTAGCCTGCTTAGATGTCACACTGCATACTGTGAGCAGCAAAGAGACAGCTCTGAGAGATTGTGTTTTGTTTTTGTTTATTGTTACATGGTTAATAAATAACCTTTCACACATCTTCAACACATCAATATCATATATAAAAAACATTTAAAAGACAAACATGTTTTCCAAAGTTACAAAAGAGCAATAATCCAGAATTAAAAACACACAATGCACCATTTCATTACGATTATAATAAAAAACGAAGATAAATGCACATTTTTATATCACAATAAATCAGAATACAATCAATAGAAAGATACAGTGTTAGTGCGAAAGAAAGGTAACTATGATTTTGCATGCACCTAATGAATATAAAAGATACAATGTAATCATGTCTAACAATTTATACAAGATAAAATGAAGAAAGTGCGCTATGCCTGTGCCGAAGAGTCTAACAACAGAGCGTGACGGTAGTTAGTCACCGCAATCACAATAGCGGTAGTTTTACCTGATAGACCGAGCTGCCAAACGGACTCAAATAAATTGACATATCTATTAAAATAGACACGCCTTTTGGCCGTCAGTGCAGTGCAACTTTAATTAAATGCTTCAATATTTCATTTTTTCCCCTCTCCTTACAAAACCTATACACGCTTAGCTCGGGGTGTAACTGCCCATGCCGCGCTAAAACATCGCTGGTAGGTAAACGGTTCCAACGGAAGCGCAAAAAAGGACCTCTCATTCTTATGTGGGCATATATTGTTAAAAACGGAGCGAGAATGCCAGCGTTTTTATAATCACTACTTAAGTGACTGGCGGACTCATATGCACGTGTCTCCTCCATGGTAAGAGCGCCGTCATGACGAAATAGTAGTAATTTGCCTTTCACCAGATTTATGGCCAATTCAACAGCATATGTAGCAAAGTTTTCAGGAAGATTGTTGCAGAACTTTAAGAAATTATTAACAAAACGGTCCCCCATATTATCTAAAATGTGACGTAGATCTACGTACAGGGAATCCTTAGGTGGATTTAAGATCTTATGATAAAGATTCAGGAATTTCCAACTGGCCCTAGCTTTAAGAGAATAACTGCCCATCGCATGCCGAATCAATGCAAGAGGCGTACAGTTGGGAGTTGCAATCGCTTTTTCCAAATAAAACCTTCCAAAATAGGTAGGAAGTCTAACACCCAATAGCCTGGAACCCCAACCCGTATAAGATTTTAGGGATGATTCTTCCCTCATAGAATCTCATGGCAGGGATCAGGGAAAACTTACAAAACTTAGCATCAATTCTACACTACACAATTGGTTTAACAATTTGGTCTTCTGCGTCTTTAGCCAAATGTTAACATATTCCTTGTATGGGTTGGCTAAAATAGGGAAGCCTAAATAAATAAAATTGTCCACCAGCCTAATCGGAATAGTTTTGACATGCTAGGTATAACATGGGTTGATCTTTCGCCAAGTACATTGCAGTACCTTCGTTTTATCGGGATTGACCGTAAGGGAGTGGGCGTCAGCAAAGATCCGAAATGCAGTGATTAGGCGCTGTAAACCAATTGTGTACAGTCGAAGATGATAAAATCGTCTGCATAAGCCAACCACGTAACTTTCAAGTTACAGATCTTCGGGGAGGAAAAGGCAACGGGAGCTAACAATTCACCTACATCTGACATGTACAGGTTAAAAAGGGTGGGCACCAACACACATCCCAGCCGCACTCCCCGATGTGTCTTGATTTTACGAGAGAAAGAGCCCTGTTAGTCCAATCTGATTTGAGTTTTCGAGCCTTCATATAGACCAATAATGAGTCGCAATAACTCATCCAGAATTCCCCCATTTTTTTATTTGGTCCATAAGAGGCCACGACTGATCACATCAAATACGGCCGAAAGATCAATAGTGGCTAGAAAAATCAAGTCATACTTTGAAGACCATGCCTGATTCATAACACATTTCAGAACAAAGCCATTCATAGAGGTGCCCAGGTGTTTGCGAAAGCCAGTATGCCATTTCAAGATCCCCCAATCTTCAACTGGAATTCCTCCAGATGCACCAAAAGCAAAGACAAAAAGATCTTGATGTTGGTGCCAAGGATGGAGATGGGTCGATAATTAGATGGGTCCGATCTCAACCCCTTTTTTAATATAGGCAAGACAAAGGCTGTAGACCAGGATGAGGGAAAGCGACAAGATGCAGCAATCTGCTGGAATAGAATAGTCAAGATCTTTGCCCATAACTCAGGACAACGTTTGAATAACAAATTGGACAAACTATTTGGCTAAGGGGCCCCCGAAGAACTCCGGGCCAACAGGATGGCGATCCTCAGAAGCTACTGTTGGCTGCTCACATCTCTTAGAACCCTTTAGAAAACTATGGGCGTTCATTTGATAAGAAAACCCTTGATCCCCCCTCTTTGGGAGCAACAGTGGAAGCCATTTGATGTAAAGGACTAAAGTGATTTCCTTTTTGAAATGGATTGCTTCTAACAAATCTCTCAATGGCCAGACCAGCCACCGAGGACAATGGGAGGAAGGGATGTTTGCAATGAATGGTGGGCAGACAAGATGTTTCGAAAGGGACAATGTTTGTCAATCCAGTCAACCGCACCCGCGATGATACAGGATTCTCGTAGATGACCGCAGAACCAGATTGTGTTAAATCTACAACCGAATGGCTGCTGATCGCCCACAATTACACATTCAGACCTCCTAAAATCTGGAGCATTAACAGACAATGGATTTAGTTGACCCACGGTCCCCTCTCTAACTCTGTCCTGCCCCTTTCCATATTTGTCACCCCATCAATAGTGCAAGGCTCCTCATTGACATACAGAGTTATACCTTCCAAAACCATTTTAACCAGAGGAAGCTTTAAAAGGCTATTCAGAACTGTCTTAGTAGCCTGTTTGGTGACCTTACTGAGAGGCATATTTGTGGTCTTCCTCAGATGTTTACAACCCCTTATATTATTAGATGTCAACTCATGCCCCGTCGCTAAGGGAATGCCCCTGAGGACTAGGCCCACAACCTTAGTTGCGGCCTAAGATAAAGCAACATCTACAACAGTCTCCTCACTAGGAAGAGGAAGGGCTGCAGCATCAATTGTTGTAACCTCAAGGCTGGGTTGCTACCAGGGTATTGGAAACTCCATGAGTGTTACAATCCCAGCCTCCCCTGTTTGAGAAAACAGAATTGGAGCAATATCGCCAACAACAGCAATAGTAGGTCATCTGGCCACAAGTGGTAGCTGACAAGGTGCCATTAGAAAACATGTCGTCCCATAGGCTTGGAGCTTTTAAACCCAATTTAAGCAATTTGTATTCTTAGAAGATTCAATTTCCACATTGATAATTGGATGAGTCCCTGTAGGAGTCATATTATGATGTTGACTGACAAACTCTATTAAATTACTATAGACTAAAGGATTATTAAATGTATGTAAAAGCCCCTCCCCCATTACAGAAAGGGTCTTAGACTTCAACTTGATCCATTCATACAAAGAGACCAAGGTACATATAACATGGTTTATCTCGGTCACCATATCCTTTTGACCACCCTCAAGGATTTTGTCCATATGCTTGAACGTGGTTGAAATCCTGAGCAGTGGAAGGTCTACAGACGTAGAGGAGAGTGAGGAAGAGGAGGAAAGAGTTTGTGTAGGCTGTAAGCTGAAGATATCCGGGGTGAGTTCATCATTGAAGGAATGATACTTTGGTCTTTTGGATCCAATAAGGACCTAGGTGTGATAGCCCGCCACCAGAAGCATAAACAAACAAAGGTTATGAACAGATTGTATCTGACGGCAAAGTTCTAACAATAGAGTGAGAGTCACAGGATTCACCGTTTCCCAAAGTGCACGATGACGCAACAGGAAAATAGTCAGTAAGTTTGCCATATGATGTAGCCGCCAGTAAACTAACAACTTGAGAAGAAGGAAGAGGGTGGCACCGCTAACTCCGTAATGACACAGCTGAGCGATGCAGCTTCTGTAGGTGATGGAGGAAGTGGGAGGCAGATGGCCAATAGCAGATCTTGGTCCAAGATATGAACCAGATTAGTCAGCAAAGTGGTACCCATGTTTCTACTGCTTCTCAAATCGTACTTTGATTCCATTCTAGCAATTAAGTATTTTGAAGGCACTCCAAACACATTTTGTAAGAAAAGGACTTGGTCGGTAAAGTATATCTCACACAAGAAACTCCTTACCGCCTAACTGCCCAACTGCTTCGACACTCCATCACACTCAGGTCGCACACGCTTCGCGTGAGAGGCACGTTTTTGAAATGCATTCCAAGTCAAGGCTGGCCGAAAAGAGTAGAAGTCTCCCAGGCTTGCGTGCAATAACTTTTGTTCCAAGTGTCAGATCCAAGTATCAGGGCACAAATTCTGCTGCCCTACTGCTTCAACACTCAACCGCACACACATTGTGCATGCTTCGCGCTGGAGTCGAGTTTTAGAAATGCAGTTCAAAGGAACACTAGCGGAGCAGAAGTCTCCCAGGCTTGTTAGATGATCACTCCACTGATTAACAACACGCAATAATGTTGAAACAGGTTCTTTTGTTCCAAGTGTCAGATCCAAGGTTTTGCTGCCCAACTGCTTCAGCACTCCACTGCACTCACTGGAATCGAGAGATAACAAAGAGTGGGTTTTGGGTGGGGTGGGCAGATAATGGGTGGGAATGTCTATGCGGGTTAGCATGGGCCTAAGCGGTCAATGGGTAGGTAAAGAATAACAACACCCAGGGGCTGTTTGTCCCTCATCCCATCCCATCTCTCTCCTATCTTCACTTCCCATGACAATAGTTATGGCTCATAGCCAGTGCTTCCAGCACCACCTAATAGAAAAAACAACTAATACATGGGGGATATGTACTCAACCCTAAGGTAGCCCGAGAGTCCCAGCTGGGGCACAGACACATTTATCATCATCATAATCATCAAACATTTGTATAGCGCCTTCACCATTGGTGTGATCCCAAGGCGCTGTAGGCTGAACGCCCTCGGGGGACCGAAGTCCAGGTATGGGAAGATTCTTCAGAGGAGTTTAGAATGTGTGTGTGCAAACATCAACAGTGTGCACACTAGCCAAGATGTATAAATATATAAACGACACACACGTTTCCAGGCCAGGTTTTCTGTAGGTAGATTTTGAGGTAAATCCATTTAGAGGGGCTTGCTTTTGGAGACAAGCCGGGGAGCAGAGGGAGAGCAAGCGATTTATCCAGATCCCACAAGTTGGTCATGGTTTAAAGCCAGGAATTAAAACTGAGGCCTCCTTATTCCACTGCAGAAAAATGCAGGCTTTACACCTCACCCTAGCCAGCTCCATAAACTCAAGAGCCTATCAGACGTGCTTCCTCGTTACTCCAGTAGAACAGCATGTCTGACACCATACCACATTCCCTCTGTAGAAAGGGGCACACCATGCCACTTTCTCTCTGCAGAAAGGGGCACACCATGGAACTTTCTCTCTTCGGAAAAGGGCACACCATGGCACTTTCACTCTTCAGCAAAGGCTAAATCATGGCACTTGACATCTACCGAAATGGGCACACCATGCCACATTCCCTCTGCAGAAAAGGGCACATCATGGCACTTGATATCTGCAGAAAAGGGCACACCATGCCACTTTCTCTCTGCAGAAAAGGGCACATCATGGCACTTGAGATCTGGAGAAAGGGCACACAGTGCCACTTGGTCTCTGCAAAGCCTCCTTCCTACCTGGCATGGATCCCCTTATTGACTCCTTACTCACTGAAGGCCCTCTCATCCTATTGGGTGACTTAAGCCTCCAACGAGTCCCCAATGCCCTGCAGCTAGCGCTTGACACTCTCCTCTCTGAGCAATCCCTGGTTGTCCAACACAACCTTTCAACACATGATCATGGCAGTTCCCTTGTCCATATCTTCATTTTCTCATACCTCACTCAGCTCCACTGAGCATTGCCCATCTTATGGCTCTCTCTCGCACTTTGTCTCTGTACCCCGTCTCTTTCCCCACCTCATACTAACAACGCGTGCATTAAGTCCCTTACCTGGATGAAGTCACGCCATCTCTCCTTTCCCTCTCCCCACTTAACACCCCCCTGCCTCCCTTGAACAGGCCTCCCATGATTAGCCCTCCACTCTCCTTCCAAAAGCCACTACCCAGCCCAGCCCACATGCACACTTCCGATCGTACCTGCCCTCAACCTCGCACCCCTACCAGCATTCGTCTAATGGTTCCAACTTTTTACCCACAACTCACCATTCAAAAGTCTACTCGGTTCTTATCCTTCTGGATCTCTCTGCAGCCTATGAACCTGTTGACCACCCCTCCCCCATCCTCAGAATAAAAGACTTTGCCCTGAATTCTGACACCGCCTACTTGTTGAAACATTCTTTCTACATCTAGCGGCACTCCTACTTCCCAGTGGGAGTGCCGCTAGCCCCAGGACTGCTATTCTTCACTCTACACTCCTCCTCTCTTGGCAAGCGGTTTCCCTCTCCTGGTTTTCCCCAACGCCTTTTTGCTGATCACACCCACATCTATCTAGCCTCTCGATCCTGTCTCTCCTTCTCTCTTCTGGGTCATTCACCTGTCTTTCTGCAATCATTCGCTGGATGGCTATTTGCTGTTTGGTGTTAACTCCACCAAGATTGCAGTCATGTTCCCGCCTGCCCCCAATGCAGCACTCCCCATCGTCTTTATTGTTTCTTCTTAACCTCCGCTAACCTTTCTCCAAGGATTGCAACTCTGGGGTCCTCTTTAACTGCAAGCTCTTGGCAGTTGCTGCCACTTTTGAACATAAGGAAAATGCAACTTGCTTCACACACCACTTCAGCAAAGCCCTGTTTTCCCTCTGGACTGCATCTGCCTTGGCCACTACTCCAAAAGAACCAAGGATAAGTGGTGTCTTGGGATCAAGATAAAGAGACTAATGCCATAAGCATAATGAAGATACTTAGTTAAGTGTAAACGTGTGCCGATGCAATGAAACGCAAGCAGCAAACCAATCATGAAGCTAGCCACATGCTTACAGTGAATAGTTTGAGGCAAGTGCCAACATATACATATATACCTCGTAGATGCATATGGATTAAATAAAGAATGAAGGTTCCCACTACGTATAAAGAGGTCCGAGCAATGAGGAAGGCCTCAATTCAGTGTTGCAGTTACAAAAGCAATTGAATTAAACACAATATATTTCAGCTAAGGAGTTGGATGAGCCAAAGAGCCAAGGTCTTATCAGAACTAGAATTGGATGACATTCGATACAATTAACGTGGAAGAACAGAAACTCCTGTTCAAAAAGGTCAAGTGAAAGCAAAAAATTGTGGTGTCCAGTCACGTGATGGAAGAACATTGGACGCAGGAGAAGATCACACCTACGCACGGAAGCCATACAGTACCCAAAATCCTTAAAAAAATCACAGAGAACAGTACAGACTCAAGGCCAACTGACACTTAAACATTGAGGTGATGATGGATTAGAGTTTTAATTGGTGGGAAGCTGGTATCAAGAGAAGGTTAACCCGCATCTGGTTGTTCAGCCTGCGTGCTGCTCACGTAGGTGGAAAGTTACTGACGGGCTTTAGTAGCCAACCAATTGTAGGGGACCAGGTAGTTGGGGGTCCTATAGTTTGTGTAGCCAATGGGACGTTGTACATTTAGTGACATTCATGGTGGCCATGTTGAAAGGAAGGCTTAGTTGCTCCACCTGATGTTAAATATCCAATTATTTCTCTGTGTTATTCTGTACAGATATAACACCTATGCTTAGTTATTCACTTAGAACCAATCCCGCTTCCCGATAGGTTTTAGTAATTTGCCACGTAGGATGATGTTATTAATGACACAGGTCAGCACATCAGCTATGACCAATTCTGGGTTGAAGAACCCAGCTTTTTATGAAATGTCGAGGAGAGTTGGATATCGAGCGATTGCTGATGTTCGTTGTACTCCCTGTTTTAATACTTGCATTAAAACAAACTTTTGCCAAGCTATTTGTGTCATCTGAATTATTGATGTTTGATTAGAATCTGCATCCCCATCCATCTCCAGGGTATTGCTACTCATCTTAAAGGGCTGGAAGCATCCAGTTCACAGGTTTCTTAATGCACTTGTGCATTCAGATTTTCTCTCTGCCCTTTTGACTTCTCTATGATCCATTTCATGCTTGCACCTTTTGGGCAGCCACAGACCTCTGAAATGTGAGGTCAGGGAGGGAAATGAGTGCTTGCGTCTAAACATCATTTTAGTGACACCTGTGGGAACTCTGTGCTTGACGTAAGATTAAGCATGTGTTTAATATTGTAAAATGATGCATCATTTTTAACCTTTATTTTTCTATGGCACCAATGGATCCAGTGAGTTTTTGACTGTTTTGCATATTAAAGAGCATTTTGGGAAGCTAAGAATGATGACCAAAGAGCTCTATATCTGTCATATATGTCTGTGAGAGTTGTATCGCTGAATCACAAGATATCTACAGCACACTGGGTTTGGAAAGTGTTTCCTTTTTTTAAATAAATTGAACAAAAGTCATCCTAACAATAAAGCTTTTGAAAATCTCAAGCATATATAGGTTTGACCATCAAAGGCCTCGGCTGTCAGAGATGAATGACTGATAAATGTACGTGCAGTGTTCTGGATCCGCCAGATTCGGAAAAACAAAATGGGCTTTAAATTAAAAAAAAAAATCAAATAAAAAAAACAACCTGTGGGCCTTGTTTTAAATACATCTATGGGTGTGAGGGTGGAGGAACGGCACAGGTTGGGTGAAATACATTGGAAATATTGTGAGGGTGGGAAAGGGGTGGGAAAGAGAGAGGTGGCGCATGTGGGTGATGTTGGAGGGATGCTTTGGTTATTAATACATTTGTGTGGTGGGTGAATGAGGCAGTGATGGAGACAGTCACAGGAGAGGGCTTGTGAAAAGAGAACATTGAGGGAGATGGGGATAGGCAGTGGACGGAGCATGTATGGGCAAGGTTGTGGAGGGGTGTGGGCAGCACACCACACTTCGACCAGTTTTGGGTGCCCTTTGGTGCTGGGTCGTGCAAGAGGTAAGGCATTGGAGAACGAGAGAAGTGATTTGGGGGCGGGGATGTATTGATGTGTGCCCACCTTGCCTCTAATCTAGGGCGAAGCCAGCGGCACATTGTTTGGGCAAGGCCTGGAGCAAGGTAATCTTCTGCAGTCTCAGTGTGCACTCTGGGGAGCGAGGGTACTAGAGCCAGTGACAGAGGCTGGCAGTGCTGGCAGTGGAGTGTATGTGAGTTTACTAGAGCAGGGGGCAGAGATCATTTCAGGGTGCGGTGGGTGAGGAGTGCAAGTGGGGAAGAGTTGCGCATTTGGGGGTAATGGGAAAGCAGTGGAGTCAGGTTGTGGAGGTCGGCGGGTGGAAACCGGAAGTGGAGAGATGTGCAGATAACGGAAACGAAAAGGGGGCGAATGAAAGACAGTGCACGAGGGCTCTAGAGAAGCGCAGATGTCAGCACGATCCTTGCTCTACATTGTGACCTCACCCACCATGTGCTCTCGAAACTATTGTGACGGAATCTATCGAGGACTCCCCGCGGTTTTAGTTCAACGTTTGAAGATTCCGCAGAAGTCTGCTGCCCAGGTTGGCCACTCCCGTCTCCTACTTCCTCACCTGCACCGGCCTCCTGTGAGAAGCTGTATTCATTTCAAGGTTCTGTGCAGTACACACCGGGCTGTTCACCAATTAGGCGCTCACTATCTCAAGTGCAAATTGGCCCGTTCCCCTCTTTTATGATCTCTGGGATGTCTGTGCAGCATTTCCTGAAGATCCCGAGATTCTGTAAAGTGCATGCTGGAGGAGTTCTGTAAAGTGCGGGCCGGAGGTGTTCCTTAAAGTGCGGGCCAGAGGTGTTCCTTAAAGTGCAGGCCGGAGGGGTTCTTTAAAGTGTGTGCCGGAGGGGATCCGTAAAGTGCGTGCTGGAGGGGTTCTGTAAAGTGCGTGCTGGCAGGGTTCTGTAAACTGCATCCTGGAGGGGTTCTGTAAAGTGCGTGCTGGAGGTGTTCCATAAAGTATAGGCCGGAGGGGTGCTGTTAAGTGTGTGCCGGAGGGGATCCGTAAAGTGCGTGTTAGAGGGGTTCTGTAAAGTTCGTGCTGTGCTGAAGGGGTTCTGTAAAGTGCGGCCTGGATGGGTTCTGTAAAGTGCGCGCTGGAGGTGTTTTGTAAAGTGTGGGCCGGAGGGCTCTGTAAAGTGCATGCCGGAAGGGTTCCGTAAAGTGCGTGCTGGAGAGGTTTTGTAAAGTGCGTGCTGGAGGGGTTCTGTAAAGTGCGGGCCGGAGGGATTCTGTAAAGTGCATGCTGTAAGGGTTCTGTAAAGTGCGTGCTGGAGGGGTTCTTTAAAGTGCGTGCTGGAGGGTTTCTGTAAAGTGCGGGCTGGAGGGGTTTGTAAAGTGCGCGCCCGAGGGTTCCGTAAAGTGCGTGCCAGAGGGCTTCTGTAAAGTGTAGGCCTGAGCAGTTCTGTAAATTGCAGGCTGGAGGGGTTCTGTAAAAAGCGTGCTGTAAGGGTTCTGTAAAGTGCGTGCTGGAGGGATTCTGTAAAGTGTGTGCCGGAGGGGATCCGTAAAGTGCGTGTTGGAGGGGTTCTGTAAAGTTCGTGCTGTGCTGAAGGGGTTCTGTAAAGTGCGGGCTGGATGGGTTCTGTAAAGTGCGCGCTGGAGGTGTTCTGTAAAGTGTGGGCCGGAGGGCTCTGAAAAGTGCGTGCCGGAAGGGTTCCGTAAAGTGCGTGCTGGAGAGGTTTTGTAAAGTGCGTGCTGAAGGGGTTCTGTAAAGTGCGGGCTGGAGGGATTCTGTAAAGTGCATGCTGTAAGGGTTCTGTAAAGTGCATGCTGGAGGGGTTCTGTAAAGTGTGTGCTGGAGGGTTTCTGTAAAGTGCGGGCTGGAGGGGTTTGTAAAGTGCGCGCCCGAGGGTTCTGTAAAGTGCATGCCAGATGGCTTCTGTAAAGTGTAGGCCTGAACAGTTCTGTAAATTGCGGGCTGGAGGGGTTCTGTACTGTGCTTCTGGAAGGGTTCTGTAAAGTGCGTGCTGGAGGGGTTCTGTAAAGTGTGTGCTGGCAGGGTTCTGTAAACTGCATCCTGGAGGGGTTCTGTAAAGTGCGTGCTGGAGGTGTTCCATAAAGTATAGGCCGGAGGGGTTCTGTTAAGTGTGTGCCGGAGGGGATCCGTAAAGTGCGTGCTGGAGGGGTTCTGTAAAGTGTAGGCTGGAGCGGTTCTGTAAATTGCGGGCCGGAGGGGTTCTGTACAGTGCGTGCTGGAGGGGTTCTGTAAAGTGCGTGCTGTAAGGGTTCTGTAAAGTGCGTGCTGGAGGGGTTCTGTAAAGTGCGTGCTGGAGGGGTTCTGTAAAGTGTGTGCTGGAAGGGTTCTGTAAACTGCGTGCTGGAAGGGATCTGTAAAGTGCATGCTGGAGGAGTGCTGTAAAGTGCGTGCTGGAGGGGAGTTGTAAGTGTGTACTAGAGGGGTTCTGTAAAGTGCGTGCTGGAGGGGTTCTGTAAAGTGCGTCCTGGCGGGGTTCCGTAAAGTGCGAGGTTGAGGGGTTCTGTAAAGTGCAGGCCGGAGGAGTTTCATAAGTGTGGCCCGGCGGTGTTCCGTAAATGCGGGCTGGAGGGGCTCGTAAAGTTTGGGCCGGAGTGGTTCTGTAAAGTGCATGCCGAAAGGGTTCTGTAAAGTGCATGCTGGAGGGGTTCTGTAAAGTGTGTGCTGGAGGGTTCTGTAAATTGCGTGCTGGAAGGGTTCTGCAAAGTGCATGCTGGAGGGGTGCTGTAAAGTGCTTGCTGAAGGGGTGCTGCAAAGTGGGTGCTGGAGGGGTGCGGTAAAGTGCGTGCTGGAGAGGTTCTGTAAAGTGCATGCTGGAGGGGTGATGTAAAGTGCGTGCTGGAGGGGTTCTGTAAAGTGCGTGCTGAATGGGTTCTGTACAGTGCGTGCTGGAGGGGTCCTGTAAAGTGCATTCTGGAGGTCGTTCCTTCTCTGTTCTTGCTCCTACATTGTGGAATTCTCTTTCCTGTGTGCCTAGACAAATCTCTTGGCCATTACATTTTTCGCACAGGTCTTAGGACTTACATGTCTTAGGCCCTCATTACGACCCTGGCGGAGTGGGTTTACGCCAGCGTTATTCGCGGCGGACCCGTCCGCCCTACTACGAGTTCCCGTAGCGCCATGGAACGTTTTCCGCCTGGTTTTTCCGGGCGGAGAAATCCATGGCGCTACGGGACCTTGATGTTAATTACGCCACCGTATTTTGCGGTGGCGCAATTAACGCCTGCCCCACTCCCATTATACCCTATGGGGCAAAAATGGGAATGGGGAAGGGTAAAATGGGGAATGGGGATTTACCGCCCCGCCAAGGTCGGCATGGGGCGGAAAATCCGCCAACCTCCATGGCGCTATCGGCAGCTTTCCGCCGTGCTCCGCGGTGCATTTAGCACCGCGATTTCCGCCAGGGTCGTAATGAGGGCCTTAGTGGTTTGTGTCTCGGTGTGCCGGTCTCCCCGTCAATGCTGCTGAGCGCCTAGATGCCTTTGGTCGCTAGTTTAGCGCTTTATAAAAACCCAATAGAATACAATGGAGAGAAGCAGTGAAGGCATGTGTGGACACGTTAAAAATGCAGTGGGAGCGGGTGGGGGGGTGCTGAAGAGGGCAGCAGTAGGTATTAGCTCCCCGTGGCAGATTCTGTTGCCCATGCGCAGAGGGTACCATAGTGTAAGAGGCTGAAATTAGCCAAGCGCTTGCCTCTGTATCCCCACCTCTTTATCCCCACAGATCTCTGGAATGAGGGGCGTGTGCATTTCGGGAGGGGTGCAGCTGTTCCCCCGGGGGAGCACACTGCACCTCCACCTACACACTCCACTTTAAGTTGGGGCACACATACAGTCAGAGGGGAGGGTCTGGAGTAAACTTGGGAAAGTAGGGCGGAAAAAGCTGCTGAGGGCAGAGAGGAGTTGAGGAAAATAAAGTGCAGAGAGAACAGATCAGAGGACGAGCAGGAACTGCTGAAGGAGCCCGGCCTGCAGAGAAGGAACTCCTGCAGAAGGACATTGACATACAGGGAAAGAACTGCTGGAGAGTGACCGTGGCATGCAGAGCAGGAACTGCTGAAGCGGGAGCATGGCATGCAAGGCAGGAACTGCTGGAGAGGGAGTATGGCATGCATCGCAGGAACTGCTGGAGAGGGAGTATGGCATGCATCGCAGGACCTGCTGGAGAGGGAGTATGGCATGCAGAGCAGGACCTGCTGGAGAGGGAGTATGGCATGCAACGCAGAAACTGCTGGAGAGGGAGTATGGCATGCAGATCAGGAACTGCTGGAGAAGGAGTATGGCATGCAGTGCAGCAACTGCTGGAGAAGGAGTATGGCATGCAGAGCAGGAACTGCTGAAGCGGGAGCATGGCATGCAAAGCAGGAACTGCTGGAGAGGGAGTATGGCATGCAGCGCAGGAACTGCTGAAGCAGAAGCATGGCATGCAAAGCAGGAACTGCTGGAGAGGGAGTATGGCATGCATCGCAGGACCTGCTGGAGAGGGAGTATGGCATGCAGAGCAGGACCTGCTGGAGAGGGAGTATGGCATGCAGAGCAGGAACTGCTGGAGAGGGAGTATGGCATGCAGATCAGGAACTGCTGGAGAAGGAGTATGGCATGCAGAGCAGGAACTGCTGGAGAAGGAGTATGGCATGCACTGCAGCAACTGCTGGAGAGGGAGTATGGCATGCAGAGCAGGACCTGCTGGAAAGGGAGTATGGCATGCAACGCAGAAACTGCTGGAGAGTCAGTATGGTATGCAGAGCAGGAGCTGCTGGAGAGGGAGTATGGCATGCAGAGCAGGAACTGCTGGAGAGGGAGTATGGCATGCAGATCAGGAACTGCTGGAGAAGGAGTATGGCATGCAGTGCAGCAACTGCTGGAGAAGGAGTATGGCATGCAGAGCAGGAACTGCTGAAGCGGGAGCATGGCATGCAAAGCAGGAACTGCTGGAGAGGGAGTATGGCATGCAGCGCAGGAACTGCTGAAGCAGAAGCATGGCATGCAAAGCAGGAACTGCTGGAGAGGGAGTATGGCATGCATCGCAGGACCTGCTGGAGAGGGAGTATGGCATGCAGAGCAGGACTGCTGGAGAGGGAGTATGGCATGCAGAGCAGGAACTGCTGGAGAGGGAGTATGGCATGCAGATCAGGAAACTGCTGGAGAAGGAGTATGGCATGCAGAGCAGGAACTGCTGGAGAAGGAGTATGGCATGCACTGCAGCAACTGCTGGAGAGGGAGTATGGCATGCAGAGCAGGACCTGCTGGAAAGGGAGTATGGCATGCAACGCAGCAACTGCTAGAGAGTCAGTATGGTATGCAGAGCAGGACCTGCTGGAGAGGGAGTATGGCATGCAACGCAGAAACTGCTGGAGAGTCAGTATGGTATGCAGAGCAGGAGCTGCTGGAGAGGGAGTATGGCATGCAGAGCAGGAACTGCTGGAGAGGGAGTATGGCATGCAGATCAGGAACTGCTGGAGAAGGAGTATGGCATGCAGTGCAGCAACTGCTGGAGAAGGAGTATGGCATGCAGAGCAGGAACTGCTGAAGCGGGAGCATGGCATGCAAAGCAGGAACTGCTGGAGAGGGAGTATGGCATGCAGCGCAGGAACTGCTGAAGCAGAAGCATGGCATGCAAAGCAGGAACTGCTGGAGAGGGAGTATGGCATGCATCGCAGGACCTGCTGGAGAGGGAGTATGGCATGCAGAGCAGGACCTGCTGGAGAGGGAGTATGGCATGCAGAGCAGGAACTGCTGGAGAGGGAGTATGGCATGCAGATCAGGAACTGCTGGAGAAGGAGTATGGCATGCAGAGCAGGAACTGCTGGAGAAGGAGTATGGCATGCACTGCAGCAACTGCTGGAGAGGGAGTATGGCATGCAGAGCAGGACCTGCTGGAAAGGGAGTATGGCATGCAACGCAGCAACTGCTAGAGAGTCAGTATGGTATGCAGAGCAGGACCTGCTGGAGAGGGAGTATGGCATGCAACGCAGAAACTGCTGGAGAGTCAGTATGGTATGCAGAGCAGGAGCTGCTGGAGAGGGAGTATGGCATGCAGAGCAGGAACTGCTGGAGAGGGAGTATGGCATGCAGAGCAGGAACTGCTGGAGAAGGAGTATGGCATGCAGTGCAGCAACTGCTGGAGAGGGAGTATGGCATGCAGAGCAGGAACTGCTGGAGAGGGAGTATGGCATGCAGAGCAGGAACTGCTGGAGAGGGAGTATGGCATGCAGTGCAGCAACTGCTGGAGAGGGAGTATGGCATGCATTGCAGCAACTGCTGGAGAGGGAGTATGGCATGCAGTGCAGCAACTGCTGGAGAGGGAGTATGGCATGCAGAGCAGGAACTGCTGGAGAGGGAGTATGTCATGCAGAGCAGGAACTGCTGGAGAGGGAGTATGGCATGCAGTGCAGCAACTGCTGGAGAGGGAGTATGGCATGCAGAGCAGGAACTGCTGGAGAGGGAGTATGGCATGCAGTGCAGGACCTGCTGGAGAGGGAGTATGGTATGCAGTGCAGGAACTGCTGAAGAGGGAGTAGGGCATGCAGAGCAGGACCTGCCGGAGAGGGAGTATGGCATGCAGCACATAAACTGCTGGAGAGGGAGTATGGCATGCAGTGCAGCAACTGCTGGAGAGGGAGTATAGCATGCAGCGCAGAAACTGCTGGAGAGTCAGTATGGTATGCAGTGCAGGAACTGCTGGAGAGGGAGTATGGCATGCAGAGCAGGAACTGCTGGAGAGGGAGTATGGCATGCAGAGCAGGAACTGCTGGAGAGTCAGTATGGTATGCAGTGCAAGAACTGCTGGAGAGGGAGTATGGCATGCAGAGCAGGAACTGCTCGAGAGGGAGTATGCCATACAGAGCAGGAACTGCTGGAGAGTGAGTATGGCATGCAGCGCAGGAACTGCTGAAGCAGAAGCATGGCATGCAAAGCAGGAACTGCTGGAGAGGGAGTATAGCATGCAGCGCAGAAACTGCTGGAGAGTCAGTATGGTATGCAGTGCAGGAACTGCTGGAGAGGGAGTATGGCATGCAGAGCAGGAACTGCTGGAGAGGGAGTATGGCATGCAGAGCAGGAACTGCTGGAGAGTCAGTATGGTATGCAGTGCAAGAACTGCTGGAGAGGGAGTATGGCATGCAGAGCAGGAACTGCTCGAGAGGGAGTATGCCATACAGAGCAGGAACTGCTGGAGAGTGAGTATGGCATGCAGCGCAGGAACTGCTGAAGCAGAAGCATGGCATGCAAAGCAGGAACTGCTGGAGAGGGAGTATGGCATGCAGTGCAGGAACTGCTGGAGAGTGAGTATGGTATGCAGTGCTGCAACTGCTGGAGAGGGAGTATGGCATGCAGAGCAGGAACTGCTGGAGAGGGAGTATGGCATGCAGTGCAGGAATTGCTGAAGCGGGAGCATGGCATGCAGAGCAGGACCTGCTGGATAGTGAGTATGGCATGCAGTGCAGGAACTGCTGGAGAGTGAGTATATCATGCAGAGCAGGAACTGCTGGAGACGGAGTATGGCATGCAGTGCATGAACTGCTGGAGAGTGAGTATGTCATGCAGAGCAGGAACTGCTGGAGAGGGTGCAGGACATGCAGAGCAGGAACTGCTGGAGAGTGAGTATGGCATGCAGAGCAGGAACTGCTGGAGAAGGAGCATGGCATGCAGAGCAGGAACTGCTGGAGAGGGAGTATGGCATGCTGTGCAGCAACTGCTGGAGAGTGAGTATGGCATGCAGAGCAGGAACGGCTGGAGAGTGAGTATGGCATGCAGAGCAGGAACGGCTGGAGAGGGAGTATGGCATGCAGTGCAGGAACTGCTGGAGAGTGGGTATGGTATGCATTGCAGGAACTGCTGGAGAAGGAGTATGGCATGCAGAGCAGGAACTGCTGGAGAGGGAGTATGGCATGCAGTGCAGGAACCACTGGAGAGGGAGTATGGCATGCAGCACAGAAACTGCTGGAGAGTCAGTATGGTATGCAGTGCAGGAACTGCTGGAGAGGGAGCATGGCATGCAGCACAGAAACTGCTGGAGAGTCAGTATGGTATGCAGTGCAGGAACTGTTGGAGAGGGAGTATGGCATGCAGTGCAGCAACTGCTGGAGAGGGAGTATGGCATGCAGTGCAGGAACTGCTGAAGCGGGAGCATGGCATGCAGAGCAGGACCTGCTGGATAGTGAGTATGGCATGCAACGCAGGAACTGCTGGAGAAGATGTATGGGATGCAGTGCAGGGACTGCTGGAGAGTGAGTATGGCATGCAGTGCAGGAACTGCTGAAGCGGGAGCATGGCATGCAGAGCAGGACCTGCTGGATAGTGAGTATGGCATGCAACGCAGGAACTGCTGGAGAGGAAGTATGGCATGCAGTGCAGGAACTGCTGGAGAGTGAGTATGTCATGCAGAGCAGGAACTGCTGGAGAAGGAGCGTGGCATGCAGAGCAGGAACTGCTGGAGAGGGAGTATGGCATGCAGTGCAGCAACTGCTGGAGAGGGAGTATGGCATGCAGTGCAGGAACTGCTGGAGCGGGAGCATGGCATGCAGAGCAGGAACTGCTGGAGAGGGTGTAGGACATGCAGGGCAGGAACTGCTGGAGAGGGAGTATGGCATGCAGTGCAGGAACTGCTGGAGAGGGAGCATGGCATGAAGTGCAGGAACTGCTTAAGAGGGAGAATGGAATGCAGAGCAGGAACTGCTGGAGAGTGAGTATGGCATGCATCGCAGGACCTGCTGGAGAGGGAGTATGGCATGCACTGCAGGAACTGCTGGAGAGTGAGTATGTCATGCATCGCAGGACCTGCTGGAGAGGGAGTATGGAATGCAGAGTAGGAACTGCTGGAGAGGGAGCATGGCATGCAAAGCAGGAACTGCTGGAGAGTGAGTATGGCATGCATCGCAGGACCTGCTGGAGAGGGAGTATGGCATGCAGAGTAGGAACTGCTGGAGAGGGGGCATGGCATGCAGAGCAGAAACTGCTGAAGAGGGAGTAGGGCATGCAGTGCAGGAACTGCTGGAGGGGAGGATGGCATGCAGAGCAGGAACTGCTGGGGAGGAAGCATGGCATGCAAAGCAGGAACTGCTGGAGAGTGAGTATGGCATGCAGAGCAGGAACTGCTGGGGAGGGAGCATGGCATGCATTGCAGGACCTGCTGGAGAGAGAGTATGGCATGCAGAGTACGCACTGCTGTAGAGGGAGCATGGCATGCAAAGCAGTAACTGCTTGAGAGTGAGTATGGCATGCAGCGCAGAAACTGCTGGAGAGGGAGTATGGCATGCAGAGCAGGAACTGCTGGAGAGGGAGCATGGCATGCAAAGCAGGAACTGCTGGAGAGTGAGTATGGCATGCAGAGCAGGAACTGCTGGAGAGTGAGTATGGCATGCAGAGCAGGAACTGTTGGAGAGGGAGATTGGCATGCACTGCAGAAACTGCTGGATAGTGAGTATGGCATGCAGAGCAGGAACTGCTGGAGAGTGAGTATGGAATGCATAGCAGGAACTGCTGGAGAGTGAGTATGGCATGCAGAGCAGGAACTACTGGAGAGTGAGTATGGCATGCAGAGCAGGAACTGCTGGAGAGGGAGTATGGCATGCACTGCAGACACTGCTGGATAGTGAGTATGGCATGCAGAGCAGGAACTGCTGGAGAGTGAGTATGGCATGCAGAGCAGGAACTGCTGAAGAGGGAGTATGGCATGCACTGCAGAAACTGCTGGATAGTGAGTATGGCATGCAGAGCAGGAACTGCTGGAGAGGGAGTATGGCATGTACTGCAGAAACTGCTGGATAGTGAGTATGGCATGCAGAGCAGGAACTGCTGGAGAGGGAGTATGGCATGAAAAGCAGGAACTGGTGGATAGTGAGTATGGCATGCAGCGCAGGAACTGCTGGAGAGTGAGTATGGCATGCAGTGCAGGAACTGCTGGATAGTGAGTATGGCATGCAGAGCAGGAACTGCTGGAGAGTGAGTATGGCATGCATAGCAGGAACTGCTGGAGAGGGAACATGGCATGAAAAGCAGGAACTGCTGGAGAGTGGGTATGGCATGCAGTGCAGGAACTGCTGGAGAGTGTATGACACCATCTGAACATCTCTCAGAAGTCAGTTCCACACCAGTAAGGGAAAAGGATAGGATTAAGCCACTCCCTCCTAACGTCTCTTAGCATTCAGTGCCACACCACTAAGGGAAAAGGATAGGATTATGGCACTCCCTCTTAACATCTCTTAGCAGTCAGTGGCACAGCACCAAGGAAAAGGATAGGATTATGCCACTCCCTCTTAACATCTCTTAGCAGCCTACGCCACGCCACCAAGGGAAAGGATAGGGTTGTGCCACTCCCTCTTAACATCTCTCAGCAGTCAGTGGCACAGCACCAATGGAAAGGATAGGATTATGCCACTCCCTCTTAACATCTATCAGCGGTCAGGGCACAGCACCAAGGGAAAAGGATGGTATTATGCCACTCCCTCTTAACATCTCTCAGCAACCAGTGCCACACCACCACAGGAAAGGATGGGATTATGCCACTCCCTCTTAACATCTCTCAGCAGTCAGTGGCACAACATCAAGGGAAAAGGATAGGATTGTGCCACTCCCTCTTAACATCTCTCAGCAGTCAGTTGCACAGCACCAAGGGAAAGGTTAGGATTATGCCACTCCCTCTTAACATCTCTCAGCGGTCAGGGGACAGCACCAGGGGGAAAGGATGGTATTATGCCACTCCCTCTTATCATCTCTCAGAGGTCAGTGGCAGAGCACCAAGGGAAAGGTTAGGATTATGCCACTCCCTCTTATCATCTCTCAGCAGTCAGTGGCAGAGCACCAAGGGAAAGGTTAGGATTATGCCACTCCCTCTTATCATCTCTCAGAGGTCAGTGGCAGAACACCAAGGGAAAGGATAGGGTTGTGCCACTCCCTCTTATCATCTCTCAGCAGTCAGTGGCAGAACACCAAGGGAAAGGTTAGGATTATGCCACTCCCTCTTAACATCTGTCAGATGTCATTGGCACAGCACCAAGGGAAAGGTTAGGATTATGCCTCTCCCTCTTAGGATCTCACAAACACATAAAGAACACACAGACATTTGAAAGCTTTTTTAGATGTGTATGACCCCATGTCCTGCTTATCTACCACCCAGCTACACCCCGCAAATGCCCATCGTGTGGACGGTGTCAACGGGTTCTATCCCAGTAAACCCTGTGCCTTCCATAGATGCAAATGGGATTATCCTCCCAACACATGTTCAGTCACCTTTCAATCCAAGACCCCTCCTTTGATTACAATGGGATTGCCATCCAAACATGTTCGACCTCAGCCTCCTCAAACAGGTTGTGATGCATGGGAAGAGGGACTGGCACAATCCTATCCTTTCCCCTTGGTGATATGCAACTGACTGCTGGGAGGTCTAAAGGGAAGAGGGACTGGCACAATCCTATCCTTTCCCCTTGGTGATATGCAACTGACTGCTGGGAGGTCTAAAGGGAAGAGGGACTGGCACAATCCTATCCTTTCCCCTTGGTGATATGCAACTGACTGCTGGGAGGTCTAAAGGGAAGAGGGACTGGCACAATCCTATCCTTTCCCTTGGTGATATGCAACTGACTGCTGGGAGGTCTAAAGGGAAGAGGGACTGGCACAATCCTATCCTTTCCCCTTGGTGATATGCAACTGACTGCTGGGAGGTCTAAAGGGAAGAGGGACTGGCACAATCCTATCCTTTCCCCTTGGTGATATGCAACTGACTGCTGGGAGGTCTAAAGGGAAGAGGGAGTGGCACAATCCTATCCTTTCCCCTTGGTGATATGCAACTGACTGCTGGGAGGTCTAAAGGGAAGAGGGACTGGCACAATCCTATCCTTTCCCCTTGGTCATATGCAACTGACTGCTGGGAGGTCTAAAGGGGAGAGGGACTGGCACAATCCTATCCTTTCCCCTTGGTGATATGCAACTGACTGCTGGGAGGTCTAAAGGGAAGAGGGACTGGCACAATCCTATCCTTTCCCCTTGGTGATATGCAACTGACTGCTGGGAGGTCTAAAGGGAAGAGGGAGTGGCACAATCCTATCCTTTCCCCTTGGTGATATGCAACTGACTGCTGGGAGGTCTAAAGGGAAGAGGGACTGGCACAATCCTATCCTTTCCCCTTGGTGATATGCAACTGACTGCTGGGAGGTCTAAAGGGAAGAGGGACTGGCACAATCCTATCCTTTCCCCTTGGTGATATGCAACTGACTGCTGGAGGTCTAAAGGAAGAGGGAGTGGCACAATCCTATCCTTTCCCCTTGGTGATATGCAACTGACTGCTGGGAGGTCTAAAGGGAAGAGGAGTGGCACAATCCTATCCTTTCCCCTTGGTGATATGCAACTGACTGCTGGGAGGTCTAAAGGGAAGAGGGAGTGGCACAATCCTATCCTTTCCCCTTGGTGATATGCAACTGACTGCTGGGAGGTCTAAAGGGAAGAGGGAGTGGCACAATCCTATCCTTTCCCCTTGGTGATATGCAACTGACTGCTGGGAGGTCTAAAGGGAAGAGGGACTGGCACAATCCTATCCTTTCCCCTTGGTGATATGCAACTGACTGCTGGGAGGTCTAAAGGGAAGAGGGACTGGCACAATCCTATCCTTTCCCCTTGGTGATATGCAACTGACTGCTGGGAGGTCTAAAGGGAAGAGGGACTGGCACAATCCTATCCTTTCCCCTTGGTGATATGCAACTGACTGCTGGGAGGTCTAAAGGGAAGAGGGACTGGCACAATCCTATCCTTTCCCCTTGGTGATATGCAACTGACTGCTGGGAGGTCTAAAGGGAAGAGGGACTGGCACAATCCTATCCTTTCCCCTTGGTGATATGCAACTGACTGCTGGGAGGTCTAAAGGGAAGAGGGAGTGGCACAATCCTATCCTTTCCCCTTGGTGATATGCAACTGACTGCTGGGAGGTCTAAAGGGAAGAGGGACTGGCACAATCCTATCCTTTCCCCTTGGTGATATGCAACTGACTGCTGGGAGGTCTAAAGGGAAGAGGGACTGGCACAATCCTATCCTTTTCCCTGGCTGAAGTGCTGCCGTTTGCTGAGAGCTCTAATGAGAAGAGGAAGCGGCATAAGCCTATCCTGTTCCCTTAGTGCTGTGCCACAGAGAGATCCTAAGAGGGAAAACTGCCATGACTCCTGAGTCCTCCCCATAAGAGGTTAATGCGCCTCTTGAGACCTCTCCATAAGAGGTTGATGTGTCTATTGAGACCTCTCCGTAAGAGACTGCAGCGCCTCTTGAGACCTCTCCATAAGAGGATGCTGCACCTCCTGAGACCTCTCCATAAGAGTCTGCTGCGCCTCCTGAGACATCCCCATAAGAGCCCACTGCGCCTCTGGAGACCACCTTCAGGAGAGGTGGCTGCCCCTCTTGAGACCTCACATAAGAGGCTGCTGCGCCTCCTGAGACATCTCCATAAGAGGTTGCTGTGCCTCTTGAGACCTCTCCATAAGAGGCTGCTGCGCCTCTTGAGACCTCTCCATAAGAGGCTGCTGCACCTCCTGAGACATCTCCATAAGAGGCTGCTGCGCCTCCTGAGACATCTCCACAAGAGGCCGCTGCGCCTCCTGAGACATCTCCACAAGAGGCCGCTGCGCCTTCTGAGACATCTCCATAAGAGGCTGCTGCACCTCCTGAGACCTCTCCATAAGAGGCTGCTTCACCTCTTGAGACCTCTACAGAAGAGGCTGCAGTGCCTCTTGAGTCCTCTCCGGAAGAGGCTGCTGCGCCTCTTAAAACCTCTCCATAAGAGGCTGATGCGTCTATTGAGACCTCTCTGTAAGAGGCTGCTTCACCTCTTGAGACCTCTACAGAAGAGGCTGCAGTGCCTCTTGAGTCCTCTCCGGAAGAGGCTGCTGCGCCTCTTAAAACCTCTCCATAAGAGGCTGATGCGTCTATTGAGACCTCTCCGTAAGAGGCTGCTGCGTCTCTTGAGACCACCTTCAGGCAAAGCTGCTGCGCCTCCTGAGACATCTCAACAAGAGGCTGCTACGCCTCTTGAGACCTCTCCATATGAGGCTGCTACGCCTCTTGAGACCTCTCCATATGAGGCTGCTGCTCCTCTTGAGAACTCTCCATAAGAGGCTGTTGCGCCTCTTGAGACCTCTCCATAAGAGGCTGGTGCACCTCCTGAGACCGTCTTCAGGAGAGGCTGCAGCGCCTCTTGAGACCTCTTGCTAAGAGGCTGTTGCGCCTCTTGAGACCTCTCCATAAGAGGCAGTTGCACCTCCTGGGACCGTCTTCAGGAGAGGCTGCAGCGCCTCTTGAGACCTCTTGCTAAGAGGCTGCTGCGTCTATTGAGACCTCTCCATAAGAGGCTGGTGCACCTCCTCAGACATCTCCATAAGAGGCTGCTGCGCCTCCTGAGACATCTCCATAAGAGGCTGCTGCGCCTCCTGAGACCGCTGCACCGCTTGAGAGCTCTCCATAAGAAGCTACTGCACCTCCTGAGACCGCTGCACCTCTTGAGACCGCCTTTGGGAGAGGCTGCTGCGCCACTCGAGACCCTGCCAGGCGACGATGTTGCGCATTTGGAGAGCTTCTCCTGAAGCTCCTGGGCCCTAGACGAGGCGTCCGTGTCCTCTGCCATCCCCACCAGAAGAGACGGCAGCGCCTTGAGACACCTGAGTGACACTCGCCTTGCATCCTCCATCAGACATCCTGGGAGAGTGGCGGGGAGAGAGAGCGAGAGAGGGGGGGAAGAGCGCGAGGGAGCGCGAATGAGAGCGCGAGAGATGGAAAGAGAGGGGCGAGGGAGAGGGTGAGAGAGAGAGATGGGCGAGGGAGAGGGAGGGAGTGAGAAAGAGATAGGAGAGAGAGAGAGAGAGAGAGAGAGAGAGAGACCCACCCACAATCCCTGACTCGGACTCCCCTCCTTACCTGTGCGTGAGGCTGTCAGAAAGATTGTCAGGTGCAGCCGTTAATCCTGGCGGGCTGTCTTAAAAGTTGATGAAAGCAGTGAGGGGGTCTACTTTATCTTCTGTCCACCAGCGAGTTTAGGGGGTCTATTCCACTCCGAATCAGTGCTCCTGCGACACGGGCGCACTGAAGTCTCCTGTCTGCCAGGCAGCGCTAGAGGTCTCTTCTGGCTGTGCTGTCAGCTGTCTCTCGGTGGTCTCTCCTGTCCAGGGCCTCTCCGTGTCTCCTGTCCCAGGGTCTCTGTGTTCCCACGGTCTCTTCTCCTGTCGGCCCCGCACTCTCGCTCCCACTCTGCGGGAGCACCGCCTGGCACGGGCTTATGTACAGTGCGATCCCCTGAGCACACACCCACAGCCAGGCAAATCATTAGCTCGAGTGCGCGCGCGAGCCAGCCTCCTCTGCGCGAGGCAGGGGCAGGGTGTGCCCGCCTGCCAGCGGGCTGGGCAGCGGGGGCACGCGGCGACAGACCCCCCTCTCCCCGCTGAGCTGAACTGTCAAGTTCCTGTTCGTTCTTCTGTTGACACCTGACCTATCACACACTTTATAATTACCCGACAGCCGCTGCGGCACAGAATTTCCGCTGAAAAAGAGAAAGAAAGAAGGAAAGAAGGAAAGAAAGAAAGAAAGAAAGAAAGAAAGAAAGAAAGAAAGAAAGAAAAAAAGCGAGGAAGAGAGAAAGAAAGCAAAAAAGACAGAAATATAGAAAGGAAGAGAGAACGAGGGAGCGAAAATGAAATGAATGAAAAAGAAAGAAACAGCGAAAGAAACAGAAACAAAGAAAAAAGACGGGAGGAAGGAAGGAAGGAAGAAGGAGGAAGGAAGGAAGGAAGGAAGGAAGGAAGGAAGGAAGGAAGGAAGGAAGGAAGGAAGGAAGGAAGGAAGGAAGGAAGGAAGGAAGGAAGGAGGAAGGAAGGAAGGAAGGAAGGAAGGAAGGAAGGAAGGAAGGAAGGAAGGAGGAAGGGAGGGAGGGAGGGAAGATAAGGTGAAAAAGAAACGAAAACATGAGAGTAATAGAAAAAGAGGAATTCAAGGGGAGAAAGGAGAGGTAGAGAAAAAAATAGATAGAGAGGAAAGAAAGGGAGGGGGGGATGGGTGGGGAGGCTGGAGGAGTAAAGAGGGGGGGGGGCGCTAGAACAAACCAGGAAAGGAACAGAAAAAAGGAGGGTCCGAGGGATAGGTTTAAAGTCGGAATATAAAGGAGTCCCTTCCTGCAATTAAAATAAAGAGAATATAAATAGAGAAATACATTGAAAGATACACGAAAGAAATATGGAAAAACACAGATCATGAAAGAAAACTGTAACAGAGAGAAAGGAAGACACGGAGAACGAAAACAACTCAAAGGTAAACGAGAGACATACAAGGGTTTCAAGGGAAGAGAAAGATGCATATTATAAATAAGAAAGAAAGAACCTACTAAAGAATAATCCAGCGAATAAACCTTAGGAATAGATGTTTAAAAGTAAACCCACTATTTGGTGTTGATGTTTTAATGCAATGTGTCTAATGTGAACAGTCTCTCTCTAAACTCTACACATTCACATGCAAGTTTCCAATCTAAATGTCACATCGTCTAGGGCACGCATTACATTGGTGCACATATGCCCAGATGCTACTATGAGAATAGCCTTTTAAATCACACTGAGATACACATGCGGAGGCGGGTCGTGGGGGTGGGATATATATGAGTGGGGTAGTGGCGGTAGAACAGGTTGAAGGTGCTCTTCACAGAAGAGGAGGGTTAATGCATGTACATTCACCTACCCCGCCCCCCACCTCTCACCTAACAGCCAATAGGGATGGCTGAAATAAAGTACTGACCAAAGGCAGACGTGGACACCACCCTGCAGGAGAGTGATATGACCAGACTAGATGCTCAAGGCGGTCAACAGCCTCCATCCATAAGCACTTCGCTGGTCGCTCACAGCCAATCAGAAATCTCAGAATATGTAATAGCGTCTTTTGCCATTATTGTCTGAATTCAGATCACTCCGATTTCAGAAGCATAAAAAGAAACAGCAGAAAGCATTTCCAGGCACATTTCTTTCTATCAGCGGTAAGAAATCTAGACCCTTTGTTGCGAGATGGACCATACACAGAGGTTTAAAGGCCAACCTAACCTTCAGCCTCAGCCAGTGGAGTGAGTGCACAGCTCTGTTATATTCCCCCAGCCGGAGAAAGCGGCAGCCTCCTGTATTCTAGACCCACCGCAGGCACCCCAATTGACCCTCCGGCAAACCTCGAAAAGATGCTCTTCGCGTAATCTTGGCGTCACTGCGCCAGAGAGACGCGTTCTTGAATTTGGGGATGGAAGCCTTGCACAGGGCAAGTAGTTTCCCTTTTTCTTCCGATTAAAAAATTCCCCACTGGACAAAAGTCACACGAGCTCAATCCCAAACAGCTGAACTCAATATATGGCCAAATCACCAACCTTAAGACCTTAAACATCCTTCCCGCTCCTACCCAAGACTGGGCTGGCAATATAGGTCTAGTTTTCCAAAGAAAAATGAAGAAAATATGGAACACTATTGACATTCCTAACCTTAGCAACCCTTTGAAAGCTCCACCGCACAACCCCGGCATCACCCACCTACATGTCTTCATTCCTACTTCTGCATGGGAAATAGGAGGGGGATAATGGACCCGAAGGCCACCCCCACTCAAACCAACTCTTGCCCGGCTTTTCTAGATCCCTACCAGCCCCCCCCACATAGCACAACTCTGCAGTGCCTCATTCCCAAACAGCCCCTGCCGCACGGAGCTCACGAACGCGTCAGATCACCCTGAAAAAGACTCATCGTGATGGGGGTGCGGGGGGGCCAGACCAATCTCTGAACTACCATTCATAGAAAAAACCATGGAGTAAGCAGCTTGCAACAACTCAACCAGTTCTCAGAAGCGCACCACCTCCTACACAACAATCAATCTGATTCCAGACCCCACAGAAGCACTGAAACTGCACATCTGTACGTGAGAGAAGACCTACGTATCGCACTAGATAGCACACCTACCAGCCTGATCATTCTAGACCTCTCTTCAGCATTTGACGCCGTCAGTCACCCCACACTTCTCACTTCCCCCTAAGCACACAAGATTCTGCCCTAAAATGAATTGAGTCTGTTCTCCAAAATCGCCCCACAGCCGTAAAAGTGGATATTCCCTAACAATCCCTAGGGAAGTTACTCAGGGGTGCCCCATATCCCCTGCCACTTCAATGCCAATATCAAGCCCCTCACACACATTAAAGAACAACTCCCACCCACATTTCAAGGACCCACCGATGACACATAAAGTACCTTCTCCATTTCCCCAAACAACAAATCCAACTTCATCGGCCAATGCCATGTAGCCATACAAAAATGGATGTCAACAAACAACTTATGCCTCAACCCCGGCAAGACAGAGGTCACAGACCTTCATACCCAACACATTCACAAACGTACTCTTAAATGGCCCGCTGACCTAGGAAACCCCCATTTACCCACTTCATAATTACAGAACCTGGGAATCCTAATAGACACTGATCTATCCCTTAAAACACCTATTTTTCTTTTAGTGGTTTAGTTTATTTGTAAACATTTTCACCTGTGCGTTTGGAGTGTAAAAAAGTGTTGAGAGAAGTGTGTTTTAGGAGGTTCTTTTTGTGAGTTCCAGTATCGTGCTGAGAAAAAGAGTGATTGTGTATGTGTATTTGTTTTTTTGTCCGCTGAGTAGGGTGGCCCATCTCTCTTCTGTGTCCATTTGTTTTGATGAAAGTTCAAAGAAGCCCCCAAATTGCTTACGTTGGCATGATAGTGACTGGCATTCCATCACCAGGTGGAAAAGGGGTTCTGTTGTTGTTTCATCCTTGCAGAATCGACAGTAGTTCTTTGTGATAGAAATCTGCCTCGTTATTGCCAAGTATGAGTTTGTGGGTAGAATGTTTAGACGTATTCTTAGGAATGTTGTTCTGATGGTTTGATCTGGGAACAGTTGAAGGAGTGGTGGTAGCTGGTGGATTTTTCTGTTGTCTTTCATACATTGGAGGTTCTGCTTGTAAGCATTTTTCGTTTGGATCGTTTTTATCTAATCGTTCTGGAGCAGTTTGGTTTTGGCATGTTGCGGACGAAGGGTTAAGAGTTCTTCTGATATCTCTTCATTTTCCATTTCTTTTATTATAGTCAGTTTCCATTTTTGTAGTACCGTGTTGTTATAGGTATTTGCATGGGATCTCAAGATTTGGATCGCTGGGGTTTTCTGGTTGAAACACCTATAAAAGACCTCACCAACAAATCAAAGCACCTCCTACGCATCCCCAGCAAGAAACTCCCCTACTTGGAACTTCACCAAAAGATCACAATCGCCAAGGCCCTAATACTCTCCAAACTAGAATACTGCAATTCTCTCTGTAGATGTCTGTCCTCAGAAAATGTAAAACCACTCCAAAGTATCAAAACTGCAAGATATGTTCTAAACCGCAAGCCTTGTGACCATTTCCCCGCAGCTCTAGAGACACTCAACTGCTTACCCATCAAAACTAAAATAGAACTCAAAATCCTAAACATTACCCACAGGGTCATCCACTCTTCTAGCCCCCGGGCCTCCATTCATTCCATAAGCTTGCCACCCCACGCAGATACCTGTGGTCATCAAATAAGACTAAAGAAATACCTCTCAAACTCAGGCACAAAGAACAGTCAAATCATTGTCTTCCACTGCCCCCACACTTCTTCTTCAATTGCCCCCACCCTTTGGAACGAACTACCAGACTCCAACAGACAAGAACCCAAATTCCACACCTTCAAAAAGCTATCCCAAGACTGGCACACTGCCAACATTCAATCTGAAGCCTAACACACCACCTGCTTCAACCTTCATGCACCAAACACTTCGCCATCACGATTCCACTCCTTCCTTCATTCGAACACCCTCATTTCAAGTATATAAGCACTTAGACACCCCAGACGACCTTCTCTACTCCCCTTACTTCCACCTGTTCAACACTCTCCCTGCCATCTCTTCTCTCCTTCCTTCCTCTCCCTTTTACCGCAGTAGCACTTACCTCATACGCACTTTCACACCTCATAGCACTTTCACCTGTTCAGTAAACTGTACTTACTTCCATTCCAACCGTAACCTCCCTTCTCACTCCTCTCCCTGTTGGAACTCTCCCTGAGGATCTCAAGACGTTAATAAATGCACAATGTTGTACAAAGACCAATGGTTCAGAGAACAGTGTCTTGTAGAAAGCGAGTGGGCAGAAATCAGCAGATTCAAGGGCACTTTCTAGAACCTGCCACCATGTGAAGGCCTGTCATGTGCAGCACATCCAAGTCTTCCAGTGTGGAACCAGGCTTTGCAAACGGAAAGATTGCCTTCGGCTCTGCTTTGTTGTTTCTTTCCTATTTCTGAAGCTATTTTTGTATTTTAATAGTTTTATTGGACAAACATTGCTTGTGATGTAATCACAGAGTTCTTGGGTGATGCTCTCAGATAATATTTGTAATCTGATATTGCTTGTAAAAATGTCCTGTCGTGGGCTCTAGGCAATCTAATCCAATTTGTTTCATTCTTGGTAGATTCAATCGGCGCGGTTGTGTGAAGATGTTTCCTGTGTTTCATAGCCACAGGGGGAGTGAAACATTGTGTGGCCTGGTTTTCTTTCTTTTACGGGTGTTGGCTCATCAAGATTTTGACCACTTCAACTGGCCAATTGTTGATCATCATCGCCAGCCTCCAATTTTTGGTGCAAACCTGTCTCGTTCGCAGAGATGTTCAGATCATTTCTCAAGTGTAACTTTTGAACAGCTACACACCTGTCTAGTAAAGACGTTTAGGGTGACTTACTGGTCTGACCAGGTCAATAGAAAGGGCGGTAAGCTTTCATCTGATGGCCTTAAACCTAATGTGTGTTGTGTGCATTGTGTGGCGCCTGTACCCACTTGTTGCACAAGTCCATCTTCTGAGTTAGAGTGGACACAAGACAACATTTGTGATAGCAGTGGTTTCATTTGTGGTCAACATTTTTCCGAAACCAGAAGACTAGACACATGTACAAAATATGGAAAGAAAGGGAAGAGCCTGCAGCACAAAAGTTGGCTGTTTGTCATGGAGGACAAACATATTCTTGAAAGGACAATCCAAATTCTTTCTGAAAGGAAAAAACTAAAAATGCTTTCTTTTTGTAAAAATGGTATTTCAATTAAATCAAATTAAAAAAAAAAAGTGCAGTTTTTTCTATGAGGCTACATCGAGCAAGGGTAGCCAGAAATCAGCTGTCGGGTTTGGAAGGGCGAGTGAAGGAGACATGGCAGCACTTTCTATGCGGTGATAGCGACTGTCATTCAAGGTAAGTGTGTTCAGAAACAGTGTCCCGTATAAAGGTGAATAACCCCCTTCACCTCCTCCTGCGACCATTTCCCTCTTTAGCAGAAGAGTTTTGAAATTGCGTGGAAATAGATAATGTTAGAAAGGGTTACGGTCCAGGCCGATGCAGGATAAGAGCATGGCATGTCCTCATGTGAAATATGTTCCTGTGCTTTTCTGCAGGTCTGGTATTAATCAAGGCACCTTGGAAGCAGGCGGAGAAAGGCGACTTACTAGACGTCATTGTTTTTTATTATTATTTTTAATATTGTCATTATTATCAGGGTATGTATTGAGCACAGACCTAGCTTCGAGAAGCAACAGAGTGCTTTACAATCATAGGGGGAAGAACAAGGTGTTGGGAGGACAAACAAAGGGCGTGGTCAGCTAATAAAAGGTAGTGGGAAGGTTAGCAATTCATAAACAAAATGTCATTCAATAGGAGCACACTTAATTTAATATGGCTACATAGAGCAGTTTCAAAACACTTTTACATATTCAGGGTGCTGGGGAGGAATACAAGCCGTGACACGGAAACTGTGCAAAACATGAACCAAGAAAAAGTGTCTACTTCTAAAGACACTCCCGCCCCCTGCACACCATTTAAGCTGAAATGAATCAGTCAATTCACTGTTTGGATTTTCACAGGTATATAATAAAGTTTAAAAAATGAAACAAAAGTAAATACATCAATAATTTCTGGTTTGCAATTGAAAATAGACATAAAAAAAGGCTTCTCATATGGCCATCATGAAAAAGGAAAGATGAAGGAACAGTGTTCTTATAATGAGACAGAATTTCAAGCTCTACGCGTTTCGGGGAAACACCCCTTCTTCAGGAGCAAAACAATCTGCAATCACATATATACACAAAAAGTATCAGTCAACTCGTAATACAACATAATTCCAATATACGTGTACGTATCAATGCAGGTGTTTTCTCAAAACTTGGTTGGCAATTCGTCAGCATGGGATCTACAAGCACACAGCAGAGAAAACATGTTATACATTGTAACCAGATGTCGCCCTTTTCATTATAATATAGGGGAGTACCGGAGCACCTATATGCAAACCTGCCCAGAGTGTTTTGTTGCCAGCATGGCCAAGGCATCACTCAAAGATAACCTTTCTCTGCTTGACGAGTGAGGCATGTGACAGTGCCTGGAGACTGAACCAGCCCGGTGTTAAATAGACGCCTGTAAAGGCACAGAAATACACATCAAGTACAGTGCACTTGCTCCAGGAACAGGTGCTGTGCTCCGAAGGTTCGTAACCCCAGTTAGGTTGACTCAAGTCGTCAAAAAAAAGTCTGTTGTACAAGACTGTATTGTGAGTTTGTAGCAGGGTTGGGGGTAGTACTCGTGTGCCCAGATGTGGGTCCCATGCCTGCTGGGCCTTGAGACCCAAGCTGCACCTCGCTAATGATGCCCAATGATGCTGAAAATGTCTGGGGATGGTTGTGGTTTCGTGCAAAAGGGATGTGACCTAGCAGTTCGGGCTGGACTGCCTATTTGGAGTGGGACCAATCCTGATTTGCATATGGTCTTTCTTCTTCTGTGATGGCTAAGCAGGCGAAGAATAATCATCACAAGGGTTGCCCAGAGCAATCGCCAGAGGGTTAAGATACCTTCTAAACTTTCTAGCCATACCCTCTTTCTTTCACAAGGTAACTTTAAACATTAGCACCCTTGGTGGGTGTGGCAATCAGGTTACTCCAAATCCAGACTGAATCTACTGATGCAAGCCTTAGTTCGGGGCAACCTGAGTGTTGTATGCACCTGCCCACCACCTGGCACTGCTGTTTTCCTGCCTCCCCTGCCCTCCGCCCCCCAAATCCAGCTCCCGAACACCCACATCTTCCCTCCCCTTACCTGAAAAGGGCTCCTCCGCACGGGCTGCATCAACTGCTTGGCTTCCTGTTCAAGTCATGGAAATGGAAGAGGGACTCTGAGCGAAGCCCGTGCCTTCCATTTCCATGGGAATCCTGACTCTCACAGGCTACTGCTGGAAACAAAGCAGCGTAGGTGTCCTTCCCCAATTGCTATTAGCACCTTGAGGGTTTGCTTCTGGGTGTTAATAGAAATAATAATGTGTTCTGCAAGATTCACCAGACCGGTAACGACACCGAGGCTCACTGTCAAGGCCCTCCCTTCGCTCAGACCTAAAACATGGGCCCTGGGTCATTACCGGCCAGTGAAGCCTACAGAACACGTTATTATTGCTTAATTATAGCCCAGCGCTGCAGGCAATACTGGGTATTATGGGCATGGTATTGAAATGTAAAGGCCCGAGCGGAAAGCAAGGGAACATAATGAGGGTTCTGGGCTGATAAGCCATTTGGGGATGGGCTATAACACTACTAGCGGAGACTCGTTATGAAGTTTTCACTTTCCTTTTTTTCCTTCATACACGGTTCCATGCATGAAGGTTAAAAAGATTTAAAGTGACGCGACAGGAACACATTCAAAGATGGCTACCGAACAAATGAAGCTCACTGGCCGCAGATCGCAATTCATTTTCAGTTTCAAGGATGTGCGGAGGGACAGCATCTAGCAAAGGTAGCGGACAAGAAGGTAGAGGCTGGCGAGGGTTAAGAAGGTTCAACGAGGCCTGAAAAGCCCAGCCTCAGGCCAAGAGGAATCCAACCTCCCGAAGCACCATTATCAGGCTCACGAAGATAGCACGGTCCGGAGCCCAGCTCCCAGAAGAGCCACACACAAAAGCCCTTTCTCATTTATTGGTGCAATGGTACGGTTTGGTACCGGCGTATAGCGCTAGTCCGCTAGAATCTTTTTATAGCCAGTCCTATAATGTTAGATAATGAGGTATAATATTTAAGTCTGAGAGAAAGTGCCTTTATTCCAAATGTGCCCTTTTGTTGACACGTGTTTCGACCTATGGTGGTCTTTATCAGAACAGGGCATTTAATCTTGTGTAGTCCTGTCACTCAGAGGAGTGGGTTCACTGTGTGTGACAATATGTTGGGCTAAATTCCCTCAAGTCCCGTAACTCCAATAGGGATCCCTGTGTTAAGGCGTGATCCAGACCTGATAGCGTGCCGCGTACAAAGCGATATAGACCAGCATTGATCGAAACACGTGTCAACAAAAAGGGCACATTTGGAATAAATGCACGTTCAATCAGACTCATATGTCATGCCTTATTAACTAATAGGACCGGCTATAAACGGATTCTAGCGGACAAGCGCTACATACACAGGTACCAAACAGTACTTTTCTTTTTATTTGTTTATAGTTCAATTAGAACTTTAAAAAAATATTTTGATACAAACACAATAAAATGAAGTATGAATAAAACACAATAAAACTGTTTACATCCAATTCATCATTGATTCTTATTAAAACTACGGTTCTTTTCAAAAGTGTAAACACATTTTTTTACAGAAGCTCCTAAAAACCTTTCTATACTGCCAGACATTTTTTTCACAACTTTCCAGACGGAATAAAGTGCTGTGTGCATTTGTGTCGAGTCCGTGTGTAGGCAGGAGAACCAGAACGAGTCGGACCTAATGGATTTGTGACTATGTCCTCTGTTGCCCAATGACCCAAGAGCACCACATTCTGTCAGTCTGTCATTCTGTCAGTGCATACCTTGCGGACTCCAGGTGAACGTTTGATTTGCAGATTCAACACAGGCTCATTTCTTTCGCAGTGCCCAATTATGGTTCTTTGATTGTTTATAATGGGAGTAAGTTGATTCTCAACCTCAACATACAATGCATTACCGCCGGGCTAGGACTTAAAAAGGAGATAGGGCTCCAGTTTCAGATCACGACAAGATACCCGAGCAACGGGACTATAATCGCTTAGGGTCGACAGGTGGGTGTAATTTTGAGTCTAGACTGAAGTAATTGCCTTTGTGATAAAGGATGCTTTTACGCGATCACAATTATTCCAAGAACCTTGGTGCAGCGTCCAGCTTACTTTATCGAAGAACGCCACATTTAGGGATTCAAAGGTATTCCCACTATTTTTTCCTTCATTTTCACCACCCATACCAAGTTTGTTCAATAATGGACATACCTGTGACATTTTAGATTTTATTTATAAAGCCACACTCCTTTTAAGCAACTGCGCAATTAGGTTCCACAGGGCACGATGATGGTAAATTAAGGGCACTACGCCAGAAACTGCCCTCAAGACGATCCAGTCAACTAACCTCTCTCATCACTACAGTCTCCAACCCATATCATTTCACGGGGCAGTAACATTGCTTGCAAAAGGTCAAAATGCCATGGATGGTGTATTCTGAGACATTAGGAACACATTTCCTTAGGGGAAGCCTTCGCAGGCGTGCTTTCCTTGTTTTGGAATCTATGATTTCATCATAGTTATTTCAATTGTTTACTTGAAGACCCAAATATTCATAACTTCTCACATAGTCAATCACCCCCAATTTAGTGGTCAAAGCTGTTTTATACACTTTTTAAAAAATTAACATACATTTAGGGCCTCATTACACGGATGGCGGAGAACCATGGGGCTATTAGCGCCATGGTTCATGCCGGTAAAATACCGGCACCGCCTTGGCGGAAAGGGGAATTACCGCCCCATTCCAAGGTAATTCCCCCTTCCCCCATTGCCCTTCCCCATTCCCATTTTTGCCCCATAGGGCTTAATGGGAATGGGGAAGGCGCTAATTACGGTACCGCAAATTGCGGTACCGTAATTAGCTCCCTGGGTCCCTTTGCGGGTTGGTTTTTAACGCCTGCAAAAAGCAGGCGTTAAATCCCCCAACCCGCAAAGGGACCTCCTAGTAAGGCGGTATTTTACCGGTACCGGTAAATCCTTACCGCCATCCGTGTAATGAGTCTTTGAGAGATTTACTGTGAGAGAGTTTTCCTGTGCATTGTCATAAAGTTCATTTACCATGGCTTTCATCCCACTAAACGTATGGTCAAATAGTACCAAATCATCAGTGAACTACATGCACCCTACCCTTTCCCTCCCCAATATTGAGGGACAATTAGAGCTCTTTAGCAGCCGAGCAGGCAAATCAGTAATGTACAAGTTATGCAATAGAGGAGCCAGAAAGCATCCTTGCTTGACTCCCCTATTTATACCTATCGGCCCAACCGTACAATTGCTAACTAGACTAAGGGTTGGGTAAACAAACCTTATGGTACCCGAGTAAGCGAGAGTCCTCACACCGAAATGACCAGCTGATTAGCACAGATTGAGCCTATTTACCCCCATTATTTGGCTTCTCATTTAAGGGTGCCTGTAGCTCCTCACAACTTTCTGGCCTGTGGAATCTACCTGTTCAAGACCCAGGGGGTAAGTAGAAGAATGTGTTTCACCTGCAGACACCCCGGCGGTGCAGGCAGGGACGCCTCTAAGCCTGTGCCTAAGGTGCCAGACAGCCTCAGCCTACAGGCCTTATAATAATAATAATAATAATTTGGCATTTATATAGCGCTACGAACCCTTAGGTATCTGAGCGCTGCTTATTATTACCCACGGTGTGTGGTGCTCATTTATCGACCTCGGAAGGATGAAAAGCTGAGTTTGGCGCTGCCGGGATTCGAACCTGCGTTCGCAGGCTTTGCACTGATGTCAAAGCGAGCGCTCTACTCGCTGTGCCACTTGACCGGCTATAATGAGCAGTTGTCCTCAATGCCCCCTTTCACCTACTTAAGGTGCTGTGCATTATTTTACAAAATTACCTCTAATTTAATTCTCTCTCACTGCATCCCAGTGGCTTATTTACCACTTCACTACATACAAGGACGACACGTGACCTCTCTTCTACACCCGAGGCCAATCTGGGATTGCTCGGGTGGAGGGGGGTTCTTTGTCAGAAGACACCAGACTGCCATCACACATACACAACGTGGCTTAATGTAATAACACTACCATCACACTAAGAATTCCCTCAAAGTTCCGCTGGCCAATCCGAAAAGCTCTCATCCCTTCTTTTAATTACATTTTCTTCTGGCTAAACACTGAAAACAATACATTCATCCCATGATCCCAGCGATCACTAACCCTTAGCATTCGTTTTTAATTTCCCTACATTTTGTGAGCTGAGCCTGTAGGATTTTGTCTTCCTGACTTTTCTTACTTTGTGTCTTTCCTGCTCTTCTTGACCCCACTTCCATTTCAGCAAAGACCACGCTCTGGCTGCCACCCTGGGTGGGGTCGAATTTCGCCTCTACACTGACAAGGCTTGCCACTTTAAGCCTACTACAGTGATGTGCACAAAATTAAAATGAACATTGCACGCTAAATTACTTTTATTCCAGATGTTATATTTCAATGCCAAGAGTCACGGATGGGGGACGTACCAGCTGTACTGGCTGTGAAGAATAAACTTCTGGGGCACCAGTGGTCCAGGGGTGAATATCGGTTTCTAAACCATCAATCAGCAGCACACTTCTAGTACACCAGAAGGGATCCGAACACATTGGAAACACAAGCAAATTATAAACCTCCTTGTACAATTTTAGTAACGTGGACGGAACAACAGGCTTATCTCTGCAAGGTCGTGGTGGATCGTTGGTTAGTTGCAACACAGCAAAAATACAATTATTACCCAATGATAAAAGGGACTGTCCAGTCAAGGTTGTATAAACATATCTACTTTATTATTAGCACAACAGACAGTTCTAGCAACACTACAAAATACAACCCACACTGTAATGGAATGCAGAGGACAGACAGTTTCAAAAAAGAAAAAGGGTGCACTCTGGATGCTGACAGGAGGGTAGTCGGTATGGTAAATAATCGTAACAGTTCAAGTTTACTTTGCTTCAGCACAAAGGGGGCAATGGGTCTTAACATGTCTGTAGGGGCCTTATGGGAAGGACCAGGGGGACAGAACCACAATGTACCTTGTGCTGTAGGTGTCCTTGCTGCTTGACAGGGTTGAGTCGGCTTCAGTGCGCTTTGCAGGCTTCTGTGACAGAGTTCAAGATGAGGGTCAGCTGTAGCTATCAGGCGGCAAGACATTTCGGTGAGCAAAGCTGGATGAACGACTGCAGGCTGACGTACACGGCGGCTCAGGATCAGGAATCGTCTCAGTGCTGGTCGGTGGTACTGAAGCACTGGTCAGGACTTCTTGGATGTCTTTAGCGACTGCAGCGTAACAATGGGGACCGTTGCAGTCGGTTGCAGTTCGAGGAACTCGACTGACTCGAGAATGTCCTTCAAGGCAGACATCAGTACATGCTCGTCGATGCACTTCTTCCATCTTCTTCAATGGGCTTGTGCCATCCTTTAAGGCTGATGGCCCAGGGATGAGGGGTGTGTATCAGGTAGCTGCCTTGTCCTTTGCTGTAGGTTCAGAGACCTTTTGGCACAACCTACCTACTAAACTTGCTGCAGAGCCTAGCAGGGCACGCTGTGTGCAGGATGGGTACCGGTTCTGGAGCTGCTGGAGGGTCTTAGAGTTCTTTTCTCCCTCTGTTTCCTGGGAGATGTTTAGGGGAGTGTCCTTGCTTCCCACTTTGGAGGTTTGGAGGTCCTGGCCTTCCTTCACTGGCGGAAGATGCAAGGCAGACTGTACCTTCAGCCAGGGTCCAAATGAGTTCTTCTTGCTACTCCTTGTGAAGTCTTCAGATGATCTCCTAAAACAGGGGCTCTGCCCATTTTTGAAGCCAAATGGGCCTCAGTGATTGGTTTAGGCTAAGCCTACCTTAATGAACCAATCCTGGTGTCCACACGAACAATGGCCTTTTATGTGCGAGGTCATAACCAGAGTGCTTTCCTACAAGAAAGGTAAAGGAGTGAAAACATGTGATACTAAGTCCCACCCATCTTTCTGTCTGTTGTGGATCTAAGAGTCTCTGTGGTTAATGAAGCTCTATGTGGTTCCTGATTAAAACGGCAGGTTTTCCTTGAAGCTGCAACAAGGCCTCCTCTCTGCCTCCTGCAAACCACATTCTTTTACCTTATGAATGGGGTCCCCCTGCGTGGTGGACTACTGCAAACACGCAGTCCGAGACATGACAGTTCAGTCATCGATACTGAGGGCGGGAGCTGGCTTCAGGTTGACACAGGTGCATATGAAAGGTTGTTGGGTTTTCCTGTCTCCTTTGTTAACCTCTGCAGACAGGCCCTATGTGGTTCTATTTGAATTACCTTTTAATTAGTATGCAAATTGCTGCCACCAGCTGCAGGGCCCAACAAAAGTGCTGGGCTGATCAATGGAGCATTTGTTAGTTAATCAGGCTGGCCATGGTAGGTCAGAAGATTTGGTCCTCCCCTTCTGGAGATGCATTGTTATGTTATGTTATGTTACTTGGCATTTATATAGCACCTTATGTATAATTGGAATGATCTCAAAGCGCTGGTAGGTTGAACGCCCTCGGGAACCGCAGTTCAAGTCAGTAGAGAGAGAAAGAGTCATAAGGTGCGTGGGCACAACGGATATGTGTGCAGCGGTGAGGCAGTTGCATGATAGCTGCTTCTTAGCAGTAGGTGTGGTGCTGAGGAAGTCAGTTGGATGCGTTCAATCTGGAGGGTGGACGCCCAGACTGAGTTCTGGCTGAGTTAGGCCTGAGGAGACGCCTAAGCTAGTGCTATGTGCTCAGCTAGCTGTGTTTAATTAGGATGATGAGGAGTTTGTGGGTAGTGTTAGTATGAGAACAGCTATACTGAATGTGTCATAGTATAGCTGTGTTCTAGTAGAGTGATGGTTGTAGAGAATGGTATTGCTAGTTTGCACGTTGCGCCACGCGAGCCTATATCTTGTGTTAGTATTCGAGACGGAGAGTTCGCGTGACGGGAGTGACAGTTGGTGGTGGACTGGAAAAACAAGGCTGTCTCGGCGGGCTCGCCGTAATAAACTTAATGAGTTACCTGTAACTACCTGCATCGGCCTCATTTCTACATTTTGGCGACGAGGAAGCGAGCCTGCAGCATCAGGCATCCTCGCAGCTAGACTCGAGCGACGTTTTGACTACGTCTGCCGGTGTGCTCCGGCACCTGCTGCTCCCTGGTGCAGTGATAGGCGAAGCTGTAAGCACAGGAAGAGGCGCCACGGTGATCCAACGTGTGGGCCCCTCGTTCCGGTACAGGGGAGCGCTGGCCCCGCTTCCCGTCCACTCACACGTCTGCCAGGTGAGGAGGGGCACAAGGGAGCGGGGAGGAGCTGGGGCCAAGGAAGGGCGGTTCCCCCCACAAGAGCAGTATAGGAGCAGCAGAGCACGGATGCTGACCACACCTCCTTCAGCGAGTCCTGTTGTATAAAGAATACAAGCCCAACTCCCTCCGAAGAGAGAGGACCAATTTTAGTAAACATTGTTTCTGGATGTATTCGTGCTGAAGGAGGATTGTACGGAGTGGGAAGTGTACCAGAACAAAGGAAAGTGAAGAGCACACACAAGGAAACTGAGCCAGTGTGAAAGATTTTCCCACCAGTAGCTGAGACTTGTGTGCATAATCAGAGCATAAAGGGTGGAAGGAGTACACATTATCCAAAATTACAATTAACTGGGAGCAGAATTAACTATTTAAGTACTACAACAGACACAAATATCAGAGCAATTTAAAGATGGCTGCAGCTAGCATGGCCCTGCCTCCACCTTTTCTTATGGAACCAGGTGTCCCACCAATAAGGTGGGACAGATGGAAAAAAAAAACTTTTTGACACTTATCTTGTGGCGATTGGAGGAGACAAATTTGCTGCAGCAAGAAAAGAGGCAATACTCCTACATAATCTAGGCACGGAAGGTCGAAGCGTATATGATGGGTTGCCTCAACCCCCTCTTGAAGGCCAAGGGGAAGTCGATCAGTACTCCTTAGCTGAGAAGAAATTGGAAATACATTTTGAAGCCAAGAAAAATATAACATTCAAGAGGCACAAGTTTTTCCAGAGAATACAAGACCCCAGTGAACCTGTTGAGATTTTTTTAGTAGCATTATGGTCTCTGAGTCACACATGCGAATTTGGTCAATTGACAGACTCACTAATACGTGATCAGTTGGTACGTTGTACTAACAATATGAAGATTCAGGAAAGGCTGCTGACTAAAGATGTGTCCCTTGAAGTAGCATTAGAGACTGCCAGAGGAATGGAACAAACGCATAAGTACATGTCGACAATGAAAGGGGACAAGCAGGAAGGAGAAGTGGCAGCTGTGAAGGGGTTCAGAAGAGTGAATATGAATAAGGAAGTCAAGTGCTATAAATGTGGCAGTAATCGTCATATTTCAACAAGCACATTCTGTCCAGCGAGAAAGAGTCTGTCGTGAGGTTGGTCAAGTACAAGACATAGAACATGGAGCAAGAGTTCCGGAACAAGAAGATGGAGCGAATACAGTTCTGAATGTACAGACCAGACATGTGTTAGAGATAGCTGAGGTCTCCAAAAGAGGGAGTTCCCCTGTGGACGTGTTTTTGATTGGTGGTAGAGTGATTACATTAAAGGTGGACAGTTGCTCACCTTGGACTCTAGTATCTAGAAGAACCTCAGAGAGTTGTTTACAAGGCAATGTCGCTGAATTAAAACAACGCAACATTGAACCAAACGCGTATGGTAATGTGAAGATTGAAGTCGGGGGAAAGTTTCAAGCAAGCATTAAATACAAAGGAAGAAGTTATCAATCAGAAATATATGTGACACAAGAGGGCTCGTCTCTTTTAGGTTGGAATGAGCAACGCAAACTAGGTATCTGTATTCAAGCAAGTGCAGAAGAGCCAATCACAGTTGCAGAAGTAAAGGACAAGTGGGAAAAGGAGTTTCCAGAAGTGTTCCGAGAAGATTTAGGAATGCTCATAGGGTTTGAACATGAAATTCGACTGAGATCGGGCGCGATACCAAAAGTGCACAGAGTGAGACCAATACCTCATGATTTGAGAGAGAAACTGAAATTAGAAATTGAAACTCTGCTGCAGAAAGGGATCATAGTGCATAGTGAGAGTTCGGAGTGGTTGTCTCCCATAGTGGTGGCCACAAAACCGAATGGGCAGATAAGGCTTTGTGTGGACATGAGAGATGTTAATAAGAACATAATTGTTGACAAACATCCTTTGCCTAATATTGGAGATACGCTGTCGACTCTCAGAGGTGCCAAGTTGTTTTCAGTGGTTGACCTTTCTCAGGCATATCACCACATTCCTTTGAAAGAAGACTGCCAACATCTGACTGCATTTATAAAGCCTTTTGGTACTTTCAAGTATAGTAGGATGCCGTTTGGGCTTGCCTCAGTGGCGTCAGTTTTTCAGAGAGTGATGGACATTATTTTAGAAGGGACAAAAAACATAGTAGTGTTTCAAGATGACGTGCTGATATATCCAAGTAGTGTGGATGAACATAATGCGGTTTTGTCAGAGGTGCTGAAGAAAATTTCTGAAGCTGGTTTGACAGTGAGAAGAGATAAATGCAAGATTGAGGTTCAGAGTGTGAAATAGCTTGGACATGAAATTGATGTGTGTGGAATGAAACCGAAGAAATGCTTAGTGGAAGCGGTGACGAGTGCACCAGTTCCGTCTAATAAAGATCAAGTGAGATCTTTTTTGGGTCTTGCTGAATATTACCACAGGTTTGTTAACGATTTTGCTATAGTCTCCACCCCCATAAGGATGATACTAAAAAAGGGAGCCAAATTTGAATGGTCTCCAGATTGTGATGCAGCATTTGAAAAAAATAAGGTAGCTATTAGCGAAGCCCCCTCTATCGGAAGGTTTAATCCATCTGACAAAACAGCAGTGGTAGTAGATGCCAGTATACTAGGTTTAGGAGCAACCCTGGTACAATATGACAGTGAGAATGTGGAAAGATTTATTGCCTTTGCATCAAGGGCGTTGAAAGGGGCGGAGTCTAAATACTCTGTTATTGAAAGGGAGACTTTGGCTATGTACTCAGCCATTATGCGCTTTAAGTACTTTCTGTGGGGCATGTGGTTCGTTGTTAGATCAGACCACAAACCGTTAGTGCAAATATTTGAAAGTGGAAGGTGGGCCTTAGGTTCACCCAGGAAAAGTAGGTGCCGTTTAGGTTTGCAAGCATATAACTCTGTGATGAGTTTTCTGACTGGAAAAAAAATGTAGTGGCAGATTGCCTATCTAGGTTGCCGATTGAGGACAATGAAGTTGAGGGTGGAGATAGTGGTATAGAAGAATCTGTTGTAGCAGAAGTCATAGATGCTATCAGTCAAGAAAAATGGTTACAGGGAGAAGAGGCTGATCATGAACTCAAGTTAGTCATGGAGTGGACGGTGAAGGGATGGCCTCAAAAGAGAACTTTGGAGAAAAAAAATTGATGTGTGGTGGGGGCTAAAGGAGGAATTAAATATTTTTGAAGATAAGCTAAGGAGAGGGAGATGTATTGTTCCTCCAGAATCGGTCAGATCAAAGTTAATGGAACTGGCTCATGAGGGTCACCCGGGGGAAGGAGCTATGAAAAGAAAACTACGTCAGAATTATTGGTGGCCGAAGATTGACAAGATGGCTGAGAGGTGGGTGAAAGACTGTATGGGTTGTCAAATGAGTGACAAAACTAAACTTGTTGTGAAACTCCTATGGTTCCCTGTCATGTCCCTAGTCAATCTTGGTCCAAGGTTGCAGTGGATATTGTAGGTCCCATAAAGGGTTTAGGAGGGGGTCTGAAGTTTTTGTTTGTTCTGATTGATTATCATTCTAGATGGGTAGAATGGAAAGCGGTCAAGGAAGTCACAGCTAGAGAGTTGGTAATATTTTTGGAGAAAGTGTTTCTTAATGAAGGAGTGCCAGTGGAACTTGTCTCAGACAACTGAGTCCAGTTCGTATCAGATGCAATGAAAACGTTTCTCAGCAGTTATGGTATAAAACATATCAAAACTGCCTTGTATCACCCTAGAGCAAATGGTCTTGTGGAGAGGGTCAACCGTTGGTTGAAAGAAGGGTTGCAGTTAGCGATGAGAGGGGGGCAACCATGGAGAGAAGTTCTTAATTTGTTGACTTGGAGTTATGTAACCACCCCACATTCGGTGACTAAAGTTTTGCCTTTTGTGTCCCTGAAGTGTAGGGAGCCAGGGACCAAATTGTGTCCAGGTTGGTTAGGGATGGCCAAAGTAGTACAGGTGGATAGAGAACAAATAATGAGATTTATCAATGCCAGCCAAAAAAAAATACTGCTGTTTTCAATGCTCGTGAAAAAGTGAAGGAACAAGAGTGGAATGTAGGAGAGAGTGTGCATGTTAAGAACCCCAGATTAGTAAATAAGTGTTTAGAAAGTAAATATTTGGGGCCAAAGAAGATATCTGCAGTTAAAAAGTCAGTAGTAATTTTAGAGGGAGGCGAGGTGTGGTCTAAAGGTAAAATTGCGAAGGCACATGGAATGGATGGAGGAGTTGAGGCTTCAGGGCTTCCACACAAGAAAAGAAGTGGCATTGAAGTTAGGAGCGTTGGGAATAAATTTGGCGATGCTTGCAGGATGAAGTCCAAACCAGCATGGATGAGAGACTATGTGGCGTGATTTGCAAATCGTGTATTTTATGTACTTTGATATCTGCACACTTTGGGTGTTATGTCTGTAGATTTCTTGTCTGTTACTTCACATTTTCTTGTGTATATTTATTTTTAGCTGTTACTTTATACGTTGTATATGCTTAGTATGGTTGCACTTAATTTTGTTCTTCTAAGGGGAAAGTGGGTAGAGAATAGTATTGCTAGTCTGCACGCGCCGCCACGCGAGCCTCTATCTCGTGTTAGTATTCGAGGCGGAGAGTTTGCGTGACGGGAGTGACAGTAGGTGGTGGACTGGGAAAACAAGGGTGTCTCGGCGGGCTCACCGTAATAAACTTAATGAGTTACCTGTAACTTCCTGCATCGGCCTCATTTCTACACTGGTGTATAGGAGAGAGTTATCGTAGTAGTGTGATATGGTGGTTATCAGTAAAGCCCTTGAGATTGAGCACTCCATCCGTATCATCTATTCTATTAGTTTTATTTACTCTAGCTGTTCAATCCAGTTCATCAGTTCATCCATTTCATTTGTTGCATCCATTCAGTCTACTAGTCCCTTCCATCCATTCCATCCACTCATTCCTCCATCCACATGATCCGCTCCATCCATTCCATACACCCATTTCATCCTTCCCATCCGTTCCATCCACTTCAAGTCTAGCACGGAGTCTATTGTTTCTGATTGTGGTGGGACTAGGTATGTCTGTTTTGGTAGGATTGCAAAATATTTGAAGGGAGGTAGGTGACTGATAGTTGGGGTCCATATGAATAGTATGTTCTGCATTAGTAGGTTTAAGTTTTACATTTAGTATCGGTAAGAAACTGGTGGGTTTGATAAATGCCTGCTGGTTGTGTAGCTTAAGCCGAGGGAGGAAGGTGGTAGGTTTAGGATCCATGAGCGAACAGATTTTATTTGCTGTGGTTCGATCCTGTTGTTCGAGGTGGTTTAAGCCTGTTACTGTGGGTTGTAGGCTTATAGTTAGTGAATAGCACTCAGACGAGTCTACACCAGATCCAATCCTATCATGTACTCTAGTTTACTGGTTGTGTTCCCCTGGCTGTCATATCCCACTAGACATGACAGAGGGACTGAGCCTGTAGGCTGTGACCATACAGAGTACACAGGTCTATGCATTTGTCATGCTGTGAGCATGGGAACATGTGTGTGGATTAGCCGCACAGATGTTCTTGTGGTTGGTCTACCATGATTCCATTTTTTTTTTTTTTTTTAAACAGGTGAGCGCACACCCACCGTACAGATGGTGGAATTCCTCCCACTGACCTGGTAGAAGTGGCGGTGGTTGTGATGTCACCAATCAGCCACCATATTACCACGTTGTGAACATTGCCTCATTAGGAAATAAAGCCTGCAACACAGGAAAGTGCTGTGACCAGAAGGCCGGTAACTTAGGAGAGGGGCATAACGTGAGTACTTAACTACATACCACTAGCACATCTACGACAAAACCGGCTGAAGATGATTTGGACAGTCACCATGTAACTAAGACACAAGCGGGAGACAGGCGCGAGGCTTTCCCGCGGGCCTGCGTCAGAAACAAGAGAAGGATGACAGCGCAGGGCTTTAACTGCCGATAATGCCCGCGTCCTTCACTTTCTTATTGGCTGCCGCTAATTCTAAAGTTGCCATTAGAGGTTGTATATATTAAATGAATTCTGCTCAGCTTTTCTGTTGCTGACCTCGCCCTCACAGCACCCGATGACCCCTCCCCACTTGGGGTCCTTGCCCATGACCTCTGCTTGCCGCTCTGGTACCCTCCACGGACCACTGCCCTTCCACTGGACCTTGGCATAACCAGGACGGTACCAGGGAACAATGCGCGGCAACGCTGGCCTGGTATGTGGCCCAGACCTCCTTGGAATGCGGGCGATGTCCGGAATCCACCTAGCAAAGATGTCTGATAGCCAGGTATGTGTGTCTGTACATGACCGGAAAGAGGGGGAGGGGCTCAGGGGCAGCGCGTGTGCCTCCAGCCTGCCAGCCCTTGAAGGCCTGGACTCACATTTCCTGCACTCAGGGGCCTGCACTGTGCAGTTGCGGGCGGCAGGTAGGTTCGGGGTAGGTCAGCTCTCTGGCACAAAATGCGCATGCGCAGACATGGACAGCGCGCACATACGACAGCGTTTCCGAGGAAAGCGCTACAAAAAATTGGAACAATGCAGAGGTGAAATCGGCTTTTTCCAAATAGGAAGGTGCACAGCAGGAAGCATCCGCAAACACATTGAATGCTGACTATAAAGTGGTTCAAATATGTTTTACTGAAAAAAACGAAGAAAGCAAATATATTCCGATTTGTATCTTTAATAAGAAAGCTCTGGTCAGGAGCTGCAATATTTGGCTCTGCAGGTGATTTGAACTACAGCTCCCTTCGCCCCTGACAGCTTAGTCATTGGTAATGCTTCATTGAACTCATAGTCCAACACATCTGGCCACCACTCCCCCGCCCCCGCCTCTCCTCCCCCAGGTAGGCAGCACAGTGGGCACGTGGGCCCATATCGCAGCCCCACTCAGACAGCCCTGGCGTTGCTCTTGCGCTGGGACTTATCATGAGAAAACAAAACTACAAGTCCCAGAAAGCAAATGCAAACGCCAAGCTACGTTCCAACCCTCCCCAGGAGGGCTGGGGAGGGTTGGAACGTAGCTTTAAGGAGGGGGTGCTGGAGGGCCCAGACACTCTCCCCACCGCTACTTGCAAACCAACAGAAAAAGGAAACAATTCCGAAACAAAATAGACGTTGGGACCGAATTTGTTTTAACTTCTTTTTTCCAATGTTTTAAGCTTGTGTCTGTCTAAGTCCCTTTCAATATAATATTATTACTTTTATTATACATTTGTAAACTTTTCTTAGTATGGAATGATTTGTATTATTATATGGCCTCATGTTTACATGTGATTGTATTTTTTTCTTTTAACTGATGTATATATTTGTATTTGTTATTGGATTTATTTTTTGTGTAAATGGTTTATTTTTAAACTAAATACACTTCTTAATAATAAAAAAAATGTATATATGTTTCTGACCTATTTCCCCATCCCCCTTTAATATAATGCTACGCCTGGGTTATTGTTGCTAGAAAGCACCCGAATGTCTGGCAGGTGACTGGGTTATTGTTGCTAGAAAGCACCCGGATGTCTGGCAGGTGACTGGGTTATTGTTGCTAGAAAGCACCCGGATGTCTGGCAGGGGACTGACTCCGTGACGCGGGGCCTGGCCGGCTGCGGCTCTCCCTGCCCCGAGGCTCTTGCAAAGTCTTTTGCCGGACAGGTGACTGTGTGGCACCCCAAACGCTTTTCAGAGGCCAGCCTGCCAGACATGTGGTGGACTCGCCCCAAGCCCCCCCCCCCCGCCCACTCCCGCAGGGTGATCTCTCAAACCATGTTGGCACTGACTTCTCTTCATAACTTCTGGCCTTTCAGAGAGGCGCCTTTGTCGGGAAATCTTGTGTTTGGCGCAGGGACCACAACATCATCCGACCCCAGGTCATTGGACTGTGCCCTTTTTTCTGTGTTGGGGACCTGTCAGTTCTCCTCAGCAGCTGCTTGACTCACCGGCGGTCACCTCTGAGTGGCAGTGACAGCAGCAGCGTAACCCCACGCCACGTGGCTACCCGGAAACCCGCCGTCACGCACCGGGAACAATGGAGGGGCTTGTTGATCGGCCTGGTGAGGATACATTGACTAAGCCGATGGTCACTGGCGGGCAAGGGCGATCAACCACAAAGTCCCCCAGTGTGTCATCAGAACGATGAGCCGCCATGCCCACCACACAGCGTGTCATTATTACGGTATTTATTGAGCGGGAAACTAGATTCGAGAAGCAATGGAGCGCTTTATGTACCTGGGTGGGGCGCGCAGTTTCTCAACAATGAAGGCGGCACCGCTGAGGCACTCTTGAATGCTGGCCACGGCAGGCGCCACTGATTCACTAGTATGCAGGAGTGAGCATATTCCACTATGAATGAAATCCACCCAATGTAGGCCATTTTGTCAGAAACAGACTCCTCAATTTTGCTGTTGGTTCGGGCTGAGTTTTTTGTCTGTTTCTGATTGAAGAGGCAGAAATATTTGACGGAGTAGCAGGCTGGCGATTACAGTCATTGGGCATCATTACGACCTAGGCGGTAAGGGTTTTACGGCGGCGTAAACAGCGCCGACCCTTACCGCCTGATTCCGAGGTCCCTTAGCGCCATGGAGGATTTAACACCTGCTTTTAGCAGGTGTTAAAATCCATGGCGCTAAGGGACCTTGTTGTTAATTACGCCACCATAATTTACGGTGGCGTAATTAACGCCTTCCCCACTCCCATTATGCCCTATGGGGCAAAAATGGGAATGGGGAAGGGTAAATGGGGATTGGGGACTTACCGCCCCGCCAACCTCGGAATGGGGCGGTAAGTCCGCCAACCACCATGGCGTAAACGTAGTTTACGCCATGGTGGTAAAGGTACGACCCAGGCGGTAACTTACCGCCTGGGTCGTAATGAGGCCCATTGGGTCACATTACGAGTTCGACGCCGAACCTGATATTCACGGGATATCATGCGGCGGAAAGTGTAAGGGGGACACAGAAGCACCGGCCCTGTTGCTAACAATGCCCGTGCGTCCGGCAGGTCTGACCTGCTGGGCGAAATAACCCAGGAAGGCTGACTTGGAGTGTGGTGGTACAGAAAGGGTGCCAATACGGTGCGACCGGCACCCTTATTTCCCGACCGCCACACTTGTAATGAGGCCCATTGTCTGTAACTCAGAATGGCGTCTTTGTGTGGCCAGTCCACACCCTTGCTGCTTGTGAAGAAAAGACACTTCTTTTTGCAATGCAAAGTAGTAGAACTCTTTTGAAGGCAAGAGTTCATTAAGTGGCTTTAACCAAAAGTGTCATCTTTTTGTGACCAGTCCATAAACCTTTTGCTAGAATAGAGTAGTCTCAAACTTCGCGTAGGGCAGGAGGAGATTCTATTGATGGGCTGTAACTGGTTGGGCCATCCCATTACCATGAAGGAGAGACCCCAGGGCCGTCCTTGCATGGCTAAACATACATGTTCCATTGCTTGACAGAGGAGGAGACTAGCACCACAGAAGTCTATGTGGGCCGCTGAGGTCAAGAGTTTACACCCGCTGTCTGCAAATGAGTGGGCCATTTTTTGTGACCTGTCCACACACATGTTGCCATGGTAGCAACATTTTAGAATGCTTTTTGCAGGTGCAATTTCATAGAAATTATTTTGCAAAGGAAAATACTTACAGTTATTTTTAGGCAAGAGAGTATTCAGTAGTTGTAACACTTCTTCATTAAACATATCAAAATAGACACGTATAGGATTGAAATGAATAGAATAATTTAAATGCTGCTATAAATCAGTACCAAACCCACCAGAGAGCGCCTCAAGTGGCTGTAAGTGTCTGGCCAGTGAAAGGAGAGACTCCCAGTGCCCCCCTTGCATGGCACGTGCCTGTGGTTGTCAGAAGGAGGGGAATAGGGTTACAGAAATGTTTTGGAGGCTGTGGAAGAGAGGTGACTGCTTACCTGTCTGCAAGTGATTACAGCGTCCTTGTGTGGCCACTCCACATGCATGTTGCTTGCATGTAAAAGTCTTGGCATTCTTGGTGGCAGGAGGAGATTGTAATATAACTACCTTGAGAGCCAACATGTCTGGAGGATTTAAACATGCCAGGCAGACAGGGGAAGATGTGTCTAGGTGGCGCTTCACCCGAGCCACTGCAGCTGACTGTGCAAAGAGGAGGTGCGAATTGTGCATGCGCAGAAGATGGCATCATATGCTCAGGTATGGCTGTGGGATGAGGTTCAGGCCACTGTCCCCAGAGCAGAAAAGCAGCTGTGCAGATTGCCCCTGCTGATGTGGTTAGACGAATAACACACAGTGTAGAGCAGCAGGATGAGCCAGCAGACACAACACACAGTGTACAGGAGCAGGGTGAGCCAGGATCCAGAACACACAGTTTACAGGAGCAGGGTGAGCCAGGAGACACAGCACACAGTGTAGAGGAGCAGGGTGAACCAGGAGACACAGCACAGTGTACAGGAGCAGAGTGAGCTAGGAGACGCAGCATACTGTACCGGGAAGTGTGATTATCCAGGAGACACAGTGCATAGCGTAGAGTAGCAGAGTGAGCCAGGAGACACAGCCCACAGTGTACAGGAGCAGAGTGAGCCAGGAGACACAGCACACAGTGTACAGGAGCAGGATGCGCCAGGAGACACAGCATCCTGTACACAGAAGCATGATTATCCAGGAGACACAGCACATAGCGTAGAGTAGCAGGATGAGCAAGGAGAAACAACACACATTGTACAGGAGCTGGATGAGCCAGGATCCATAGCACACAGTGTACAGGAGCAGGATGAGCCAGGAGACACAACACACAGCATAGAGAAGCATGATTATGCAGGGGACACAGCACATAGCGTAGAATAGCAGATTGTACAGTAGCAGGCTGAGCCAGGATACGCAACACACAGTGTACAGGAGCCGAGTGAGCCAGGAGACACAGCATGTTGTACACAGAAGCATGATTATCGAGGAGACACACCACATAGCGTACAGTACACCGTGTACAGGAGCAGGATGAGCCAGGATCCAGAGCACACAGTGTACAGGAGCAGGATGTGCCAGGAGACACAGCATGCTGTATGGAGAAGTATGATTATCCAGGAGACACAGCACACAGTGTACAGGAGCAGAGTGAGCCAGGAGACACAGCATCCTGTACACAGAAGCATGATTATCCAGGAGACACAGCACATAGTGTAGAGTAGCAGGATGAGCAAGGAGAAACAACACACAGTGTACAGGAGCAGGATGAGCCAGGATCCAGAGCACACAGTGTACAGGAGCAGGATGAGCCAGGAGACACAACACACAGCATAGAGAAGCACGATTATGCAGAAGACACAGCACATAGCGTAGAATAGCAGATTGAGCTAGGATCCAGAGCACACAGTGTCAGGAGCAGGATGCGCCTGGAGGCACAGCATGCTGTATAGAGAAGCATGATTATCCAGGAGACAGCACATAGCGTAGAGTAGCAGGATGAGCCATGATCCATAGCACACAGTGTACAGTAGCAGGCTGAGCCAGGATACGCAACACACAGTGTACAAGAGCAGGGTGAGCAAGGAGACACAGCACACAGTGTACAGGAGCAGGGTGAGCCAGGAGACACAACACACAGTATAGAGAAGCATGATTATCAAGGAAACATAGCACATAGCATAGAGGAGTAGCAGGATGAGCCAGGATCCAGAGCACAGAGTGTACAGAAGGAAGATGAGCCAGGATACACAACACACAGTATACAGAAGCATGATTATCCAGAAGACACAGCACATAGCGTAGAGTAGCAGGATGAGCCAGGAGACACAGCACACAGTGTACAGGAGCAGGATGAGCTAGGATCCAGAGTGTACAGGAGCAGGATTAGCCAAGAGACACCACACACAGCATAGAGAAGCATGATTATCTAGAAGACACAACACATAGCGTAGAGTAGCAGGATGAGCCAGGATCCAGAGCACACAGTGTGCAGGAGCAGGATGCGCCAGGAGACACAGCATGTTGTACAGAGGAGCATGATTATCCAGGACACACAGCACATAGCGTAGAGTAGCAGGAAGAGCCAGGATCCAGAGCACACAGGGTACAGCAGCAGGATGATCTAGGAGACACAACACACAACATGGAGAAGCATGATTATCCAGGAGACACAGCAAATAGTGCAGAGTAGCAGGATGAGCCAGGATCCATAGCACACATGTAGAGAAGGAGCCAAGTACCCCACCTCAATTGACCCGTCTCTTTTACCTGTATGTTGGAAACCAAAGTATGAAACGTATACAGAGCAGCTGAATCGACAAAGAGCAGAATTAGGCCTCAGTCCATCCCAGTGAAAGGACCAATACATAAGAGAATCTGGCATCCAAGGTACCCATTAAGAAAACCATAACTGCATGCAAAGAAATATGATGGTCATTTGAATGAGATCCCTGAAGAAGCAGAACCAATAAAGGGCAAGGATGAATGGTAGTGTTACCAGTCACTGCCAAAATATATGTTATATGAAGCTGAAGATGAAGTACATAAAAAGATGCATTGATCAGAGGATGCAGATATTCTATCAGGCATTAAGCAAGCAATAAGGATACTTGACATCTTGGACTCAAGGTGTTGAAACTTATGCCACAGAAATAGATGACAATATTAAATCATTTCACATGTTTACAGATGCAGAAGAAACGCAAGAAGCAAACTAATCATGAAGCTAGCTCTGAGTTTATAGTAAAGTAGATTGGGGCAAGCACCAACGTATACATACATAGGAAAAAGAAGATTATGGATGTTTCCACTAAACCTATTAAAGAAGGTTGGATAATAGTAAAAAGGCCTCCGTTCAGTGTGTCGCAGTTTTAAAAGCAGACATTGAATTACAGAAGCAGAACTCAGAAAGGTGAGGTTGGATGAGCACAGAAAGCCAAGGTCTTATCAAACTGGAGTAAACTGACTTTGGATACAAATCGTGTGAAAGAACAAACCTCCTGTTCAGAAAGAACATAACAAGGAAGACGTCAAAGGACTATTGGAATAAAATATTAAATACACAAAAGGCTTGATTGTATGGTCTCTAGTCACATGGAAGCCTGAAGTAGACGAACAAGATAATCACACCTGTGCACGGAGGCAGACTGTGCTGCTCACTCCCTAATTGTCATGCGGTAGCCGCACATACCCTCATGGCGGCTATGGAGCTCCTGGTGGCTGCACCACCATTAGAATGTGCCATCACCCATCTCACTTCCTGTTTTGTCGCTTTAGTGTTTGTTTTCTTTGTTTCTGTTCCGTATTTATCCACGCCCATTTCCCGGCTCTGCACGTTGCAAACCTTCGCTTCTCGCTTCTGGGTTTATGCGCTAGTGCTTAGGTTCATATTGTCCTCTGTATTCCTCTCCGTTTGCCTACTTGTCATTCTCTGTTCGTTCCAGGTCTCATCCCATTCCCTCTACCTTTTTTCCCACTTCCTGTAACTACAATTTTTGTCCTCTGGTTTGTTTTCTACTTTTCGTGCCCTGTCTGTTCTGGGACTTATTCCCCCCGGCTCTCTCCCTCGTCTCTCTCTCCTTCTTCCCTTCTTAACTTTTGGTATTCTTGTCCGCTGTTCTTCCTTTCTCCGGTTTCCGCTCTTTTCTTACTTTTTCTCTCCTCTACCCCTGTCCGTTGCGCCTCATACTTTGTGGATATCTCTACTTACCATATAGCCGCTGGGTGGGTTCTTCGTCCAGTGGGTGGAAGGAAGTGAGCTTTTTGTGCCTTGGAATCTACTTCACTTTGGATTTCTCTCAACCTGGTGCGACTCAACTATCAAGGGACTCTGATTGCCGATTACATCAAGTGGGTGTGACTGTTTCCTAACAGCGACTCTTCCTCCATAAAGGATTCGCCAAACATCGATACCAGAGAAGTTATTTTTAGCCACTGGCATTTTTCCTCTCACTGGCGCTCTCGGGGGAGGTCCTCTGGTCACCCTTTACACCAAGGTGGCAGAGTGGCTTCCCCCCGAGGGAGGCCATATCTCTTCAGAAAAAAGAAACATAGAGACTAAAAGAAGAAGGGCCGAACACAGCAATATACACTCGAAGATTCAGGTGAGGAGGACAGGGATCTAGAATGAGTGTTTTCCAAGACAAAAGATCCACAGTTAACATTAATTTTCTCCGAGCTAAGAACACTCTCAAGGACGTACTTCAAAAGCCTAATTGACAGTAGACCACTGAGGTGATGATGGATTGATATGCTAATTGGTGGGAAGCTAGGGTAAGGCAACCTCACCAGCATCTGGACGGCCAGCCTGCAAGCTGCTAACGTAGGTGGAAGAATACTGAAGATGGACAGAGTGCCAACCAATTGTAGAAGACCTGCGTACTTAGGGGTCCTATAGTGTGAAAACCAATGGAACGTTGTGCATTTAGTGACATTCATAGTGGTCAGTGGAAGAGGAGGGCTTAATTGTCCACATGATGTTAAACAACCAATCACATAGTTAAATTTTTTAGGCTAGTATGGATCATATACTTAGATGTTCACACAGACCCAATTGCTCCCTCTGTTAGGTTTCTGTAGTTTGCCACGTAGGATGACGTTGGTAACACGTAGGTTAGATGTCAGCAATGACACATTTTATTTATGAAAATTCATTTTTTTCTTAAATATGTTGAGAGTTGAAGATCGAGCGTTCGCATTGATGTTCCTTATGCTCCCTGTTTTAGATACTTTATGTTAAAACAGTCTACCTTTTTTCAACTTCCTGAGTCGGCTCTATTATTTGGTTTATGAGTGAGACCTGCATCCCCATCCATCTCAAAGGTAATTGCTGCTCATCAAAGGAGCTGGACAGTCCAGTTCACTTGGTAGCAGAGAGAGGATGGTTTAAGAGCCATCGACCTGAGTAAACTTTAGAGTCCCGGTAATATCGAACAACCTTTGCCATTTGACTGAAAGAATGTGAAGCTCCCCGTACACAGTGGCTAGAGTAAAACCAAATAAGTTTCTTGCAAGACCAGGTGTGACGGGTCCCCAATTTTCAGATAGAATCTCCTCTCACATCTACGCGAAGCGGAACGATCAGAAGGTTGAAGAGGCAGTAAAAAAGGCAGTCAATCTCGAGGTTCGGAAGATGAAAAGATGATATCGGTGAGTAAAAATTAAACTGAGCAAGCTGATAAAAACACGGGTGAAGAGTGAAGAAAAAAGAAAGTAATGAGGGAGGCAAGATAAAATATAACGTGAGAGCAAGTGTGTAATATATGTGGGGAAAAAGATATTGACTCCAGTGTAGCCGAGCAATGAGATAAATCGTGAGAGTGGCCACGATAAGAGAATGCACCCTTGCCTGTGTCTTTATGACGTAACAGAAGAAGTTTGAACACAAAGTTCCATAGTGGAATCATAGGATACAGTCCCGGTTTATGACGGCACCAAAGGGGTAACTTAAACTCCAATCGGAGTGTTTGTAGAGGGCTAATAAATATTAAAGAAGAGAATTAGAATACATCTATGTAAATGCTTGAGATTGTTTGTTTTATGAGCAAGGACGTCATGAGTGGAAATATTATTTGTTTGACTAGAATCAAACCTGATGGTTATTTTTAGTAAGATTAAAGTAAAAAATTGTGATTAGTGGGATTGGAGCTTGCGACGATTGGTGCTCGCTCATATTGTGTTATTTTTCTGGAACGTGTTTAAAAAACTGTGATTAGAAAGTAAAAAGAAGTGCCACACAAAAAGATTAAGAGTAAATCAGTTAAGGATGGAGTATATTACTCCACTTACGTATATTTGTAAGCAGCTTCCAAAACATGCACCTAAGCTTAAACAGTACAGTGCGTAATGGGTTAAAGGAACCACAGATAAAATATTTATGCCGTGGCCACAATGGAGGCTTGTTATCGAAGGCAGTCTTGCAGCATATGACGAGAATATTTGCATGCGGCATACACAAGCGATTAGCTAGTTTAGAACTTTGGAAGATGTACCAACAAGAGAGGGAAGAAGAAACTCCTATATATTGGATACTTAATATATGCAAAGAGGGGGGTGAGGAGCCCTCTGCTCCTCCCGCCCCAGCTGAAGCAGGAGAAGAAAGTAAGAAAGACGATGGATTATTTCCATTAAGAGAGTTTAAAGCAGCAACAGGGCATAGCAATCCAGCATATGAGTCACCTGTGCAAAGCAGTGACAAAGGTGTGAAGAAAGATGCTGAGAAAGATGTAATCTCTAAGGTCCACAGGGCCAAGGAGAGACACAATAAGGAAAGAAGTGATCGAGCAAGTACATCCCTAGATATAGGAAGAGAAATAAAATGATGGAAAGGAGAAAGAGACAAGGCTGACGAGATAGCGTTTTTACATAATGAATGGATTGGTGGTCAGATTTTATTTAAACTCGATGGTAAGAGCATTGAGGATGTAATACAACAGGAATATCAAGATAAACAAGACAAAAGGGATAAGGAAAGAGAAGAATGATTGAAAGACGAAGGGGCAAAAAGAAATGATAGGCAGAGATGAGAGTGGGAATATCAAGAAGAGCAATCGAGAAAACAGGAGAGAGCAGAGGAACTAAGAAATCACGATAATATACACAGAGCAATGAACAGGAAAAGCTAGAACAAAGAAGAATAGAAACAGAGGAACAGAAATTAAAGATAAAAGGATACAGAGGCGAAAAGATGAAGAAATACAAAGGACAAAGATATGATATGAAGAAAAGAGAGAAGACAGAGTAAGAGAGTAAGCATGGAAACAAAGAGAGTTTGATGATGATTTAGAATGAAAAATAAGGCAGAGAGCACATGATCTCGAGCGTATAGAGAAGGAGATAAGAGATCCCGAGCTAGAAGTAGCATGGGACGAAATTGAGGAATTTTTCCCAGAGTACGAGTCATTACCAGGCCCGTCTAGAGTAAATTTAGAAGACGAGTTTGACTCAAGAAGCATTGGGGATGCAATCAATAAAGTATATCATGAAATGAAGACCCAGAAAGAGTTAAAGGGAAGGAGAAAAAATGATCGACTTGAAAGTACTCAGTTGTATGACATAGAAGGCACCTCATGTAGTATGAAGCCAAAGAAGCTGTGTTTAGATAGACTGACTCTGAGCAGAGACGACGATGAGAGAAGTTGTACAAGTTAGGCACAGGAAATGTCAGATTAAGACAGAGACTACTCCCAAGGGGAAGGAAGAAGGACATATGTGGCCCTGAGGGATATTTGTCAATGGAGAAAGAAGTCAGATGGTCTGATTTAAATGCACCTGTAATGAGGGTGCCAGAGCCACTGACACAGATAGATTGACCCAAGGGGCAATTCCATAGTGAAAGGGGAGAATTGCCACCTTATGTGAGCAGACTAAGATCACTACCTGGTAGAAGGCGATGTGGTAATATAGTTCCTGCATTAGCCAGACAAATGATGGGAGATGAGAATGAATTTGGGGCGTCACAGATTCCCTTATTGGAAAAAGGAGCGGCGTGACCACAATATGTACCATGGCCCCAGATGGACAAAGATAACTGAAGATGTAAACTCCCCATGTTAACTTCGGGCGCTGGGAAATGGATATATGAGTTAGAGAAAATGATGGGAGGAAACACGTTAGCAATAGGGGACATTAAAGGTCTCCTTATCGCCATCCTTGGTGATAGAGCTGATGATGTATGTATGTATTATTGAACACCGTTCAATAAATGTAGGGCGGCAGTTTGGAAAGCACTATGAGTGCTATATCCGGACATGTTCGTTATGGGTGCTATAATGAGGAAAAAGATGATGGACGGAGATGATCCATTGCTTTACATACAACATTTTCAGGAATCTTGGGCTTTGGAAATGCGTGAATCTTGGGCAAAATCGATAACAGTATTTTATCATATATTATGTCAAGGGTTACCAGAACCTCTACAGAAGCAGCTCAAGAAATTAGTGTGTATTGAAGCCAAACCGTGGTTCGAGATTCAACTGACCATTGCACACTATTGTAGGCTCCTGCAGGAAAAGAATCGCAAAAATATGATGCCCAGAAAGGCGAGGAGGCAAAGTTAGTGCAGAAAAATCTGTCTAAATATGCCATTGAAGGGGCAATGTTGATGAGTGTAGATGGAGCAAATCCACAGCAGAATGCAAGCACGCCACAGGTGAATAACCAGAGGCAGTTTGATCAAAGTAATAATGGGCCTACACTGCGTGGAAGGGGAGGATTTCAAGGAAGAGGTTCAGAACAATCAAGGAGGGTTTTAATACATGCAGAATGACGGTCCGAATATACAGGATGGGTAGGTTAGGAGGCCACCCTTATGTTTGACATGCGGGATGACAGGGCATTTTGTAGAAGTCAGGGGTTCATGCAGAATGATCAAATATCAATAGGGGGATGTTAAACCCACCTGCATATTTGCAGCAGTATAATGATGGGATTGCGCAGAATCAAACGGTGCAACAGCAGCAAGTGCCCAGAGTGCAGCAAGGTTTGCAGACACAACAGGTAGCAGTGGCTCCATCACAAGGGCAGTCACAGCATGTGCCTATGCAAATTCAGCAGAGTACAAGTACAGGACAGCTAACTACACCTAGGATAGGGAGCGTTACAGTTGTCGGAGGGAATCCATTTTCAGAGAAAGGAATGAGTCTGTACCTGCAATAGGACAGCTCACTGGGAGAATTGATGTGTTCAGTCCTATCCGTGATGCCAAATCCTCATGAAGAACCAAGGGTTGACGTCACTATAGGGAGCAACACATTTTAATTTCTAGTAGACACGGTTGCAACACGCTCATGTATACGTGAGGGAAAGTTTTTAATGTCTGGCACCGCCATGAATACTCAGGGCTTTTCAGGAGCTACAAGTCGAGTTCCTTTACTGAAGAGTTACCAGTCTCTATAGGAGAATGTGATATGAAGGTGCCTCTGCTGTATTCAAGGCAGACACCAGTCAATATATTGGGTTGAGATTTAATGACACAGCTCAATATGACAATCTCGTTTACCGACAGATTACAGTTCATACATACGGCCTTTACTACAGGCTTTAAGGAAAGCACAGGTAATACAGGAAAAAATCAAGTGGATTGGGAAAATGGAGGAAGCATTTGAAGAGCTGAAAAAAGTGATTTGTACACCTCCAGTTTTAGGGATTCCCAATTTGCTGAGGAATTATTTTTATTCTCTCATACAAATGGTACTGTTATGACAGCAGTCCTCACGCAGATAACCATGTTGGGGTACAAGCCCCTTGCATATTACAGTGAGATTTTAGACCCAGTAATGATAAGTCACTTCCCGTGCGAACAGTCTTTGAGTGCTGCCGCGTTCGGTATAGAGAAAGCTGCGTGCATAGTGATGGGATGTTCCCTGACACTATTTGTAGAGCATGCACTATTTGCTATCTTAGAGAATTCTAAGGGCACACTGACTTCTCAAAGGGCTTATGCCTATGAGGTAGTTTATATCAAATCCAGCCATCAAAATAGTTTGATGCAGAGTAGTGAATCCTGCTGTGTTTTTAGCCAAACCATTGGCAGATAATGAGCATTCGCACGACTGTGCAAACTATGATGAATTCTATGATGAAATCCCAAGAGTAAAAAAAAATGCCTTGCCAGGTGGAGGAATCGTTTTTATTGACAGTTCTTCGAGAATCTTTCAAAATGACAGACAAAGATATACAGGTGCCACTGTGGTAAAATACACAGCCAATGGAGAGTTTCAGACATTGGTAAGTGCCCGCCTAACGTCTCACTATTCAGCACAAGGTGGCACTGATTGTGGTGCTCGGGAATCATGCAGACCGGGAAGAAACATTGTACCGTAACTCTGCTTATGTGACGTCGACAGGGCACGCAGGGTTAGTATGTTGGAAAAGGAGGGGCTACCTCTGAGCGGTTGGCACGCCAGTGAAGCACTCAACCTTATTGGATAGGCTTATTAAGGCACTACAACTCCCAGTGGCCATCACGGTCGCTAAATGCACAGCTCATACTAAAAAGACAGACTTTATTTCACTCGCGAAACCAGGCAGCAGACAATGAAGCGAAAATTGGTGCATGTTCAGTACATATAATGTCCTTTGAAGCACCTGATGTAAAAGAAAAAATTGTTGTGTCAATGAATGTGGTTATAAAGTATGGTGATTTATCGAAAGCAAAGCTTATGGAGGTTCAGGGTGAAGCAGTGCAAGACGAGAAAGTCTTGTGGACATGAAGAGGGTGTTCTTTAAACCCCTCTGAAGCATTGTGGCGACATGACCGTATTTGTAAACCTGCGATGCCTGTAGCCTTATTGAGGGTGGTGCTAGAGCAGCTACACTACCCTGCACACACAACTAGGGAGAACCTTGCTGCAATGATTGCTGAAGATAGGTTTGTACCAAATCTATTAGAGCACGTTGCCTTCTTTCGGACGAACTGTATAATTTGTCAACAAATCACGTCTGCCAGTACACTGCGCACAGTTAGGGGGGTCATTCCAAGACCCATTGGTCCCTTCCAACATTTGCATATAGACTATGTTGATATGATTCAAGTATGTAATGGGTACAGATACATGATCGTTGTGGTCTGTCCTTTCTCAAGGTGGATTGAGGCAGGTCCCTGTACTCATCCAGACTCCACCTTTGCAGGTACATTTTTGGTGCGAGAAGTGTTTCCTAGACAGAGGGGAGTACGTGAGGTTATAAGGTCTAATAACGGTCCACATTTTGTGAACCAAGTGTTTGAGCAAATCAGCTTGTTGCTTGGTATAAAGCACAAGTTTTCCTCGGCTTATTATCCACAAGGAAATGGGATTTTGTGAGAGGCTCAACGGCTTGCTTAAAGAAAGTATAGCCAAGTTGAAGCTTACTCTGAAGAAAGGGTGGTTGCATTGCCTACCACTGGCATTGTATGCTTTGTGGAACAAACCGGGTTCTGACCACCATCTCACACCTCACGAAATTGTGACTGGAAGGCAGATGAGAACACCCCTAATGCCTCCATCCCGAGTTAGAAGTGCTGCTCAGTCAACTGCAGATGTGTTTAGAAAAGAAATGCATGATTATTTGAACTGTATGTCTTCCAGTATTTCTGTCATTTCAGGACAGCTGCAGAGACAAGGGTGCAGGGCAGTACAGAACACAGAAGGAGATGCTTCGACAAATCAAACTCAGGAATTATATCTTCCCCAACTATTCACCAGAGATGAGGTCCTAATTCGGAACTGCACGAGAAAAAGGTGGGACAAACCTATTTCAACAGACCATTTGTGGTTGAGGATGTCAAGTCGTCTGCTGTCAAAGTACAGGGCAGCCGTGCTTGGATTTTTCTTGGTGATATAGCGATCTTTTCTGGAACACCCTCCCTGCCCTCCGCACCCCATCAAGAAGCAAGTGCAAGCATTGGGGAAGAACCAAAGCTCATGCTGACGAGATCTATGATGAGGAAGAAGGAGGCAGAAGATGATAAATAAAGAAATAGAGACTTTTTGTTGAACTGTGGCTTGGCTTAGACACTCTTTCAAGCCAACTTTGAAAGGGTCAAAAGAAGCTGATGCAAACACTCTGCTAATATATCAGAGTAAAAGAAAAGTATTTGTTTTAAAGCCACAGGGGAGCTTATTGACTTTGGACTGAGGCACGATAAAGCCTTGATAAGAAGAGAGATGCCAGACTCTGATCATGGCTTTGATAACTGGAAGAGAGTGCAGTATCCTGATTCATTCTACACCGAGTTCTTGTTCGGATTTGCCCATGGTGTTATCCAATGACAATGTGTCAAGGATAGTATTTTAAGTTTTTCTCTATGTGCTGCATGCTTATCCAGCGGTCGTGGGGTGAACTTCTAATCTACGTACATTTCTGCAAGATCCTAAAAATGGCCCAATTGTAAGGCGACGACGTGCAGCAATTATCGAACAAGTGTTGCAGTTACCTGAGTATAGTGGGGATAGCACAAATGCCTGTGTCACCTGCGGCTGCACACAGACTTGTCAATGTGGTGTTTTTTCGTTTGATTGAAGAATATCCACAACTTGTTGGCAGAAACACAGATGTACTCATGTTCCTAAGGGACCCCAGAAATACTGAAACTTTAACTGTGATCTTGGAGGGAATTATCATTCAGGGCAGCTGATATTCTGAGAGAACCCACAGGACAGTGGTGTGAAACTTTCCTTCACGGGACAGATCGAGAAGATTGCTGGCAAAGACAGACATTTTGTTTCATGCTGAAAGAAGTTCATCATGTTGTCGGGCTTGAAGCAAACTCAAGGAGTGGACTGGAAATTGATCCATATAGTGGAACTAATATAGACCTATTGAGAGCAGCTTTCTTCTTGCTGGAGACATTTCTATTTCGCATGATTAAAAACGAATTCCAGGAAAAAAGATCAAGAGTTCATTTCTGTTGTTCAGCAAGCAGATTGGTGGATCCAGAATGAGGGTGCCAAGGCAGGACAGCAACTTCCAGAAGGAGATTGTAATGCTAATGTATTAAACTCATTTTTTACTTTTTACTTGCTTAGTCAATAAACATGGGCAGTTCTAGTAGCAACTTTGTGATCCCAGATGCAGAAAGACATTCATTTTGTCCACGGAAGAGGTGTTGTACATCAACATACCTTTGCCTTATTTATGGATGTTGTGTTTATAATCATACTGCTCTCACTCACAGTCGCACATCCTACTACCTTGATATACATGGGCTAAGACTCCAGTGAATCTTCCTGAGCAAAATGAAGTAGCAATTGTGGCAACTAGGAAACACCCAAAGCCCTATGTAGTTATTCCTGTCCCAAAGAAAGATGACCCATTATCTGAGTCTGAGAGAAGCACCATTAGCAATCATTCAAATACAGGAAAGGTTGTAGAAATTCTGTTTGGACACAAGAAGCACAAGACGCCGGTCTGGCAAATTGGACAAGATAATAAGTTGTCATACAATGTGTCTGGACAAATAATAAAGGCAAAAACATCTGATCCTGTGGTAAATAATCCAAAGATATCTCCCAGAAGACAGACATTTATGGAGTTTATGCACAACTTTCATAGGCCTAAATGGGCAGCTGAGCAAAGGAAACCTTCTGAACTTTCTCCCACCAGGAGAACATCAACAGGTGCATATCATCCGCTGATATATGTGCCTATGAATTATCCAGAAAGAAGGAGTTATGCTTGCATAATTTATGACATGATTCTGGAAGGTCACATAAGAATGAGAATTAAAAGAAATACTCACAAAGACGACTTTGAGATAAATGATTACTTGGAAGTACAGCACACTTGGGAAATAACGTTTGGTACCAGCACATGAACGAAGTAGGAAGAAGGACCTCAACAGAGGAGTGCTTTGTGTGTGCACTCAATCCATACAGTATGGGGAAGTCTAAAATCATCATAGCTATCAAAATAGATTTCCAGACAGCTCATTGTCTTTCACACATAGCATTTTGCAAGACCAGAGGCCAGTTTTTGTGTTGAGATGTCTACCTCAAATGGGCAACTGAATGGACAGATCGAGATGAAGATGATTATGTGCAAGATACTAAAACAAGAAATAGAGCTCATACCAAAATCATGTGATCAGATATGAGAAGCCTGGGTAAAAGGAGCTGGAATCAGATGGGAAGTAAACAAGAAATTGGAGGTTTCAGGAAAATCAGCACAAGACGTACGAAGATGGAAGAATAGAGGTCAAATGCAGATCTGGGGATCTGTGTTGTCACCCAATGGTGGTCATCTGCAGAGCTTGGGTGATCATTGGATGCTACAAACCAGTTATTTTTTTTTATACTTGGTTTAAATAGTGGACTAGTTTTAACAAGTTTTGCGGTCCCTTTTTAATATTTAAACCAGTTATTGACATTGTGCAGAATGGTTGTAAGCCATTGTGGCGAAGACTTGCTAAATTACTGACTTGAAGACAGAGAATACAAACTGTGGCTGAATCTTTGATGTTGGAATGGTACATGGTACAGCAGTGATCACGGATCATTATTGGGCTTGTGCAGCCAGAGCCTATCTCAAATTACCTGGAGACTGGGGAGGAATGTGCACACTGGTGATTGTCCATGTTCCAGCATTAGTAATCCCAAAAGGTGATTTACACATTGACAGTTTTCCAAAAGCAGATGCTCACCTGAGGAAGAAAAGGTCTGTGGAGCTAATTAAGAGTATGACGAGAGAGAGAAATATTTCTCAGCTAAATCAATAGAAGCATTTGATGCCATACCATATGAGCACAGGCTTTTTATCTAGACCTCTTCTGTGTTTTCATTGATCTTCATGCCTGCTGTTCAGGTTGAAGCAAACACCAAGTGGTTACAGATAAGCAGGTGGGAATTGCTGCAGATAATTAACACTACAATAAAAGGATTCAATGCAATAAGGGAAGAGCTGAGAGCCATAAAATTGATGACTCTTCAGAATAAATATGTCTTGGACATGATCACAGCAATGGATGGAGATGTTTGTGCAAGAATTGGAGAATCATGTTGCACATTTACACCTTCTCACGATGACGAGAATGGAACACTGACAGAGGCCATAAACATGCTGACAAAACTCCATGGCCAGATGATTGAGGAAGTAGAAGACATTGCTGATGATAGTTGGTTTGGATCACTCTTCACTTGGATTCCACAATGGATGGCAGACATTTTCAAGTTCCTTGGAGCCCTGATAGTGATGATATTGCTGGAATTGTGTGATCAAGATAATAATCTTGCAATTCAATAAGACAGCAAAGAAAGCCATAGGGATGAAGATCATGATTGATGTTGAATCAGGATGGAAGCCCAAGGATCTGATGGATGAAGAGATCAGAGACTTTGTGAAGGCTAGTATCCATGCACCTGAGGAGACAACGTTCTTGTATCCAAAGAATCATAGGAAGTATGTGGGAAGATGGATCTACTGCAGTGGAAAATGCCATCTTATTACATAATAATAAGGATGAACATGTGAAAACGGCAGGATGCCTGAAGGGAGTCATCAAGATATGGATCCCAAAGAAGTTATTCTTCCAACCAAGTTGCCTTAACGTAAAAGATGATGTGTAAGTGGTCGATGAATCGCCCAAAGGGGGAGTGTAGAAAAGGAGCCAAGTACCCCCACCTCAATCGACCTGTCACTTTACCTGTATGTTATAAACCAAAGTATGAGATGTATACAGAGCAACTGAATCGACAAAGAGCAGAATATGGACTCAATCTAGTTCCAGTGAAAGGACCATTGCCTAAGAGAATCTGGGAGCCAAGGTATCCATTGAGAAGACCATATCTGCATACCAAGAATTATGATGGCCATTTGACCGAGATCCCGAAGAAGCAGAACAATAAATGGCAAGTATGAATGGTAGTGTTACCAGTCACTGCCAAAAATATATTTGATATGAAGCTGAAGATGAAGTGCATAAAAAGATGCAGTGATCAGAGACTGCGGATATTCTATAAGGCATCAAGAAAGCAATAATGATAAGTGACATCTTGGGCTCAAGGCATAGAAACTTATGCCACAGAGATAGATGAAGATATTAAATCATTTTACACGTGTACAGATGCAGAAGAAACGCAAGAAGCAAAGTAATCGTGAAGCTAGCTCTGAGCTTATAGTAAATTAGATTGTGGCAAGCGCCAACGTATGCATACATAGGAATAAGAGTATGGATGTTCCACTACATGTGTTAAAGCGGGATGGACATTAGTAAAAAGGCCTCAGTTCAGTGTGTCGCAGTTTTAAAAGCAGACATTGAATTACATTGAATATCAGAAGCAGAACTCAGAAAGGCGAGTTTGGATGAGCCCCAGAAAGCCAAGGTCTTATCAAACTGGAGTAAACTGACTTTGGATACAAATCATGTGAAAGAACAAACATATTGTTCAGAAAGAGTGAATAACAAGGAAGATGTCAGAGGACTATTGGAATAAAATATTAAATAGACAAAAGGCTTGATTTTATGGTCTCTAGTCACATGGAAGCCTGAACTAGATGAACAAGATGATCACACCTACGCATGGAGGCAGACTGTGTTGCTCACTCCCTAATTTTCTAAGATCTAAGAGCACTCTCAAGGATGAACTTCAAAAGCCTAATTGACAGTGGACCACTGAGGTGATGATGGATTGATATGCTAATTGGTGGGAATCTAAGGTTAAGGCAACCTGACCAGCATCTGTACGGCCAGCCTGCAGGCTGCTAACGTAAGCGGAAAAATACTGAAGATGGACAGAGTGCCAACAAATTGTAGGGGTCCTATAGTGTGAAAACCAATGGAAGATTGTGTATTTAGTGACTTACATAGTGGTCAGTGTTAGAGGAGGGCTTAGTTGTCCACATGGTGTTAAACAACCAATCACATAGTTACACTTTTTAAGACTAGTATGGATCATATACTTAGATGTTCACGTAGACCCAATCACTCCCTCTTTTAGGATTCTGTAGTTTGCCACGTAGGATGACATTGGTAACACGTAGGTTATACATCAGCAATGACACAATTTGTTTATAAAAATACTGTTTTTCTTAAATATGTTGAGAGTTGAAGATCGAGCGTTTGCATTGATGTTCGTTATGCCCCATGTTTTAGATACTTGATATTAAAACAGTCTACCTTTTGTCAACTTCCTGAGGTGGCTCTATTATTGGTTTATGAGTGAGATCTGCACCCCCATCCATCTCAAAGGTAATTGCTGCTCATCAAAGGAGCTCGACTGTCCAGTTCACACATGAGGCAGGAGACACAACACACAGCATAGAGAAGCATGAATATCCAGGAGACACAGCACATAGCGATGAGTAGCAGCCAGGATGAGCCAGGAGACACAGCACACAGTGTACAGGAGCAGCAGGAGACACATCTCACAGTGTGCAGGAGCAGGACGATCTAGGACAGGAGATACAGCACATTGCCTAGAGTAGCAGGATGAGCCAGGA
>CM030325.1:1031900366-1031980190 GCA_002915635.3 Ambystoma mexicanum | reverse complement strand
TGAAGAAAGATGCTGAGAAAGATGTAATCTCTAAGGTCCACAGGGCCAAGGAGAGACACAATAAGGAAAGAAGTGATCGAGCAAGTACATCCCTAGATATAGGAAGAGAAATAAAATGATGGAAAGGAGAAAGAGACAAGGCTGATGAGATAGCGCTTTTACAAATGAATGGATGGGTGGTCAGATTTTATTAAAACTCGATGGTAAGAGCATTGAGGATGTAATACAACAGGAATATCAAGATAAACAAGACAAAAGAGATAAGGAAAGAGAAGAATGATTGAAAGACGAAGGGGCAAAAAGAAATGATAGGCAGAGATGAGAGTGGGAATATCAAGAAGAGCAATCGAGAAAACAGGAGAGAGCAGAGGAACTAAGAAATCACGATAATATACACAGAGCAATGAACAGGAAAAGCTAGAACAAAGAAGAATAGAAACAGAGGAACAGAAATTAAAGGATAAAAGGATACAGAGGCGAAAAGATGAAGAAATACAAAGGACAAAGGGATATGATATGAAGAAAAGAGAGGAAGACAGAGTAAGAGAGTAAGCATGGAAACAAAGAGAGTTTGATGATGATTTAGAATGAAAAATAAGGCAGAGAGCACATGATCTCGAGCGTATAGAGAAGGAGATAAGAGATCCCGAGCTAGAAGTAGCATGGGACGAAATTGAGGAATTTTTCCCAGAGTACGAGTCATTACCAGGCCCGTCTAGAGTAAATTTAGAAGACGAGTTTGACTCAAGAAGCATTGGGGATGCAATCAATAAAGTATATCATGAAATGAAGACCCAGAAAGAGTTAAAGGGGAAGGAGAAAAAATGATCGACTTGAAAGTACTCAGTTGTATGACATAGAAGGCACCTCATGTAGTATGAAGCCAAAGAAGCTGTGTTTAGATAGACTGACTCTGAGCAGAGACGACGATGAGAGAAGTTGTACAAGTTAGGCACAGGAAATGTCAGATTAAGACAGAGACTACTCCCAAGGGGAAGGAAGAAGGGACATATGTGGCCCTGAGGGATATTTGTCAATGGAGAAAGAAGTCAGATGGTCTGATTTAAATGCACCTGTAATGAGGGTGCCAGAGCCACTGACACAGATAGATTGACCCAAGGGGCAATTCCATAGTGAAAGGGGAGAATTGCCACCTTATGTGAGCAGACTAAGATCACTACCTGGTAGAAGGCGATGTGGTAATATAGTTCCTGCATTAGCCAGACAAATGATGGGAGATGAGAATGAATTTGGGCGTCACAGATTCCCTTATTGGAAAAGGAGCGGCGTGACCACAATATGTACCATGGCCCCAGATGGACAAAGATAACTGAAGATGTAAACTCCCCATGTTAACTTCGGCGCTGGGAAATGGATATATGAGTTAGAGAAAATGATGGAGGAAACACGTTAGCAATAGGGGACATTAAAGGTCTCCTTATCGCCATCCTTGGTGATAGAGCTGATGATGTATGTATGTATTATTGAACACCGTTCAATAAATGTAGGGCGGCAGTTTGGAAAGCACTATGAGTGCTATATCCGGACATGTTCGTTATGGGTGCTATAATGAGGAAAAAGATGATGGACGGAGATGATCCATTGCTTTACATACAACATTTTCAGGAATCTTGGCTTTGGAAATGCGTGAATCTTGGGCAAAATCGATAACAGTATTTTATCATATATTATGTCAAGGGTTACCAGAACCTCTACAGAAGCAGCTCAAGAAATTAGTGTGTATTGAAGCCAAACCGTGGTTCGAGATTCAACTGACCATTGCACACTATTGTAGGCTCCTGCAGGAAAAGAATCGCAAAAATATGATGCCCAGAAAGGCGAGGAGGCAAAGTTAGTGCAGAAAAATCTGTCTAAATATGCCATTGAAGGGCAATGTTGATGAGTGTAGATGGAGCAAATCCACAGCAGAATGCAAGCACGCCACAGGTGAATAACCAGAGGCAGTGTAATATAATGGGCCTACCACGCGTGGAAGGGAGGATTCAAGGAAGAGGTTCAGAACAATCAAGGAGGGTTTTAATACATGCAGAATGACGGTCCGAATATAAGGATGGGTAGGTTAGGAGGCCACCCTTATGTTTGACATGCGGGATGACAGGGCATTTTGTAGAAGTCAGGGGTTCATGCAGAATGATCAAATATCAATAGGGGGATGTTAAACCCACCTGCATATTTGCAGCAGTATAATGATGGGATTGCGCAGAATCAAACGGTGCAACAGCAGCAAGTGCCCAGAGTGCAGCAAGGTTTGCAGACACAACAGGTAGCAGTGGCTCCATCACAAGGGCAGTCACAGCATGTGCCTATGCAAATTCAGCAGAGTACAAGTACAGGACAGCTAACTACACCTAGGATAGGAGCGTTACAGTTGTCGGAGGGAATCCATTTCAGAGAAAGGAATGAGTCTGTACCTGCAATAGGACAGCTCACTGGGAGAATTGATGTGTTCAGTCCTATCGTGATGCCAAATCCTCATGAAGAACCAAGGGTTGACGTCACTATAGGGAGCAACACATTTTAATTTCTAGTAGACACGGTTGCAACACGCTCATGTATACGTGAGGGAAAGTTTTTAATGTCTGGCACCGCCATGAATACTCAGGGCTTTTCAGGAGCTACAAGTCGAGTTCCTTTACTGAAGAGTTACCAGTCTCTATAGGAGAATGTGATATGAAGGTGCCTCTGCTGTATTCAAGGCAGACACCAGTCAATATATTGGGTTGAGATTTAATGACACAGCTCAATATGACAATCTCGTTTACCGACAGATTACAGTTCATACATACGGCCTTTACTACAGGCTTTAAGGAAAGCACAGGTAATACAGGAAAAAATCAAGTGGATTGGGAAAATGGAGGAAGCATTTGAAGAGCTGAAAAAAGTGATTTGTACACCTCCAGTTTTAGGGATTCCCAATTTGCTGAGGAATTATTTTTATTCTCTCATACAAATGGTACTGTTATGACAGCAGTCCTCACGCAGATAACCATGTTGGGGTACAAGCCCCTTGCATATTACAGTGAGATTTTAGACCCAGTAATGATAAGTCACTTCCCGTGCGAACAGTCTTTGAGTGCTGCCGCGTTCGGTATAGAGAAAGCTGCGTGCATAGTGATGGGATGTTCCCTGACACTATTTGTAGAGCATGCACTATTTGCTATCTTAGAGAATTCTAAGGGCACACTGACTTCTCAAAGGGCTTATGCCTATGAGGTAGTTATATCAAATCCAGCCATCAAAATAGTTTGATGCAGAGTAGTGAATCCTGCTGTGTTTTTAGCCAAACCATTGGCAGATAATGAGCATTCGCACGACTGTGCAAACTATGATGAATTCTATGATGAAATCCCAAGAGTAAAAAAAATGCCTTGCCAGGTGGAGGAATCGTTTTTATTGACAGTTCTTCGAGAATCTTTCAAAATGACAGACAAAGATATACAGGTGCCACTGTGGTAAAATACACAGCCAATGGAGAGTTTCAGACATTGGTAAGTGCCCGCCTAACGTCTCACTATTCAGCACAAGGTGGCACTGATTGTGGTGCTCGGGAATCATGCAGACCGGGAAGAAACATTGTACCGTAACTCTGCTTATGTGACGTCGACAGGGCACGCAGGGTTAGTATGTTGGAAAAGGAGGGGCTACCTCTGAGCGGTTGGCACGCCAGTGAAGCACTCAACCTTATTGGATAGGCTTATTAAGGCACTACAACTCCCAGTGGCCATCACGGTCGCTAAATGCACAGCTCATACTAAAAAGACAGACTTTATTTCACTCGGAAACCAGGCAGCAGACAATGAAGCGAAAATTGGTGCATGTTCAGTACATATAATGTCCTTTGAAGCACCTGATGTAAAAGAAAAAATTGTTGTGTCAATGAATGTGGTTATAAAGTATGGTGATTTATCGAAAGCAAAGCTTATGGAGGTTCAGGGTGAAGCAGTGCAAGACGAGAAAGTCTTGTGGACATGAAGAGGGTGTTCTTTAAACCCCTCTGAAGCATTGTGGCGACATGACCGTATTTGTAAACCTGCGATGCCTGTAGCTTATTGAGGGTGGTGCTAGAGCAGCTACACTACCCTGCACACACAACTAGGGAGAACCTTGCTGCAATGATTGCTGAAGATAGGTTTGTACCAAATCTATTAGAGCACGTTGCCTTCTTTCGGACGAACTGTATAATTTGTCAACAAATCACGTCTGCCAGTACACTGCGCGCACAGTTAGGGGGGTCATTCCAAGACCCATTGGTCCCTTCCAACATTTGCATATAGACTATGTTGATATGATTCAAGTATGTAATGGGTACAGATACATGATCGTTGTGGTCTGTCCTTTCTCAAGGTGGATTGAGGCAGGTCCCTGTACTCATCCAGACTCCACCTTTGCAGGTACATTTTTGGTGGCGAGAAGTGTTTCCTAGACAGAGGGGAGTACGTGAGGTTATAAGGTCTAATAACGGTCCACATTTTGTGAACCAAGTGTTTGAGCAAATCAGCTTGTTGCTTGTATAAAGCACAAGTTTTCCTCGGCTTATTATCCACAAGGAAATGGGATTTTGTGAGAGGCTCAACGGCTTGCTTAAAGAAAGTATAGCCAAGTTGAAGCTTACTCTGAAGAAAGGGTGGTTGCATTGCCTACCACTGGCATTGTATGCTTTGTGGAACAAACCGGGTTCTGACCACCATCTCACACCTCACGAAATTGTGACTGGAAGGCAGATGAGAACACCCCTAATGCCTCCATCCGAGTTAGAAGTGCTGCTCAGTCAACTGCAGATGTGTTTAGAAAAGAAATGCATGATTATTTGAACTGTATGTCTTCCAGTATTTCTGTCATTTCAGGACAGCTGCAGAGACAAGGGTGCAGGGCAGTACAGAACACAGAAGGAGATGCTTCGACAAATCAAACTCAGGAATTATATCTTCCCCAACTATTCACCAGAGATGAGGTCCTAATTCGGAACTGCACGAGAAAAAGGTGGGACAAACCTATTTCAACAGACCATTTGTGGTTGAGGATGTCAAGTCGTCTGCTGTCAAAGTACAGGGCAGCCGTGCTTGGATTTTCTTGGTGATATAGCGATCTTTTCTGGAACACCCTCCTGCCTCCGCACCCCATCAAGAAGCAAGTGCAAGCATTGGGGAAGAACCAAAGCTCATGCTGACGAGATCTATGATGAGGAAGAAGGAGGCAGAAGATGATAAATAAAGAAATAGAGACTTTTTGTTGAACTGTGGCTTGGCTTAGACACTCTTTCAAGCCAACTTTGAAAGGGTCAAAAGAAGCTGATGCAAACACTCTGCTAATATATCAGAGTAAAAGAAAAGTATTTGTTTTAAAGCCACAGGGGAGCTTATTGACTTTGGACTGAGGCACGATAAAGCCTTGATAAGAAGAGAGATGCCAGACTCTGATCATGGCTTTGATAACTGGAAGAGAGTGCAGTATCCTGATTCATTCTACACCGAGTTCTTGTTCGGATTTGCCCATGGTGTTATCCAATGACAATGTGTCAAGGATAGTATTTAAGTTTTTCTCTATGTGCTGCATGCTTATCCAGCGGTCGTGGGGTGAACTTCTAATCTACGTACATTTCTGCAAGATCCTAAAAATGGCCCAATTGTAAGGCGACGACGTGCAGCAATTATCGAACAAGTGTTGCAGTTACCTGAGTATAGTGGGGATAGCACAAATGCCTGTGTCACCTGCGGCTGCACACAGACTTGTCAATGTGGTGTTTTTTCGTTTGATTGAAGAATTATCCACAACTTGTTGGCAGAAACACAGATGTACTCATGTTCCTAAGGGACCCCAGAAATACTGAAACTTTAACTGTGATCTTGGAGGGAATTATCATTCAGGGCAGCTGATATTCTGAGAGAACCCACAGGACAGTGGTGTGAAACTTTCCTTCACCGGGACAGATCGAGAAGATTGCTGGCAAAGACAGACATTTTGTTTCATGCTGAAAGAAGTTCATCATGTTGTCGGGCTTGAAGCAAACTCAAGGAGTGGACTGGAAATTGATCCATATAGTGGAACTAATATAGACCTATTGAGAGCAGCTTTCTTCTTGCTGGAGACATTTCTATTTCGCATGATTAAAAACGAATTCCAGGAAAATAAAGATCAAGAGTTCATTTCTGTTGTTCAGCAAGCAGATTGGTGGATCCAGAATGAGGGTGCCAAGGCAGGACAGCAACTTCCAGAAGGAGATTGTAATGCTAATGTATTAAACTCATTTTTTACTTTTTACTTGCTTAGTCAATAAACATGGGCAGTTCTAGTAGCAACTTTGTGATCCCAGATGCAGAAAGACATTCATTTTGTCCACGGAAGAGGTGTTGTACATCCATGTACCTTTGTCTCGTTTATGGATGTGTCTGTTTATAATCATACTACTCTCACTCACAGTTCGCACATCCTACTGCCTTGATATACATGGGGCTAAGACTCCAGTGAATCTTCCTGAGCAAAATGAAGTAGCAATTGTGGCAACTAGGAAACACCCAAAGCCCTATGTAGTTATTCCTGTCCCAAAGAAAGATGACCCATTATCTGAGTCTGAGAGAAGCACCATTAGCAATCATTCAAATACAGGAAAGGTTGTAGAAATTCTGTTTGGACACAAGAAGCACAAGACGCCGGTCTGGCAAATTGGACAAGATAATAAGTTGTCATACAATGTGTCTGGACAAATAATAAAGGCAAAAACATCTGATCCTGTGGTAAATAATCCAAAGATATCTCCCAGAAGACAGACATTTATGGAGTTTATGCACAACTTTCATAGGCCTAAATGGGCAGCTGAGCAAAGGAAACCTTCTGAACTTTCTCCCACCAGGAGAACATCAACAGGTGCATATCATCCGCTGATATATGTGCCTATGAATTATCCAGAAAGAAGGAGTTATGCTTGCATAATTTATGACATGATTCTGGAAGGTCACATAAGAATGAGAATTAAAAGAAATACTCACAAAGACGACTTTGAGATAAATGATTACTTGGAAGTACAGCACACTTGGGAAATAACGTTTGGTACCAGCACATGAACGAAGTAGGAAGAAGGACCTCAACAGAGGAGTGCTTTGTGTGTGCACTCAATCCATACAGTATGGGGAAGTCTAAAATCATCATAGCTATCAAAATAGATTTCCAGACAGCTCATTGTCTTTCACACATAGCATTTTGCAAGACCAGAGGCCAGTTTTTGTGTTGAGATGTCTACCTCAAATGGGCAACTGAATGGACAGATCGAGATGAAGATGATTATGTGCAAGATACTAAAACAAGAAATAGAGCTCATACCAAAAATCATGTGATCAGATATGAGAAGCCTGGGGTAAAAGGAGCTGGAATCAGATGGGAAGTAAACAAGAAATTGGAGGTTTCAGGAAAATCAGCACAAGACGTACGAAGATGGAAGAATAGAGGTCAAATGCAGATCTGGGGATCTGTGTTGTCACCCAATGGTGGTCATCTGCAGAGCTTGGGTGATCATTGGATGCTACAAACCAGTTATTTTTTTTTATACTTGGTTTAAATAGTGGACTAGTTTTAACAAGTTTTGCGGTCCCTTTTTAATATTTAAACCAGTTATTGACATTGTGCAGAATGGTTGTAAGCCATTGTGGCGAAGACTTGCTAAATTACTGACTTGAAGACAGAGAATACAAACTGTGGCTGAATCTTTGATGTTGGAATGGTACATGGTACAGCAGTGATCACGGATCATTATTGGGCTTGTGCAGCCAGAGCCTATCTCAAATTACCTGGAGACTGGGGAGGAATGTGCACACTGGTGATTGTCCATGTTCCAGCATTAGTAATCCCAAAAGTGATTTACACATTGACAGTTTTCCAAAAGCAGATGCTCACCTGAGGAAGAAAAGGTCTGTGGAGCTAATTAAGAGTATGACGAGAGAGAAAATATTTCTCAGCTAAATCAATAGAAGCATTTGATGCCATACCATATGAGCACAGGCTTTTTATCTAGACCTCTTCTGTGTTTTCATTGATCTTCATGCCTGCTGTTCAGGTTGAAGCAAACACCAAGTGGTTACAGATAAGCAGGTGGGAATTGCTGCAGATAATTAACACTACAATAAAAGGATTCAATGCAATAAGGGAAGAGCTGAGAGCCATAAAATTGATGACTCTTCAGAATAAATATGTCTTGGACATGATCACAGCAATGGATGGAGATGTTTGTGCAAGAATTGGAGAATCATGTTGCACATTTACACCTTCTCACGATGACGAGAATGGAACACTGACAGAGGCCATAAACATGCTGACAAAACTCCATGGCCAGATGATTGAGGAAGTAGAAGACATTGCTGATGATAGTTGGTTTGGATCACTCTTCACTTGGATTCCACAATGGATGGCAGACATTTTCAAGTTCCTTGGAGCCCTGATAGTGATGATATTGCTGGGAATTTGTGTGATCAAGATAATAATCTTGCAATTCAATAAGACAGCAAAGAAAGCCATAGGGATGAAGATCATGATTGATGTTGAATCAGGATGGAAGCCCAAGGATCTGATGGATGAAGAGATCAGAGACTTTGTGAAGGCTAGTATCCATGCACCTGAGGAGACAACGTTCTTGTATCCAAAGAATCATAGGAAGTATGTGGGAAGATGGATCTACTGCAGTGGAAAATGCCATCTTATTACATAATAATAAGGATGAACATGTGAAAACGGCAGGATGCCTGAAGGGAGTCATCAAGATATGGATCCCAAAGAAGTTATTCTTCCAACCAAGTTGCCTTAACGTAAAAGATGATGTGTAAGTGGTCGATGAATCGCCCAAAGGGGGGAGTGTAGAAAAGGAGCCAAGTACCCCCACCTCAATCGACCTGTCACTTTTACCTGTATGTTATAAACCAAAGTATGAGATGTATACAGAGCAACTGAATCGACAAAGAGCAGAATATGGACTCAATCTAGTTCCAGTGAAAGGACCATTGCCTAAGAGAATCTGGGAGCCAAGGTATCCATTGAGAAGACCATATCTGCATACCAAGAATTATGATGGCCATTTGACCGAGATCCCCGAAGAAGCAGAACCAATAAATGGCAAGTATGAATGGTAGTGTTACCAGTCACTGCCAAAATATATTTGATATGAAGCTGAAGATGAAGTGCATAAAAAGATGCAGTGATCAGAGACTGCGGATATTCTATAAGGCATCAAGAAAGCAATAATGATAAGTGACATCTTGGGCTCAAGGCATAGAAACTTATGCCACAGAGATAGATGAAGATATTAAATCATTTTACACGTGTACAGATGCAGAAGAAACGCAAGAAGCAAAGTAATCGTGAAGCTAGCTCTGAGCTTATAGTAAATTAGATTGTGGCAAGCGCCAACGTATGCATACATAGGAATAAGAGTATGGATGTTCCACTACATGTGTTAAAGCGGGATGGACATTAGTAAAAGGCCTCAGTTCAGTGTGTCGCAGTTTTAAAAGCAGACATTGAATTACATTGAATATCAGAAGCAGAACTCAGAAAGGCGAGTTGGATGAGCCCCAGAAAGCCAAGGTCTTATCAAACTGGAGTAAACTGACTTTGGATACAAATCATGTGAAAGAACAAACATATTGTTCAGAAAGAGTGAATAACAAGGAAGATGTCAGAGGACTATTGGAATAAATATTAAATAGACAAAAGGCTTGATTTTATGGTCTCTAGTCACATGGAAGCCTGAACTAGATGAACAAGATGATCACACCTACGCATGAGGCAGACTGTGTTGCTCACTCCCTAATTTTCTAAGATCTAAGAGCACTCTCAAGGATGAACTTCAAAGCCTAATTGACAGTGGACCACTGAGGTGATGATGGATTGATATGCTAATTGGTGGGAATCTAAGGTTAAGGCAACCTGACCAGCATCTGTACGGCCAGCTGCAGGCTGCTAACGTAAGCGAAAAATACTGAAGATGGACAGAGTGCCAACAAATTGTAGGGGTCCTATAGTGTGAAAACCAATGGAAGATTGTGTATTTAGTGACTTACATAGTGTCAGTGTTAGAGGAGGGCTTAGTTGTCCACATGGTGTTAAACAACCAATCACATAGTTACACTTTTTAAGACTAGTATGGATCATATACTTAGATGTTCACGTAGACCCAATCACTCCCTCTTTTAGGATTCTGTAGTTTGCCACGTAGGATGACATTGGTAACACGTAGGTTATACATCAGCAATGACACAATTTGTTTATAAAAATACTGTTTTTTCTTAAATATGTTGAGAGTTGAAGATCGAGCGTTTGCATTGATGTTCGTTATGCTCCCATGTTTTAGATACTTGATATTAAAACAGTCTACCTTTTGTCAACTTCCTGAGGTGGCTCTATTATTTGGTTTATGAGTGAGATCTGCACCCCCATCCATCTCAAAGGTAATTGCTGCTCATCAAAGGAGCTCGACTGTCCAGTTCACACATGAGGCAGGAGACACAACACACAGCATAGAGAAGCATGAATATCCAGGAGACACAGCACATAGCGATGAGTAGCAGCCAGGATGAGCCAGGAGACACAGCACACAGTGTACAGGAGCAGCAGGAGACACATCTCACAGTGTGCAGGAGCAGGACGATCTAGGACAGGAGATACAGCACATTGCCTAGAGTAGCAGGATGAGCCAGGATCCATAGCACACAGTGTGCAGGAGCAGGATGCGCCAGGAGACACAACCCACATCATATCAAAGCATGACTATCCAGGAGGCACAGGACATAGCGTAGAGTTGCAGGATGAGTCAGGATCCATAGCACAAAGTGTACAGGAGCAGGATGAGCAAGGAGACACAGCATGCTGCATAGAGAAGCATGATTATCCAGGGGACACAGCACATAGCTTAGAATAAAAGGATGGGCCAGGCGACACAGCACACAGTGTACTGGAGCAGGATGAGCCCAGATCCATAGCACACAGTGTACAGGAGCAGGAAGAGCCAGGATACACAACACGCAGTATAGAGAAACATGATTATCCAGGAGACAAAGCACATAGTGTAGAGTAGTAGGACAAGCCAGAAGACCCTGGCACACACGCAGGATGAACCAGGAGACACAACCGTGTACAGGAGCAGGGTGAGCCAGGAGACAGAGCACACAGTGTACAGGAGCAGGATGAGCCAGGAGACACAGCATGCTGTACAGAGAAGCGTGATTATCCATGAGACACAGCACATAGTGTAGAGTAACAGGATGAGCACGGAGAGACATCATACAGTGTGCATGAGCAGGATGAGCCAGGAAACACAGCACACATTGTACAGGAGCAGGATGAACCTGGAGACACAGCACATACCGCCAAGTATAGTAGCAGGATGGCCCAAGAGATACAGTGCACAGTGCACAGGAGCAGGATGAGCCAGGAGACACAGCACACTGTGTACAGGAGTAGGATGAACCAAGAGACACAGCACATATAGCGTAGAGTAGCATGATGACCCAGGAGACACAGCACACAGTGTACAGGAGCAGGATGAGCCAGGAGACACAGCACATATAGCGTAGAGTAACAGGATGACCCAGGAGACACAGGACACAGTGATCAGGAGCAGGATGAGCCAGGTGACACAGCACACCGTGTGCATGATCAGAATGAACCAGGAGCCACAGCACACAGTGTACAGGAGCAGGATGACCCAGGAGACATAGCACATAGTGTAGAGTAGCAGGATGAGCCAGTAGCATGGTGAACAGGAGTTGAACACTCAACATGTACAGGGTGTCAAGTAGAATGATGAGCTATGGGACACATGAATCAGTGTAGAGGAGCAGGCTGGGCCAGTAGTCACATCACATTGTGTAGAGGAGCGGAAAGTATGTTCCTGTGACCCGTCCATCACACCAAGTGAGTCGAAGAATACTAATAATTATATGTTATTTAAATATTATGACAGATGCAGGTAGAAGCAACACATGATTTTGGAAACCACTGATAATGAGAAGGAGAACAGTGCCAGAGAGACAGGGAAGGGATGGAAATACACAACCTGAAAGTGTAAAACATTTGTGTTTGGTGGCAAGACTACCAATTCCAGCATTAAAATCGCCACCCCACCACCACATTTGTAGTCAGATGTGCGTAATATGCCACTCCTTAGCATCAACACCATCATGTCACATGCACTCTGTACAAGCAAATGTAGAGGAGTTGTGGGAAAGCCCCCAATGTCAAATAAAGAGTTCTGGTTCGGAGGAAATCTCCATACCCAAGAAATGGAAAAGTCCAGAAATGTGGCAACAACACAGGTTTGTTAACAAGATCTCATTAAACAGGGACAGTAATGGGCATCTGAGGATTTCCAATTCTCTTGACTGGTAACAGACTTGTCAACAGTTTATAAAGGGTGATGACATCGGAAATGACAAGTTATTCCACAAAACCTAAGGTAGGCTGGGTTGGTTTAGTGTGGTAAGCTACATATAGCATCCATAGACTGCCTTGAGACAGCCCCTGGGTGGTAGCAGTGTGCAGTATAAATCAACATAACACATATGGTTAGTGTCCGGATTGGTTACACATTATCTGTTGGCTTCCTTGCAACCACCTCCTAAATGTTGCAAAATAGAAGCATGTCAGGTTAGCGCATTATAACTGGTCGATGCAATAAAGTGGGAATTGGCGCGGAAGGCGAGTAGGGATTGGATAGTGAGGGTCTTCTCAGACTTGTTGATTGAAAGGTTACCAGCTCATGAGCAATAATTCAAGGTGCTGTCTGTACCTATAAGGTTACCATCTCCGATCCTCTAGGCCTTGAGTCAGGACATTTAGCTTTCAATTTACTATTACTTTGCATCGTCTGTCCAAAGATGGATGGGAATGATGGTCTCTGGCTGGCTCAAATGAATCGGCTTTGTCCCTCAAACTCTAGTCACGTGTGTAGAGACCACAGGTTTGAGTTTCCTGCTCATCATTTATGAGGATTTCTAGTCTTTATACATGCACCTGTCATACCTTCCCTGTCCTCTGGAGGGTTTTTCTAGCTTCTTTGCGGTCATGTTCAGTCTGATTTGGTGTACCATTGTCCTTCCAGCAACATTTGATTCTTTATTAATCTAGTCTTATGTTGGCCCTTGTCTACACCTTCGGGTGCTGATGAGAAACTCCGCCCCCCTTGAGAGCCTTGGCAAGAATATGTACACCGGCTGCATGAGCTGTCTGGTCTGCGTTTTTCTGCTACAATAGCGAGTCAGCCTTCTCCTTGCTTTCTCAAGCCTTCCCAGTGCTTTTCCATCCACTTCAATGTGGCTGCATCTTCCATCTTGATTTTCATTATGTTGGTTGTGTTCTGCATTGTGAAAGCCTCATGTTTATTCTCACGCATCTTCCAGCATAGCAAAAGACTATGGGCCTCCATACCGGGTTCTAGTACCGGGTTCTGTAAATGAGGAATTACCGGGTCATTCCAACCCATAGAGCTCAATGGGAATGGGGATGGAGCTAATAACGGCCCCGTTATTAGCTCCTTGGTCTCCTCGCGGGACCCAGAAAGGAGGTCTGGTTTTACCAGATGTCTGTTCCGGGTCCCGCTAGGGGACCTCGTAATCAGGCATCCCGTAATGAACAGTGCCGGTCCCGTACCAGCACTCTTCATTATGAGAGCGCAAGCCTTGTAATGAGGCCCTATATGTTGTATATCCCAGTGTGTCAAAGCATGTTCTTCATGTCTAAGAGCAATGTGGCCTATTTGTCCATGTACCTTCGTGGTGGATGAATATATGCTTTGTGTCTATGCATCTACGTCTTGGTCCTAGCCGTGACGTCATTGGCTCCCTGAATGGTCCTAGTCAGTCCAATTGTTCTATTGTCTGCAAAGTTATCTCCTATGTGATTTCATCGGGATAGGGTCTGATTGGTTGTCTGAGTTAATAGCATTTCTCACATCTGCGGTACAGTGGTGATGGCGAGGAAGGGGCCAGGAATTATGTACACCTTTCACACCTATAATGTCGAGACGAGGGAGAGACCTGCGCAATGAGGGTCAGATTCACCTGTCTCTTTTGAATCCCCCCTCTGGTTGTTGCATTGACTACACCACTGTGAAGGAACTCCCTACTGACATATGGTTTTTGGGTTAAAACCTTCATGAACCCCTCATGTTGCTATAGTGCTTCACATGGTTTTCCATATTCCAGGTCATATAGCAACACTCTCCATCGGGATTGCACCACACCCAACTTCCCACATAGTTGTGGGGATATCAGGGATAAAAAAAGTTTAGTGCCTGGAGGAAACAGGGAACTCTGCTTCAAGTGTGACTGCAGCACTTCAAAGGTTTGTGTTTGCTCGTCTGCTTTCGTTTCCATGTCTAGTAATATTTGCACCCCTATCATCTACTTGGTTGTCTTCTAGTACTGTGCTATAGCTATTCTAATAATACAGAATCCAAATAGTACTAGTACTAGTGCAGCTATGAGTATTTTCAGTCCATTAGCCATCCATTACTGGGTTCAGGAAAAGATATATGCCATCCAATATGCATCTTCCCCCAATGGGTTCGTTATTTCTTCCATTTTTACATGCAGGCCTGACAGCTGCATTCTAGCTTCTGTAAAGGTCCCATTATCTTCAACATGGGTAGGTTTCTATGTGCAACATGATGGCCTGATTTTGGTGAAACGCCGCCCTCCATAGCTGTGAGGAGGTCTAAGACGGATCTATTTTGAAGAGTCATAAGTCTTAAAACTCACAGTTCTTCCTTTATGGTGTTAAACCCTTTCAATTGATGGTCTGTAACAGCTCCAATTTAGCTATCTGGAGCCACTTGGCATACACATTGGTTTGGATCCTGGGAACAACCGAAGTGAAGAACATCTTGGTCCTGATAAACAGTCAATGCTCCTGTGTTATTGTATTGAGGGCTTCAACCATCTTGCTCGAAACATAATTTCCTCTCTCAACTCTGGTCAGCTCCACTGATCTTCTCTGCCTCTGGTGTTTATCCATATTGGGTTATCGTCTATTTGTATGTCTTTCTGGGGCACTACCAAGGATGGTGTATTCAGCAGTACCAGAGAACATATTCCTGCCCAGTTTGGTGGCAGTTCCATCTATGCTTTGGAACCACAGGCTCAATAGTGATCCATTAGTACTGCTGTACCAACCTTCATGGAGGTATTTTCGATGTTTGCTTGCATCCTATGTTTGCCCCAACCTTTACTGGACCGTCATTCTGGAAATACAATGAGGCATTCTTCAGTGGTATTATTAGCCGAGGGCCTGCTTACTTTTCGACCCACGTGAGCAGTCTTGCACTCGCCGCCGATTCCTTGAGGCATTCTTCGTTCTCTTTCTGTACCACTTCCACTGGAACTGTCAGGAGTGATTGTGCGTTACATCCCATCAGTCCTTCTAACCATTCTTCTCCTGTGAATACTTGTCCATACACCAACAGTTCAGGTTGCTCCCTGCACCCCAGCATTCCCACTACGTCCCCTTTCCCTGTTGTCGGGCACTGCACCTCTTTTTGTGTTACTACTCTAGCTTCCCCTCGGTTTTGGCCATCTAGTATATATTGTCTCATTTTATCTGAGCTCCAGTAGTCTTCTATCATTGTTTTAGTCTTTATATAGCCTACCTCAAATGGAAACGTCTTTTGTGACATCCCTTGCAGTGTGGCTCATTGTTATGTTCAATAACCACCAGATAATCTGTAGTGTGCCCAAAAGAAGTCGTTTATTTAAGTTTGTAGGACGACCCCCGGGAGGGACTCAACAACCGTCCACAGCAGTCTTCTTCCTTCCTCCCCGTCCCTGGAACCTGGAACCTCTTCAGTTGAGGATCCACGTTCCAGACACACAGACGAACGATGACATAGTAACATTATGATTATACAGTGAACCTGGGCGGCATGTCTCCATTAGAGTATGTGACATTACCAATTGATTCTCATTTAGCATATCTTATACATATCCTAACACCTCCTTCCTTTCCTTGAACTAACAATTTAAAACAATGCCTAACATTTTTGCATGAAACATATATGTATAGAATACAACATGAAATAAAATAGAACTCTGAATAAGTGACTTATCATGACTTGTTATGATGTTATTATACAGATCTACAATGTACTAAAGGTGGTATCCTTAACCCTCTTCTGCAAGTCCATCACTCCCTTCCATTGACGAACTTGGCAATTGCTACTCTCTCCTTGTTCCAGATACCTCCACCTCTGACCAGTACTGAGGAGCCTAAATCTTTCACCACTTGTTTGGGTTCGGAATATAAAGATGCTCCCTTACGAACTTTAGTAGGCAGTTTTATCTTGATCCAATCACCCTCATTAATCTTCAATTCCCTACAACAATTTCTCTGATCATATCGTTCCTTGGATTTAACTCCTGCTTCAAACATTCTACTCCTCACTGTTTTCAAATCCACGCCAACCATCTTAGATTTTCCCATCCACCCTGGGCATAAATGTGAATTAGGTTTCCTACCTCTCAAAATCTCAAAGGGTGTTAATCCTGTAACACTATGGGACGTTATTCTATACTGGAATGTCCTTTCCATCGCTGTCCTAAACCAATCCCCACCAGTTGCTACAGCAATTCTAATGGCTTCCATCAATGTCCTATTGAAGCGTTCTACGCAACCATTACTTTGGGGGTGATAGAGAGAGGTGTTTACTTGTTCAATTCCATTTCTATCCAAAAATTCTCTAAATTCCTTGGACACTAGTTGAGAGCCGTTATCCGACAAGCATTTTCTGGGAAAACCCTCTCTCCAAAATAGTTGCTCTAAACATTTCGTAACACTGCTGCTGGAAATATCTCTAAGTAGACATATCTCAGGCCATTTGGACAATAAATCTATGACCACCAGCAAATAGCTATCTCTGGTCCCTCCAATGTTAAATGGCCCCAAAAGATCCAACGCAATCTCATCCCACGGTACACGTGGACTTTCTCTAATAACCATGGGTACTTTTTGTACACTCAATCCCTTGTTTCCCTCAAGACACTCTGGACACTCCTTAACTTGCTCTTCAATATCTTTATCAATTCCCGGCCACCAGAACTCAGATCTTATTAAACCTTTGGTCCTAGCTAAACCTAAATGCCCATCATGGGCTAGTCCAATTACCTGTTTCCTCATACCCTGAGGAACTATCATCTGATGCCCTCTATGTAGATATTTGTCATGGATCCATAAATCCCCTTTCACTCTGGCAAATCCACCCATGTCACCTTTGTAGTTCATTATTCTGTTCTCTTTAACCAATGTTAGCACTTTCTGGTAAATTAAATCTTCACTACTAGCCTTATCCCAATCATCTTTCTTCAAGGAATCATGTACTTGGAAAATGTCACAGGTTTCTTCCTGATTTGATTGGTCTATACTGATGTGGCCTTCTCTATGAACAGACCTTGATAATGCATCCGCCACCACATTGACTTCACCACTAATGTGAATCATGGTAAATTGCAAACCTTGAAGAGCTGTGACCCACTTCATAATGCGTCTCGATACTCCTTCCAGCCCACCTTTGGTAAAAATACCAACCAATGGTTTATGATCGGTACAGATCGCAAATTCCCTTCCCCACAGGAACCTTTTGAACTTTTCAACTCCCCAGATGCAAGCAAGAGCTTCTTTCTCAACCACAGAGTATCTAGTTTCAGGATCTTTAAGTGACCTTGAGGCAAATGCTACAGTGTGCAGACCTTCTGAATCTTCTTGCATAAGAACCGCACCTATGCCATACTCACTAGCATCTACAAAAAGTAATGTGCGTTTCCCTTCTTCAAATGTCTTTAAAATTGGAGCATTGATTATGGAATTTTTTATCATTTCAAACTCCTTCTTACAGTCATCACTCCATTTAAATATCACACCTTTGCAAGTAAGCCTTCTCATATGTCTTGACATGTCTGACAGATCCTTAATGAATTTGCCATAGAATTCAATTAGCCCTAAAAACGACAACACTTCTGCTTTTGATTTGGGATCTTCCATCTTCCTTATGGCTTCAATAGCCTCCTCTTTGGGTTTGACTCCCTCAGCTGTGATCTTGTGACCTAAATAAACAACTTTACTTGCTCTAAATGTACACTTCTCTGATGCTATCGTTAGACCAGCTTCTCCTAATATATCTAACACCCTTTTTAATCGTCTATCATGCTCCACCTCATCACTGCACATACAAGGACATCATCTTGGTAGTACATCACCCCTTTTTCTCCACCAAGTAACCTGTACATGATACTCTGAAATACACTCGCAGCAGACACCAAGCCAAACGGCATGCGTACACATCTAAATAGACCGTGGGGAGTGATAAATGCTGTGAAATCTCTCGAATCCGGATGTAACTCAATCTTGGTGATAAGCAGACTTGAGGTCTAAAATTGAAAATATTTTGGATCCAGAGACACCCATAAGCAGGTCATCTATCCTGGGTAATGGAAATCTATCTGCCCCACCATACTATTGAGATGTCTTAAGTCAATGCATATCCTCAAAGATCCAGAGGGTTTTCTGACTACCACAATGGGACTCACCCATTCCGAGGAGTCTATTCTCTCAATGACCCCTTCATTCTCCATTCTCTTTAATTCATTTTCTACGCCCTCCTTGAGTGCCAGAGGAATGGTGCGCAATTTCGCGATCTTAGGAACCGCCCCCTTTTTTAATCGTATTTTATGAACAAACCCTTTCAGACATCCAAGCTTATGTTTCTCTTCATTCAATCTCTCACCACTTACTGTTAAAACCTGTTCAGGATGACCTGCTTCAAGTCTGATTTTTAGTTCAGCTTGATCACTCCACGACAGTAACTCTCCCCCTTTGTTGGCAACATAAATAGTGGTGGTGGCTTCCCTATCCTTGAACTGCAAATCAGCGTCAAAACATCCTATAATCTCTATGGGCTTGTCACCATACGCATTCGCCTTAATTTTGTTTTCCCATAAAGTACAGCAATTGAATCTCTCTTTCCACACCTGCACCCCTATTAATGTATAATCCGCCCCACTATCCATAAGCATCGATATTTGTATCCCATTGACCAATACTATGGCGTAAGGCTTTTTCTTCTTCACTTTCCCATCAATGGCATTCACCATAAACACCACTTCTCTACCACTTTCAATACAATCATCATCCTCATTATTCACACTAACGTCAAAAACTTGACCTGAATTGGAATTAACGTTTTTACAACATCTGGCAATGTGGCCACGTATGCCACAATTATTGCATATAATGTGCACTGCAAAACAATCCTTGTCAGATGCCACATGTGAGAAACTCCCCACCGGAGCACCTTCTTGTTGTGGAGTCTCTGTTTGTCATCGCTTCTCTAAAACCTCTGGAAAAATTAGACTCTCTGGTAAAATTTCTGTTGTCTTTAACTGACCACTGACGATTCCAACTTTTCCCCACTGGAGGTTTACTCTCTTGTCGATCCTCGCCTTTTTTTCCAAACTGCATCTGTCGCTTTGGCAGGCCTGAACCCATCCTCTGAGTAACCTTTGACACTTTCTGAATTGCACCCTCATTTTCTTCCAACTTGGGTTTCTCAATGTTTGAATGATTGTCTGCTTGAAGTAACTTTATACATTTATCAGTGTGTTCCACCATCTTTGCAATCTCTATAGCTCTATCCAAAGTGGGGTCTTTCTCCTTCCATAGCTCTTTTCTAATGTTGTCATTGTTGCATTTGATCATTAATTGATCACGTATATGTTCTTCCTGACAGTGATTGAATCTACATTTCACCGCCAATCCCCTCAGAGCTGTAATGAAGTCTTCTATACTCTCTCCATTCTTCTGGCCCCTGGTGGCAAATTTGTACCTCTCGAGAATAATGTTTTCCTCTATTTTATAATGTTTGTCCAATTTGGCTAATGCCTTCTCATATGGGCCTGCATCTGGCATATCTATAGGTTCTGGTAATTTTCTCAGAACTTCCTGACCTGCTGTCCCAGGACAATGAAACAATAAGGCTTCTTTACGCTCATTAGAATAGTTGGGGCCAAAGACTGCTAACGCATACTTGTGGAAGCCTTCTTTCCAATCTATCCATCGCACTCTGGGTTCCCCAGGTAATGGTAGGAAAAACACTGGAGCTGGGACATTTGCCATGACCTAGCGTGATGTCAGTGGCTGCAGTTACTAAGCTGTGGTACGATTGATTTAATTGACCTATATCCCTCAAACACACACGTATTCTAGCTGTATTATTTGTAACTCACCAGCGATGTTATAGTATATGAAACTGTCCGCCGTCTGTCCGTTTTGCGAGGCTCGCAAGGTCCGTTGGAGCGTGCAGGATCGCCCGGCGTCAGGCTGGTTACTAACCACTGCAAGCCGATTCACAATGCGGCGATGAGTATTCCGTTGTGCCGAAAATAATCTTGCTTTGTTTACGTATGGCTAACACGCCGTGAGTGTACTCTCCTATACTGCGTGTTGACGTGTCAAACGCAGTGCTCGTCACGCCGTAAGGTCTGCATTTCATTCGCTGGTTTGGAGCTGGTAGGAACAATTCTGCTAAATCAGTCACGTCACTGGGTCCTGCCTTGGAACGTCAACAGTGCGTATAGAATCGAGTAGCAGAGCCGCGTTGGGATACGCGTGCAGGTATTTCAGCTTCAAACATAAACACTGCGCGCGCTGGTTTCTTTTCCACCACTCCTCAGAAAATATTATATTCAATGTGAAGGATATAATTACTGCCGGTACCTGTATTCCAAACAGTTCTCTTCATGTGGCTCTCGAGCATATGTCAATGCGTGGCCGCTCACTGTTAATTTATGATCCGTGGCCTTGCTCGCTAGGATCGTGCCGGGGGTCGCCTGAAAAAATCCTTTATCCTCGTCGCCAGCTGTTATGTTCAATAACCACCAGATAATCTGTAGTGTGCCCAAAAGAAGTTGTTTATTTAAGTTTGTAGGACGACCCCCGGGAGGGACTCAACAACCGTCCACAGCAGTCTTCTTCCTTCCTCCCCGTCCCTGGAACCTGGAACCTCTTCAGTTGAGGATCCACGTTCCAGACACACAGACGAACGATGACATAGTAACATTATGATTATACAGTGAACCTGGGCGGCATGTCTCCATTAGAGTATGTGACATTACCAATTGATTCTCATTTAGCATATCTTATACATATCCTAACACTCATTTCCCTTGGAACTGGCCCCTTGTGGTACACAGCGCTAAGTACACAAGGCATTGTGCTCTGGCTTCTGGGATTTCTGTTGCTACAAATGTCCTGGAGGCACTCATGGTGTAGGAAATGAGAAAGCACATGTAACAGCTTTCCGTTGAGGTCTAACTCCCCTGTTTGGTCATGTGCTGGTACCACATGTTATTGGTGATGTGAGCCAAATTGGTCATATAAGCATTTACATGTTTGAAATTGGTGTTAGCACTACATTTGAGCCTATTTACTTCTTGAGCAGCGCAGGTGACCTGCTCAGTCATAGCTTCAGTCACTGATGGAGCAGATGTTATGTTGGCGTGTGCTTGGGTGTGTGTGTAATATAATGCAGCTCTCTGTAGTGCTAAGAGGGTAAAGAGGTAGAAAGAGCAGAATGCAAAAAATATCTATACGAAAGCTCTCATAGCATTGTCCATTTGTTGTATGTATGTAGGCCCTTGGCATTAGCCTATATTTGGTGTTTAGCAAAATTCACAACTCGTGGTTCTATCATAGTTATAAGTGATCAGCTTTTCTAGTAAAATCATTGTACTAATGGCAACAAAGAGTCTCTCAAAAATAAATGAACTTTAGGGTTACTAAACTAAGAAAGAAGATGATAAGCAATCCACTCTTTCTAAGTATCGAATAGCTGTTTGCAACATAGATAAGAAAAGCATAAACATTCGATCCTTGTCCCTGTATTTTTGAAAGTTCTTCTCGGTTATATTGTGCAAGTACAAAATTCTCGTAGAAACTCAGTTCATGCAGGTATGCTGGTTGATTGATGGAAAAAGGACAGTGTACCTGAACTAGTTTTCTGTATGCTCCTGTCTTTTCTAAACCTGGTGCTGGAACGGGTCTGAATTTGCCACTCTTCTTCTTCTTCTCCTTGCGTTGCACCACCTGGGTCTTGGGCAAGAGGGGGTCTCACCTCTGTAGGGCATGACGTCTCTCAGGTAAATCCAAGCCTTCTTCCCCACCAGCTTCATTGCGCTCTCAATGGCCTACACTACAATGAATGGACCGCTGAAGAGAGGCTTGTGCTAGCTCTCTGTTGAAGTTTTGTAATAGGACCAGATCCAACAGGCAGAGGGGCTGGGCTTTGAGCAGTTCCTGTGGTTCTACTGATGAACCCTCTTCATCATTCTTCTATGACCGCCCCTGCCAAACTTGTACCTGTTGAGAGATAAAATAAGCACTAGCCATCATCGAAGTGAGATATTCATTCATTTCATTTCTCAAAACAACAGCAGCATTCTGGGAATCCATCAGCACTCTAGTGGGAGGAGCAAGTGGGAGGCACATGCGTTGGCCTGTCACCACCTCATAGGAAGTTAAATGGTGGTCAGAGCCGGGCTGATTGCACAATGCAAGCTATGCTAATGCTAGGCAATGAAGCAATTGCTTTTTCAGAGTCCTTTTCACCTTTGCTATCTTTTCTTTGAGCAGGCCGTTGAGTTATTCACAGATCTTGTTCACTTGTGGGTGGTAAGCGCAGGAGAACTTCTGCTAAATCCCCAATAGGATTGTGATATGCTCGAACACTTCATTTAGAAAGTGCGGCTCGTTGTCAGACCAGAGGACCTTGCATACCCCCCATCGTGGGAATACCTCTCTAACACGGAATTTTGATGCATGGGTGGCCTCGGGGTATGTGCATGGACCAGCTTCGTTCCATCAAGAAAATGGGCATATGACCACCAGCATGAAGCTGTACCCATTGCAATTCTGGATCATGTCCATGTAATCTATGTGTAAATCTTGGAAGGGCCTTCTCACTACTCACATCATGTGTCCTGCTGTGATTCGTTATCACACAATAAAATTATACATGAAGGAAGCAACATGCTCCACCAAATCGAGACAGAACCAGCCTTCTTCTATCTCGCTGCAAGACTCTCTTTACTTAGATGGGATGGGTAATGGAGCTGCTCTAAGCTGTCTGCAGTAATGCAAGGGGCAAGACTGGTCTTCTGGTGCTCTCTTTTTGCCATATTGCATCCATGGGGGACACTGAACACAGCTCCTTCTCTTCTACTAGTGCTCACCCCTGTAACTGGATTATCTGGGTAATGGACAATGAATTAAACCCTTCCTCCATTACCATGTTACGTGCTTGTTTGTGTCTATTGGGAGGTGCGTCAAATTCATTTAACTCTGGAAAATATGCTGCTTTTTTTGCGTCTGCGGCTTTGTTGCCATGGGAAGCCATGCCCCCCCTCAAGTGGGCTTGGCACTTTACCACTGCAATGGTCTATGGGAGTTGTAGTGCATTTATGAGTCTCCCGAATAGGGGAACTTGCTGTACTTGCATGCCATCAGCACTGTGAGGACTGTGATGTCCTTGTTGACATGTGTTTACAACACTATGATGAGTGCTACCAATTATGCTACCTGCACTGAGTAATGGAGTAATGTGAATGTAACCTAGCCCTTGCTACTACTTCAAATGTCCCGTTCTGTCTTAATTTTACCACTGCCATCCCAGTCTGTTCAATCGTTGAGGACACGGCAATAAAGAGTACTTCTCCTCCCATGAGGGCATTTTCTCTGACCCTTAGGATGTCATAATAATATTCTGTGTATTTAGTGCAGTCATTTGCATAGTCTTCCTCCTCTACAGCTCTGCTATGAATGTCGCTGGGTTTACAACTCTGCATCTCACTACCTTTATTGCTGGGTTTGAGGTGATCACCTTGTATCCAGATGCTCTCTGTGTGGTTAGTGTGCTTTTGTGTTTCCCAAGAATGGCAAAGAGAGCATGTTTCGCATAGAGTGTTATACTACAGCTCATTGTGATACTTGCTGATTTCTTAACTGCAAAGGCAGCTGCAGCCAATGCTTGTTCACAAGGATAACAGCCTCTTATCACTGGGTCCAGAAGCCCACTGAAGTAGGCTACCAATTTGTGCCACAAAGCAGTTTTCTGTGTGAGTACTGCTGTCATCACTACACCATTTGAGTGTGAGAATAAACAAAAATTATGCATTTTAATCAGGGATTCCCTAAACTTGGGCTGTGCATATTGCTCTTTTCAATTTATCAAATACTTCTGTCATTTCACCTCTTCAGATCAGTTATTATTTAAGGGCGCAGCTGTTGAATAAAATGCCACAACCCCCATCACCTTCAACACTGGGTACGCAACCGTGTTGCATTGAGACTCTGATGGCACTAGGATTCCCTGTTGTACAAATGCAAAAATTGTTTAAAAAATGCCTTGTCTACCCCCTTCGACAGGGGCTATTCATTTACCCTCGGTAGGATCGCTCCTGGCTTTAGTTTTATTTTGACTGCTGCGCCCCATTCAACAGGCCCATGTCATACGGGCTGTTGGTTTAAAATATACTTGGAACCTGTGCTAAGTCGTCCTCAAGAAATGGTGGTGTCTTTTTTTATCAAGGCCATCCTTTAGGGGACCTCACTGTACTTAATTCTCATCCAGTAGGTAATTCTCATAAAATATCTGAAAACAGTTCTTCACCTAGTGCGATTACTGCTCTGCAAGCTTCTCCTTCATCGTCAGTACCTTGAATGACTATTCTCTCTTCCCTTACTATAACTGTTTCCAATTCTAATGGGAATATGTGTCCTTCCTCCTCTTTCATGGGAATTTCTGGTCTGAACAAAATCTCATCTGGTAAGCGGAGTAGTTTACCCTGTATCCCTGGCAACCATGGTAGCAATATATTCACCCCCTATTCGAATACCTCGGGATCTAGTGGCACCCCCTATGTACAGTTTTTCTGCATAATGCTTGGATACCTTCTCGTACATTCATATAGTGAATCCCTGGAGTCGAGCACACTATCCCCTGATCAGTGAACACGATGGTGATATTGAGCTTACTCATCATGTCCCTTCCCATTAGGTTTACTGGTGTCTGGCCAGAATATAACAGTGGCATGGTAAGGTTGTGCTTTCCAACAGTGATTACCAATTCATCAGTGAATGTAACCAAATCTTTGGCCCCAAAAAATCCTTGTGCATTCATGGCAATGCCTGACATGGTGTATCTCCCCTCCATAACACAGGAACTGGTGGCTCCTGTATCTACAAGAAAAGATACTTTGTATCATCTGTCCCAAGATGGATGGTAACAATGCTCTCTGTCTGGCTCGAATGAATAGGCTATGTTTTTCAGTCTCGAGTCACGGATGTAGAGGCAACAGGCTTGATTTTCCTGCTCATCATTTGCAAGGATTTCTAGTCTTTATAAATGCAGGTGTCATATCTTCCCTGTACTCTGGAGACTTGTTCTAGCTACCTTTCGGTCACATTATGTCTGATTTGGTGTGCCTCTCCCCTTCCAGCAACATTTGTTTCTTTATTAATCTATTCTTACGTCTGCCCTTGTCTGTAACTTTGGGTGATGATGTGAACCCCTCCCCCACACTTGATAGCCTTGGCAAGAATATGTACACCGGCTTCATGAGCGGTCTGGTCTGTGCTTTTCTGCTACATCAGCGAGCGAGGCCTCTCCCTGCGTCCTCGAGCCACCCCAAGGCTTTCCATCCACTTCAATGTGGCTGCATCTTCCATCTTGATTTTCATTGCTACTTACATTAGTTGCTTTCTGCATTGTGCAATCCTCATGTTTATTCTGGCATGTTTTGTGTTCCAGAACAGCAAAAGAGTATATGACCTCTATCCTAGTGAGTCAAAGCATGTTCTTTGTGTCTAAGAACAATATACCCTATGTGTCTGTGTACCTACGTGGTGGATTAATATATCCTTTGTGTCTATGTATCTACATCTTGGCCTAGCCGTGACATCATTGTCTCCCTGCACAGTCATAGTCAGTCCAATTGCTCCATCGTCTGCAAGTTTATCTCCTCTGTGACTTCATCAGGGTAGGGTATGTATGGTTGTCTGAGTGAATAGCGTTTCTCACATGTGCGGTAGCGTGGTGATGGGTAGAAGGGGGCCTGGAACAATGAAAAACATGATTGCCATGGCCCAGAAGATCAGCTCACACTTCACTTGTGTATAGGCGCGTTACAAATGCCATATCATACTGTGGCCTACTGTGTGATAAATGTGCTTCACTAATTCAATGTTTGCCACAAGTTGCTACAGCATAATTTGAAGACAGCAGTTGCTGGTTGCTACAGTCCTCCTTAGCACATGTTGTACCAGCTAAATGAGCAATGCAACACCATCAATGATTATTGCAACAGTCACAGGTGAACTTTAGATTCATGCCAAGACTGCCTTCTGATGTCTGTTGCGTGATGTAGCCCCTTCAGGAGGCCGCAAAGTGTGGACCAGTGCATCACTCAGTGAGATACTGGCCCTCATTACGATACTGGTGCTAAACCATGGCGCTGTTACCACCATGGTGCCGGTATCGTAACGAGTCCGCCAATGTTCAATGGGGAATTACCACCCCATTCCAAGGTTAGCGGGGCGGTAATTCCCCATTGAACATTGGCCCTTCCCCAGTCCCATTTTTGCCACATAGGGCTCAATGGGACTGGGGAAGGCACTAAGTACGGTACCGCAAATTGCGGTACCGTACTTAGCACCAAGGTCCCTTTGCGGGTCCCTACTTTAACGGCTGGTCTAGACCAGCCGTTCAGGTCGGGTCCCGCAAAGGGACCTCGTAGTAAGGCGCTAATTGGTTAACGGCGCCGCAGCCTTTTACGGCGCCGTTAACCCATTAGCGCCAGGGTCGTAATGAGACCCACTATCTCTGGTAACCCTGCTAGAACTGAGCCAATCACACAAGCTGATAGGCCCATGATTTGTCTGCGAGGTGGACACCACATGCGCACATGGCCTCAATGATAGAAAACATTGAACACTTCCTGGCCTCATTTTAGGCTCCACGTAAGTGGCTGATTTCAAGCCACATGGGAACTTTGAGTACCCAGCAGAATGAAGTACATTTCAGATGTGCAAAGGTGCACTGATGCATCAGGTGGAAATTAAATTACAAAAAAGGAAGACAATGCAAAAACCCATATGGGCAACACACAATCATAAAACACAAAAGACAACAAGCGCACTGTCTGCTTCATCATCAGGGTGTATATTACTCTGACCAACCTTCTATGAAACTACTGAAAATGATAGGGCGCAGACTAAAAGCCAGTGGGATGCACTCCTCCCTCAGTTAAGGATCTGGGGTTTAAAAGAAAACAGAGCAGAACATCAGCAGATAAGATGGTAGTTGCATGTCTTAATGATCTACCCCACCACTCATTCAATAAGCACTTTTACTGGTTAGGATCAATTATGAGAGTTGCCAGAGACCACTTATAAGAGTTGCCTGAGAATCCTAAAGCTGCCCCCCTGCCGGAGCACAGTCTGAGCACTTCATTAATGCTACCAGGGCTATTGCATTTGACTGTAGGAGAAGCCTGGTAATGTTCCACGTCGAACATCAAACCTTTATTAAAATGTACCAGCACTACTTTGAGAAAGGTTATGACAAGACACTTACGCAACCCCATTTGGGTATAAAAAAAAAGAAAAGAAATCTTCCCCAATGCGTGATGTCCCACAGGGATCCTTTCACTGCAAACAAAAGGGAGCACAGGTTAGAGTAAAGGAACCTCACACAGGGCCGCGTGAGGGATCCTTTACTCTGAAGTAGAAAAAAACACATAGCGGAAAGAGAAGAGTGCCAAGGGTAATGGGTTTCAACCCATGGTAAGGAGGGTTGAGCTGCGCTCCTCTCTGCGCCCATCACCACCGATACCCAGGCCTTCCGAGTGGTGCTCCATTGACAGGCAGCGGAGCGCCCAAGTTCACCCCTTCCTCTCAGCGTCCTTTATGAACACCGTTGGCCCAGGGCACTCCTAATTATTGACGTATGTGGCAGCGGGGATCCTCCAATGTTTTCAGCTTTCCCGGGCTGCATATATTTAAAGGGGCCCAGCCTCTGTTGGAAGGGCCACCAGGACACCCCGGACTGCACCTGTCAAATGCAGCCTGGGTTGGGGAGAGTTGTATGGGGCCCCTCACTCTGCATCTGATTGCTGGGATGCACCTTGCATAAGCAGCCCAGCCAAAACAACGACTTTGGGGCCCACACACACTGCTCCGGCCTTCTGCCTAATTACATCAAGAAGAGCAGTAGCAAGGATCTTGAGACAAACCTGGCCTGGCTGTCTCTGATGTAAGGAAATATATATATATATATATATATATATATATATATATATATATATAATATATATATATATATATATATATATATATAATATATATATATATATATATATATATATATATATATATATATATATATATATATATATATATATATATATATATATATATATATATATATATATATATATATATATATATATATACTATATATATCATATATGCCAACATGAGAATGTGCAGTGGAGAAATTTGGCAGAAAATGTTGGGGGGACATGACCTCTGAAGAAAAGGTGCCCCATTCAAATGAATGGGGAAAAAATAGTGTGCCATGAAAGTTGGGGGGGACAAACACCGCTGCCCCCCCCTAAAATTACGCCCATGAGAATGTGTAATGTTCTCCCAGCTATCTGCGACCAGCCAATAAGAGACTCTTCTCTCAACTAGCGACCCCAGAGCAGCAGAAAACATGCGAATGTTTAATGTTCTTGCCACTCCATAAAAGCCAATAATATGAGCTTTTTCAGGTTCCCCAACTACCCGAGAGCAGCCAAAATGAGAATCTTTAATGTTCTCACACCTACCCAAGAGCTGCCTACATAAGCATTTTTAATGTTCTCACACCTACCCAAGGGCTGCCTACATGAGCATTGTTAATGTTCTCACACCTACCTAAGAGTAGACAACATGAGAATTTGTAATGTTTTCCCACCTATATGAGAGCATCCAACATGACCATTTTTAATGTTCTCCCACCTACCTCAGAGCAGCCAACATGAGGATGTGTAATGTTCTCCCATCTACCCGAGGGCAGCCAACATGAGAATGTGTAATGTTCTCCCAATTACCTCAGAGCAGCCAACATGAGAATTGTTATTGTTCTCCCACCTACCAGAGAGCAGCCAACATGAGAATATTTGATGTTCTCCCACCTACATGAGAGCAGCCAACAGGAGAATGTGTAATGTTCTCAACCTACCTCAGAGTAGCCAACATGGCAATTAATGTTCTCCCATCTACCTGAGAGCAGCCAACATGAGAATTGCCCACCTACCATAGAGCAGCCAACATGAAAATCTTTAATGTTCTCCCACCTACCATAGAGCAGCCAACATGAAAATCTTTAATGTTCTCCCACCTACCAGAGAGCAGCCAACATGAAAATCTTTAATGTTCTCCCACCTACCAGAGAGCAGCCAACATGAACATCTGTAATGTACTCCCACCTACCTTAGAGCAGCCAACATGATCATTTTGTAATATTCTCCCAACTACCTGAGAGCAGCCTACATGAGCATGTGTACTGTTCTCCTACCTACCTAAGAACAGCCAAGATGAGAATTGTTATTGTTCTCCCACCTATCAGAGAGCAACCAGCATGGGAATATTTAATGTTATCCCACCTACATGAGAGCAGCCAACATGAAAATGTGTAATGTACTCCCACCCACCTTAGAGCAGCCAACATGATAATTTTGTAATATTCTCCCAACTACCTGAGAGCAGCCTCCATGCACATTCTTAATGTTCTCCCACCTACCTGAGAGCAGCCAACATGAGAATGTGTAATGTTCTCCCAACTACCTAAGAACAGCCAACATGAGAATTGTTATTGTTCTCCCACCTACCAGAGAGCTGCCAACATGAGAAGCTTCAATGTTCTCACACCTACCTAAGAGCTGCCTACATGAGCATGTGTAATGTTCTCCCAACTACCTGAGAGCAGCCAGCATGAAAATCTCTAGTGTTCTCCCACCTATCTGAGAGCAGCCAACATGATAATTGTTAATGTTCTCCCACCTACCTGACAGCAACCAACAGGATAATTTGTAATGTTCTCAACCTCCCTCAGGCAGCCAACATGAGAATTTGTAATGTTAGCCGAACTACCGGAGAGCAGCCAACATGAGAATGTGTAATGTTCTCCCAACGACCTGAGAGCAGCCTACATGAGAATTGTTATTGTTCTCCCAACTACCTGAGAGCAGCCAACATGAGCATGTGTACTGTTCTCTCACCTACCTAAGAACAGCCAAGATGAAAATTGTTATTGTTCTCCCACCTACCAGAGAGCAGCCAGCATGGGAATATATAATGTTATCCCACCTACATCAGATCAGCCAACATGAAAATGTGTAATGTACTCCCACCCACCTTAGATCAGCCAACATGATCATTTTTTTATTTTCTCCCAACTACCTGAGAGCAGCCTACGTGAGAATTGTTAATGTTCTCCCAACTACCTGAGAGCACCCAACATGAGCATGTGTACTGTTCTCCCACCTACCTAAGAACAGCCAAGATGAGAATTGTTATTGTTCTCCCACCTACTAGAGAGCAGCCAGCATGGGAATATTTAATGTTATCCCACCTACATGAGAGCAGCCAACATGAAAATGTGTAATCTACTCCCACCTACCTTAGAGCAGCCAACATGATCATTTTGTTATATTCTTCCAACTACCTGAGAGCAGCCTCCATGCACATTTTTAAAGTTCTCCCACCTATCTAAGAGCTGCCAACATGAAAATGTTTTGTGTTCCTGAGCAACAAGACAACCACCAAAAGGAGAATGCTTGGTTTCCCAGCTATCTGCGAGCTGTCAATATGAGAATTATTTTCGGTGCTCCATGCTATCTGAAAGCTGCCTACACAAGCATATTTTGGATTCTCCTCTTGCTAAACATGAGAGACTCAGACATAACATTTCTTCCCAGTGGCACTGGTTCTGAAGGAGATGGGATCAAGGAGATAAGAATGGACTGCAGATATTTAGGAGCCGCTTACAAGTGTTGGTGTTTGCAAAAGAGAGGGTTTGAGACCTATTCACCCGAGCGCTGGGTTACTGATTTATTCAATAAGTAGATATTGATGAAATAATGGATTCAATAAGATTTGTTAGTGCTATATTTATTGCAAGTCATCAGCCGACACGTGTTTCGCCTCTCAGGGGTCGTTGTCAAGGCTGTGATTCATGTAGTGACATAGTACCATGAGTGTAAGCATATATTCAACACCAAGGTTACTGATTCCCAGATTGTTTTAAAAGTGAGAAGTGCATCATGGTTGAAGAGTGGTGAGCACGGCGTACAGTTAGCGTGATGTTTTTGATTAATCATGGGTAGGTTTCAATGCATGCATTTGGTAGGCAGACATGGATGTTCAAATATCAGAAGTCTTTCATTCAACATGTTATTAATTACATACAAGAACAAGGTCACAAGAGATCGAATGTACCAGACAAAAAAAAGGAGAGGGGGGAGAATATTGTTTTGGTTTTGATGGTTGCATGGATTTGGGTGTCTATGTTTTCTTAGTGGCGAATTGCTGGTAAGATCATGGTCTTACCATGTAGTGTAGTGATGCAGTCATTGCTGGGGCGAGGTGGAGTCAATTCTGGGCTAGATGCTGATGTAATTCTCCCGGTGTGGATTTGGTTGCCCAAAACTTCCTTTTTGGGACGGTTGGACCGATGTCCAAGCTGACGCCCTAGACAACGTGCTAGTCTATAGTTAGCTGGTTAGCGGGGCTGGCGAAATACGAGTCGGGCATTAGTTGGGGGTGGCCGGAGCTGAGTCTTGGCTATGTGCGCATGTAAACTTAAACAGACATTGTGGTTGCCCCAATTCATAGGAAAGTGAAGAATATACGATGGAGCGTGCCAGGTTTGGAAGCAGGGTGTTGGTTGTTAATCTTGCGTTCTGCGCAGTAGGGCCGGTGAGCCCGTAGAGCACTGTATTGGTCCCAGCCTGTGAGAGGTGCTCGCTGTTCAGTGGTTCGAAGGTGATAGTTTCTTTCATATGGGTTGGCCATTGTATCTAAAGAGGTTGCGCCTGGATTTCGTGCCGCCGTACCGGTTTTACCAGGTTATGTGCACCCGTTAAAGGTAGAGCATTCGCTGATGCCATTACTTTAATCCAGATATCCCGGCCTGTGCGTTGTTGTGTATACCAGAAGTGGCTAGCGTGAGTAATTGTAATGCGTGTTGCCGTTGGATTAACACGCGCCGTAGTATATGGCCCCAAGTTACTGGAAGGAATATAACATAGTGATTGTGGTGATTTAAAAATGTCCACGCGAAGCCTCAAGGGGCATTGAGAACACCCAATCTAGATGATTGTGTTAGCAGGAGCGCTTGGTTAGGACAGCGCTTACCTGTGAGCCCAGATGGGGTTCTGTAACTGCTGATGTGGTGACTGCAATCTTTCAATGCCGGCCGCCATGTTTCTTGAGGTTTTATATGCCAACGTGTCAGCGTAATGACGCCGTGCTTGGCTACCAGGTGTGGTTAATTAATGATATGCTATGGCATTCATAATGCGCCTATACACAAGTGTTTCAAGGCGCGACGTGGCAAGGAAGGGGGAACAGAGGGAAGACAGAGAGAACGATCCTACTAGGCCAGGTGACATTCAGATGGCGTAAGTAATGAACCGCTTGGTCAATTCGCCCTGCAGGTGTGCGTTAAATTCTAATCAGTATGTAACTACTCCTGCACAGCTGTGGTGTTCGGTGCCCATGTTAAAAGCGGGCAATGGTAAATGCACGCATGCTCGTCCTATTGGAATTCAGAAACTATGTGCTATCTAATTAAGTATATTTGTAAGTGGGGCTCTTGCAGGTTCAGGTGCTACAGGGCGTGATGTGACAAGCAAAATTAGTAGTTTACTGAATGAGATGGTTCACTTGTTAGTAGCACATGCAAGCATACAAAAAAAATGTTGTCATTATGAACCAGTTGATATATAATTGATTAATTGTGTCAGCTGGCTGCTTCATTGGCCACTGGCTGCTTGGTGATATTACATTTCTATACAGCACTATACAACATCTTTACGAAGCCACTCTTCGACCTCTGCCACTCTGCGGGTATCTGCTACACTAACTATGAGGACGATACCCAGATCCTCCTACCCATCTCAGGCACCTACGATACTGACTCCAATGCACTGGAGCAAAATATACCAAACTATCCAGGCCTCGATGGCTCAACATTCTCTTTGCTTAAATGACAAGAAAACCTAGCTGCTCCTTATTGGGACGCAAGCACGTTCAACTAAACTCGATGATATCTACAAATCTTTCATTATTGACGGAAACACTTACCCAGTCTCAAAAGAAGTAAAAACATTAGGGGTTTATTTGGACTCCTCGCTATCACTAACCTGACACATAAATGTAATCACCTCTGACGCAGCATATACCTCAAATGCTATCAACGCCTGAAGACCATTCTTGACTGACAGCTGCATCATTATTGCGAGACCCCTCATCCTTTCCAGATTAGATTATTTCAATGTCCTCTTTGCAGATTCTACCAATCGTGACATCAGAAAACTCCAGATCTTACAAAATAACACACTAAGATCATCTCTGAACATTCCTAAAAACGACCATATATCCTCCACTAGACGTAACACCCACTAACTGCCGGTACGCGAACGCATTGTATTCAAAAGATTAATTACCACACAAATGCCTGATAAATACTGCACCAAAATATGTGACAAGAAAATTCTCAAAATCACAATCTAATGGACCCTCCCGCTCTCACTAAGATCATAAACATCCTTCTGGTACTTCCGCGAAGGCCTCAAAACATGTCTCTTTACCTAATAACTTCATAGCCTTATCACCTACTATGTATGTAAATTATGTGTCGAATCAATGTTTATAGCCATCTCTACCACTGTATTTTTTTTCTTTTTAATTATTATATAGTGCACCAAATGACCCGGAGGCTTACGGGTGCATACAACACAAAACAAGAAATATCAGACAGGGATACAATAAATGGAAAGATCAACAGCACTGTGCTAGAGGAGAGAACTCCTGATCGCTACATCAAAACAAGTCTTAAGTTTCTTCCTGAACCATGAAGCACCGATAATTGCCCTAAACCCGGGTGGAATAGCATTCCAAGCTCTCAGAGCTGCAAGTACAAAAGCAGACTTTTGCACCTGTGTGAGCCTGCATGCTGTATCTCACGCTGCTTCAGGTTATTGGATCTGAGGGTCCTTGAGCATTCATTATTGATCAAAACTTCCCTTAGGTTAATGGGGCGAACCCCTGCCAGGCATTTGTGTGTGATCAAGAGAAGGCGAAATTCAATTCGGGCTTCAATTGGAAGGCCGTGCAGGTTGCGTCTAACTTCGCATACATGGTTCCTCTTCCTGAAGCCCATTGTCACTCTCACAGCACTATTTTTCAAGATGTGCAGTCTAGCGCTGTCTGTCTTAGCAATGCCCAAGAACAGTCTACAACAATAGTCAATTTCTGACCCTATAATGGCTCTGGCTAGTGTTTCACAACTGTTTTAGGGATAAACAGGCAAATCTGCACTAACAATTTGATGTGATAGGCAGTCGAGGAGACTAAGCTGCTCACATGGGCTCGCACATTCAAGTTCGTATCCAGATATACTCCTAACGTCTTCACTTTATCTTTGATTTTTGTATCAGATCCTGCTATTATAGGGCTGGAATATAACTTGCCCATCTTTTTTAATTTGACTCTGTGCCAATCATCATTTATTCTGTTTTCTCTTTATTAAGAGCCAGACTGTTTGTAAGCATTCATGTTTGGATAAGCGTATATATTCTATTAACAGACTCTTCATCCTCTGAATGATTGCCTGTTAGTGGGAAGACCGTAAAAATATTATAAAGGGCAGGGGATAGAAAGGCCCTCTGCGGTACTCCATACTGCAAAATAAAAGGTTCTGCCTCTGCTTCTTTGCTACACACTCTAGAGAAGCGGTTGTTCATGGAGGAACTGATCCACAGGGCGGCATTGTCAGAGAAGCCCGCCACATCCTTTAACTTGGTGACCAGGAACTTGTGGACCACCAAGTCAAAAGCTGCGGATAAATCAAGGCGCGTGAGCATCGTAGTCTTCCCTCCATCCATGATTTGAAGTAATCTGGACTTCAGGTCATGGAGGGCCATTTTCCGTCCCATGCCCTTGCCTGAAACCTGACTGCCAGTTATTATGGATCCCATGGTCTTTCGTATGCATCGAGACCTGCTCATAGGCAACCCAATCTAGGATCTTCAATAAAAAAAGATGTTTGTTATTGGTCAGTAATTAGTTAGTACTGTTGGACATAGGCCTAGCTTTTTTAACATTGTCTTGATACAGGCTTTTTAAAGTTAGGCTGCAACCTAGTTGTCCCTGCATGAGGTATTAACAAACTTTCAGAGGACACCAATCAGTGTGGCAGAGCATGCCTTAATAATCATACGAGGACACATATCTCCCTTGAAAATGGTTGGTTTAAGTTATGCAACGATTGCAGCAAGCTCAGTTTCTGATATCTGTTTAAAGTTCAATTAATTGGGTGTTCTCTTGGGAATACAGACATCTACATCCGAGATCATGGTGTCTGCATTGGCGGTCATCTCACTAGTTTGAATGTTAGAGAGGCACAGCTCCACCTCACTGATGAGGCCAGACTAGGCCGAAACACGTGTCTGGGTTTGCTGTTGGTACTTTTGTTCAGAGGAGAATTGCCTAGCATTTTGGTGCTGGACTGCCCCTGGGCAGGACTAAGGCAGATATGCGGGGACATTTCTCCTCTGTGGAAAAGACAGTGAGCTAAAGACTTGGTTGAGACCCTCCCGGGGGCCATTCACCCAAGAACAAGTCAATGGGCTGTGTTCATAGTGGTCGAGGGTCTCCCACCAGACCTCTTCATGCATAGTTGGAATGATGTGCTTCAGGCCCTTCAGTTTCCCTAGCATGGCTTCCTGAATATAGGTACGCCAGGCTTCATCTATCACGATGGTATCTGATCTCTCAGGACAGGGATGTTCTAGATCTTTCAAGATCTTAAATAAGTCTTTGGCTTCGGATTACGCTTTATCATTCCTGGCATCAAACTGAGTTTTTTACGTGGCTATCACTGCTGTTTCGTATATTTTAGCCGCTCTCTTATAAGCCTCCCTATCTTGATTAAGCTGTGTGGCTCTCCTAGTATAAAAGCTCATGGTTTTCGATGATTTGAGTCTTTGTAAATCATACTAAAACCATGAGTTCTTTGGTCTTTCCACAACCCACTTCCTTTTTAGACGGGCTAAACTATTGGTTGCGTCTTCAATCGTGTGTTGATAAGCTTCCGTAATTTCATATGCTTGGGTCATACGTTTCTCTTGCCCCACTAGCGTCACAAGCCACGGCTCCAGAGCCTTTTGGGTTAGTTTAGTTACATGTCTGGGTGCAATACAATCTTTGGTTACTTCCCTTGTTTGAAATAGTTTTTAAAAGACTATGGTGAAGTGAACAAAAGCATGGTCTGACCACGGACAAGGATAGACCCCAACATTGGTTGTGATAGCTACAGTCTAGTCTATTCCCCTTGTTGTGGGTAGGGGCATAAATAATTTGTTCAAAGCCCAAATGTGCTGGTGAGGCCTCAAGCACTTTAGTCTGAGTGGCATGTGTGTTACCTTGCCAGTAGTTAAAGTCACCTAATACAAACATTCTGGTGTTAGGTTTGAGAAGAGGTAGCAGGATATTACTAAATTGGTTGGTAAACTCCAGCATGCCCAATGGGGGGTGGGGAGGTCTATAAATTAGCACTAGATTATAACTGGTGTCCGCATTGGTCCTGACTTTTATTGTGAAGGTTTCATATCCTTCCACACCCTGTGTTTCCATTTGCCATATATCAAGCTTAGTTTTAAAACTGAAGGCAACACCCTCCCCCATCCTTCCCCTCCTCCCTATCGTGGTGTTGCATACTGTAGCCAGGCAGGATTGCCAGTGCCAGCATCGGTCCTTTTGCCTCATGACACCAGGATGCAGTAATAGCCCAAATATCAATATCTTGATCCGGGAGGTATGTGGCCACATCTAGTGCATGTTGAATAAGAGATCTGGTCTTCAATAAGACTATTTTCACTTGGCCCAGATTTTGTGAATTCTTACAGTTACCTTCATCTTTCTTTGGTAATTGCTTTGTTTGGGAGACATGCTTCTGGCCCCCGAGCAAGGTCTACTGGCAGTTTCTCTATACTGTTGACCCCCCCCCCCAACCTGTTTTCTTTGCATGAATATACACCTCGGCTAGCCCAGACTGTATGAGGGTTGGATTGGTAGAGGTCTCACCTACGGTTACTGCCTCTCGTGGGGGAGTCTTAATACGACTAGCTTGGTCACTCCTTGCATGACGGTGCCTAGTGCCCAGATGCCTTCGGGCTTGGTGCGCTCTACAAATAAATAAATATATACATACATAAGTGTCATGGGTAGAGAGGGCCCGTGTTTATGCGGGTGTGCTGCTGATGGAAGTGACATTTAAAAGAAGTCCTTCAATGGTTCATTGTTCAGTAGCGTGCATGCTGGCTAAGGGGATGTTAACCCTGTGTTGATTGCGCCGTTAATCGATGTACCGTTGTACTGATTAGTGACACAAAATTATAAGTGTAGGCGAGCTGATTTGAATGGAAATATTTTTTTTTTAATTGCCAAGTAGCTTTGCGGGGCATGAGCAAGGATGGTGAATGGGAGGCGGTGCGATGGTGTAGGGGCAGTGGAGGAACAGCGAGACTGTACAGTGCCAGTAAGGGAGTGGTGAGAGATTGGAGCATGCAGGAGGTGCCTGCCCAAATAAAAACCATAAAATGCTTGTCAGCCTTTTCCCCGGCTCTATTTCTTAGGGGCGGTTACCTGTATTCGAGGCACCAGAGCTCCCAACTAGCCCACGCTGACCACCAGCATGCAACGCAGGGGATATACGCCTGCTTGCAGTTTAAAGTAAACTCGTCGGCCACGTATGCCGTCTTCACTGCGAATCTTTATGAATGAAAGGAGGCAAGGGGGATGTCAGTGGGTTAGCAGGAGTGGCTATTGACAGGTGTAGGCCCGGTGTATCCCGGACTTGAGTGGCGTCCTGCTTCTGTGGGTTTGGTAGAAATTCCTGGGAGTATATTATCTGAACGGGAGAGTCCACAGTCTGGTAGCCTACAGTGCTTTGGGTCTGGTTAGCTGCTGATGTATTTATTTATTTATTTATTGATTGATTGGGCATTTGTAAAGTGCCTATATAACAAATGTTTTTTCAAGGCGCTACAAGACAAACAAGGCGGGGGAGGTGGATAACAATAACGGTCCTAATAGGCCTTGTGACATTTGAATCGTGCAAGTGCAGTAACAAGAAGTGCGAGACGGGGGTGCTCGTCTGCCTGAAATGCGAAGTGCTAGAGTGCGAGGGGACGTGCAGGGTACAGAGGACAGAGTGCAAGTGAAAGGGGGAAGTGCAGGATGGGGAACGAAGATGCTCACAGGGGCTAGGCAAGTGCTATGGGGAGGTCTGGAGGGCAAGTGCCAGGAAATGCATGGAGTGCAGGAGTGGAAAGTCCATATGCTAAGTGCGAGGACGGGGTGGTCTGGGTGGGTGGGCCTGGGCCCTGTAGAACTCAGAGGGAACCAGGCAGCCATTCACTGAAGCAGATGGGTGTGCTAGCAGGGGAGGGGGACAGGGAAGGAAGAAGAGAAAAGGATGGTCTTCAGGTGCTTCCAGAACTTAAGGAGATCCAGCTCAGGCCTGAGAGGGGCACATCCTGGTTAGAGTTAGTGTGGTCATTTTTGGGCCTGTGGTGGCCGTCTGTAGTGATTTGTGTAGTGTACGGTGGTTGCAAATCTGAAAGAGGTGATTTTGAGTCAGGGAAAGTGGGGAGTAAGCTTCACAAGGCAAATTAACCTGCAACCTTGCACTCTCACTGCTGGCTCTTGCAGACAGGTCCCAGTTCACGTTCTCACTGTCAAGCCCTCTCTCTCTCTCCCCCATCTCTGTTCCCCAAATATATACATTGTACCCCATGTATAACGAAGGCCTGGGGGTTGGCAGGTGAGGGAAGGGGGTAGTCTGAAGACTCCATTTATTACCATAACCTACATACTGAGGGTTATAGGAGACAACAACCTTTAGTTCAGAAAGAAATCTGCTTGACATATAAGTACCGAGTCAACCAGTTCATCTTACTTAAAATGGGGATGGGCAGGCCATGGGCCACATTACAACTCACACTAACATTCTCAGATGCTGTGCTCAGTGGCTGGCTGGGCAATCCCTGGCTGGGCAGCCAGCAGGATGTGTCAGGCGTTTGACAGGCAACAGGGGACGGACCAGAATCCTCTCCCAGAGGTCTTTCCAGTGTCTCCCACAGGCCGCAAGCCCCCCACACACAGTAAACACAGCCACAGGGGGGAATTAAATGCCCTTCTGCCCCCACGAGCTCCCTAGCACCAGGTACTGACGCAGCCCCAAAACTTCATTCTCAAAATGATGCAGAAACTCTGCAGCCCTGAAGTATCTCATTTTAAGGGCTGTCCTTCCTGTGGTAGCGAGGGGCTATCAGGGATTAACACAGGGGCGCGAGGTGTAAGTTGTCACCATAGGGGTTCTCCTGGAAGAAGGTAGGTGCCGCCTCCCCCATTAACAGATGTTTGATCTACAAAAGGCAGAGGGGGTGAGAGAGAGCCTTATTTTACACAATTTGGTGAGACTTCTGGGATGAGAAAGTGAGCATCGTTTTTGCATAGTTTTTACATTTATTCCAAAAGCTATGACAGGATTTACTGAATTTGCTGAATTTTCTAAGTCAACTTGAGTTCCAAAATATTTACTTTGGATGTGCTCCATTTCTCAAAGATGATCTTTGGCTGTCCACGTAGGAGAATGTTATTTACATTTTAGAGCAGGACATTTTGCATAGTACAGTCGATGCACAAATTGTGTACTTCCAGACATGCTACCAGATACCTCGTGCACTCCACTGAGGGCGGTTACTCTGGCTGCAGGAGCAGAGGTTGGGTGGTGTATGCCACTGCGACATGCGTTCACACATTGCAGTTGCATAATGCTCACTCTTTTTGCCTGGTTGCACTCTCTTTGTTGCAGAGGTTGCAAACAACTGAACATGCTTCTGCCTCCAGCTTGTTCTCAGAAAGGTGGGTGCACTGCCACAGACAGGGGGGGTCTGGACTAGAATGTGCTACGGCAGTGACCTTATGTTTGTCCTTTTTGGCTGAGCGGCCATCAACATCAGATCAGCCATGCCTCTCTCTTCCTCATCCTTCACTCCTTCTGATCTTCACGTTCTCCTTCTCCTGTCCCTCAATCTCTGCCTCCTTGGGTTCCACCTGATTCGCCTCCTGTTCCACTTCTTGCTCCTCTCCCTTAGATGAAATTCTTGCATAGAGGACCACTTGTTCCATAGGAAGGGAAGAGATTTCTCAAGAGGTTTCATTCGGTACAAACGGTTTCTTAATAGGCTTCTCTTCTTTTTTCTTTTTCAGGGCTGAAGGAGGAATGTTAAGGGAAAGACTGTTGGGATCTTCATAAAACAAGCACAGTGCCAACAGCTGGGCCTTTGGGTAGGCACAGGAAAGGCACTTTCCAGGCACTGCCACAGTGGTATTAAAAACCCATTATTGGAAGTAGATGCAAAATTGGCCAAGTACTTGATCATCTAATAGCAGTGTCTGGCAAAAGCTTTACACTTGTGTACAAGTCAAAAATGTTTGCTTTGCCAATGCTTGATTGAAACAAAACTTCAGTGGATTTGCCAATGTTTCATTATAACAGGACTTTGGTGAGGGACTGTGACAAATCAACTTCCGGGGCACTACTGGTCCAGTGATGAATATCGACCTCTAAACCATCAGTCAGCCCCACACCTGTAGTACACCAGAAGGGATCCGAACAGATTGGAAACACAAGCAAATTATAAACCTTGTCTAATTTTGGTAACGTGGACGGAGCGGCAGGTTTATATCTGGAAGTTTGTGGATCATTGGTTAGTTGCAACACAGCGAAAATACTATTATTACCCAATGATAAAAGGGACTGTCCATTCAAGGTTTTATACACATATCTACTTTATTGTTATCACAACAGACAGACAGTTCTAACACTACATAATACATCCCACACTGTAAAGGAATGCACAGGACAGACAGTTTCAAAGAAGGAAAAGGGATGCACTCTGGATACTGACAGGAGTGTAGTCGGTATAGTAATTACTAGCAATAGTCCAAGGATACTTGGTTTCAACACAAATGGAGCAATGGGTCATGAAATGTCACTAGGGGCCTATCAGAGAAGAACCAGGGGGACAAAACCGCAATGCACCTTGGGCTTGTAGAAGTTCTAGGTGCTTGAATGGGTCAAATAAGTTTCAGGCTGCTTTGCAGCACCTACGACAGAGTTCAAGATGGGAGACAGCTGCGGGTATCTGGCGGCAGCCAGTTCGGCGAGTGAGGCTGGACGGACTGCTGCAGGCTGGCCTACACAATGGCGCGGGTCAGGCCATGTTATCTCAGTGAAGGTTGGCAGGTCTGAAGCACTGGTCGAGGCATATTGGACGACATCAGCTACTGCGGCGTAACAACTGTCATCAGTGCAGCCGGTTGCAGCTTGAGGGACTCGACTGGCTCGAAAATGTCCTTTAAGGCAGATGATGGTTGATGCTTGTTGATGTAGTCCTCCTATCTTTTTCACTGGACTCGTGTTGTCCTTTAAGGTGGACGGCCCAAAGCTGAGGAAAGTGTTGCAGGCCATGGCCTTGTGCTTGGTTTGGTTCAGAGACTCTCTGGCACTTCCCACCTAGGAAGCTTGCTTACAGAGCCTAGCAGGGCATGCTGTGTGCTGGCTGGGTTACCGGTTCTGGAGCTATTGGAGGGTCCTCTGGGTTCAGTATCTCTCTCTGTTCCCTGGGAGATGTTTTGGGAGTGATCTGGCTTCCCTCTTTGAAAATCCTGGCCTTCCTTCACTGGAGGAAGCTGTAAGGCAGACTGTACCTTCATCCAGGGCCCAAATTAATTCTTCTTGTTAATCCTTGCAAAGACTTCAGATGATCTTGTCAAAAGAGGGCCTCAGCGCTCTTTTAAAGCAGCAATCTCCTGTATGCATGAGGTCATAACCAGAGTGCTTTGCAACAGAAAAGGTAACGGGGCGCGAACATGTAATACTGAGTCCCACTCATCTTCCTGTCTGTTGTGGAGCAAAGGCTCTCTCTTTGTTTGTTTGTTTGTTTTATTCGTATTTATATAGCACACAACAGCCCGAGGACATCGTGGCACTTGTTACAGTACAAACCTTAGTTACTTAGTTACATTGTCATTAGCAATATATATATACAGGTTACAATATAGTTACATAGTCATTAGCAGTATATATACAGGTTAAAATATAGTTATATTACATTTGTGTTATATTACAATATGCATGGCAGAAGTGGAGGAGGCAGTCCTCCACTTGCTAGTTGAGGAGAGTGGCCTTGAGGTTGTTGTGGAAGACAGAGATGAAGTTTCAGCTCTAAGGGTGGCAGGGAGTGAGTTCCAGAGTTTCGGTGCAATATAGGAGAAGCCTAGACCTCCCGCTATGGCTCTTTTTATTCGTGGTATGCGTAGCTGGTTGGTGTACTGAGCTCTGGTGGGGCAAGTGGATGTGGTCCTTGATATTGCTTCAGATAGGTATGCTGGAGCGTTTTTTTTGATACACCTGTGAGTGATGGAGGCTTCACGTCTGGCGTGGGATATATGGTCTCTTCTAGGGATGCTCATGGCGGATCTGAGGGCATTGTTTTGTGTGGTTTGCAGTCTGTGAATGTTTTTGGCGGAGGTGCCAGCTAGAAGGGCGTTACAATAATCGAGTTTGGCTCCTATAGTTGCTCTAGCTATGGCCAAGCGGTTGGGGGTGGATAAATAGGGTTTAATGGCATTGATGAGTTTGGTGCTAAACGCTGATGCAGAGGCTATGGCACTGACTTGTTTGTTCATCGATAGATTTGCATCAATGTGAATGCCTAGAGTCTTGACAGAGGATGATACGGAGATGGTTGAGTTGTCTATGTTGAAGTTGTTGTATTGGGGGCTTAGTTTCAATAATGTGTTTGTCTGGCCCAGGATGAGAATTTCAGTCTTCTCCCCGTTAAGACAGAGGCCATTGATTGCCATCCAAGCTTGGATAGTGGCATAGATGTTATGAAGGGCCGTGGCGTCTTGGTGATAGACTCCAGATAGGGGTAAAAGTACTTGAGTGTCGTCTGCATAGTTTGTATATGCAACACCCATGGAGTCAAGTAGGTCGAAGAGGGGTTTTGTGAAGAGGTTATAGAGGGTGGGGGCTGTACAAGATCCTTGGGGGACACCGCAGTTGATAGTGGTAGGATCTGCGTTAGCTGTGTCGGAGTAGACCTTCATGGCTCTTCCTTCAAGGAAGGAAGTGATACAGGATGCTGCTTGATTACAGAAATGGGCTGCATGGGTGAGGTGGGTGGTGAGTGTTTGGTGATCTACCAGGTCAAAAGCAGCTGATAGCTCGAGGAGGAGGAGCAAGGCAGGTTTGCCTTTGTCCATGATCTTTGAGATTTTATTTTTTAGGTCTAATAAGGCGGATTCTGTTCCATGCCCGACACGGAAGCTAGATTATCTTTTGCATAGTATGGAGCTAGTTTCTATGTATGATTGGATCGGGATATGAGCTGCTTTGTCCAGGATTTTTAGGAGGAACCGGACTGTCGTTATCGGTCTGTAGTTGTTGGGTTGCGCTGGGCCAAGTGTGGCCTTTTTTAGAAGTGGCCGCACCCAGGCTTCCTTGAGATTGTTTGGGACAGTTCTTGTTCGGAAAGATGCATTAATGAAGGCAGTAATCAGGGGTGCTAGGTCGTTGGCGCATTCCTTGATGATTTTGGGAGGGCAAATGTCTGCTTTGCAGAGGGATGGTTTGAGGTTTTTGATGAGATTAAGGACCTCAAATTCAGTGACGTTTCTGAAGGAGAATTGAGCGTGATTGAGATTAGTACACTTGTAGAGCGGTTGGTTTTTTGGTTTGGGAGAGCTTTGCAGTGGTTTTGGATTTTGTTCTGCATGGAGTTTTATTTTGTTGAGCATGGCGGACTGAATGCTGGCACACCAGGCTTTGTCTTTAGTTATCTCGTCAGCGGTAGCCGGAGGAGTGACTAATTCATTAAAGATTGTGAATAGTTCTTTAGCTTGGGAGTTGCCCTTTGAGATCCTATCATTGAAGGAGTTGGATTTTGCTGATAAAATGGCTTTTTTATATTGGAGGGCTATTTGTTTGAAGAGGCTCTTATTTAAATCACTTGGATCCGTTTGCCAGTTTTTAAGCAACTGGTGCTTTTGAGCTCGGAGTGTTTGGAGTTCTTCCGAAAACCAAGAGTTGCAGTGAAATTATTTTTTTTCCTTCTTGCTTTCAAGTGGGGCTATAGAGTTGATGGCATTGGTGAGAGTATCATTGAAGATAGCTGATAGTATATTTGGGTCCTGAGAGAAAGGTGGTGCTAGGCAGGGGCTTTTAAGGTGGGGACGCAAGTTGTCTGCGTTGAGTTTTTTGGAACTTCTTATTGTGGCAGGTGGTGCGTGGGTGAGAGTCTTATGTTTAGGGTTGGTGGGGATGAGGAATTGGATGCATGTGTGGTCCGTCCAAGGAAGGGCGGTGTTTGAGGTAATGTTGGATGCACAGTTGTGATCCATGACCCAGTCAAGGGTGCAGCCCTTGGAGTGAGTAGGGGTGAGGACTCTTTGGGAGAAACCTAAGTCTGCGAGTTCTTTAGCTAGGGTTGCAGCGGATTTATCCTTAGGATCATTGTATCCTAAATTTAAGTCCCCTAATAGAAGGATTTTAGAGGACATTCTAATGTTGTTGTTGAGTCGATGGGAGAGGTGCTCTTGGAACTCAGCTGGGAGTCCGGGGGGTCTGTATATGATGTGGCTGTTGATTAGATTATTGGGGGAGAGCGTAAGCTTGACTGATAGGATATCAGCATTACCACCCCATGTACTATGGTCTGCTAATCTGATGGATAGTGAGTCTTTGTGGATAAGGGCGACTCCCCCTCCAATCCTATCACATCTATCTTGCCTAAAGATGGTGTAGCCTGTGGGTAGGGCTAGTGCGATGGCTGGGCAGGAGGCATCATTGAGCCAGGATTCGGTGATGCAAAGTAAGTCCAGATTAAGTGTGGATAGTAGATCATTTATCTCGAGGGCATGTGCAGGTAGGGAGCGTACGTTCAGTAGTGCACATTTAAGAGGTGGGTGTTGTGTGCCTTTGATGTTTTTGTTTGTACTAGTATGGGGTGAAGTGTGCTTGTTGTGGTGTGTGGTAGTCAGTGGCTTAGTACAAAGTAGTGTAGAGGCATGTTGAGGTGGTGGGGGGCGGGAGGCAGTGCCTATGCTCATCTTAGTACGGGGTAGTGGTGCAGTGTGGGTGCCTAATCTGGTGTTTCTAGTCGTGATGGGTGTGGCTGAGCAGAGTAAATATCTAGGAAGTGATCGATTTCTGAGATTGCAGAGTCTCGTGGCTGGACTATGTGGCCGAGACTGTGTGATGTTGTAGTCTGGTGCTGCGGCATGTGAATTTAGTGCCGGGCGCTGGGTGAGGTGTGCTGGGAATATGTGGGGAGGCGTAGAGGCCATTATAGTGAGGGCTATAAGGATGGCTGTTAGGCTGGCTGAGGGGAGTGTGGCAGGGAGTGTGGCAGGGAGTGTGGCAGGGAGTGTGGCAGGGAGAGTGAAGCTATGCTATGATTGGGAGGTGCATTCTTGGGCATCATGATCGTGGAGTGTGTGCAGCTGGTGTGTGCATGTGTGTGCAGCTGGTGTGTGCTGCTGGTATGTGACAGAAATGACAGGGGGATTGTGCGACTAGTGCTAGGTAGTTCAGATGCAGGTCACAAGTGGGTCACAATTCAACAAAATACAATGCCTAAATTCGATTTTCTAAGTGGGGCAGGCAGAGGCTAAATGGTGGCAGGGCATAATAGTTAGCAGTTGGCTGCACGAGAGGATACAGTACAAGTGGATAAGCAATGCTGGTAAATGCGCTAAATAGTATAGTGAGATATTATACCAACAATAGACCAGGTGATAGGTGATAGCAAGCAATTGTCCAAAGTCAGGGAAAAGCAGAGGCACCCACGAGGTGCACAGCATGAAGAGATTATGTGGAAAGGTTAGGTTCGGGGGAGGTGTGGGCAAGCTGCAGGGTCAGGAAAGGCTTACCAGAAAATGGGCAGAGTCCTTGGCCCAGGCCTCAGGGCCCTCCAGACAGGCTCCAGACAGGAAAAGTTCCTTGTGATGAGGTGGCTGGCGTTTGCCTGCCGGCACCTGATTGGCCTTCTGGAGTTGCATTTGGCCAATGGGGGCTCTCCTGGATGTCATGTGGTCACCTTCTTGGCAAGGAGGAGGTTGGTGGCCATGTTGAAGCAGGAACACCTCATGTGTTCCAATGGAGGCACAGAAAAAAACGCTTGAAATGCGCTTTTTAGGTCGTTTTTTCAATAAAAATATAATTTACACTGCTCATGTGTAATTATGGGGCTAAGAGGAGCACTTTTCAGTGGGTGGAATTTTCTCTGGTAAATTGAGCTTTCTGTGGTTCCTGATTAAAGCGGCAGGTCTGCTTTGAAGCTGCTGCCAGACTAGACTTTCTGTCTCCATCAATCTCCATACACGTACCCTCTGAATGGGGTCCCCCTGCAGGGGTTGCCAACTGTAAACACATTGTTCCAGACATGACAGGTCACTGTCATTGATACTTTAGGGCAGACACTGGCATTAGGTTGACACAGTGCATATGGAAGGGGTGTTGGTGTTACCTTTCTCCTTTGTTTTAGTCTCTGCAGCCAGGCCCTATGTCTGCCTGTTTAACATATACTCTATTAGTATGTTAACTATGTTAACAGCTGCCACCATCTGCAGAGGGTAAGCAAACAGACAGGGCAGATCCATGGAGCCTTTGATAGTTAATTAGGATGTCCATTGAAGGAGGAAGGTGTAGGCCCTCCCCCTTCTGAGATGCATTGTGTCCTCCACCTGTCAGATCCCAAATAAATATGATAGGGAGGACTGCCCCTGTAGGCTGGGTCTACCCAGATTGCACGGGTGTGTGTATGTCGAATGGTGAGCATAGAAAAATGTGTGCCGATTAGTCCTACACATTTTCCACAGGTTGATCTACCATCATACCATTTCATATAAAATTGCAAGAAAGTCCAGGTGAGCGCACACCCACCGTGCGGATGGTTGAATTCCTCATAAGGACATGAAGAGTTTCTAAATCGAGTGGCTGAAGGAAGGACTGGTAAGACATTTTTAATTGGCCAGTAGCATGTTTACAACTCCAATTAAGTCATTAACTCTGAGAAGACTGCTTTGAACAAACACTTGCAAGCACTTCTAATGCAACGTCTGATGGCAAGTCTTGATTAAAATGACCTCAAAGCGTTCGAATGAGGAGGTGTTTTGGGCAGACAGCGAGGCACAAAGGGGTGGAAATGGGAACAGGCAGGCAATGGGTGGGCCCATAACCAAACAACATCTAGAGCCTGTGTGTCCCTCCTCATATGTCATTGCCCTGTGTGTCCCTCCTCAAATGTCATTGCCTTGTGTCCCTCCTCATATGTCATTGCCCTGTGTGTCCCTCCGCACATGTCATTGCCCTGTGTCCCTCCTCATATGTCAATGCCCTGTGTCCCTCCTCATATGTCATTGCCCTGTGTCCATATTTCATTCCCCTGTGTCCCTCCTCATATGTCATTGCCCTGTGTCCATAAGCATATGTCATTGCCCTGAGTCCCTCCTCTTATGTCATTGCCCTGTGTCCCTCCTCATATGTCATTCCCCTGTGTCCCTCCTCATATGTCATTGCCCTGTGTCCCTCCTCATATGTCATTCCCCTGTGTCCCGCCTCACATGTCATTCCCCTGTGTCCCTCCTCATATGTCATTCCCCTGTGTCCCTCCTCATATGTCTTTGCCCTGTGTCCCTCCTCATACGTAATTGCCCTGTGTCCCTCCTCATATGTCATTCCCATGTGTCCCTCCTCATATGTCATTCCCCTGTGTCCCTCCTCATATGTCATTCCCCTGTGTCCCTCCTCATATGTCATTCCCCTGTGTCCCTCCTCATATTTCGTTCCCCTGTGCCCCTCCTCATATGTCATTGCCCTGTGTCCCTCCTCATATGTCATTCCCCTGTGTCCCTCCTCATACGTCATTGCCCTGTGTCCCTCCTCATACGTCATTGCCCTGTGTCAATCCTCATATGTCATTCCCCTGTGTCCCTCCTCATATGTCATTGCCCTGTGTCCCTCCTGATATGTCATTCCCCTGTGTCCCTCCTCATATGTCATTGCCCTGTGTCCCTCCTCATATGTCATTGCCCTGTGTCCCTCCAGATATGTCATTCCCCTGTGTCCCTCCACATATGTCATTCCCGTGTCACTCCTCATATGTCATTGCCCTGTGTCAATCCAGATATGTCATTACCCTGTGTCCCTCCTCATACGTCATTCCCCTGTGTCCCTCCTCATATGTCATTCCCCTGTGTCCCTCCTCACATGTCATTGCCCTGTGTCCCTCCTCATACGTCATTGCCCTGTGTCCCTCCTCATATGTCATTGCCCTGTGTCCCTCCAGATATGTCATTCCCCTGTGTCCCTCCTCATACGTCATTCCCTTGTGTCCCTCCTCATATGCCATTCCCCTGTGTCCCTCCAGATATGTCATTGCCCTGTGTCCCTCCTCACATGTCATTGCCCTGTGTCCCTCCTCATATGTCATTGCCCTGTGCCCCTCCTCATATGTCATTCCCCTGTGTCCCTCCTCACATGTCATTGCCCTGTGTCCCTCCTCATACGTCATTGCCCTGTGTCCCTCCTCATATGTCATTGTCCTGTGTCCGTCCTCATATGTCATTCCCCTGTGTCCCTCCTCATATGTCATTGCCCTGTGTCCCTCCAGATATGGCATTCCCCTGTGTCCCTCCTCATATGTCATTGCCCTGTGTCCCTCCTCATATGTCATTGCCCTGTGTCCCTCCAGATATGTCATTCCCCTGTGTCCCTTCTCATATGTCATTGCCCTGTGTCCCTCCAGATATGTCATTCCCCTGTGTCCCTTCTCATATGTCATTCCCCTGTGTCCCTCCTCATATGTCATTGCCCTGTGTCCCTCCTCATATGTCATTGCCCTGTGTCCCTCCAGATATGTCATTCCCCTGTGTCCCTCCTCAGACGTCATTCCCCTGTGTCCCTCCTCATATGTCATTCCCCTGTGTCCCTCCAGATATGTCATTGCCCTGTGTCCCTCCTCACATGTCATTGCCCTGTGTCCCTCCTCATATGTCATTGCCCTGTGTCCCTCCTCATATGTCATTTCCCTGTGTCCCTCCAGATATGTCATTCCCCTGTGTCCCTCCTCATACGTCATTCCCCTGTGTCCCTCCTCATATGTCATTCCCCTGTGTCCCTCCTCATATGTTATTGCCTTGTGTCCCTCCTCATACGTCATTCCCCTGTGTCCCTCCTCATACGTCATTGCCCTGTTTCCCTCCTCATATGTCATTCCCCTGTGTCCCTCCTCATATGTCATTGCCCTGTGTCCCTCCTCATATGTCATTCCCCTGTGTCCCTCCTCATATGTCATTGCCCTGTGTCCCTCCTCATATCTCATTGCCCTGTGTCCCTCCTCATATGTCATTGCCCTGTGTCCCTCCTCATATGTCATTCCCCTGTGTCCCTCCTCATATGTCATTGCCCTGTGTCCCTCCTCATATCTCATTGCCCTGTGTCCCTCCTCATATGTCATTGCCCTGTGTCCCTCCTCATATGTCATTCCCTGTGTCCCTCCTCATATGTCATTGCCCTGTGTCCCTCCTCATATTTCATTGCCCTGTGTCCCTCCTCATATGTCATTCCCCTGTGTCCCTCCTCATATGTCATTGCCCTGTGTCCCTCCTCATATGTCATTCCCCTGTGTCCCTCCTCATATGTCATTGCCCTGTGTCTCTCCTCATATGTCATTTCCCTGTGTCCCTCCAGATATGTCATTCCCCTGTGTCCCTCCACATATGTCATTCCCCTGTGTCCCTCCTCATATGTCATTCCCCTGTGTCCCTCCTCATATGTCATTGCCCTGTGTCACTCTTCATACGTCATTCCCCTGTGTCCCTCCTCATACGTCATTGCCCTGTGTCCCTCCTCATATGTCATTCCCCTGTGTCCCTCCTCATATGTCATTGCCCTGTGTCCCTCCTCATATTTCATTGCCCTGTGTCCCTCCTCATATGTCATTGCCCTGTGTCCCTCCTCAGATGTCATTCCCCTGTGTCCCTCCTCATATGTCATTGCCCTGTGTCCCTCCTCATACGTCATTCCCCTGTGTCCCTCCTCATATGTCATTGCCCTGTGTCCCTACTCATATGTCATTCCCCTGTGTCCCTCCTCATACGTCATTCCCCTGTGTCCCTCCTCATACGTCATTGCCCTGTTTCCCTCCTCATATGTCATTCCCCTGTGTCCCTCCTCATATGTCATTGCCCTGTGTCCCTCCTCATATGTCATTCCCCTGTGTCCCTCCTCATATGTCATTGCCCTGTGTGTCCCTCCAGATATGTCATTGCCCTGTGTCCCTCCTCACATGTCATTGCCCTGTGTCCGTCCTCATATGTCATTGCCCTGTGTCCCTCCTCATATGTCATTCCCCTGTGTCCCTCCTCATATGTCATTCCCCTGTGTCCCTCCTCATATGTCATTGCCCTGTGTGTCCCTCCAGATATGTCATTGCCCTGTGTCCCTCCTCACATGTCATTGCCCTGTGTCCCTCCTCATATGTCATTCCCCTATGTCCCTCCTCATATGTCATTGCCCTATGTCCCTCCTCATATGTCATTCCCCTGTGTACCTCCTCATATGTCAATGCCCTGTGTTTCCCTCCAGATATGTCATTGCCCTGTGTCCCTCCTCACATGTTATTGCCCTGTGTCCCTCCTCATATGTCAATGCCCTGTGTGTCCCTCCAGATATGTCATTGCCCTGTGTCCCTCCTCATATGTCATTCCCCTGTGTCCCTCCTCATATGTCATTGCCCTGTGTCCCTCCTCATATGTCATTATCCTGTCTCCCTCCTCATATGTCATTGCCCTGTGTCCCTCCTTATATGTCATTCCCCTGTGTCCCTCCTCATATGTCATTCCCCTGTGTCCCTCCTCATATGTCATTGCCCTGTGTCCCTCCTCATATGTCATTCCCCTGTGTCCCTCCTCATATGTCATTCCCCTGTGTCCCTCCTCATATGTCATTGCCCTGTGTCCCTCCTCATATGTCATTCCCCTGTGTCCCTCCTCATATGTCATTGCCCTGTGTCCCTCCTCATATGTCATTCCCCTGTGTCCCTCCTCATATGTCATTGCCCTGTGTCCCTCCTCATATGTCATTCCCTGTGTCCATATGTCATTGCCCTGTGCCCCTCCTCATATGTCATTCCCCTGTGTCCCTCCTCATATGTCATTCCCATGTGTCCCTCCTCATATGTCATTCCCATGTGTCCCTCCTCATATGTCATTCCTCTGTGCCCCTCCTCATATGTCATTGCCCTGTGTGTCCCTCCAGATATGTCATTGCCCTGTGTCCCTCCTCATATGTCATTCCCCTGTGTCCCTCCTCATATGTCATTGCCCTGTGTCCCTCCTCATATGTTATTGCCCTGTGTCCCTCCTCATATGTCATTCCCCTGTGTCCCTCCTCATATGTCATTCCCCTGTGTCCCTCCTCATATGTCATTCCCCTGTGTCCCTCCTCATATGTCATTCCCTGTGTCCCTCCTCATATGTCATTGCCCTGTGTCCCTCCTCATATGTCATTCCCCTGTGTCCCTCCTCATACGTCATTGCCCTGTGTCCCTCCTCATATGTCATTCCCCTGTGTCCCTCCATATATGTCATTGCCCTGTGTCCCTCCTCATATGTCATTCCTCTGTGTCCCCCCTCATATGTCATTCCCCTGTGCCCATATGTCATTGCCCTGTGCCCCTCCTCATATGTCATTCCCCTGTGTCCCTCCTCATATGTCATTCCCATGTGTCCCTCTCATATGTCATTGCCCTGTGTCCATCCTCACATGTCATTGCCCTGTGTCCCTCCTCATATGTCATTGCCCTGTGTCCCTCCTCATATGTCATTGCCCTGTGTGTTCCTCCAGATATGTCATTGCCCTGTGTCCCTCCTCATATGTCATTGCCCTGTGTCCCTCCTCATATGCCATTGCCCTGTGTCCCTCCTCATATGTCATTGTCCTGTCTCCTTCCTCATATGTCATTGCCCTGTGTCCCTCCTTATATGTCATTCCCATGTGTCCCTCCTCATATGTCATTCCCATGTGTCCCTCCTCATATGTCATTCCTCTGTGTCCCTCCTCATATGTCATTCCCCTGTGTCCCTCCTCATATGTCATTCCCCTGTGTCCATATGTCATTGCCCTGTGCCCCTCCTCATATGTCATTCCCCTGTGTCCCTCCTCATATGTCATTCCCATGTGTCCTCTCATATGTCATTGCCCTCTGTCCCTCCTCACATGTCATTCCCCTGTGTCCATATGTCATTGCCCTGTGCCCCTCCTCATATGTCATTCCCCTGTGTCCCTCCTCATATGTCATTCCCATGTGTCCCTCCTCATATGTCATTCCCCTGTGTCCCTCCTCATATGTCATTCCCCTGTGTCCATATGTCATTGCCCTGTGTCCCTCCTTATATGTCATTCCCCTGTGTACCTCCTCATATGTCATTCCCCTGTGTCCCTCCTCATACCTCATTGCCCTGTGTCCCTCCTCTCCTCATATGTCATTCCCCTGTGTCCCTCCTCATACGTCATTGCCCTGTGTCCCTCCTCATATGTCATTCCCCTGTGTCCCTCCACATATGTCATTGCCCTTTGTCCCTCCACATATGTCATTACCCTGTGTCCATATGTCATTGCCCTGTGCCCCTCCTCATATGTCATTCCCCTGTGTCCTCCTCATATGTCATTCCCATGTGTCCCTCCTCATATGTCATTCCCATGTGTCCCTCCTCATATGTCATTCCTCTGTGTCCCTCCTCATATGTCATTCCCCTGTGTCCCTCCTCATATTTCATTCCCCTGTGTCCATATGTCATTGCCCTGTGCCCCTCCTCATATGTCATTCCCATGTGTCCCTTTCATATGTCATTGCCCTGTGTCCCTCCTCACATGTCATTCCCCTGTGTCCATATGTCATTGCCCTGTGCCCCTCCTCATATGTCATTCCCCTGTGTCCCTCCTCATATGTCATTCCCCTGTGTCCCTCCTCATATGTCATTCCCCTGTGTCCATATGTCATTGCCCTGTGCCCCTCCTCATATGTCATGCCCCTGTGTCCCTCCTCATATGTCATTGCCCTGTGTCCCTTCTCATATGTCATTCCGCTGTGTCCATATGTCATTGCCCTGTGCCCCTCCTCATATGTCATTGCCCTGTGTCCCTCCTCACATGTCATTCCCCTGTGTCCATATGCCATTGCCCTGTGCCCCTCCTCATATGTCATTCCCCTGTGTCCCTCCTCATATGTCATTCCCCTGTGTCCCTCCTCATATGTCATTCCCCTGTGTCCATATGTCATTGCCCTGTGCCCCTCCTCATATGTCATTCCCCTGTGTCCCTCCTCATATGTCATTGCCCTGTGTCCCTCCTCATATGTCATTCCCCCGTGTCCCTCCTCATATGTCATTGCCCTGTGTCCCTCCTCATATGTCATTCCCTTGTGTCCATATGTCATTGCCCTGTGCCCCTCCTCATATGTCATTCCCCTGTGTCCCTCCTCATATGTCATTGCCCTGTTTCCCTCCTGATATGTCATTCCTCTGTGTCCCTCCTCATATGTCATTGCCCTGTGTCCATATGTCATTGCCCTGTGCCCCTCCTCATATGCCATTCCCCTGTGTCCCTCCTCATATGTCATTGCCCTGTGTCCCTCCTCATATGTCATTCCCCTGTGTCCATATGTAATTGCCCTGTGCCCCTCCTCATATGTCATTGCCCTGTGTCCTTCCTCATATGTCATTGCCCTGTGTCCCTCCTCAAATGTCATTGCCCTGTGTCCCTCCACATATGCCATTCCCCTGTGTCCCTCCTCATATGTCATTCCCCTGTGTCCCTCCACATATGCCATTCCCCTGTGTCCCTCCTCATATGCCATTCCCCTGTGTCCCTCCTCATATGTCATTCCCCTGTGCAGGGGTGTTGCTAGGTCTGGAAAAGATCCGGGGCGAGGCTATTGTCGGGACCGTCAGGACTCGGGGCTAGCTAGCCTTTTGGTTGTTGCCCCTGAACTTTTATCCGGGGCTACAACCAAAAGACCCAGGGCTATAGCCCCCTCAGCCACCCCCTAGCAACGCCTTTGCCCCTGTGTCCCTCCTCATATGTCATTCCCATGTGTCCCTCCTCATATGTCATTGCCCTGTGTCCCTCCTCATATGTCATTCCCCTGTGTCCATATGTAATTGCCCTGTGCCCATCCTCATATGTCATTCCCCTGTGTCCCTCCTCATATGTCATTGCCCTGTGTCCCTCCTCATATGTCATTCCCCTGTGTCCATATGTCATTGCCCTGTGCCCCTCCTCATATGTCATTCCCCTGTGTCCCTCCTCATATGTCATTGCCCTATGTCCCTCCTCATATGTCATTGCCCTGTGTCCCTCCACATATGTCATTCCGCTGTGTCCCTCCTCATATGTCATTCCCCTGTGACCCTCCTCATATGTCATTGCCCTGTGTCCCTCCTCACATGTAATTCCCCTGTGTCCCTCCTCATATGTCATTCCCCTGTGTCCCTCCTCATATGTCATTGCCCTGTGTGTCCCTCCAGATATGTATTTGCCCTGTGTCCCTCCTCATATGTCATTCCCCTGTGTCCATATGTCATTGCCCTGTGCCCCATCTCATGTGTCATTCCCCTGTGTCCCTCCTCATATGTCATTGCCCTGTGTCCCTTCTCATATGTCATTCCGCTGTTTCCATATGTCATTGCCCTGTGCCCCTCCTCATATGTCATTCTCCTGTGTCCCTCCTCATATGTCATTCCCCTGTGTCCCTCCTCATATGTCATTGCCCTGTGTCCCTCCTCATATGTCATTCCCCTGTGTCCCTCCTCATATGTCATTGCCCTGTGTCCATATGTCATTGCCCTGTGTCCCTCCTCATACGTCATTCCCCTGTGTCCCTCCTCATATGTCATTCCCCTGTGTCCATATGTCATTGCCCTGTGCCCCTCCTCATATGTCATTCCACTGTGTCCCTCCTCATATGTCATTGCCCTGTGTCCCTCCTGATATGTCATTCCTCTGTGTCTATATGTCATTGCCCTGTGCCCCTCCTCATATGTCATTCCCCTGTGTCCCTCCTCATATGTCATTCCCCTGTGTCCCTCCTCATATGTCATTGCCCTGTGTCCATATGTCATTGCCCTGTGCCCCTCCTCATATGCCATTCCCCTGTGTCCCTCCTCATATGTCATTGCTCTGTGTCCCTCCTCATATGTCATTCCCCTGTGTCCATATGTAATTGCCTGTGCCCTCCTCATATGTCATTGCCCTGTGTCCCTCCTCATATGTCATTGCCTGTGTCCCTCCTCATATGTCATTGCCCTGTGTCTCTCCACATATGCCATTCCCCTGTGTCCCTCCTCATATGTCATTCCCCTGTGTCCCTCCACATATGCCATTCCCCTGTGTCCCTCCTCATATGTCATTCCCCTGTGTCCCTTCTCATATGTCATTGCCCTGTGTCCCTCCTCACATGTAATTCCCCTGTGTCCCTCCTCATATGTCATTCCCCTGTGTCCCTCCTTATATGTCATTGCCCTGTGTGTCCCTCCAGATATGTCATTGCCCTGTGTCCCTCCTCATATGTCATTGCCCTGTGTCCCTCCTCATATGTCATTCCCCTGTGTCCCTCCACATGTCATTCCCCTGTGTCCCTCCTCATATGTCATTGCCCTGTGTCCCTCCTCATATGTCATTCCCCTGTGTCCCTCCTCATATGTCATTCCCCTGTGTCCCTCCTCATATGTCATTAGCCTGTGTCCCTCCTCATATGTCATTCCCCTGTGTGTCCCCCCTCATATGTCATTGCCCTGTGTCCCTCCTCATACGTCATTCCCCTGTGTCCCTCCTCATACGTCATTGCCCTGTGTCTCTCCTCATACGTCATTGCCCTGTGTGCATAAGCATATGTCATTGCCCTGTGTCCCTCCTCATATGTCATTGCCCTGTGTCCCTCCTCATATGTCATTCCCCTGTGTCCCTCCTCATATGTCATTGCCCTGTGTCCCTCCTCACATGTCAATGCCCTGTGTCCCTCCTCACATGTCATTCCCATGTGTCCCTCATCATATGTCATTGCCCTGTGTCCCTCCTCATATGTCATTGCCCTGGTCCCTCCTCATATGTCATTGCCCTGTGTCCCTCCTCACGTGTCATTCCCCTGTGTCCCTCCTCATATGTCATTGCCCTGTGTCCCTCCTCATATGTCATTCCCCTGTGTCCCTCCTCATACATCATTGCCCTGTGTCCCTCCTCATACGTCATTGGCCTGTGTCCCTCCTCACATGTCATTCCCCTGTGTCCCTCCTCACATGTCATTGCCCTGTGTCCCTCCTCATATGTCATTGCCCTGTGTCCCTCCTCATATGTCATTGCCCTGTGTCCCTCCTCATATGTCATTGCCCTGTGTCCATATGTCATTCCCCTGTGTCCCTCCTCATATGTCATTCCCCTGTGTCCCTCCTCATATGTCATTTCCCTGTGTCCCTCCTCATACATCATTCCCTGTGTCCCTCCTCATATGTCATTGCCCTGTGTTCCTCCTCATATGTCATTACCCTGTGTCCCTCCTCATATGTCATTCCCTGTGTCCCTCCTCATATGTCATTGCCCTGTGCCTCCATATGTCATTCCCTGTGTCCCTCCTCATATGTCATTCCCCTGTGGTCCCTCCTCATATGTCATGCCCTGTGTGTCCCTCCTCATATGTCACTGCCCTGTGTCCCTCCTCATATGTCATTGCCCTGTGTCCCTCCTCATATGTCATTCCCTGTGTCCCTCCTCACATGTCATTCCCTTTGTCCCTCCTCATATGTCATTGCCTGTGTGTCCCTCCAGAAATGTCATTGCCCTGTGTCCCTCCTCACATGCATTGCCCTGTGCCCTCCTCATATGTCATTCCCTGTGTCCCTCCTCATATATCATTGCCCTGTGCCCCTCCTCATATGTCATTGCCCTGTGTCCATCCTCATATGTCATTGCCCTGTGTCCCTCCTCATATGTCATTCCACTGTGTCCCTCCTCATATGTCATTCCCCTGTGTCCCTCCTCATATGTCATTGCCCTGTGTGTCCCTCCTCACATGTCATTGCCCTGTGTCCCTCCTCATACGTCATTGCCCTGTGTCCCTCCTCATATGTCATTGCCCTGTGTCCCTCCTCATATGTAATTGCCCTGTGTCCATAAGCATATGCCATTCCCCTTTGTCCCTCCTCACATGTCATTGCCCTGTGTCCCTCCTCATATATCATTGCACTGTGCCCCTCCTCATACGTCATTGCCCTGTGTCCCTCCTCATATGTCATTGCCCTGTGTCCCTCCACATATGTCATTGCCCTGTGTCCCTCCTCATATGTCATTGCCCTGTGTCCCTCCTCACATGTCATTCCCCTGTGTCCCTCCTCACATGTCATCGCCCTGTGTCCCTCCTCATATGTCATCCCCCTGTGTCCCTCCTCATATGTCATTGCCCAGTGTGTCCCTCCTCATATGTCATTGCCCTGTGTCCCTCCTCATATGTCATTGCCCTGTGACCCTCCACATATGTCATTGCCCTGTGTCCCTCCTCATATGTGATTGCCGTGTGTGTCCCTCCTCACATGTCATTCCCCTGTGTCCCTCCTCATACGTCATTGCCCTGTGTCCCTCCTCATATGTCACTGCCCTGTGTCCGTCCACATATTTCATTCCCCTGTGTCCCTCCTCATATGTCATTGCCCTGTGTCCCTCCTCATATGTCATTCCCCTGTTGTCCCTCCTCATATGTCATTCCCCTGTGTCCCTCCTCATATGTCATTCCCCTCTGTCCCTCCTCATGTCATTGCCCTGTGTCCCTCCTCATATGTCATTCCCCTGTGTCCCTCCTCATATGTCATTGCCCTGTGTCCATATGTCATTCCCCTGTGTCCCTCCTCATATGTCATTCCCCTGTGTCCCTCCTCATATGTCAATGCCCTGTGTGTCCCTCTCATATGTCATGCCCTGTGTCCCTCCTCATATGTCATTGCCTTGTGTCCCTCCTCATATGTCATTCCCTGTGTCCCTCCTCACATGTCATTCCCTTTGTCCCTCCTCATATGTCATTGCCCTGTGTGTCCCTCCTAATATGTCATTGCCCTGTGTCCTCCTCACATGCCATTCCCCTGTGCCCTCCTCATATGTCATTCCCCTGTGTCCCTCCTCATATATCATTGCCCTGTGCCCCTCCTCATATGTCATTGCCCTGTGTCCCATCCTCACATGTCATTGCCCTGTGTCCCTCCTCATATGTCATTCATTGTGTCCCTCCTCATATGTCATTCCCTGTGTCCCTCCTCATATGTCATTGCCCTGTGTCCCTCCTCATATGTCATTCCCCTGTGTCCCTCCTCATACATCATTGCCCTGTGTCCCTCCTCATACGTCATTGGCCTGTGTCCCTCCTCACATGTCATTCCCCTGTGTCCCTCCTCACATGTCATTGCCCTGTGTCCCTCCTCATACGTCATTGCCCTGTGTCCCTCCTCATATGTCATTGCCCTGTGTCCCTCCTCATATGTCATTGCCCTGTGTCCATATGTCATTCCCCTGTGTCCCTCCTCATATGTCATTCCCCTGTGTCCCTCCTCATATGTCATTTCCCTGTGTCCCTCCTCATACATCATTACCCTGTGTCCCTCCTCATATGTCATTGCCCTGTGTTCCTCCTCATATGTCATTACCCTGTGTCCCTCCTCATATGTCATTCCCCTGTGTCCCTCCTCATATGTCATTGCCCTGTGTCCATATGTCATTCCCCTGTGTCCCTCCTCATATGTCATTCCCCTGTGTCCCTCCTCATATGTCAATGCCCTGTGTGTCCCTCCAGATATGTCACTGCCCTGTGTCCCTCCTCATATGTCATTGCCCTGTGTCCCTCCTCATATGTCATTCTCCTGTGTCCCTCCTCACATGTCATTCCCCTTTGTCCCTCCTCATATGTCATTGCCCTGTGTGTCCCTCCAGAAATGTCATTGCCCTGTGTCCCTCCTCACATGCCATTGCCCTGTGCCCCTCCTCATATGTCATTCCCCTGTGTCCCTCCTCATATATCATTGCCCTGTGCCCCTCCTCATATGTCATTGCCCTGTGTCCATCCTCACATGTCATTGCCCTGTGTCCCTCCTCATATGTCATTCCATTGTGTCCCTCCTCATATGTCATTCCCCTGTGTCCCTCCTCATATGTCATTGCCCTGTGTGTCCCTCCTCACATGTCATTGCCCTGTGTCCCTCCTCATACGTCATTGCCCTGTGTCCCTCCTCATATGTCATTGCCCTGTGTCCCTCCTCATATGTCATTCCCCTGTGTCCCTCCTCATATGTCATTCCCCTGTGTCCCTCCTCATATGTCATTCCCTGTGTCCCTCCTCATATATCATTGCCTGTGCCCTCCTCATAGTCATTGCCCTGTGTCCTCCTCATATGTCATTGCCCTGTGTCCCTCCTCATATGTCATTCCTGTGTGCCCTCCTCATATGTCATTCCTGTGTGCCCCTCCTCATATGTCATTCCTGTGTCCCTCCTCATATGTCATTCCTGTGTGCCCTCCTCATATGTCATTCCCCTGTGTCCCTCCTCATATGTCATTGCCCAGTGTGTCCCTCCTCATATGTCATTGCCCTGTGTCCCTCCTCATATGTCATTGCCCTGTGACCCTCCACATATGTCATTGCCCTGTGTCCCTCCTCATATGTGATTGCCGTGTGTGTCCCTCCTCACATGTCATTCCCCTGTGTCCCTCCTCATACGTCATTGCCCTGTGTCCCTCCTCATATGTCACTGCCCTGTGTCCGTCCACATATTTCATTCCCCTGTGTCCCTCCTCATATGTCATTGCCCTGTGTCCCTCCTCATATGTCATTCCCCTGTTGTCCCTCCTCATATGTCATTCCCTGTGTCCCTCCTCATATGTCATTCCCTGTGTCCCTCCTCATATTGTCATTCCCTCCTCATATGTCATTGCCCTGTGTCCCTCCTCATATGTCATTGCCCTGTGTGTCCCTCCAGATATGTCATTGCCCTGTGTCCCTCCTCATATGTCATTCCCCTGTGTCCCTCCTCCTATGTCATTGCCCTGTGTCCCTCCTCATATGTCATTGTCCTGTGTCCCTCCTCATACGTCATTGCCCTGTGTCCCTCCTCATACGTCATTGCCCTGTGTCCCTCCTCATATGTTGTTGCCCTGTGTCCATATGTCATTCCTTTGTGTCCCTCCTCACATGTCATTCCCCTGTGTCCCTCCTCACATGTCATTCCCCTGTGTTCCTCCTCATACGTCATTGCCCTGTGTCCCTCCTCACATGTCATTGTCCTGTGTCCCTCCTCACACGTCATTGCCCTGTGTCCCTCCTCACATGTCATTCCCCTGTGTCCCTCCTCATATGTCATTCCCCTGTGTCCCTCCTCACATGTCATTGCCCTGGTTCCCTCCTCATATGTCATTCCCCTGTGTCCCTCCTCATATGTCATCCCCCTGTGTCCCTCCTCACATGGCATTGCCCTGTGTCCCTCCTCACATGTCATTGCCCTGTGTCCCTCCTCATATGTCATTCCCCTGTGTCCCTCCTCACATGTCATTGCCCTGTGTCCCTCCTCACATGTCATTCCTCTGTGTCCCTCCTCATATGTCATTCCCCTCTGTCCCTCCTCACATGTCATTGCCCTGTGTCCCTCCTCACATGTCATTGCCCTGTGTCCCTCCTCACATGTCATTGCCCTGTGTCCCTCCTCACATGTCATTGCCCTTTGTCCCTCCTCACATGTCATTCCCCTGTGTCCCTCCTCACATGTCATTGCCCTGTGTACCTCCTCATATGTCATTCCCCTGTGTCCCTCCTCACATGTCATTCCCCTGTGTCCCTCCTCACATGTCATTGCCCTGTGTCCCTCCTCACATGTCATTCCCCTGTGTCCCTCCTCATAGGTCGTTGCCCTGTGTGTCCCTCCTCACATGTCATTGCCCTGTGTCCCTCCTCACATGTCATTCCTCCCTGTCTGTACTCCAATGCAATATTTTCGGCATATAAGTGCGGCAAGCGACACCACAGTAGCCCAAAATAATTATACTGGCATTGAATGAAATGAGCGAAATACATTTTTAAAAAATGATCAGCGGTTAGAGCACAAGATCACCACCCTCTGTCCCCGTGTGGATCTGTCATGTACCTCCCACCAACAGAGATCCAGGAAGTGAGCTGGGCTTTTTAATCAGCCCAACAAACCTCACCAGAGAATCAGGAGCTCTGATTGGTCCAATGAAGGGATCTATGTGACAACTGCGACCAAAAAATACTGACTGCAAAAATACCGTAATGATTTTTCTTTCGATTTTAAGCAGCTATATGCGGGGGAGACCCACCACAGCACCCCTCTATACAACCCTTACATAATTAATTACGCACCCCCACATATAATTGCTGGGAAAATTTAGAAAGGAGATGAGTCATTTTTGCATTCAGTATTTTGGTCAGCGCAGCAAAGCACTGATACCCACTGAAGTATTGCGGGACGTTCACTGGTTCTGATAGGCCCACGTGTGTAAGTCCCTCCTGCTGAATGGCACCAGCGCTGGTCGGCTCATCCTGCCAGACTGGTTTGGCAGAGGTTCGCTCACTGTCACTGTCATACTCTACATATGGCCGAGGTACACTAATCCGAGGGTGCACGCTGTCATGCAATAGTAGAAGAAATTCATGGTGACACCGGTGTCCCTGTGACGCTGGAACCAAACTGCGGTGCGGCATGGGTAGAAAATAACGTGCAGCCCAGTATTCCCGCTGGAATCTACACAACATGTAAGGCCATTCTAGCAAAACCCTTCCCACTTAAATCTTACCCAGGTAACAGGTAAATAAAATAAGGTAATCCTACTGGATCTGTGTTGTCTACGGAAGTGAGTTAAGCCAGAGAACATCGTTAAGGTCTGCTTGGCGGCCATCTTGGTTCAGCCCCTGAAAAGGAATTGCATATGGCACACCCATCCATTATATAGTAGGACATCTGCTGCTCAAAAATGGGTTTCTATCAGCATGTTCAATCACAAATAACTTTGAGTTCTATATTATTATTATTATTATTATTATTATTCATTATTTTATTTATTTTTTATCTACGATTTGTAACGCGCGGAAGCCAGCAGGCATCGAAGCGCACAATTCAACATAAGACAACAGAAAGAAACGAGACAGGAAACAATTCTGCGGCTGTAGCAATCACGGACGAAAAGCAGGTGTCAGGTGAACAAGAGAGTTTTCAATCTTTTGTGAAAGAAAAGGTGGTTACTTTCTAAGCGGAGATGAACTGGCAGAGTATTCCAGACTGCGGTGGCATGCACCAGGAAGGAACGGCCGCTGCCTCTGGCTTTTTTGATTCTGGAACAGAACGGCCTCTGCGTGTTGGAGGACCTTGTTCGTCTGTTGGTTGTGTGGTGAGTTGCTCTGCATAAGATATGAGGGAGTTGATATGAAGACACATTTATGTGCCATAGTGTTTAGCTTAAATGTAATCCTTGATACTATAGGGAGCCAATGAAGAACCCTTCTGCGGTCTGAAATGTGATCTCTTTTAGAAACATTCATAGTGTCATTTTGCAATATTTGTAGTTTGTGCAGGGCATTTATATTAGCCCCACTAAGAAGAGCACCCCAATAATCGGGTCTGGGCATAGTAATTGCCCATACCAATGTTCGGCAGTTCTTAGATGACACGCGTGGCTTCACTAGTCTCAAGAGCCTTAGGTGATATTGGGATTCTCTTACCACACTATCTACCTGGGCTTTAACCCCCAGAGAGGCCTCAAAGAAGACCCCCAGAGATGTGACTTTCTTTTCAACAGCAGTATCATGCCCTTCAATAGTGAGTGCAGAATAGCAGGAGTCCAGTCTAGATCTTGCTTGGCGGCAGCCGAAATTCAAGAGCTCCGTTTTGGAGCTGTTCAGGCAGAGCCAATGTGTGGACATCCAGTTCTTCAATGCATTATATGCAATCTGAACCTTTCTAGAATCTGCCGCGTAAGCACCAGACAGTTCGCTGCGTATCATCGGCGTAACTAGTGAACAGAATCACCAAATCATCTGAAAGATAGCACAGGGGTGATTATAAACATTGAAAAGGGCTGGAGACAAGCATGAACCCTGAGGTACTCCACAGGTGATGCACGACCGAGGGGAGGATGCTTGATTTATAACATCCTTAGACACGCAGTTACCAAGAGAGGAACTGCACCAGTCGCCAGCATCCTTAGAACAGGCACCAATAGTCAGCAGAGTGGACAAGAGTATTTCATGATCCACAAGATCAAGCGCTGCAGACTGGTCCAGAAGCAGGGGAGCTCCAGTTTTGCCTCTGTCGGCCATGTTCAGCATCTGGGTCTGTAGATCAACCAGGCCACTTTCTGCTCTTTCTGTGCTGGTTGTCGGAGGGTGTAGGATGTTAAGAGTTTCTGGATGATGTAGCTCGTCATTATTCTAACGTTGACCATGGCATCAAGGACTGGGAGCAGGCAATACTGCATTCTGCATATAAGTGGTTGGACTCGAGGGGGTGGGAGCATTTTAAAACATGAGCTAAATTCCTAGCAGGCAGTTGTCAACATTTACCAAGCATAGTGTAAGAATGAAGAATGAAACTGCACAGCAGTGTTTCTACACTTCAGTTTCACTCTCTGCTTTGTCAAAAAGTAAACACTGCCTTCAAGGGAAGCCTTCTAGGATGGATTTACTGCTGGAATTCCATGGAATCTGCCTGCTCACGAGCAGGTGCTAATGCCAGGCAGGGTCCATGGGAATCCATTGCTATGAAAACCTCCTGCAGGTGAAACACGTGGTCCATTTTTAAGATAGAAGAGCAAAGCAGGGCAGAGATGCAAACTCCACATAATGACCCTTCTCCTTCTTGGAAGAGGAGGAAAATGGGTAGGAGCGGCGAAGAAAGGCGTGAAAGCATTACACAGGCATTTATGTCTGTTTTACTGCAAAACTCAGTTTAAAAGGACACCCTAATTGTTAATTGATTGGCCTTCCACCTCATGCACCACAAGGAGATTGCTAAACTTCTTCGCGCATGTGTTTTCAAACAGCATAAGTAAGTTATCTAAGGAGCCGATTCCCAAATAAGTTACCTGGAGTAACTGTAAGTTCCTCCTGGTAAGAGACTACTTGAATGATTAAAGAATTACCAGATGTAATACTGATTTACTTTTGACGTACTCGCCTCCTTTCAGAAGTAGGTTAGGAGTAAGAGTTACTCCTTGTAAAGTCTTTGTAAATTGAATAGTTTCTACATCTTTGTGTGCATTTGGCTACTGGTGCTGCTGTCCCTGTCTATCGTCCTCTATCCTGTCCAGGGCTCTTTTTCTTTTCTTTAAAGGCACATAAGGTGCAGCCGCCACCTGAGCGCTTTGAAGTCTGATAATAACCACGGGCACAGACAAAAGAAATACTATCCAAAGGGAAACCAGAATTACCAGTACCAGAATGCACCTGCGTGCAACCGACAAGGCACGGCTTTGAACCGGAGGGATTGGTCCAGCACCAAAATGGAAATAGACTGAAATTCTATCTCCAGAAACTAATGAAGACACCAAACACCAACCCCAAAAACCCCAGACGGACTCCGGGGAGCTGTGGGGCAGTAAGCACAGTACTGAACCGGAAAGAGACCTCAGGGGAACAGGGAAAACCCAGAAGCAGCCCCCCCATGCCTATTTTCACCCAGATCAGACGGAAACACAAGAGAAAATGATCAATGTGCACACATGGCTGCCTTCAGAGGTATGTGTCCCAAAAGGGAGCAGAGTTAGAAGGATCATGAAAGACTTCCACAGGAAGGCCCGCCCCCAGGGGAGCAGCTCAGCTAGAGATTGGCCAAATGGCGCAGCTGTCTTAGAGGCCAATGGGAGCCAGGGGCTACTCTTCAGCAGGTAGGTTTGGCCTATAAAAGGCAGCAGGTCCAGTAGAGGATGAAAGGGATTTGGGTGAGGTTGGGAGCTATGGAGGTGGACATTCGGCCGGCAGTGAGGAGGATGTGGCAGGTGGAGAAGGTGGAGAAGGAGTTAGAGGTGTTAGCGGAGTGCTTCGAGAGAGTAAAGGTAAGGTGCTGGGTCTGAGAGGGTGGTACCAATAGGGTTGTGTGTGTGTGTGAGTGAGTGACTGATTTAAAGGCTGAGAGCAGAAAGAGGGGGCAGTTTGTGAGAGAGGCTGTGTGTAGGAAGGTGAGAGGGAAGTAAGAGGCTGGAGGGTAAGGGACAGTACAGGTACATGTACTGTTGGCAGTGCATAGTTTGGATAAGGGGAAGACAATGTGAGTGTTGTTGGACATAGACCTGAGCTTGGAAAGACAGAGAGAGAGAGAGAGAGAGAGAGAGAGAGAGAGAGAGAGAGAGAGAGAGAGAGAGGGAAGAGAGGTCAGACCAGAAAGCATAGTGAAGCGAGAGGGGAGGGCAATATTGGGGACAGAGATAGGAGAGACAAGAGTGTATGGTAAGACAGGTTGTCAGAGTTTTGAGAGAGAGAGAGAGAGAGAGAGAGAGAGAGAGAGAGAGAGAGAGAGAGAGAGAGAGAGAGGGAGAGGTCAGACCAGAAGCATAGTGAAGCGAGAGGGGAGGGCAATATTGGGGACAGAGATAGGAGAGACAAGAGTGTATGGTAAGACTGGTGGACAGAGTTTTGAGAGAGAGAGAGAGAGAGAGGCAAGGATGGGATGGTGTGAAAGAAGAGACGAGACAGGCAAGCGAGGAGAAGCCGAGGAATTGAGAGAGAGAGAGAGAGGCAAGGATGGGGTGGTGTGAAAGAGACGAGACAGGCAAGCGAGGAGAAGCCGAGGAATTGACCATCAGGACTGGAGGAACAGATCAACCAGGGTAGGTCCTGTTAGAGCCCCGAGGAAGTGATTTAGTTAAGACTATGGTCTATAGGCCTCCCAGGTCTGAGAGATAGAAGCAGATAGCATGGGTGCCTCTGCGCTCGTAACCAACTCTTACAGCACCATTGTGGCAGAATGTGGAACCTGTGCTAGCGAGATGTGAACCCACTTCAAGATTGAGGAAAGGTGGAGGGACGCCCTCCCCGCCCCCCCTAGACTGGAATCCCTTTCTACTTTGTATGTACATATTTTCTAATAAAATGCTGAAATTACCAGGTGTTTTCGAGAGGTTCAGCGAGCAATCTGCTCCTTTCGACTCATGACAGAAGCTTTGGCTACTGCTCTGCGTGTGATTTTGGGCACATTCTAATCAGGGTACTTTAAGAACCATATCCCCATAACTAAGCATTACGCATGACTGCTTCTCCAGCTGTGAATGATGGGAACATGTCCCTGGCCACAGACTCTCTGTGATGGACATTATGAGAGTCATTACCTGCGACACATTTACAGATGCTCGATGAACACAAACTAAGCACACTGCTCAACCCTGGCACTACCCTTGAGGTAGTCACTGCCTCCCTGCATTAGATACAGCGAAGAATACATGGTGCTCCAGACGGCACTCAAAGCCTGGTTCTTCGCCTAACTGCCCGACCCATCACTTAGACCGACATCTGGCATGGTATCCCGGTGAATACGGACCCTACCATAGACCGTCGGGCCTGACGATCTCCAGCTCCACCACCTAGGGCATCTGCCCAGATATGAATTCAAAATCGTAGTGGCACCCCGACCGAATTCTGTACCTGTCAGAATGTGTTCATCACCTCATCCACAGGAACTCAGCACACCCTAAGGCCTGAAGTCATGGGTGTGCCAGACTTGTAACCATACTTGTAACCAAAGCACCAACACTCTACACCACACAATAAGCCCTTGAAGGCACCTGACTGCTAATTCTACACCCCTGGAATCCCAGAGCAGAACAAGATATCCATGGCCATTCAGCAGGTAATCACTCCAACCATTGAATGTATATAACAGAACTGCCGACTGGTAATTCTATCTAGCAGAACTAGAATCCCAAGTGCTAATCAGCACTTCTGAACTTAATCACTGACCTGCAACTATGCACTATGCTATCAAACCAGGAATTGCCTCACTTCCTAACCCTTACGAAGAAATATAGCAAGAAACACAGTTGCCATTTTAACAAATTGCCGACCAGAAGCATAGTGCTAGATACAGTGATAAGAACATGAGTTTTGGGACGGACCTCCCTGTTCTCCACCCACCAATTTCTTCACCAAAGAGCATGACCGACCAAGATAGAGGAAGATTCTATGCCCCTGTTAGGGACAGGAGGCTGATCAGAAACAAGGTCCTGCTGGAAAACACACTCTCAAACACACCACTATGCTAACTCTTACCCCAGCACCAACAAACAATTAGAATACAGCTACAACCCTCGAATAATTCGGCCTAGCTGCATAAACACTTGCACACCACCGCGTTAATCTCAATAGTATTTAGAACTCAGCTATACCCCTCAAATTCAGCCCAGATGCTCACATAACATCACCCTCAAGCACCAGCACTGCCAGAATGCAGATATCATAGTCCATTGGTCTTACAACACACATTCTACTGCCCTTACACGGTCACCACACTACAGCTAGTACTAGTATGCAGCTGCACATCACGTATTGCACACTGGCTGCACACATACCGAGTGCACCCATGCACGTTGTACTACGCTATGCTCTCCACTGACCGAGATTGCAGTCCCCGAGAGAGTTTTACCCACAGTGCTTTGGTATTATAACAATGGTAAAAGGCTCAATACAAATGCCAAATACATAACATAACGTACCTAAAGAATACCATTCACTATTACCCACATGCTAACTGTTGAGACGTCAATGTGCAGACATTGAATGCATGTGATTTTTTGGCAAACCATTTCCCTCTGACACGTTGTGTGATGTTATGTTACTCAGCTTCTATACCACGCCAGTCACCACAGTAGCGGCCTTAGAGCTTGCCTGAAGTCTGGCGTAGCGCACCCGGCCGGGGTTTCTAGGCCTCAGTCTATGGAGGAGTGGAAAAAGCAATCAGAGGGGAGAGGTGGTGAGGAGAGGAGCATATTTTCAATAAAACATAAGAGATGTGTAATGTCTGTAGGGAGGCCAGGGGGTGAAAGGAAGAAATTAAGTTTGTGAGTATTTGAATGCATCTGGCTTCAGATCAGAAAGTTCAGGGAATGGAGCCTATCAGGAGAAGGGCTCACTCAGAATGCTCCTAAGAGCCGAGTACATAACCCATGGACTAGTACTTTCAAGAAGTACTCAAAGTAGGCAGTGAATGGATGCATGCGGGACTCCAGTAAACCTCCAGAGGACCCATGAGGCATGGAGGCTTCAGTGTCTGTTAGGAGGTACCACAACATCTGGGCGGTCAAACCAGATGGCAAAAGTGATAGCGCCCAGAGTGGACTGTGTGCCAGCTGAATGCACTGGACACAGGCGAGAAGAGGGAAAAGTAGTGTGGGTGGCACCTGCAAGGCCATGCCCTGGGGTCTAGGTGTGATAGGGTTGGGATGGGGTTGCACCAGAGGGAAGAGGGGAAGCTAGTGTAGGCAGCACATGCATGGCCATGCCCTCGGGTCTGGGTGTGATAGGGTTGGGATGGGGTTGCACCAGAGGGAAGAGGGGAAGGTAGCGTAGGCAGCACCTGCATGGGCATGCCCTGGGGTCTGGGTGTGATAGGGTTGGGATGGGGTTGCACCAGAGGGAAGAGGGGAAGGTAGCGTAGGCAGCACCTGCATGACCATGCCCTCGGGTCTGGGTGTGATAGGGTTGGGATGGGGTTGCACCAGAGGGAAGAGGGGAAGGTATTGTAGGCGGCACCTGCATGGCCATGTGCCTGGGTCTGGGTGTGATAGGGTTGGGATGGGGTTGCACCGGAAGGAAGAGGGGAAGGTAGTGTTGGCGGCACCTGCATGGCCATGTGCCTGGGTCTGGGTGTGATAGGGTTGGGATGGGGTTGCACCAGAGGGAAGAGGGGAAGGTAGTGGAGGCGGCACCTGCATGGCCATGTGCCTGGGTCTGGGTGTGATAGGTGGGATGGGGTTGCACCAGAGGGAAGAGGGGAAGGTAGTGTAGGCGGCACCTGCATGGCCATGTGCCTGGGTCTGGGTGTGATAGGGTTGGGATGGGGTTGCACCAGAGGGAAGAGGGGAAGGTAGTGTAGGCGGCACCTGCATGGCCATGTGCCTGGGTCTGGGTGTGATAGGGTTGGGATGGGGTTGCACCAGAGGGAAGAGGGGAAGGTAGTGTAGGCGGCACCTGCATGGCCATGTGCCTGGGTCTGGGTGTGATAGGTGGGATGGGGTTGCACCAGAGGGAAGAGGGGAAGGTAGTGTAGGTGGCACCTGCATGGCCATGTGCCTGGGTCTGGGTGTGATAGGTGGGATGGGGTTGCACCAGAGGGAAGAGGGGAAGGTAGTGTAGGCAGCACCTGCATGGCCATGCCCTCGGGTCTGGGTGTGATAGGTGGGATGGGGTTGCACCAGAGGGAAGAGGGGAAGGTAGTGTAGGCAGCACCTGCATGGCCATGCCCTCGGGTCTGGGTGTGATAGGGTTGGGATGGGGTTGCACCAGAGGGAAGAGGGGAAGGTAGTGTAGGCAGCACCTGCATGGCCATGCCCTCGGGTTTGGGCGTGATAGGGTTGGGATGGGGTTGCACCAGAGGGAAGAGGGGAGGGTAGTGTAGGCAGCACCTGCATGGCCATATGCCTGGGTCTGGGTGTGATAGGGTTGGGATGGGGTTGCACCGGACGGAAGAGGGGAAGGGAGTGTAGGCGGCACCTGCATGGCCATGTGCCTGGGTCTGGGTGTGATAGGGTTGGGATGGGTTGCACCGGAGGGAAGAGGGGAAAGTAGTGTAGGCGACACCTGCATGTCCATGTGCCTGGGTCTGGGTGTGATAAGGTTGGGATGGGGTTGCACTGTAGGGAAGAGGGAAAGGTACTGTAGGCGGCACCTGCATGGCCATGTGCCTGGGTCTGGGTGAGATAGGGTTGGGATGGGGTTGCACCGGTAGGAAGAGGGGAAGGTATTTTAGGCGGCACCTGCATGGCCATGTGATGGGGCCCTTGTATTATAGGGGTTGGAATGATGGACCCTGGAAGGAAGAGGGGAAAATAGAGTAGGCAGCATCTGCATGGCTGTGCCATGTGGTCTGTGTGTGATAGGGGTGAAATGGTGGATACTGGAGGGAGGAGGGGAAAGTAGTGTAGGTGGCACCTGCATGGCCATGTGCCTGGGTCTGGGTGTGATAGGGTTGGGATGGGGTTGCACCGGAGGGAAGAGGGGAAAGTAGTGTAGGCGGCACCTGCATGACCATGTGCCTGGGTCTGGGTGTGATAGGGTTGGGATGGGGTTGCACCGGAGGGAAGAGGGGAAAGTAGTGTAGGCGGCACCTGCATGGCCATGTGCCTGGGTCTGGGTGTGATAGGGTTGGGATGGGGTTGCACCGGAGGGAAGATGGGAAGGTAGTGTTGGCGGCACCTGCATGGCCATGTGCCTGGGTCTGGGTGTGATAGGGTTGGGATGGGGCTGCACCGGAGGGAAGATTGGAAGGTAGTGTCGGCGGCACCTGCATGGCCATGTGCCTGGGTCTGGGTGAGATAGGGTTGGGATGGGGTTGCACCGGTAGGAAGAGGGGAAGGTATTTTAGGCGGCACCTGCATGGCGATGTGATGGGGCCCTTGTATTATAGGGGTTGGAATGATGGACCCTGGAAGGAAGAGGGGAAAATAGAGTAGGCAGCAACTGCATGGCTGTGCCCTGTGGTCTGTGTGTGAGAGAGGGTGAAATGGTGGATACTGGAGGAGGAGGGGAAAGTAGTGTAGCGGCACCTGCATGGCCATGTGCCTGGGTCTGGGTGTGATAGGGTTGGGATGGGGTTGCACCGGAGGAAGAGGGAAAGTAGTGTAGGCGGCACCTCCATGGCCATGTGCCTGGGTCTGGGTGTGATAGGGTTGGGATGGGGTTGCACCGGAGGGAAGATGGGAAAGTAGTGTAGGCGGCACCTGCATGGCCATGTGCCTGGGTCTGGGTGTGATAGGGTTGGGATGGGGTTGCACCGGAGGGAAGAGGGGAAGGTAGTGGTAGCGGCACCTGCATGGCCATGTGCCTGGGTCTGGGTGTGATCGGGTTGGGATGGGGTTGCACCGGAGGGAAGAGGGGAAAGTAGTGTAGGTGGCACCTGCATGGCCATGTGCCTGGGTCTGGGTGTGATAGGGTGGGATGGGGTTGCACCGGAGGGAAGAGGGGAAGGTAGTGTTGGCGGCACCTGCATGGCCATGTGCCTGGGTCTGGGTGTGATAGGGTTGGGATGGGGTTGCACCGGAGGGAAGAGGGGAAGGTAGTGTTGGCGGCACCTGCATGGCCATGTGCCTGGGTCTGGGTGTGATAGGGTTGGGATGGTGTTGCACCGGAGGAAAGAGGGGAAGGTAGTGTAGGCGGCACCTGCATGGCCATGTGCCTGGGTACGGGTGTGATAGGATTGGGATGGGGTTGCACCAGAGGGAAGAGGGGAAAGTAGTGTAGGTGGCACCTGCATGGTGTGTGATAAGTTTGGAATGGTGGAATGCTTTATTTCATTGTGAGAGAATTAACTTAGATGTAAGGTTGCAAAAAAACGCAATGCGGACTGTACACCTCAATGGACAAGTGCCCTTAAGGGCAACATTCTGTGTCCTTTAGGAGCCCTGTCTTCCATGACGCTCTTGCAGCTTTATGCGTGACATGTTCTAGTGAGCCCAGCATGCCGAGTGTACAATATAAAAGCACCAGGAACAGATTTAGGTAGGGGTGCCGAGGAAGTGGAAGTGCACGTCGTGCAGGAGACTGGGGGTGAGAGGTTGGGAGCACCTCCATAAAAGCACCAGAAATGTGGATTTTAAAAACACAATTCAATGTTAAGAATGCTTCTCTAAAGTGTGGCTGGTAAAATCCCCCTAAACTGCCCCCCTTTATACAGGGTCGGACTGGTGCAAGAAATAGGCCCGGTCACCCAAATAAAAGTGGCCCACCCCTCGCCTCAAAAAAGTGGCCCACCCCTCACGACCCTTGACCTCTGATGACATCACCGGAAGACCACACCCCAACATGACATCCTGGGAAGTGATGACACACGGCCTTTCACCCCTTGACAAAACAGGAAGTGGCATCAAATAGCATTGTTCCTAAGTACACTAAATTACTGTAAATCCAAGCAGATGTCCAAGGCCAAATGATAATATGGTATTGTACAGCACTAACAATTAAGCTCTTTTTTTATAGAACAAATATGCATACAATATCACCCAACCTGTGTTGGTACTCATTTATCGACCTAAAACAGATGAAAGGCTTTTTGAGAAAAAAAAAATGCATTTTTTTCTCCACATTTTTTTAAAAAAAACGGCCCAGGCATAGCCAGAAACCAGCCCCCACTCTGCAGGGACGATTTCGGCCCGGCCACAGGCCAAAAGACCGAGGGGCCAATCCGACCCTGCCTTAATATCCACTTAATGAGACAAACGTTACACGCGTGGTTATGCCTCCTTTCTTAAACACCTGGGCCCTCGTTCAGTGCAAACGATAGGCCACTCTTTATAAGCGCGCCCGCTAGGTATTAAGTGCTCCCCAATAATGTTCTACATATATATGCCCGCAGCTCAGCTGGTTGTGGTCTAAAAGCGACTACAGGGCACCTTGGTGCCCAGGACGAAACACCAGAATGCGCCTGCTTCCCTTCGGTCCCCCCACTGGCAAATGTCACTCCCAAACTACACCTCTGTGTCGTGCAACAAAACCCCTCCTCTATATGAATAAATAATTGCTATATAAATTAAGCTGGTTTCGTTAGTAATGCAAGTACTTTTCAGTAAAACTGTAATGTGAAAACATAGATGTTACCATTTGGCTGAGTAGACCGTGAAGCTCCCCGTGGACAGTGGTAGTGTAAGAAACATCTGCAGACTAGGGTCTGAAGAAACCCCTGTTTCCCCACGCAACCCCTTCCCATTCCTACGGGCAGCTGAGCGGGTGAAAAGCCGAAGGAGTTGGTAACAAAGGCGGTGATCCTGAGGGTCCAGAGAGGAACAATGTGAATGGTGAGTGGAAAAGACTGACAGGGTAATTTATAGAAATTCGCACAAAAGTGGCGCACGCGGCTGGCGCACAGTGTTCCCGTGCGAATGTCTGCGCCAGCCGGGTGCACTAAAATTGATTTCCGCACACAGCGTATTCATGGATTTTAGCCTCCAAAAGCAGCCGTGGCGCAGAGGGGCGCAGCGACCCCGCAGCAGCACCAGTTACGCCCCCAAGAACGCCCTCGCGCAAGGAAAAGCCATCAAAATCCCCAATCCAGCACAAAGGGCTGTGCCAACCCTGGACCAGTTTACCGGACTGCCAAACAGCAAACGCCAAGCGGGGAACGTGCATTACGGGTTTCGCGGTAACTTCCACACGCGAAAGGGCCTGTGCGAGTGGGGTACGTGTATAACTGTTGTTTGCGTGAATTTCTACACGCGATTGGCCTGGGTAAGTGTATTCCAGGGGTGCGCGGGAAGTTTCACATGCGATCGGGCCGGGGGGAGCGGGGTACGTGTATTTCAGGGGCTCGTGGGTAGTTTCACACGTGATTGGCCTGGGTATGTGTATTTCAGGGGTGCGCGGGAAGATTCACACGCGATTGGCCTGGGTACGTGTATTTCAGGGGTGCGTGGGAAGTTTCACACGCGATTGGGCTGGGTACGTGTATTTCAGGGGTGCGCAGGAAGTTTCACACGCGATTGGGCTGGGTACGTGTATTTCAGGGGTGCGCGGGAAGTTTCACATGCGATTGGGCCTGGGGGAGCGGGGTACGTGTATTTCAGGGGCTCGCGTGTAGTTTCACACGCGATTGGCCTGGGTATGTGTATTTCAGGGGTGCGCAGGAAGTTTCACACGCGATTGGCCTGGGTACGTGTATTTCAGGGGTGCGCGGGAAGTTTCATACGCGATCGGGCCTGGGGGTGCGGGGTACGTGTATTTCAGGGGCTCGCATGTAGTTTCACACGCGATTGGCCTGGGTACGTGTATTTCAGGGGTGCGCGGGAAGTTTCACATGCGATTGGCCTGGGTACGTGTATTTCAGGGGTGCGCAGGAAGATTCACATGCGATTGGCCTGGGTACGTGTATTTCAGGGGTGCGCGGGAAGTTTCACATGCGATTGGGCTGGGTACGTGTATTTCAGGGGTGCGCAGGAAGTTTCACACGCGATTGGGCTGGGTACGTGTATTTCAGGGGTGCGCAGGAAGTTTCACATGCGATTGTGCCTGGGGGAGCGGGGTACGTGTAATTCAGGGGCTCGCGTGTAGTTTCACACGTGATTGGCCTGGGTACGTGTATTTCAGGGGTGCGCGTGAAGTTTCACACGCGATTGGCCTGGGTACGTGTATTTCAGGGGTGCGCGGGAAGTTTCACACGCGATTGGGCTGGGTACGCGTATTTCAGGGGTGCGTGGGAAGTTTCACATGCGATTGGGCCTGGGGGAGCGGGGTATGTGTATTTCAGGGGCTCGCGGGTAGTTTCACACGCGATTGGCCTTGTTACGTGTATTTCAGGGGTGCGCGGGAAGTTTCACACACGATTGGCCTGGGTACATGTATTTCAGGGGTGCGCGGGAAGTTTCACACGCAATTGTGCTGGGTACGTGTATTTCAGGGGTGCGCGGGAAGTTTCACATGCGATTTAGCTGTCAGAGCGGGGTACGTGAATTTCGGGGGTGCGCGGGTAGTCTTACACGTGAATTGGCAGTTTGGGTCCTCCCAGGTGTTCCCTCTACACCCTCCACGGCCCCTGCAGGCAGACCACACCACAGGGGACTACCCCGCACCCCTGGTCATGTCCCGCAGGCAGCCCATCCACTGTGGCCATGCACCCCAGCCAAGCCACCTGTCCGCTTGCACCACTGATCACCAACTCATGTCCCCCTGCACCCTCACCCCCCAAGCACTGCAGGGCACCTGCCAGCAGGCCCCCACTCATGTCCCCTTGCACCCCCGACCCCCAGCAGTGCGGGGCACCTGCCAGCAGGCCCCCACTCATGTCCCCTTGCACCCCACCCCCAGCAGTGGGGGCACCTGCCAGCAGGCCCCCACTCAGGCCCACTCATGTCCCTTGCACCCCCACCCCAGCAGTGCGGGGCACCTGCCAGCAGCCCCCACTCATGTCCCTTGCACTCCCACCCCCAGGCAGTGCAGGGCACCTGCCAGCAGGCCCACACTCATGTCCCCTTGCACCTCCGCCCCCCAGCAGTCAGGGGCCCCTGCCAGCAGGCCCCCACTCATGTCCCACTCATGACCCCTTGCACCCCCACCCCCCAGCAGTGCAGGGCACCTGCAAGCAGGCCCCCACTCATGTCCCCTTGCAACCCCCCCCCCCCAGCAGTGCGGGCACCTGCCAGCAGGCCCCCACGCATGTCCCCCTGCCCCCAGGTCATGACGATCCTCAATCATGGCCCTTATGGCCAGCCTCCCCAGAAAAAAGACCCAACCAAGTATTGCATCCACCCACATAGAAAAGGCAATTACATGATACAACCCCAATGGCAAGTATGTAAATGAACACATGTCCGTCACACACACACAATGGTTGCAAGTGAATGTGAAAACCCATATCATGACATGCACAAAACCAATGAGATAATACCACACATCGAAGTGTGAAGAAAAAAATGTATTAAAAGCAACATGAGTGGAATTAAAATCAAACAACCAACAATGGGAATTAAAAAAGAAAAGCTGCATGTCCGCAAAATAAGGAAAAACAAGAAATCATAATCCAAAGGAAAGGTGTCCAAAGTCACAGTCCAACAAAGCAAATCCAAGGGAAAAACAAAAGTGAAAACAATTGCTCCATGGGGAAATCCAAAAAAAAGAGATGAATCCAATAGTGAACTATATACAGATGAACAATCCAGGGTCCATGATCCCAACTGAATAAATGAAACCAATCAAAAATACTACCTAATGAAAAACTATATACACAAACGTGGTGCATTGTCCAAGCGCAACCAAAATAAAGAAAAAAAACAAAGGAAACCTAACACTATCTAACTATTTACAAGGGCAGCGGGCAAGTCCTTCGGCTCACATGTTGATGTAACGGGCCAGGGCATCATCGAACTCCTGCTCGATGTCCCGGAAGCGGTCCTGTTCCATGGCCCCGAGGGTTCGCAGGGACGATGACATCTGGAACTCCAGGTCCCTGCGAATAGCCTCGAGGCACTCGGCCTGCCTCAGGCCCCTACGCATGGAGTTCTCCACCCTGACCATCGTGAGCCGTGCCTCTTCCGCCCGCTGCTGCTCCGCATCTATCGCATGGCCCAACCGCTGCCACACGGACGACACTTCCCGTCCAGGGTCCTCCTGCCCTCCGGCCGATGCCTGCCCCTCCGATGATGAAGGCCCCGAGCCATCATGGCTCCCACCTTGTTGCTGCTGCTGTGCCGCTGCCTGTGCCCTGGCTCCTGCTGTCTGCACATCCTCCTCCAGCTGTGGTGCAGTTGTTGAGGTGGCCACCCCTGCTGGACGTCTAACTCCCGACTGTGGCAGGGATGTGTCCTCCACCAGCTTGGCGGCAGGGTCAGAGGCAGCTCCACAGTGTACCCAGGTGACACATGGGTGGGAAGATGGCACGGAGGACGACTGGCGCATAGGGGGTTCAGTTGAGGAGGGGGTTGGAACAAGGTCCAGAAAACAGAGGAATCCGGCCCTGGTGAGCTGTCCCAGTGGGTCAACGTGGTCAACGAGCCATGCGAGAAGACGTGCAGTCTCCTCATGAAAAGACTGTAGGTCAGCTCGCATGGCACGTTGACGCAACGACACCCCACCCAGGACAGGCTCAACCCGGTGCCGGATAGCCACATCCGCAGGGAGAGGAAGGCCATTTGGTGTAAGCAAATCCCCTCCCTGAGAACGGGTCTGGACGTAGGTATCCCTGCTGGTGCAAGATGATGCAGTCACAGGATCGGGGACAGGATTACACACAGGCACCTCCACAGCGGCCTGTGCTGCCTCCTGTCCCTGCCCCTGCACTGCACTACTAGCACCAGTGGAATCCCCACCTCCAGACCCCGTCTCTGTCCCTTGCATGGCCTCCTCCTCCACCAAACCCCCCACCAACCTGGAGGACTCCGTGCCATCCTCCTCCGTCGGGCCCTGTGGGGTCTCAGCTGCCCCTTCGGCTGCCGAGGAGTCCAACTCCAACCTCCGCCTCTTGGACCTCCCCTCGGCAGCTGCGACCTGGGACGCGGCACCGGACTCCTCGCTCCCCGACGAGATGACAACCTGGGAGGGGAGCCGGGCCTTGCGTCTCCGGCTGGCGGTGCGATCCCTGCCGCTGTGCTCCACAGCACCTTCTCCGCCCTCTTCATCAGTTGACGCTGCAGACAGGGAGAGATAGGAGACAGGCATCAGGGCACTGTACAATGGACTCATACACACATGACAGTTGTACATGAGTGGCATTGTCAAACTTCAGACATGGCATCACAATCCCCAACACACATGTCATTGCAACTCACACACATGAGCTATTCCACAGCCATATTGCAACAGCCAGCACATCCATACACATACAACAGCATGAGCACCAAAGGTGAGCCAGACATCACATGAAACACAGGGAGTGCACTAGACATGCACACACCTCACCACAATTACATGCATGTGTACACCTCCGCCAACTGTCGCAGTGATGAGGTTGGCATCCATGTCACATCTGGCAATCAGTCTTCTACATATCAGTCTCACATGCATCCATGTTGCATCACTGTTGCACCCATGTCAAATACACACACATGCACATGTACACGGCGCAGATATATGCAGCTGGAACCAACATCCATGTGTGACACCACAACCATGCCAACTTACATACACAGTAATCCAAACATGTGTGCTCACACATCTGGATTTGTCCTGAATGCTTACCCACACATACACCATCCATGTGTCTCACATATGAAAGGACTTGCATGTGTCAGCCTCACAGCCCTGTACATACACATCCGTACATGGCCCTACAAAACCACATGTACAACCTGCACACTACTGGCACACCACCACCCGCACAGCTTCCAATCACTATGCATGTACACTTACCGCTCGACTCCAGACAGGTCTGCCTCTCAAGGACCTGGACGTGAAGTGCTGGGCATATGAGTTCCAGGACCCTAATCTGATGTTCCGACAGTTGGCCCCGGTGCCCCTTAGCATCCGCTGCCTTCAAGAGGTGCCAGGCCTTGTTGAGGGTCCTGGACCTGAAGTCCTCCCAGCGCTTCTTGACATGTTGGAAGTCGCGTACTGCCACCCCCTCCACGTTGATGGCAGTCACGATGTCCGTCCAGATCTGAGTCCGTCCTTCCTTGTCGGCGGCCGACTTCCGAAGAGGGCATCATACTGCCCAGGACTTGCTCCACCAGGACACCAACTTCGGTGGTATGAAGCTGGTGGCCCTCTGCCTCTCTGGCTGGGGTTGCCAGTGGTGCCAGATGTGTGTGCCCGACATGGCAACCCCAGAGGCAGGTGTGGTGGGCAACTGGGTCCTGGGCTCGGCTGTGGAGCGATGGAATAGCAGTCGGGAGTCTTCGGTTCCAGCAGGGGTGGTCACAGCAACAGCACCCCTGGCTGAGTGCAGGCAGCAAATGGCAGGGCACGTGGGCAGCAGGCAATCAGGCAGCAGCAGATGGCAGGTGGGAGCGTGCTCGGGGCTCTGGGGGCAGTGATTCGGCCTTTTGGGCAGGAGCGTGGTCTTCCGTGTGTTTACGCGTGGCCAGCTTGATACGGAGTGATTTGGCACGTGAAAATCTTGCACGTCAGCGTGTAAATTCGAGGAAAGGCCCTTAGCGCATAAGCGCGTCAGCACGCATATCGCGATTTCATTGGACCAAAGGCCCTCAGCGCGTAAGCGCGTCTGTGACGTATCGCGCACGGGCCTGTATGTGCTTTTCGTGGGGTGCGGTGCGTGTGTTTTCCAGGCGTTGGGGTTCACACGCTATTACTTCACAGCGGGTGGGTGTTGGTTACGCGTTCTTCTACACGCAAGGCAGACGGTGAGTGGTACCCCGCTCGCCCAGGCCCAATCGCGTGTGAAACTTCACGCGCACCCCTGAAATACACGTACCCAGGCCAATCGCGTGTGAAACTTCACGCGCACCCCTGAAATACACGTACCCAGGCCAATCGCGTGTGAAACTTCACGCGCACCCCTGAAATACACGTACCCAGGCCAATCGCGTGTGAAACTTCACGCGCACCCCTGAAATACACGTACCAGCCAATCGCGTGTGAAACTTCACGCGCACCCCTGAATACACGTACCTAGGCCAATCGCGTGTGAAACTTCACGCGCACCCCT
>CM030325.1:1031842577-1031900346 GCA_002915635.3 Ambystoma mexicanum | reverse complement strand
ATGTCAAACGGGCAAATGATCCGACCACCACCAGTATGTTGGTTGTGTGAATGACAGGGCATTGTGCACACATGCAGAAATCAAGGCATGATGCAGAACGGCCAAGGAAAGGAGCAGGCATGGCGAATCCACCTGCAGTTTACAGCAGGGTGTTGCACAGAATCACACGTGCAACAACAAGCACAAGGAGCACAACAAGGGTGCAACCGCAAAGCATGGGGAATTTTCCACAAGGACAATCCAACAGGCACCGCTGCACAGACAGTGAGCACAGACAGACCTGACCCTGGAATGGGAAGTACCAATGGGAATGGGGAAATCCAAAGCCCAAAGTGGGACAAAATTGTATATGGACTAGGACAGCTCACTGGGAGCTCTGATTTGTTCTATCCTATCAGTGACACCAGACCCTTACCAGGAACCTAGAGTGGATGTCGTTATAAGGGATAAAGAATATTCCTTCCTTGTTGACACAGGTGCAACACATTTGTGTATACGTGAAGGCAAGTTTTCCTTGTCCGGCGATGCCATAAATACTCAGAGTTTCACATGAGCTACAAGTCGTGTTCCCTTCACAACTGCATTTCCAGTCTCTATAGGAAAATGTGAAATGAATGTGCCTTTATTATATTCATGCCAGACCCCAGTAAATATTTTGGGTCGAGATTTAATGACAAAGTTAAAAATGACCATCTCATTCACGGAGGGTGGCATAGTATGTTCAACTCCAGGAATGCACTATTCAAATGTATGCAAAATAATCAGAGCATACGCAGGACAAACAGCCATGAGGGCTATACCCTTAGAGCCAGAAATAGTCGCATATGGTATGCGCATACTAATGGCAGGACTGCCAGGTCTTGCAGACAAAATCACGAGAACCACAGATGAGTTTCTATTTAGACCAAGAATACCGATGCACGAGGAGAATGGACAAGTATTTCCCTTGATGATACACACAGCTGCAGTAAGAGGAAGAATGGCCTTGATTGATGGTTATGACGACGAAGTCAACAATGGTGCGCAGTAATTGCCATTGGAGAGGCATATTGAGCAACTGACGTCACTGATGAGGATCTGTTTGAAGAGCAAACAGACATGGAAGAGACAATGGTGGAAGTGAGTCTCATTTTCTGGGTGAGAATGATCAAAAGGAAAGTGCCTCAGAGAATGATGCTGGCACGAAACTGTCCTGAGTATTTTGATGACGAAATGGACCAGGTGCCTGTCTCGGTGTGGACTGCAGGACCCTATGATGTAGGCCTCTTAAAAGGGGTTGGAGAAGTGAGAATTAAGCTAAAGCCAGGAGCAATTGTACCCAAAGCATGACAATATCCCATGTCCAGAGAGGCAGATGAAGGGATTTTTAAGACAATTTCGGCTATGATGGAGCAAGGCATCTTAGGAACATCAGAGTCATCATGCAATACGGCGGTTTATTCAATCAAAAAATCTAAGGGAGGGTCTTGGAGGCTAATCCAGGATTTACACCCAATAAATGATATTGTTGAGGCCGAGTTCCCTTTAGTCCCGAACCCTGCTACAATCCTTTGTAATATACATATCGAGGCAAAATATTTCACGGTGGTTGACTTGAAAAATGCATTTTTCTCAATCCCGTTGCACCGTGACTCACAAGATCTGATGTCATTCACATTCAGACAGATGCATCTGAAAAGCACGAGGCTACCCCAGGAGTACTGTCTGTCTCCTTCTATTTTTAACAGAGTCATGCAGATGGACCTAAGCAATATTGCATTAGAAAGCTTTGTCCTGCAATATGTGGATGACTTCTTAATTTGCAGCACGACAGAGGAGCAATGCAGACATGATTCTGTTCAGCTATTAACTATACTGGCTAAGAAAGGATATAAGGTTGACAAGGAAAAGTTACAATTTTGTCAACAAGAAGTGCTATACATAGGCCAGCTGATCTCACATGAGGGAAAGAAAATTACCCTAGAAAGGGCTGAAGCCATATTGAACACGGCTAAGCCACACACGATAAAACAAATGCAGAGCTTTTTAGGGCTGTGCAACAATGTTAGGGCATGGGTCTTCAATTTTAGCTGTTACACCAAGCCTTTACTTCAGGGCCTCAAGAAGGGCCCAGGTGATGGAAGAAAAGATTGAATGGTCTGAGACCATGGAGAAAGGATTTTCTGAACTTAAAAAATGCAATTTGTACCATACCAGTTTTAGGAATCCCCAATTATGCAGAGGAATTTTAATTATTCTCACACACAAATGGAAGCGCCATGACGGCAGTGCGCCCACAGAAAACCACATTGGGGTACAAGCCCCTGGCATACTACAGTGGAAATTTGGACCCAGTGATGAAAATTTAGCTGCCACAGCGTTCGCTATAGAGAAAGCTACAATCATTGTGATGGGATGCTCTATGGCGTTGTACGTCGAGCACTCGCTATTTGCTATTCTAGAGAAACCTAAAGGTACACTGACATCTCAGAGAGCTTCTGCGTATGAAGTAATCATGTTGAATCCATCGATTAAGGTAGTCCGAGGCAAGATAGTGAGCCCAGCTATGTTGATAGCGGAGCCAGTCACTGAAGGAGAACCAATACATGACTGTGCAAACAATGAAAAATTCTATGATGAAATCCCCAGAGTAAAAGAAAATGCTTTGGCGGAAGGAGAAGTTGTCTTTATTGATGGTTCGTCAAGAATCAATCAAAGTGATGGGCAATCATATACAGGCGTCGCTGTAGTGGAACACACTGCAAATGGAGAATTTCAAGTACTCCTTAGTGCACGAATACCATCTCATTATTCAGCACAAGCTGCAGAATTAATGGTGCTGATACTCACCATTGGGAATCACGCAGACCAAGAAGTAAAGGTGTACAGTGACTCTGCCTACGTGACATCAACAGTGCATGCCAGTTTAGCACGCTGGAAAACGAGGGCTACCTCAGAGCGGAGGGCACGTCAGTACAGCACGCAGCCTTATTGGACAGGCTGATCAAGGCACTATAGCTCCCAGTGGGCATAGCGGTCGTGAAATGTGCCGCCCACACGAAAGGGACAGATTTTATCTCACACGGAAACCAAGCGGCAGACACGGAAGCCAAGAGTGTGGCGTCCTAAAGTGAGATGATTATGGAAGTGGATGTCACCTATACCAATGAATGAATGATGGTTGCACGGACTACACATAAAGGATATAACAATCTTGGGCAAACACAGTTAATGGAGCTCCAAGGGGAGGCACCACATGAGGAGAAAAATCTTTAGAAATGGCGAGGGTGTTCTTTAAACTCTCTGACAGCTTGTGGCGACAAGACAGCACTGGTAAACCAGTAATGTCTATAGCCCTGTTAAAAATAGCGCTGGAACAGTTACATTATCCAGCTCACATGGCAAAAGAGAATTTGGCAGCAATGCAGGCAGAAGACTGGTTTATACCAAATTTGACCGAGCATGTTGCATTCTTTATGGTAAACTGTGTAATCGGCCAACAATTCCCAGCTGGGCACACATTAAAAGCAATGAGAGGAATCATCCCTAGGCCAAATGGGCCTTTTCAGCACTTGCATGTCGATTACGTCGACATGATTCAAGTATGTAATGGGTACAGATACTTAATTGTTGTGGTGTGTCCATTCTCTAGATGGATTTAGGCAGGTCCCTGTACACACACAGACTCTACCTGTGTGGCCAAATTTTTAGTAAGAGAAGTGTTTCCCAGGTGGTGGTGCGAGGTTATGAGATCAGATAATGGCCCTCACTTTGTTAATACAGTATTTGAACAGATCCAGCTTGCTGCTTGGTATTAAGCACAAGTTCTCATCGGTGTATCATCCGCAAGTTGACAGATCCTGTGAGAAGCTCAATGGCTTGTTAAAGGAAAGGATAGCCAAGTTGAAGCTTACTGTAAGAAAGGGATGGTTGCACTGCCTTCCTTTGGCACTGTAATCACTTAGGAAGCAACCTGGTTCCGACCATCAACTTACACCACATGAAAAAGCCACAGGAAGAAGAATGCGTACTCCTCTGACACCCCGCGATAGAGCTAGATGTGATGCCCAGTCAACATGAGAAATTTTAGGGTTCGAAATGCAAAATTACCTGAATTGAATGACATCTTGCCTTACTGTAATTTCAGACCAGCTGCAGTGACGACAAAAGGGGTGCAGGGCAGCACGGAACACAGAAGGAGATACTGCTACAGACACCACTCAAAGACTATGTGTACCATCCGTTTTCCCTGGAGACACCGTCCTTATAAGAAATCATACGAGGAAAAAGAGGGATGAGCCAAGATTTAACAGTCCCTTCACATTGGAGGACTGCACTCCATCCACAGTGAAACTACAGGGCAGGAGAGCTTGGATTTTCCTTGCCGATATCAAACCCTACATCAAAGGAGGCCCCCTGCCTGCACCCCAATGTGAGGAGACTACGAGTGACGGGAAAGAACCACAGCAATGCAGACAAGATCCATGATGAAGAAGAAGGACACATGACCAGCCAGACAAAGACAAGGAACTTTTTGCAAATGGTGGCTTAATGCTGAACACTTCCTCTGAGCAAAAAAGAGGATAAGGACATAAACGACGGACACTCTGTGCATCCTAGTTGCAGGGTGAAGAAGAGAATTGCACATATAAGCCACTGCATAATCTGTTGAACTTGACCTTTAAAGAGAGACACAATACAACTGTAATGAGGAAAGGACATGCCAAATGTTTATCGAGGACACATAAATTGGAAGAAAATACAGTACCCAGACTCATTCCACACCAAGACCATATTCGGAATTATGTATGGTGTCCCGCAGTAGCAGCATCACCAAGGATGTGGTGGCATACTTCAATCTAGTGCTAAGATCATACCCGTCATTGGTGGGGAGAATCACCAGTGTCACTGACTTTCTTCAAGATCCCGAAAACGAAAAGGCAAAAAGAAGATTGCTTACTGTAATTGTCAAGCAATTTCTCCTACTTCCCAAGTACTGTGAAAAAAAGCCAAATGTCTCAAGCAGAGAAGGAAGTAAAATAACTTGTCAATACATTATTCTTTTGAAAAATTGAAGACTGTCCCAATCTTGTCGGAAGAACAACAGCCACACTCATGTTGCTTCGAGAACCAGCGAATACCGAACATCTAAGCCACCTCCTAAATGAAATTATGATCCTAATTGCACTCCACACAACCGGACAGTGCAGGCATTGTCTACAGTGAAGTGAAAGCATACAGTCCTGAGCGCCAGCAAAACGGGACAGATGTCCCTGTCCCCAGAAGTCAGCAGTTTTGCCCACAACATCATCTTTCATCTAGTCACTGACTTTCCAGAGCTAGTTGGGAGATCGAGTAATGTTGACGTCATCACATTCATCAGAGATCCAGCTAATGTTGCACAGATGGGCATGCTGGAATCATACTGCAAGCGGAACTCTCTAACCACCAGCAGAACTATTTGAGAAGATTCTAAAAGCCTTCCGCCGAGGGACAGATTGAGGGAGCAGTGCCAAGGATTTTATTTTATTCTATTTGTTGTATTTTTCTCCGTTCTTCATATTGACCAGGACACAGCATGTCTTCAGGACTGAAGCAGATACGAGGCGTGGACTGGGAGCTGACCTACTCTGAACATGCACAGTAACTTGCCGAAGCGTTATTTGATTTGATTTTTCCCATAGTTTAGAAAAAGAACTGCATCCAGAGATAATATACAATTCATTATTCACACCTGAAACTCACAACACAAAATCCAAAAGACAATATTGTTTAAAGAAATATAGTAAAAGCTAGACAGTTGGCGAATAATCGAGATGGGGATCCAGACCAGCAACCTTGTCCTCCCGCAGGAGGAAAGACGTCCACATTTCTCTGGAAGTAAATGCTGCTGCCTGACCTACAGAGGCATAATGTATTTGTGTATTATATTCATCCTTGTTTTACTGTCATTAACGAGCAGAACTGCATTTTTTATTGGTGCACAAAGCGTTCAGTTCCAGTGCATCAATCTAATGATGCACGCATGAAACGTACTAGAATACGCAGACCTTACATAATTATTCCAGTCCCTAGAAGATCTGATGGTAGAATGGATGAACTTGAAATGGATGTAATTAGCAATAATGCACACACACTTGTGGTAACAGATGAATCAAAAGGCCAAAGACAGGGTCGTCAAAACATAACTGTGACAAGATTACAGACACCCACACACATGCAAACATGAAATGCACATACACCAGGCCCCGTGTCAATGACTGTAGAACCACAATCCAAGGCATGGGAGACGAAAAGACTACATACTAAGAGAACCTCCACAACAGACATTGTGGAAAGACAAGAGGAGTTGGAGAAGAAACCAACAGAAATAACAGTAATAAACACTTCTGAGACGACACGGATGGAGACGAAGAAAACCTGGTTTAGGAAGTTTTGACCCCATGCAAAAGTTTGCATGGTAAAAAAGTCCTAAAAATGAAGTTCGAACCTTTGGTGGTAGCATTATAGGAAAGTATATCAAAAAAACACTGCAGGGCTGCGGGGGTGTCCCCTGTGACACCCTGCTCACTATACTGTGTGGTATAGTGAGCAGGGTTTTGCGCGGGACACCCCTGCAACACACCCGAAAAAAAAAAGAAAAAAAACAGGGGCTGCAAGGGTGCCCCCGGCAACATCCCGCTCACTTTACTTTACAGTATAGTGAGTGGGGGTTGTGGGGGAAACCCCTGCAGCCCCCGTAGCATGAAAGTGTGTTCGCATGAGAAAAGTGCAAACTTTTGGTAGTTTGCACCTTTCTCTTGCAAACGATTTGCTCGCGGTAATTTCAGCCGCGGGCAAATCACTCGGATTCGAAAAACTCAAAGAAAATCTCACAAGCACAGATGATAGCAGAATCCATCTGGCTATCATCAGCCAGAGCCAGAAAAAGGCAAGAGGTAATTCGAAAAATTGCCAGACTTTCCTCAACACAAGTGGCACAAATGAGGAGGCCTGCACCATTGACCGGGATACCTGAGGATCCTCCAGCAAGAAAGAGCCATACAGATGCATTCTGGAATGTAGCACTAGCAAACTACATGTAAACCTTAAGAATCAAGAGGAGTATGCACGGAGATGACAACGAATTAAACGATTACCTAGACAGCTCATCACATTTGGGAAACAACATTTGGTACTAGCATATGAAAGAAGTTGGAAGACAAAGTTCAGAAGGGGAACGCTTTGTTTGTGCACTCCTACTATACAGCATGGGGAAGTCCAAGATCTTCGTAGCTGTAGAAATTGATGTCCAGACACCACACTGTCATTTGCACATAGCCATGTGCAAGACCAGAGGCCAGTTCATGGGTAGTGATGCCTCACTGAAATGGGCAACTGAAGCAACTGATCCTAATGAAGACGGTTATGTCCAGGACATAAAGACAATAAACAATGGGAAGACAAAACACATTGTGATCAGATATGAGAAGCCTGGAGTTAAAGGTGCAGTAATCAGAACAGAAGCAAATCAGAAAAAAAATGTTCAAAGGAAAGCCCCAGAAGAGACTCAAAGTTGGAAGAACAGAGGCCAAATACAAATTTGGAGAACAGTCCTTTCACAAGACGGATGGAAGAAAAATAGTAGTGATATGCAGAGCATGGATGGTCATAGGTCAATACAAACCTACCATCAACATAGTGTGAAATGGATGCAAGCCATTATGGGCAAAGCTTGCAAAACTACTAACATGGGTCGAAGACAGAGGAGGACCCCTGCAGATAGTGCCACTAGAGAACCCAAAATTCTGCTTCAGGAATAATGGCACAAGAAAAATGGGAGAGAACCAGAACTGTGGACGTGTTTTTGATGCTCCAGGAATGGTGCACGGAACTGCAGTAATTATGGATCATTATTGGGCATGTGGATCCAGAGCCTACATCAGACTGCCGAGAATCCGGGGAGGTAATTGCACAATAGTGAACGTCCACGTTACAGCATTGGTGATCCCAAAAAAAGTGACCTGAACATTGACAGTTTCCCGAAAGCAGATGCTCACCTAAGGAAAAAGAGATCTGTGGAACTACTAACATGGATCAAGAGAGAATTACTTCTCTGCCAAATTAGAAGAAGCCTTTCATGCAATTCCATATGAACATAGGCTGTTCAGCCTCACCTCATCAGTGTTCACTACTATTTTTATGCCAAGAATTCAGGTCGGAGCATATACTAAATGGTTGCAGATAACCAGATGGGAGTTACTGCAGACCATCATCACCACCATAAAAGGATTCAACACAATCAAAGAAGAATTAAGAGCCATCCGACTGATGACTCTCCAGAACAGATATGTACTCGACATGATCACAGCTATGGATGGAGGAGTTTGTGCAAAAATCAGAAAATCATGTTGCACATTTATACCTTCGCACGATGAGGAAAATGGAACATTAACAGAAACCATAGGTATGTTGCTAAAACTGCAGAACCAGATGATTGACAAAACTGACAAAGTGGACGATGACAGCTGGTTTGGATCACTATTCTCATTGGTCCCACAATGGATGGCAGATGCATTCAAGCTCCTGGGAGCTCTGCTAGTAATGATATTATTAGGCTTCTCTGTCATTAAGATAATAGTTTCCCAATGCCAGAAAACTGCGAAGAAAGCCATAGGGATGGAGATCATGATTGACGTCAAGCCAGGATGGAAGCCCAAAGACCTGACTGATGAAGAAATAAGAGACTCTGTGAAGGCTAGCATTCACGCACCAGAGGGAACAAAGTTTCTCTACCCCAGGAAGCATCGAAACTATGTGGGAAGATGGGTTTACTGTAGCCCAATTGGACAATGTCAATTGATGACATGGAATAAAGATGAACATGTAAAGACCGCTGGAAGCCTGAAAGGAGTAATAAATATATGGACTCCAAAAAGACACTTCTTCAAACCATCATGTATAGATCCAGAAGATGAAGAAGGAATGAACCCAGGCGATGATGTGAAAATGAATATAGAAGAACCAAGTGAGATGAATCCAAAGACGGAAGTGAAAGTAGTCGATGAATCGCCCAGATGGGGGAGTGTAGAGGAGGTCCCAAATAAAGACTGCACTCCAATCATCCATTTTGAAGTTCCAAGAACGTTCACACTGAGATACGTGACATATGATGAGCAAATAAACCAGCAGAGATCCGCAGTAGGGCTCTGCCCAGTGCCTATCGGAAAAACAGAACCTATTGAAGTACCAGTACCAAGAAAACCATGGACAGTAAGGTATCCAGTGAGGAAACCCTACCAACAAATGAGACGAAATGATGATTGTCTAAGTACAGTCCTGGAAGTAACCAAAAAGGTCTTAATGGAAAACGATTGGTGATGTCACAAGAACCCAGACTGACTCACAGATAGAAGAAATGATGATTCGAGAATGATACAAAGAGACAAAACGCCATGAGTAGGGATATTGTGAACTTAAAACAAAAGAATGATGTCCAAATGTAAGGGAATTAAGCTGTAAGCAATACGAAGACAGTCGACCAGTTTACACCTGTAAATATGCTGGGAACCACAAGAATGCTAAGAAAACAGTGCGGCTTGCTAAGCTAAGTAGAAGAATAGTGCGGCAAGTGCCATTATACATAATCTACTTCAAAACAAAGCATGATATTATAAGTGTATTTCTACTTTGCACAAAAAGCAGAATCAACCCATGTTACTAAAGGCCAAACGAGAAAAGATTCATATTGTAGCAAAACGAGAAGAGACGTCTGAATCGAAACTCAGCAGCGGTAACTCGTGCCAGGAAAGCCATGGTCATACTAATAAAAGAAGCGAACAGTAGCTACATCTAATTGAAACTAAGAACAGAATATCCTGCCTCTGGAAGGCCAAGATCAGAAGAAGAAGGCAGGTGGCGGTTGAAACGAAAATCAAATACACAAACTGAGAGAAATGAGACAAATTCACGGTGTGGGAAGCACGTGACCAGCCAAGCAAGAAGAAGCCAGGGTTCACACCTATGCTTGGCACCGGACCAAGCAGAGATATCAGAACCTTTCCAGACAGAAGATACAGTGTCGAGGCCAACCACAGTGAAATAATTGACCCATAGCCACTAAAGTGATGATTGATTGGAGGAAGGCCGGGTGAGCTGAGGGGCAACCTGCACCTGGCTGACCATTCTGCATGCTGCTAAGCAAAGTGGAAAAGTATGCATGGGGTTGGTGCCAACCCAATCAAAATGGACCAAATAATCTAGGGTTCTATAGTTAGTAGAACCAATGGGACGTCGTACTTTTAGTGACGTCTACAGTAATTTTTTGAACGAAGGGCTTAGATGCCCATCTGACAGTGTTTACCCAATCCCCTCACTCTGTTACCATATACAGATATAGTACCTATAGTAAAGTTACCTTTTCCCAACCAATAGAATTGCATGTTAACTTTTGAGTGTTTGAAGCGAGAAGGACAATTGCATCACTGCTGATGTCCATGACTCCCTGTTTTCTGTACTTGTCATTAAACGGACTCCCTTTGCCAAACCATTGAGTTGTCCTTATTGATTGGTGCTTGAGTAACAAATCTGCACCACCATCTATCTTAAGGGTGCATCTATCTCGTCTTAAAGTATTTCCGAGCAAACCTCGGCTCTATGGGCCGGCCGGGGGTCTTGGGATACACTGTAGAAGAGATACCCAATAAACAATGCACAGAAAGGCTACACAGAAAGCATTGTAGCTCTTACAAACTTTATCTTGAACAGCTGATGAAGCATTTTAAACAAAACTGGTTTCTACTGCATGGTAAAGGGTCCACAGTTCCTCAGGCACTACCTCCTCGCCATTACGCAGACCTCAGGGGTTATTCCAGCACAAAGGAGCTGGCTCATGCTCTAACAGAGGTGGCATTAGCCTCTCTTATTAGTGCTGGCCTGCAGCTAGTGAAATCATGGTGTGGCAGTGTAGACAGGGCGTTGGCCTAGTGGATGTACAATTTGAGGAAACATCTTTGATTGTTTTATGCTTTTAAGTGTGGGCACATTATGGAATGCTCGTCAGAGCCACATACACTAAATGGTCCAGTGTGCTATTGTATGGACATTGGACACATCAGACAAAAACAGGCATATGTGCTGTTACATAGGGGAGTGCCACATAAATGCCATTAACTAGCATGGGGGTGGCTTGTGCAGCACACAAAGCATTGCCACACACATATCACTGCATTGATTTGCCATGGACTACTGTCTGCATGATGACACACAACGAACTCTGCTTTCCTAGACAAGGTGCCAAGTGGCATTGAGTTGCCATCTGGTGTGCTCGCTAGGCAGTGGCTTGATTCTGAGAGGATGCATTTAGTCCATGAGCCAAAGCAGCCACTAGAAAACTTAAGCAAGAAAATGACAGTTACCCTTACTCCTATAGTTACCATATGTAACTATAAGAGTAATATACAACAAAAACAAATGTTGGTGTGTCAAATAAAGAGACGTGAAAATAAAGAAAATAGTTTAAAAGGATTTCTGTGTGGCATTGGTTTGGCCAGCCAACGGATACTTGTGCTGGCCTGGTGAATAACAATGCCCCATGTTCAGTTATCAGTGTCACTTATAAATTGCCCCCACTTGAAAGGCTGTCAACACGAACATTGAGGGGCACAGGGTGTGTGACTCCAGAGCACCTCACACGCTACCTTTGGAAAATGCATTCCTTTGTTTGCATATTCCCATCGCCCGTTCCACCCAGGCCAAGAAACAGGGCTCACCGGGTACTACCGGGCACCACCGGGCCTTACCAGGCATAGCACGCGTTAATGATGTGAAGCACAATTGCAACAACTTTAAAGACGTGAATGACATCATTGTATATAAACAAATAAACACCATGAAGTAGTCCATACCAAATAGAACATCAGCAAAACAATTGCTGACAGCAGTTACTGCACTGCTGGCCCAGGACAATCATAGCACATTTGGAAACATTGTGATTTTGCGAACCAAGAATTCCTCAGAATGTTACTCTGTGTGACTCTGGCCCTGGAACCTCGCGCACACTTGGCGTATCTGCACTGCAATGCACTGCACTCTCTTCAGAAATATGGCAGTGCTTAGCAACCTCATGCGCATTGCCGTAAAAGAATGATACATAGTATCATGGTCTGTATGACTACATCCGGTCCAGTCCTGACGAGGCGTGTGATCCCGCCCTCTTAAGGCCACATGGCACTTTAGCAGGCCCAGAATCCCACAGTGAACCCATAACATTACCTTTGGTAAAAGCCATCCATGCTCTTCTCACTCGCCCCATGTGAACATGTCTTTCTGGCTCTGCCTTTCGTCCTGTGCTTGGCATAGTCCATGTCGTGCATTGTTTTGCCAGCCCTGCGGGGCACCTACATCTCTCCTGTACTCTAAGTACACCTGCCTTAGACATCCCATCCCTATTGACCATGGTACCAGATGGCTTCTCATATGTAGATCAATGGGTCAAGCACTTACTGCTGAGCTATTTTATTTGCAGAGGGCTTGAAGGCTCAACCACCAGCAGGACAAACGATACAATGAGCGCCATTGTGCTGGATGCCAATAGAACTTGCATTTCCTGTTGCTACTGTGCAGCTGGATAAGCTCTAACTGTGATATTAGAGCCCTTAAGCCTCCGTGTCAGTGGCTGCGCTTTACAAGTCAAATAATAATAATAATAATAATAATATCTGTTACCAAGTCCCCTGCCAGGTTCTGGGAATGACCCGGTCAGTAACTCAGGGGACCAGGTGACACCCCGGGCCAGTGGGAGGTATGGGGAAGACTCCCCGGTGTCTTGGTCCCAGTCCTGGCTCATGGCAGGGGACAATCATATTGCCACAATGCAAGTCAGGCTCAGGGGTCAAACCCCTTCCCACCTCACTGGCGCATTGAGACAGACCAGCCCTCGAGGCTGGAACCAAAAATACTGTAATAATTGGGGGGCTGGACACTTCATCCCCAATGAGAGATTGCAAAGCCCCTTTTAGCCAGACCCAAATTCACCATGCTAGAAAGTGAAGGAAAGAGCTTTCCCACCGCGTCCCCTGGTGAACAAATCACATACAGGCCCCACACACACAGCCCTGCTAGGAAATATGAACACCACAAAAGCTTTCCAGCGTGTTCTCGATGTGTAATGCTCATGCTGGAAACACCACATGCCCCAGCACAGTACAGGAACTCCCAGATGAGGATAGCTGGATAAAGAACACTGCTCTGCCAGATTTAGGATTGGCTCCATCCCTGAACCTCAAGGGTCTGAGGGCCACTTAAGGGACCGATCAGTCCCAGCCTCCACTCGCAGGTGCAGGCTCTGAGGGAAAGACTCGCCCAGGGGGAGGAAGGAGTGCTGCATACATTTAAGCAGCACCAGTCTCTGAGTACAGATCAGGGAAGCAGGAGGCTGAACTTCATAGACTGCTGTAGAGTTGCTGGTGGCAGAAGAAGCTGAGGTTGGAGATATATACACAACAAAAAGGGTACTGGTAACGCAGGAAAGGGCCCATGAAAACTGTTAGAGAGTTAAGTCCTATATGGGTCCTATTCCCAAAATAACCTCATTGGTTATGTAAAACACTACACCCATTTGTATATTTCAAAATCATAACCTCACATTACAATTGGATTTTTTGTAAATAAAAACATATTTAATACGAAATATTTGTACATACAATTAAGTCAAACATGTAATACACATACATAACAATAAGTGAAATCATTGAAACCATATATTAACTGGTTGGAGCCAAATCAACACTTTTAACCAAACAAGGCCAAAGAGCAAAAAAACAAAAAAAAAAGGAAAGTGCCGGACCAAAGCCGGACATAAACAGGAGTTCCTAAATTGTTTTTAGGCTTACAATATTACTTAACAAAAACAAGAATTCCTACTCATGTATAGGCATTCAATTTTTCTAGAATACATATTCCTTTGAAAGTGAAATCCCAGGTTAAAAATATTAGGAAGCTGGGACTAGGTCTGCCAACGCATCAGAGGGGAGTTTTTAGAACCCAAAGTAATGAATGCCACTACTGCGTGTCCTTAGCAAATGAAGCACAAAGGGCAGGGTTCGAAACCCAAAGTGGGTGAGGCGTGTTAGTGAAGAGCCTCCAATATCCTCTGATCAAGAAAGTGCGTTTCGGCGGTGGTAACTGTGCGGAGAAAGTAGAATCTTCACAGTTGAAAGACTGTTCCGCCTTCGTCAGGGCAATAAGTAGCAAGACCCTGTTGTAGTGAGAGGAAGGAAAAAATAGAAAGCAAGTGCATGAGGGTATGGAAGAAAAAAACAGAATTGCTGTCAATAGAAATCTAATGTAAGAGGTTATGAAACAAACGTATACAAACTTGAGGTTAAGTTGTAGGGAAAATACGCAAACGTCTGTGTGCAAATGTAAGACCGTGGTCCTATATGCACTAAACTGCTAGGTGCCATGAGAGGCTAAGCCTCTGATACAGGGGGTACTCTGACAAATTGCAGATGAATCCCTGTCGGGTAAAATACGAATGATGGCCCTTAGTCCCTCCCAGGGGATCCTAAGACACCCAGAGCCCCGGCCCACCACATGCGTCCCCTGGCCAGCCCCATGGTACGAGGAGATGGAGGGAGGCGGGAGAGGGGGAATATCCAATCAGGTGGGGACCAAATGAAGGGGTATAGCTTACCTAAAGTGGTACCAGGAGAAACCGCTGTAGATAATTCAGTCCTCATGTACTCAGGTGAGAAGATGGGATGTAGGTTGGAGCCAACTGGCGAGTTAAAGATAGCCTTGTAGAGAGAGCAAGCCCTGATTGCGGGAAAATATGAGGGCCTGGACCTTGAGAAACCGACAAAAAATTATTATTATGTCGTGAGAAGTAAACAGTCCTATGCTGGAGGGGCAGAAAGCACATAAGAGGTACCCTGATGAGCAAAGAATGGAGGTTACCTTAATTATGATCCAGAAATGGATCCTCTGCAGAAAGTGTTAGTGCGGGAGCACGCTCAGCGAAGAGGAAGCAGAGAGGTCCGTGTCTTTCATCACACGGGAGCTGGGTCTCCAAAACATATAAGAGCACGTTCAGATGTACTGGCTCTGAGGCGTGGAGAAAGACAAAGAAGGGGGGGAAAGAAAAAGGGAAAGGGGAGACTCTATGAGGAAGTAAATCAACACATAGGCTGTAAACTGAGTCAGTCGCCGTCATGGCCCGTGGAGGACCTGCAGTGATAAAATATGTGTGAGAGAGGGTGAAATACCTGGGAGAGGGTTAGAAAATAGCTCTGAGTCGTCTCGAGGGAACTGGAGCGGCTGTGAATGCCGTCGTGTCCCGTGTGCTGCGTTCGTGAAAATGCAGCATCAGGTTGCACTGAAAAAAATGCGAGCGTGGCGTCCGTTGCTATGGCAGCGACGTCACGTTCGCGAGGGCTCGCAACCAGGGACCATGTTGATTGGTTGGGAAGGCATCCAATCCAAGGGCCCAAAACTATGAGGTTGCCAGGTCCAGAGGTGTGTTCTGGATGACTAGTCAGAGTATGGCACGTCCGAGTGCCGGAAGAATGGCTTCAGTGGTGCCCTATAAAAAGAGCGTGAGGAGACATGAAGCCAGCATGAACCAGGAAACAACAGACTTGGTTACTCGTGAGTGCCACATCGCAAAATATAAAAAGGATGTGTGTATTATATGAACACAGACCTGTATATACGTGAGAGGGCCTGTTGGAAATACCGTCGTCCTCTACATCGGACGGTGTTCCTGCACTCGTACGTCGGGGACGAGTCCCGCATATGGTGAGAGTATAGGAAGGGGGAGAAAAGAAGAAGGGGCCCATATATAAAATGCAGGCAATATGGGTGGTAAGGCTCTGCTGTCGGGTACCCCTTGGTGGATGTAAAGAGTAACTGACATCACGGGAGGAGGGTGTGGACCACGTGTGTGAAAAGCGGACATCACCCTCATCTACTATCGGAGTAAATCCCCGGGGGTGTCTCAAACAAAAAATGAAAGAGGAGAAGGGGGGAGGGGAGGTGCGCGGGCCAGCGGGGAAAGGGGAAGGAGCCGAGACCACTGGTGTGTAGTCATGGGTAAGTCAAAAGGCCCACAATCCCTGGTTAAAATGGAGATTGCTCATTGAGGCCATTATCCAACGAATCCAATCTGTAGATCCATCGCTTCTCTAGTTCCAAGAGTCTGTTATGGATATTGGGACCTGTTTGTATCCTATCAAGAACCCACCAGAAGATGTCATCAGGGGTATGTTGATGGGATAAATAGTGTGTAACCATGGGGGAAGAGGTATTCTTGCACCGGATTCTAGACCAATGTTCTGATATCCGGGTACCAACATTCCGCATGGTATGGCCAACATAGCGCAGACCACATGGGCATTCAATGCAATATACAGTTTGGCTGCTTTTGCAATTGGATTGATTGTTCAAAACCCATTGTCTGTCACCAATCTTAAAGGTTTGAATTTTCTTGGTAAACTTACATACTGAGCAGCCCCCGCAGGGGTAGTCGCCGGTAACTTTGCGCAGATTCCAAAGACCTGTACGTGGTGGTGTTCATGTAAATGAAGAGTGAAGAAGGTGTTCCCTGATATTCCTCGCTCTTTTGAAAGCGAACCGAGGAATGGGTTCGTCCACGAGCTGTAGTTTTACAAGAGGCCAATACTTTCAAATCGCCTTTTTCAAATCAAAGGTGTTAGGGCCATGTGAAATCACACATGTAAGTCTTTCCTCATTGGGTTCATTGGTGTTGGTTCTAGGTGTTAAAAGGAGATCTCGATTAGTAAAACGAGCCCTTTTGGTGGCATTATTAACCAATTTTTTGGGGTATCCACGACTGTGCAGGCGCACACACAATGAGTTTGCATTGTTGTAAAAGTCATTGAGAGAGGTGCAATTCCTCCTAATTCTGAGTAGTTGACCGTACGGAAGATTTTCTTTGATGTGTTGCGGATGGTCGCTCTCATAATGTAGAAGTGTGTTGCAATCCGTGGTTTTTCGAAAAAAGTTACAAACAAGTTTATTGTTAAGACCTGAGATTTCAAGATCTAAAAAGTGTATCTGTGTGGCGCTGGATTCCACGGTAAATTGAATATTAGTGTTCCGTGTGTTTAACCAATCAAAAAATAATTGGAGGGATGTCTTGTCTCCGGACCAAATGAAAATGATATTGTCTATGTAGCGATGCCAGTGGGAGATCTTCGAGAGCCATAGGTTTGTTTGGCTGTAAACATGTTGTTCTTCAAATGTGACCATGAATAAAATTGCTAAACTGGGTGCAAAGGTAGCACCCATGGCCGTACCCTTGATCTGTAGATAAAATTGATTGTCAAACGTGAAAAAGTTTTTGCATAAGGCAAAAGTTGCCAGTTCGATAATGAATTCTGGTGGCACCCAGTGTGAACCAGTGTGGATTGCCTCTTGTGTCAAATGCTCATATATACAGTCTATCGCTGCATCCTGTGGGATGGACGTATACAGGGCCTTGATGTCCATAGTTACTAACAGTTGTTCTGAGGAGTTGAAGTCCAACTGTTCGAATCCTTGAATGGTGTGTATTGTGTCCCGTAGGTACGACTTCGTTCTAATGCTTAGTGGTTTGAGAAAGTAATCGATAAATTGGCCTATTGGTTCTAAAATAGAGCCACAGCCGGAGACGATTGGTCTCCCCGGTGGGTCCTCAGCATTTTTGTGTATCTTAGGGAGGGCATACAAACAGGGTGTGCGACCCGAAGATGTGGTTAGGGAATTTGCCTTCTTGTCAGTAATCCAATCCCTTTCCAGGGCGTAGTTCACCATTTCAGAGATTTCTATTTGCATTTCTCTGGTGGGGTCCTTTCTAAGGGTTTGATAACTGGCACCATCTTGTAGTAGAGTCATGATCATATGAGTGTATTGATCAATGGTCATAAGCACAATCCCTCCTCCCTTATCAGCTGGGTTGATTACCAAATTGCGATTACTCGATAAATCCTTCAGGGCTTGTCTTTCACCCTTGGTCAGATTCTGATGAATTTTGTTTTTGTGCTTCTTAAGCAGTCTGATATCTCGCAATACGCACCTCTCGAAGGTGAGCAGGTCATTAGGTACCTGGTTATCTGAGGGTGTGAAAGAAGATTGTGGATGCAAACCTCTGTCTGGAGTGATATCTTGACCATTATGATCCTGGAAAAAGACACAGAGTCTGAGACTACGCAGAAAACGGCGTATCTCCATTTCTGTTTTATACCAATCAGTATCGCTAGTGGGTACAAGGGAAAGACCTTTAGTTAGAAAAGAGATTTGGCATGGAGAGAGATCGAATTTTTCCAAATTGAAAATTGGTAGTTGGTTGTTGTCCAGGCTCTGATTTATCGTCTGCGCCTCCTGGGGCGTTGTCGTTGTCCTTGATGAGGGGTGTTCCAAAATGGGGGACCCCATCCTCCTCCCTGTCCTCCTCTGCCTAAAAAAGGGAAAGATGGAGGGTAGGGGCCCTGAAAATGTGGTTGTCCGAAGTGTTGAGGATGGTAGGGCGGGACGTTCTGGTATGGGCTTCCCCCTGAGGACCCAGAGCTACTTGATCCTGAGAAAGTGAATTTGCCTCGTCTGCCTCTCGACAGAGATTGGGGTAAATTCCCATGTTTTTTTTAGGGAATCGATGTAACCGTCTGCCTTATATGGATAGATAACTTCAGTCCTGAAATCTTTAAGGTCTTTGTTTAATTTATTTGTTTTCTTGGTCAGGGTGTTAGTCTTAAATTGTTCAAACTGTTTATTAATGTTTGAGAGTTGTGTCTCTATATCCGTGAGTAAGGTATTGTCCTTAAATTTTGTTTCTTCTAATGTTAAATTTCTCTGTAGTTCTGTGCTAATACGTTGTGCAGTGGTAATGGTGAGGACCATCAGGTCCCGACTGCATTTGGTAGCAATAAAGCTGAAGTTGGAAGTGTACTCTTTGTCTTCTAAGAATAACCTGGGTTCATTTCACACTATGAGTCCGCTGGGTGTAATGTTTTTTTTCAAATATTCCCTAAGGAAATGCCTGTGGAGTTCAGTGCGAAAAGTCTTCTTTTTCAATTTTAATAAGTCCTCAGCTGTGCTAGATGAGGTGGAGGGCTGATTAGGGTCTGGAGGGTCAAATAGAGAAGGACTGCGGGTTAAGTCAATGGTTTCCTCTTCTGAGTAGCTTGAGGTTGCATTCTCGGCCATATCTGTGCCTCCCGACCCTGGGATTGCGAGCACGCACAGGTGGAGGGGCCCAGGTGGATGGAGACAGCAGAGACTTGAGACGTGGCAGTAGTGGATACCCGGGTGGAGGCGGTAGGATCAGGGATGGACAGTGAATGGGAGGAGATGCTTGTAGCTGAAGAGAGTACCAAAGGAGCAGTAACATCTGGAGCAGAGTTAGACCAGAAGGAGGATTCAGTATGATCAGGATCTCGAGATAGACAGGATGTGGTGGAAGACAGGGGTAAAGAGGAGAAGGTGAAACACAGAGGCCAGGAGGACATGCAGATGTCAGGGTCTGGGAGTGATACAGAGCTAGCCTCTCAGTCGAGGGGGGTAATACATAGTTGGTTGGAGGTAAGTGGAGCAGATAGAAATAGAGAGAATGAGAAGATTTCAGCTAGCCAGGCCAGTCTAGTTTGAGCAGACCATTGGAGGAGAATGAGGCGGGGACAGAGAGTGTGTAGTCAGCTCAGGGAAGCGAATGTAAGAGGTAAAGTTTAGTTTCATCAAGTTTCAGGAACCCCTCTTTAGCTCTCCCTGCTCACCACAACTATGGACATGTCTACTTGCAGAACTTGCTACCAGAATCAGTCTTGGGGTACGGGACCATGGAAAGACTGCAAATAGCAAGAACGAAGAAGAAAGTTTAGGACACCCACAAGTCCTCAATGCCAGAAGTGGGGAGGTGAAGCAAAACCCCCTGCCAGGCACTGAGTGGACACGGGGATTGGCCATTGGTCCCTGAAGGCCTAAACACCCTCCCCACTGAGAAAAACATTTCTTTGGAATGAGACAACCTTGACTTGTATTGATTCTTCTGAGACAACCCCAGTTTTGCACCTCACTTGCCCTTTCTTGTTCAAAGTTCCCAAATAAAAATATTAAACAAACAGTTGTTGGTATCGGTGTCCATCTTGATCCCAGGTGTCCTCTGTGGCTCCCTGGTGTCCTTTGTCGATCCCAGCTGTCCTACGTTGATCTCAGGTGCCCTATCCCAGGTATCCTACTTTGATCCTGGGTGTCCTATGATGATCACGGGTGTACTATCTCTGGTGCCCTATGTTGATCTCAGGTGCCCTATGTTGATCTCAGGTGCCCTATGTTGATCCAGGTGTCCTATGTAGATCCCTGGTGTCCTAGATTGGTCCCATGTGTCCTAGGGTGTACCCTGGTGTCCTCTGTTGATCTCCGATTTCTTGTGTTGGTCCCAGAACCCCTGTGTTGATCCCATGTGTCCTGTGCTGATCCCTGTGGTGCTATTCTTATTTCAGGTGCCCTATGTTAATCCCTGGTCTCCTGGGTTGATCCCATGTTTCCTACCCCTGGTGTCCTAGATTGTTCCCAGGTGCCCTGTGTTGATCCTTGGTGTCCTATGTTGATTCCAGGTCTTCTATGTTGATCCCTGGTGTCCTATGTTGATCCCTGATGTCCTATGATGATCCCTAGTGTCCTATGTGGATCTCTGGTGTCCTATGATGATCTGTGGTGTCCTATGTTGATCCCTAGTGTCCTATGTTGATCCCTGATGTCCTATGATGATCCCTGGTGTCCTATGTTGATCCCTGGTGTCCTACGTTGATCCCTGGTGTCCTATGTTCATCCCTGGTGTCCTACGATGATCCTGGGCGTCCTGTGCTGATCCCTGGTGTCCTATGTTGCTCCCTGGTGCCCTCTGTTGATCCCTGGTGTCCTATGTTGATCCCTGGTGTCCTATGATGATCCCTGGTGTCCTCTGTTGATTCCTGGTGTCCTATGATGATCCCTGGTGTCCTCTGTTGATTCCTGGTGTCCTATGATGATCCCTGGTGTCCTCTGTCGATCCCTGGTGTCCTATGATGATCCTGGGTGTCCTGTGTTGATCCCCGGTGTCCTAGATTGGTCCCATGTTTCCTAGGTTGTACCCTGGTGTCCTGTGTTGATCCCTGATGTCTTGTGTTGGTCCCAGGTGTCCTGTGTCGATCCCATGTGTCCTGTACTGATCCCTGGTGTCCTATTCTGATTCCAGGTGTCCTTTGTTGATCCCTGGTCTCCTAGGTTGATCCCTGTTGTCCTCTGTTGATTCCTGGTGTCCTATGATGATCCGTGGTGTCCTATGTTGATCCCTAGTGTCATATGCTGATCCCTGGTGTCCTATGCTGATCCCTGGTGTCCTATGTGGATCTCTGGTGTCCTATGATGATCCATGGTGTCCTATGTTGATCCCTGGTGTCCTACGATGATCCTGGGTGTCCTGTGCTGATCCCTGGTGTCCTATGTTGATCCCTGGGTTGATCCCTGGTGTCCTATGATGATCCTGGGTGTCCTGTGTTGATCCCCGGTGTCCTAGATTGGTCCCATGTTTCCTAGGTTGTACCCTGGTGTCCTGTGTTGATCCCTGATGTCTTGTGTTGGTCCCAGGTGTCCTGTGTCGATCCCATGTGTCCTGTACTGATCCCTGGTGTCCTATTCTGATTCCAGGTGTCCTTTGTTGATCCCTGGTCTCCTAGGTTGATCCCTGTTGTCCTACCCCTGGTGTCCTAGATTGTTCTCAGGTGCCCTGTGTTGATCCCTAATATCCTATGTTGATTCCAGGTCTTCTATGTTGATCCCTAGTGTCCTATGTTGATCCCTGGTGCCATATGTTAAACCCAGGTGTCAAATGTTCATCCCAGGTGTCCTATGTTGATCCCTCGTGTCCTATGTTGATCCCACATGACCTGTGTGTATCCCAAGTGTCCTGTGTTGATTCCTCGATGTCCTTTGTTGAACCTCTGTGTCCTGTGTTGATCCCTGGTGTCCTGTGGTGATCCCAGGCATCTTGTGTTGATCTCAGATGTCCTGGGTTGATCCCTGGTATCCTAGGTTGGTCCCATGTGCCCTATGTTTCTCCCTGGTGTCCTGTGTTGATCCCATGTTTCATATGTTGATTCCTAGTGTCCTATGTTGATCCCTGGTACCCTATGTTGATCCCGGGTGTCCTATGTTGATCCCAGACATCCTATGTTGATCCAAGGTGTCCTGAGTTGATCCCTAGTGTCCTAGGTTGATCCCAGGTGCCCTATGTTGATTCCTAGTGTCTGATGATTATCCCAGGAGCCCCTTGCTGTTCCTTGGTGCCCTGTGTCGATTCTTAGTGACCTATGTTGATCTCTGGTGTCCTATGCTGATCCCGGGTGTCCTAGGTTGATCCCAGTTGTCCTACCCCTGGTGTCCTATGTTGATCCCAGCTGTCCTGTGTTCATTCCTGGTGTCCTAGGTTGGTCCCAGATGCCCTGTGTTTCTCTCTGGTGTCATATGTTGATTCCTAGTGTTCTATGTTTATCCTTGGGGTCCTATGTTGACCCCAGGTGTCCTATGTTGATCCCAGGTGCCCTATGTTGATCCCACATGTCCTGTGTTGATCCCAATGGCCCTGTGTTGGTCCCTGATGTCCTAGGCTGATCCCTGGTGTCTTAGGTTGATCCCCGGGGTCCTAGGTTGATTCCTAGTATCCAGTGTTGATTTCAGGTGCCATATGTTGATCCTAGGTGTCCTATGTTGATCCCTAGTGTCCGATGGTGATCCCAGGTGTCACCTATGTTGATCCTGGGTTCCCTATGTTGAACCCAGGTGTCCTATGTTGATCACACTTGTGCTGTGTTGATTCCTGGATGTCCTGTGTTGATTCCTGGATATCCAGTGTGGATCTCAGGTGTCTTGTGTTGATCACTGGTGTCTAGTGTTGATCTCAGATGTCCTGTGTAGATCCCTAGTGTCCTAGGTTGATCCCATGAGTCCTACCCCTGGTGTCCTATGTTGGACCCAGGTGTCCTATGTTGATCCCAGGTGTCCTATGGTGATTCCTAGTGTCCTATTTTGATCCCGGGTGCCCTGTGTTTATCCCTGGTGTCCTATGTTGTTCCCAGGTGTCTTATGTTGATCCAATGTGTCCTATGTTGATCCCTACCATCCTATGGTGATTCCAGGTGTCACCTATGTTGATCCCTGGTGCCCTGTGTTTATCTGCAGTGTCTGGTGTTGATCCCTAGTGCCCTATGATGATCCCAGGTGTCCTATGTTGATCCCACATGTCCTATGTTGATCCCTGATGTCCTATGATGATCCCTGGTGTCCTATGTGGATCTCTGGTGTCCTATGATGATCCGTGGTGTCCTATGTTGATCCCTAGTGTCCTATGTTGATCCCTGATGTCCTATGATGATCCCTGGTGTCCTATGTTGATCCCTGGTGTCCTATGTTGATCCCTGGTGTCCTACGATGATCCTAGGTGTCCTCTGCTGATCCCTGGTGTCCTATGTTGAACCCTGGTGCCCTCTGTTGATCCCTGGTGTCCTATGTTGATCCCTGGTGTCCTATGATGATCCCTGGTGTCCTCTGTTGATTCCTGGTGTCCTATGATGATCCCTGGTGTCCTCTGTTGATTCCTGGTGTCCTATGATGATCCCTGGTGTCCTCTGTTGATCCCTGGTGTCCTATGATGATCCTGGGTGTCCTGTGTTGATCCCCGGTGTCCTAGTTTGGTCCCATGTTTCCTAGGTTGTACCCTGGTGTCCTGTGTTGATCCCTGATGTCTTATGTTGGTCCCAGGTGTCCTGTGTCGATCCCATGTGTCCTGTACTGATCCCTGGTGTCCTATTCTGATTCCAGGTGTCCTTTGTTGATCCCTGGTCTCCTAGGTTGATCCCTGGTGTCCTCTGTTGATTCCTGGTGTCCTATGATGATCCGTTGTGTCCTATGTTGATCCCTAGTGTCCTATGTTGACCCCTGATGTCCTATGATGATCCCTGGTGTCCTATGCTGATCCCTGGTGTCCTATGATGATCCCTGGTGTCCTATGTGGATCTCTGGTGTCCTATGCTGATCCCTGGTGTCCTATGTTGATCCCTGGTGTCCTACGATGATCCTGGGTGTCCTGTGCTGATCCCTGGTGTCCTATGTTGATCCCTGGGTTGATCCCTGGTGTCCTATGATGATCCTGGGTGTCCTGTGTTGATCCCCGGTGTCCTAGATTGGTCCCATGTTTCCTAGGTTGTACCCTGGTGTCCTGAGGTCTTGTGTTGGTCCCAGGTGTCCTGTGTCGATCCCATGTGTCCTGTACTGATCCCTGGTGTCCTATTCTGATTCCAGGTGTCCTAGATTGGTCCCATGTTTCCTAGGTTGTACCCTGGTGTCCTGATGTCTTGTGTTGGTCCCAGGTGTCCTGTGTCGATCCCATGTGTCCTGTGTTGATTCCTGGTGTCCTATGATGATCCTGGGTGTCCTGTGCTGATCCCTGGTGTCCTATGTTGATCCCTGGGTTGATCCCTCGTGTCCTATGATGATCCTGGGTGTCCTGTGTTGATCCCCGGTGTCCTAGATTGGTCCCATGTTTCCTAGGTTGTACCCTGGTGTCCTGTGTTGATCCCTGATGTCTTGCGTTGGTCCCAGGTGTCCTGTGTCGATCCCATGTGTCCTGTACTGATCCCTGGTGTCCTACTCTGATTCCAGGTGTCCTTTGTTGATCCCTGGTCTCCTAGGTTGATCCCTGTTGTCCTACCCCATGTGTCCTAGATTGTTCTCAGGTGCCCTGTGTTGATCCCTAGTGTCCTATGTTGATCCCTGGTGCCATATGTTAAACCTAGGTGTCAAATGTTCATCCCAGGTGTCCTATGTTGATCCCTCGTGTCCTATGTTGATCCCACATGACCTGCATTTATCCCAAGTGTCCTGGGTTGATCCCTGGTATCCTAGGTTGGTCCCATGTGCCCTATGTTGCTCCCTGGTGTCCTGTGTTGATCCCATGTTTCATATGTTGATTCCTAGTGTCCTATGTTGATCCCTGGTACCCTATGTTGATCCCGGGTGTCCTATGTTGATCCCAGACATCCTATGTTGATCCAAGGTGTCCTGAGTTGATCCCTAGTGTCCTAGGTTGATCCCAGGTGCCCTATGTTGATTCCTAGTGTCTGATGATTATCCCAGGAGCCCCATGCTGTTCCTTGGTGCCCTGTGTCGATTCTTAGTGACCTATGTTGATCTCTGGTGTCCTATGCTGATCCCGGGTGTCCTAGGTTGATCCCAGGTGTCCTACCCATGGTGTCCTATGTTGATCCCAGCTGTCCTGTGTTCATTCCTGGTGTCCTAGGTTGGTCCCAGATGCCCTGTCTTTCTCTCTGGTGTCCTATGTTGATTCCTAGTGTTCTATGTTTATCCTTGGGGTCCTATGTTGACCCCAGGTGTCCTATGTTGATCCCAGGTGCCCTATGTTGATCCCACATGTCCTGTGTTGATCCCAATGGCCCTGTGTTGGTCCCTGATGTCCTAGGCTGATCCCCGGTGTCTTAGGTTGATCCCCGGTGTCCTAGGTTGATTCCTAGTGTCCAGTGTTGATTTCAGGTGCCATATGTTGATCCTAGGTGTCCTATGTTGATCCCTAGTGTCCAATGGTGATCCCAGGTGTCACCTATGTTGATCCTGGGTTCCCTATGTTGAACCCAGGTGTCCTATGTTGATCACACTTGTGCTGTGTTGATTCCTGGATGTCCTGTGTTGATTCCTGGATGTCCAGTGTTGATCTCAGGTGAGTGTCTTGTGTTGATCACTGGTGTCTAGTGTTGATCTCAGATGTCCTGTGTAGATCCCTCGTGTCCTAGGTTGATCCCATGAGTCCTACCCCTGGTGTCCTATGTTGGTCCCAGGTGTCCTATGTTGATCCCAGATGTCCTATGGTGATTCCTAGTGTCCTATTTTGATCCCGGGTGCCCTGTGTTTATCCCTGGTGTCCTATGTTGTTCCCAGGTGTCCTATGTTGATCCAATGTGTCCTATGTTGATCCCTAGCATCCTATGGTGATTCCAGGTGTCACCTATGTTGATCCCTGGTGCCCTGTGTTTATCCGCAGTGTCTGGTGTTGATCCCTAGTGCCCTATGATGATCCCAGGTGTCCTATGTTGATCCCACATGTCCTGTGTTGATCCCAATGGCCCTTTGTTGGTCCCTGGTGTCCTAGGTTGATCCCCGTGTCCTAGGTTGTTTCCTAGTGTCTGGTGTTGATTCCTGGTGCCCTATGTTGATCCCAGGTATCCTATGTTGATCCACATGTCCTGTGTTGATCCCAAGGGTCCTGTGTTGATTCCTGTATTGCTTGTGTTGGTCCCTGCTGTCCTTGGTTGATTCCTGGGGTCCTATGTTGATCCCTGGTATCCTGTGTTGATCCCTGGAGTCTTGTGCTGATACATGGTGTCCTCTGTTGATCCCTGGTCTCCCCTGTTGATCCCAGATGTCCTACCACTTCTGTCCTATGTTGATCCCAGGTGTCCTGTGTTGACCCCTGGTGTCCTATGCTCGTCATTTTTAATTTGTATGTATCAGATTTGATTGCATCATGGAATCAAGCTATTATCTACCCAGTAAAACTAGGCAAATTGGTATTGAATTGGATTGGTTTTGCTAAAGATTTACTGTTTTTCGATAGGACCACTTTTGGCCTTTAGACCAAATTGGATTTGTTCTCTTGTTTTGCCCGCAGTCATAATCTTCATGCCAATCCCACTAAATCTTTCATTATAACCTTTGTTAGCGGCAAACTGAGAACATCGAGATTTACATGGTCCCTCAAGGAATCTATTATCGAATATACCTCCTTCATGTGCTATCTGGGTTATATCCTCACTGATAGATATTCAATAGTGATGTGGAAGGAGACATTGAACTTGAATATTAAACCCTTGGCATCACAAATGAAGATTATTCTTCATAAGTATTGTAAGTTCTCCCTGCTCCCTATTATCCAATTCTACCTGGAAAGGTGGAGCCCATTGTTCTCTATGGTTTAGATATGTGTATAATGGAGCTGGATTCATTCCTTGACATCTTGCAGGGAAAACTGTGGAAAACAGTACTGGGTTCAGCGTTTTCCATCCCATATGATCTGTTATGTTACGAAGTACGACTGTTGCCACTTTCTGCAAAATGGCATTGGCGTATGTTAAATAACTATGCTAAAATGTTGGTTCCACCTAGAAATTAGATGTATGAAGAACTATACCAAATGGTCATGATGGGACGACCTCCTTCTATTGTGAAGTTCACAAACAAAATGAACTATATCATGGTAACTGAGGAGGATCTAGGCGCGAGACTCCATAGTTGCAAACGCAGATTTCATTTATACCAGTGGTGTGTATTGGCTGATAGACTTGGTAGCTATAAGTCTTTTTATGAATATGGCAAATATAGGAGGAAATGGAGAGAATGATCATTGAAATTTTCCTGTGAGAGAGCAAGGAAAATGTGTATACATTGTAAATTGAACCAACTGCCGACCAATGAGAGAGTCCAATATTGGGATAACAAAGTTGTTAATGTGGAAACTGGGAACTGTCGATTTTGTTATAACTTGAATGAGTTGGAAACATTGAAACATCTGGTGGTTTATTGAGATCATTTTGAAAATATTAGGATTAGAATATTTGAAAACGACCTTCTTTCCAAGTCTGAGCTCTCTAGATAATCATTATGGAACAGATGTATGAGGGGGAACAGCCTAAATCTTACCCTGAAATTTATAAGAGTATTGAGTCACATTGATGAGAAACTATTAGAAAAACGCAATGAATGTGACTTGAAATAAACTGGTAACTGTTCATGGAGAATTGAAATTGAAACCAGGCATGTTGCTATATATATGGTCGGGTGCGGCTATCCTAACAAATGCAAATTAGATGAATCCAAAAAGGTCGCTCACCAATAGATTTGTATCCAATTGTAATGTAACCCTGTAATGTTTTATAGAAGTTAACTGATTATATAGGAGAGGCGATCCAAGGTGTTTGTAGACTGTTGAGTAACATACTTGCAATGTTTTATGGAGGTTTAGGAAGTGGGATGATTTTGTAAATTATTCTTTTAGGAATTTATCGAAGAATAAGCTATTTATATATTATATTGTGTATTTGTATTGTAGGTCGTGTTTTACAATTGGATTCTATATTTAGGTGTATGATTTAAAAAGAAATATATTATGTAAGTTGAAATCATGTCTTATGTAATTTTGTAAAGGTTTGTTGTACACCAAATACAATAAAAAATTAAAAAAAATTAAAAAAATATCCCAGGTGTCCTATATTGATCCCTGGCATCCTATGTTGATCACTGGTGTCCTATGTTGATCCCCGGCGTCCAATGTTGATCCCTGGCATCCCATGTTGATCCCTGGCATCCCATGTTGATCTCCTGCATCCTATGTTGATCACTGGTGTCCTATGCTGATCCCCGGCATCCTATGTTGATCCCTGGCATCCCATGTTGATCTCCTGCATCCTATGTTGATCCCCTGCATTCTATGTTTATCCCCGGCGCCCTATGTTGATCCCTGGGGCCCTATGTTGATCTCTGGCATCCTATATTGATCCCTGGCATCCTATGTTGATCTCCTGCATCCTATGTTGATCCCTGGTGCCCTATGTTGATCTCTGGCATCCTATATTGATCCCTGGCATCCTATGTTGACCCCTGGCATCCTATATTGATCCCCAGCATCCTATGTTGATTCCCAGCATCCCATGTTGATCCCCGGCATCCCATGTTAATATCCGGTGTCCCATGTTGATCCCCTGCATCTTATGTTGATCTCGGGCGTCCTATGTTGATCCCTGGCGTCCTATGTGTATCCCCTGCATCCTATGTTGATCCCTGGTGTCCTATGTTGATCCCCTGCATCCTATGTTGATTCCCTGCATCCTATGTTGATCCCCGGCATCCTATGTTGATCCCTGGTGTCCTATGTTGATCCCTGGCATCCTATCTTGATCCCCTGCATCCCATGTTGATCTCCTGCATCCTATGTTGATCCCCAGCACCCCATGTTGATCCCCGGCATCCCATGTTAATCCCCGGTGTCCCTTGTTGATCCCCTGCATCCTATGTTGATCCCCTGCAGTCCTATGTTGATCCCCTGCATCTTATGTTGATCTCTGGCGTCCTATGGTGATCCCTGGAGTCCTATGTTGATCTCTGGCGTCCTATGTTGATCCCTGGCGTCCTATGTTGATCCCCTGCATCCTATGTTGATCCCCTACATCCTATGTGTATCCCCTGCTTCCTATGTTGATCCTTGGTGTCCTATGTTGATCCCCTGCATCCTATGTTGATCCCCGGCATCCTATGTTGATCCCTGGCATCCTATGTTGATCCCTGGTGTCCTATGTTGATCCCCTGCATCCTATGTTGATCCCCTACATCCTATGTGTATCCCCTGCTTCCTATGTTGATCCTTGGTGTCCTATGTTGATCCCCTGCATCCTATGTTGATTCCCTGCATCCTATGTTGATCCCAGGTGTCCTATGTTGATCCCAGGTGTCCTATGTTGATCCCCGGCATCCTATGTTGATCCCCGGCATCCTATGTTGATCCCTGGCATCCTATGTTGATCCCTGGTGTCCTATGTTGATCCCCTGCATCCTATGTTGATCCCCTACATCCTATGTTGATCCCCTGCATCCTATGTTGATCCCTGGCATCTTATGTTGATCCCTGGTGTCCTATGTTGATCCCTGGTGTCCTATGTTGATCCCCTGCATCCTATGTTGATCCCCGGCATCCTATGTTGATCCCTGGTGTCCTATGTTGATCCCTGCATCCTATGTTGATCCCTGGTGTCCTATGTTGATCCCCTGCATCCTATGTTGATCCCCGGCATCCTATGTTGATCCCTGGTGTCCTATCTTGATCCCCTGCATCCTATGTTGATTCCTGGTGTCCTATGTTGATCCCTGGCGTCCTATGTGGCATATCCTGGATGTTTTTTTGTTTTTGTTCTGATCAAACGCTCTTTGCGTCTAAAAAGCTGTGAGATAACCATTGTTTTGGTCTGCATTATCGCCAGGGCTCCCAGTTTTCAATTCTTAGTCGTTTTAAATTATTTCCCATGTGTATTAATTCGTGAAAGGAGAGGAAAAGGGTAATGCTGTCTCTGGCTTGGATACCCATGCTGCCAGCCTTGCCTGGCAGGACTGTGGCTGAAAGGACTGGCTGCAATGAGGGTGTTCAGAAAAGAATCACTTATTTTATGATCTGTTCTGTGGTGTGATTCATGTCAGCAGCCATCAAAGGAGCGCCCATTTATTTTAAAGGTGTCGATGAGCCTTAGCCATGCGGAGGAACGGAGTTCCATTTGTGCCCTGTTTGTTAACACGTGTGCTTGGTATCTAAACAAGTACACATTTGTGTGCTAATGTGGAAAGTATAGCAATTAATTTGGCTTGCTAGGGACATGAGCCATGCCTGCCCCATGTGGGGTTGCAGATACATAGATTCCTGCAAATGCTGCCATTTGCTGTGCATGTTTACAGTGTGCTTCACATCTTTTGTAGACCCACTTCACCATCTGAATTCTTTATGCTATGTTGTGTTGCAAGTATTCATACCACGTAACGTCATTTGCGTGGTCTCCGGGTGCTAGTTAAGCAAACAGAACGGAATATCATTTACATTTATTAAGGGATTCCCATCATCTTCAGAACCGTCCATGGACTCGCCCCTCCCTACCTATCAGCTCATCTCACTCCCTACTCTCCTCCTCGCTCGTTACGCTCATCCTCGGCTGACCTCCCTGCCACCACTCGAGCCCCCTCGTTTCCTCTCTCTCTCCCTCCTCGCTACCCTACTCTGGAATGCTCTTCCTCTCCCTCTCCGTACTACTCCAACTCAACCTCCATTTGAATCCAACCTCAAAGCTCTCCTTCTTTCTATTGAACCTGTTTCCTAGCACTCTACGCTACTTCATCGCCCTGTTTTCATCATCCATACCCTACATGGACAACCCTACAGCGCTTTTCCATTCTCCCTCTATCCTTAATTCAGCACTTGCTCCACCATCTCGTTCCTATGTCATTCTGTCCTGTCCTCAGCCCTGGTTTATGTTTTCACTGTCTCGTCCCATTCTCTCACCCCATGGTAAAGGACCCTTGTCCTCTGCTCTGTTATCAATGGTTCATTCCGTAAGCATTTTTGTAGCAAAAATGTTTTGCTTTCCCAGTGATTCTTATAAATTAATACATTTTTATAAATACAATAAATAAAAATGTAGGGTGAAAACCGAAGTTGGCTTGATCTGCCCGAGCCCAGCACTGTGATGCCCTACTACAGGCATTCAAGCACTAGCGTCATGACGTCACTTCGATAGCGATGCAAATACACTACTTGTAACTATTTTTTTCACAGAAAAATCATAAATCTAGATAAATAAAAATACAATTTCCATAGAATAAATGTACAAAAATACAGATGATAATTTTGAAAAAATAAATATCATAAAACCGGGATCCTTAATTATTGAGGACTTGATACAAAGACAGGCACCTGACACACTCTTGAAGATTAGGGGCTTGTTTTTTTTATTTTTATTAAATGTGATTTGGTTCAATAATTAGCTTTCCACATGCACATTATATATCCAGTGCCTTCAAACCTAGGCATTGTGTATTTTATATTGACTATTCTGAGGTTCCCTGGATCTGGCCTGTGCAGATTGCTGGGCCTAAAGGTGGGGGGCATTCTCGACCTGAGAAGGCCACTACCCGTCCAAGGAGACGCTCCTTGGTAGAAGGCCACTGTCACCTTGCAGAAGTTGGTAAGGGAGGTCCACATGGTTGTAGACACCTTCGGTGTCCCCTATCTTGATTGCACCACCTTAAGAATACGCTGTGGGTCTTCAGAATGGCTAAACTCGCCATTAAGGCAACAAGGTGCCAGCAGGGGCAACGCTCTGCCGTGAATTTGGTCATCAGGGGGATGGAAGCATGACCCTCCTCTCTGGGATAGGATAAAAGCAACCCTCGAGTGGGGCCTCCAAGACAGAAGACCCAACTGTAATTGCTTATTACAGGAGATTTGCAGTTCACTATTGGACTGTAATGGCCGTCACAGACTTATGAAAAATAGCCTAAAAAGGTCACATGGTATAGGCCATGAAGCAGCAATTGACCAGCTGAGCAATGTTTTGAGTAACACACTCATGGTATGTTCCCCAGACTCTGAACAGAAAACTCATTTGCCTAAGGCTGAAAGCAATGGTGCCCCCAACGGCAAGGATCAAAAGAACCCAACATCCTTGTTAAGTCGCCGTCTTCTCCCAAGAGATGAGAGCTGGCTGGAATTAAGAAAGACATGATGGCATTATCTGGGCACTCCATATGCTCAGCACTGTCCTGCTCAGTGCACGCTGTAGGCACCAATCAGACCACACGCCTTCAAAGTGACTGGTGGGCGGCATAGTGACACACCCGAGGGATTGTGTTGCACTTCACGTCTCCTCAGCCTGCTCCTGGAATATGAGCACAAGTCCGGGATTTCACACGGAAACGCTGGCGCTTTATGCGCTCTGCACTCGTGGTCTACTGGAGGACCTTTGCGTCACGACGGCTCATGTTTGCATTCCAATACTATCGGGTAGCAGCACGTGAGGTCAGAGTAAATTATGCTGAGATAATACTGGAATGGAAACATCCGTGAGCCTCCTCTGTGTGCCTGCTTTTGCGAGCTTGCCTTCTAGGGATAGGCAGCCTGCGTCTGTATGGGGATCCAGTTTACCTATGTACAAACTGCATCCCTTTTAAACACTATACATCAGTCTGTTCAGACTTTCTGGGTAAACTGGGGGCAGTAATCTAATCCTTGAGGTCGCAGCATTTGACTGCAGTCACTTGCAGGTTGTCCTTAGGCATGTGAGCGAGATCCCCCCAGACTCCAAATTATGTCCTTTAGCGACCCCCACAGAGTCCTAAGTCTGCAAACCTGCTCCAGTGCACAGGCCTGCACTTGAGAGCAGCCACCATTGTATGCTGTTTGCTACTGGAGACATCCTCTCAGGCTTGCTGTTGCGTAAAGAACCAGTCACTTCTGGCTGCTGTCTTTGTGATATAAGAAGCGCTATTGGCTTTGGCGTGCACGAGGAGCTGTAGGGGTACAGCTCCACCTGACTGATGAAGCCCAACGAGGCCGAAACACGTGTCTGGGGTTGGTGTCGGTACTCTTGTTCATAGGAGAATTGCCTGGCATTTTGCTGCTGGACTGCCCAAGGCCGGGATGTAGGGACGTCATTTAGGGGTTGCCAGGGGTCACAATTGCGACCCCTGAAGTCTCCCTTGCTACCCCTGTGGTCTCCCTTGCTACCCCTAAAAGAAAATGAAAATAATATCTTTTTTTTTTTTAAGAGAAATGTAATTTTGGCCCCTGGGTTGTGGCCAGCAGCATGTGGCTCTTTGTTTCTGGAGTGGCTGGTTTTCTGATAGCTGTAGCCCTTAAGATAGCTAGGTGGGTTAAGCGCTCTCTGCTGCAATGTGTGTGTGATCTGCAGGTTACAAGTTCGACTCCCAGCAATGTCAACTCAGCCTTTTATCCTTCTGAGGTCGATAAATGAGTCCCACCACAGGTTGGGGGTTATTATATGTATATTTGTTCTATATATGGGTGAGGAAGGATAGCCCAGACGCAACACGTTTGTCTTGGAAGCAGGACAACTCAGGGCAACACAGGTTTGAATCCCGATCCCACGCAACACGTTTGTCTGGGAAGCAGGACAACTCAGGGCAACACAGGTTTGAATCCCGATCCCAAGCAACACGTTTGTCTTGGAAGCAGGACAACTCAGGGCAACACAGGTTTGAATCCCGATCCCACGCTTAGAAACCACAACACTGGTATTAACCGCGTTATAAATGGACAATTAGATAAATAAATAAAATACATGAAGCGCATAAGCGCTATATAATAACACATCATTATCATTTGTCTTTGGACGTCTGCTTGCATTCACAGTAATTTGGTGATATGGGCCTATAGGCACTGATATTAACGCTATGTATGGTGATCCATTCTTGTATACAATGAATATCACTTTACAGTGATATCATAACCATGTTTTTCGTAGTGTACTTAGGAACACTGCTATGTGATGCCACTTCCTGTTTTCTCAAGGGGTGAAAAGTTGTGTTCCGTCGCTTCCGTGATGTCACTTCAGGGTGGGGTCAGATTACATCACTACCTGTGATGTTATCAGATGTCAAGGGTTGTGTGATGTCACTTCCGCTACCCCTGACATTTTGGTGAAATGACGTCCCTGTCAGGACAAAGACTGATATGTCATGGATATTTCTCCTCTGTGAAAGAGATAGTGAGTTAAAGAATCCGGGTAAGACTCTCCAAACCGGGACTTATTGGGCCCGCAGAGGGACTTCCAGGACCCCCCTTGTTTTTGCATAATTGTAGAAAATGTGGGTCGACTCCCAGGTCCCGCCTTGTTTTTGCATAATCAAAGAAAATGTGGGTCTCACCCTTGGTTACCAGTTTAATCCAGACGTGGACCCCTTGCTCACAGCTCTTAGAGAGGCACAGCTTCACCCTACTGATGAGGCAGAACAAGGCCGAAACACATATCTGGGGTAGGACAAAAACGGATATGTTTTGGATATTTCTCCTCTGAGAAAGAGATAGTGAGCTAAAGAATCTGGGTAAGACTCTCCAAACCAGAATGTATTTAGCCAGCAGAGGGACTCCCAGCACCCCCTTGTTTTTGCATGTAGAGGTGATGTTAGACAGCACCTGGTGCCATCCCAGCATGCCTAGGGGCCTGTCTCGTCCATCACAGCCTCCACGAGACTGAGGAACTCCAATAAGCCCCCTCTGCCCCCTCTGCCCCCTCTGACATGAACTATTAGGTTCAGCAGCTGTAAGGGCAGTTCATGACCTGAGGGAACCGGTGCAACCTTCCCACGTTTTTTGTGTAAACTGAGTGTATCCTCTGACTGAGATTCTGCTGCCAAGGTCCCTCAAAGCTCCAGTGGCTGTAAGCAAACGCCGGCCTTGTTGCCTGGGTTTTGCTTTGTACCGCCTTAGATTCTGGGCAGGGAACACTCTGTCTTGGTCTAATATCAGCGTCCTCAACTCAGCCTCAGCTCACCATCACGATTCACAGCCCCCAGCTCGCAGGAGTGAGCTGCAGCTGTTTATGCAGATGTTCAACTTTATCTTCCCGGTCCTGCTACTGTATTTCTGTGTGATATTTCACTGTGAACACTCTGGTGTGTATCTTTATAAATACGTACTGAGACCCCATTTATCAATGGGCCTGATATACTGCAATCAGAGCCTGCCAATCGGCCTTCTACAGAGTGCAGCCTGAGGGTTCTGCTTCGCTACCAAATGGTGAGCCAGGCGTCTTGTAACTCTTCAGTCTGAGTTCGGAATAAGAATCATGTGTGCTGCTGCATCACTGAGTTTAAGGCGGGCCACCTTGGGACCTCGTCCGAAGTCACCTTGATATAACAGACCGAGTGCCAGTCTCACATCCATGAAGATGCACAAAGTTTAACATGCACACACGTGTGTGCACTCTTTAAGTAACAGTTCAAATGGAACTCCTGCTCTCTCGCTTCTTCTTTATTATACACTAAGCCGAAGCAATGGGGCGATTGTAACGCCAGTTATTTACAGTGCTTCGAAGCACTTGGAATGCGGCAAAAGCCCTCTAAGAAAGCGATCATGATAATGAAAGTGTAAGCGATTCCCTGCTCTGCCGTCTGGCCGATCGATGTTCCCATCTGACCCCCTCAGACCGCCTGCATTTCTCATCATGCCCGCCCCTCCCCCCACTCCCAGACTTCCGTGCATTCAGTTATTGTGTTCACCCCTAGGACTGGCCTGCCCATGGACTCGGCATCTGTGCTCTACACGTGCACGAAGTCAGGGGAATTCAAGGGAACTCATGCCCTGTGATCTGTGGTTATGGACACCCCCGCCCCCCAGAAACATCCAAGGGGGGCAGGACTCTCCCCGACGATTGCAACCTCAAAGGCATACCTTTTATTCCAGTTGCTGTACTTTCCTCTGGGCACAGTTCTGGCGAGGCTTTGCCAGAGAGAAGGTCCAGGGGTTTTCAGAATGTCTGACCCAAGGGACTCTGACCCGGTGGGATGCGGGTCGAGCAATCTCTCATTATTTGCCCAAGGGCTCTTCCTTCGCCCATGACACTGGCAGGTGACATGAAGGAAGATTCATACACCGTGTTCTGGAATAGTTACGTCTGGGTTGCTTTTAGGGTTATGTGTAAACCGTGGCTGTTTGTTTCTTCTTTTGATTTTGCTTTTCCTATACTCTGCCTTACGATTTGTGCTATGTGCGTTCTGTTTGCTGTATGTCAGCGCTCTCATGCCTTTGGGCCAGCAGCGCTACATAAAAAAAAATGCAATAAATAAAAATAATATTAAAATAAATAGTAATGTATTTAAGCCGCAGCAAACAAAACAGATTATAATATGGCTGTTAGCTAGGGTGACCAGACGTCCGGTTTTCCCGGGACAGTCTGGGGAAATCACCCCCTGTCCCGGGGTCCCGGGAGTTTTTTCATTTTGCCCAATGTCCATGTTTGGGTCCCAGCGCAACTTTAAATGCGCAAATGGGGGTGTGAAAAACATGTCACGCCCCCATTTCCTCTCCCTTGACCTTCCCCGGCCACTTTCCTCCAATAAGAGGGGTGTGCATGTGAGCACACCCCCTTCGCGCCCCCCCCTGTTATATCCGCCCTACGTCCCGCAGCGCGGTGACGTAGGGCCGTCTAATAAAAGCCCCGCTCCCGACAGAGGGAGGCAGTTCCGGGCGAACACAGTCCAGCGTGTGTGTGTCCGTTTGTCCGCGCTCCTGCTGATGCCGCGCCCTAGGCCGCGCGGCCTCCTGGACCGGAGCCAGCCCCACGTGCGGATCCTCCGGAATACAGATACGCAACAATGGCGACGAGGAAGTGAACGAGCAACCACGCGCTCAAGAGCAATTAACACGCGGATGCCCCACGGACGTCCCGAACAAATTTTTGGACACCCGGTGGGGGCCACAGAGACCACGTGACCCCCACCTCAAAAAAAAAAAAAATAAATAAATAAATTTCTCAAGCCCTCTCCCAGGGGGGTCGAGAATTTTTTTCCTCCTTCTCTCGCATGGCGCACATGCCACAAGGCGCCCATCGGACGGCGCACAGGTGCCAGTGGGCACATTCACCACGAAAGAACATTCCTCACTGCAAAGTGCGTACGAACCCATAAGGCAGGACAACATCTGGCCAGTAAGACAGCACAAACAACAAATCGAAGGTACGTGACACCATGGCGGCTGGGACATCAACTCCTGGACCCTCCACGCCGTCCAGGATCGCGGCAAACCTGTCAATGGCGTCGCCACCACCCCGCACACAGGGCAGTTCGTCGACGCTGGTACAACCCTTCGATCCGTTCACTGACCCATCGTCCAGTGGACCCAGATGGCAGTTATGGCTACAAAAGTTCAAGATGGCCATGGAGTGCAAGGACATCACGTCATCCAGAAAGATGAAAGCTCATCTACTCCTCAGTGTGGGCGACGAGGTGCTACGCATCTTCAACTCCCTGAACATTGATGATGGCCAAGACGCATACCTGAGTGCAAAGGACGCTTTAACGGCACACTTTCTCCCACAACTGAATCCAGACTATGAGACCTTCATCTTTTGCATGACCATCCAGGCCACTGATGAGACTCTAGACGCCTACCACACGAGGCTGAGGAAACTGGCCATGTCGTGTGAGTTCACAAACACTGAGAGGGAGATTAGAAGACAAATCATAAATGGCATACATTCGGAGAAGCTGAGGCGGCTCGTACTCAGTGAGAAAGGCATACCTCTACAACGCATCCTGGAATTGGGTCGACAGAGAGAGCTTGCCCACTCCAGGGCCGCCAACATGGAAGCAACACTACAGAAACTGCAGCCGTCCCTCTCCACAGCAATGGTCGCCCAGATCTCCGACAGACAATTTACGAGAGGTGAAGTTGGCGGCAGCCACACCCAGAACAGGTGGCAACCTCGAGTACCAGGACCCACGGAATGTGGGTGGTGTGGTGGCCAAAAACACGGAAGGCGAAACTGTCCGGCACAAGGCACCACGTGCGGAGCGTGCGGCAGGAAGGATCACTACGCGAAAGTGTGCAGATCAGCGAAAACGCCGCTGCAGCCCCCGCAAGGCTCTCAGGAAAAGGGGTCACCGAAAAAAAGAAGCAAGCCAGCGCAAGGAGGGTTGCAGTAGTCAACTCCTCGACAGAAGAGGAAGGGGATGATCTCTCAGCCCTACGGCAAACGGCAGGCACGGAGAGCGAAGGAAAGGGCCGGAAGGTATACCTGGTATCTACACTGAACAGGGTCCAGTACCACCGCCAAGAACCGCCAGGCTACGCAAATGCACGGTCACCATCAAGCCAGTACGTACAGATGACCATCGACACGGGAGCCTCGGTAAACGTCATGCCAACCAGTGTCTTCCAATCCCTAACACCACCACCTGAGCTCAAATCCACAGACACCCGTCTATTTGCCTACGGCAGCCGGAGACCCCTGCCAGTTATCGGGAGGTTCCGCACCACTCTTGAACATGGCAAACATAAGGTGTGGTCAAAGATATATGTCGTGAAGGCGGGAATCGAAAGCCTACTGAGCGGAGATGCGGCTGAAGACTTGGGCGTGGTCAAATTCATCTGCCAGATTGACAATGCAACCGAAGTCGAGAACTTTCTCAGCAACACCCCAAGCTACAGAAGGGGATAGGCTGTCTCAAGGGAAAGGCTATCAAATTACACATTAATCAATCAGTACAACCACGTGCGGCGAGACACCGGAGGACACCGTTCCACATGAGGGAACAGGTAGAGAAAGAGCTAAGGACACTGGAAGCTGCCGGCATCATTGAAGAGGTCACGGGACCAACGCCGTGGGTCTCCCCGATGGTGGTCACCAGGAAGCCCAAACAGCCCGGAAAAGTCCGGATCTGTATTGACATGCGCCTGCCCAATGCGGCCATAAAAAGGGAACGACACATAACACCAACAATCGATGAAATCATCACCGACCTCACCGGGTCATGTGTGTTCTCGAAGGTGAACCTAAAGGCGGGGTACCACCAACTCAAGCTCCACAGAGAGTCGCGCTACATTACCACCTTTTCAACCCACCTAGGTCTGAGGAGGTACAAGCACCTGAGTTTCGGCATCTCATCGGCCGCGGAAGTTTTTCAACAGACCATCCAGGAGGTCATCAGAGGCATACCAGGGGTATTGAACGTGATTGATGACATCCTAATACATGCACCAGACACCAAGGAACACATCACGAGACTCAAGACCCTCCTGGGGAGGCTGGAAGAAGCCGCACTCACATTCCATCGAGAAAAGTGCGAGTTCCTAAAATCGGAAATCACTTTCTTTGGGTACAAATTTGACCGCACCGGCATCTCACCTGATCCACAAAAAGTGGCGGACATCAAAGCTGCTAGTCCCCCGGCGACCCCCACCGAAGTATGCAGTTTTGTGGGAATGGCCACATACTGTGGCAGATTCATTCGAAACCTAGCAACCCTATCTGAACCGCTAAGCGAACTAACAAAGGTCAGCACTAAGTGGGACTGGGGGCAGAAATGCCAGGAAGCCTTTGAGAGCATTAAAGACTCCCTGTCGACTGAAACCAAGATGGCCTACTACGACACGGACCTCCCGACAGAACTATTTGTGGATGCCAGCCCAGTAGGACTTGGAGCAATCCTGATGCAGGTCACAAAGGAGGGCGAGAAAAGACTGATCGCATATGCATCCAGGGCACTCACAGCAACGGAACAAAGGTACTCCCACATAGAGAAGGAGGCCATTGCCGTACTATGGGGGTGTCGACACTTCCACATGTACCTGTATGGGCGCAGGTTCACGGCAATCACTGACCACAAGCCCCTAATACCAATCTTCATCGGGTCATCGGCGCACCCATCGGCCAGCAAGTGGCTGCTACACCTCCAGCAATATGATTACGAACTCGTCTATCAGCCGGGCAGTGGAAACCCGGCGGACTTCCTTTCGAAACACCCACGACCAGCAACTCAGCAGGAAGTTCTGATCGCCGAAGAAACGGAGGAACACATTTGCCAAGTGGTTCGGGCCATGAGGCCCAAAGCGGTAAACATTGAGGACATTGCAACAGAAACCCAGAATGACCCCTGTTGCGACCTGGTAAAAGATGCCATCATGTCAGGAAACTGGAAGGAATTCATGACGCACACCCGCAACAGAACCGAGGGGTGTAGGGAGTTCCTATCTGGCATGTTCACGGTTCACAGGACCTCTCAATCACCGAAGGAGGGCTGCTGCTAAGGGGAGATCGCATAATCATACCCCCAAAGTTGCAAGACAGGATAGTAGCCTTAGCACATGAAGGACACCAAGGTCTCGCAAGAACAAAGGCCCGTGTCAGACACAGGGTGTGGTTCCCTCATATCGACGATCGTGTCGAAGGCCTAGTAAACACATGCTTGCCCTGCCAAATAACGGGTGGGGCCCCCAGATCCAGATCCGATTCTGTCGGCCGAGCGCGGCCGGGCACGATGGGAAGCGATCAGTATTGATTTTTGCAAAATCAGAGAGGGCCTACATCTACTGGTGGCAATCAATGATCACTCACGCTATCCAGAAGTCAAGATACTGGAGTCCACCGCCGCGGAAGTGGTCATCCCGGTGATAGAAAAGATGTTTGCCACTCATGGTCTGCCCACAACTATCAAGAGTGACAATGGACCCCCGTTCACAGGGGAAGAATTCAGGCAATATCTACAGGAACTGGGCATAAAATACCACCACATCATGCCAAGGTGGCCACAGGCCAATGGGGACGTCGAGCGTTTTATGAGGACCATCAGTAAGGTGCTAAGAGTATCAAGGGCAAACGCCAGCCCGTGGAAGATCGACCTATACCGGTTCCTGCGGAACTATCGGGTCACCCCACACAGCACCACGGGCATACCACCTGCTGACCTCATGTTCGGAACAATCATCAGATCGTCGATTCCCCATCACCCAAGCAGGACCCCCGATGACGTCGATAATGCCCGCATGGAAATGAGGAGAAGACGTGCCAATGCTCACATGAGTGCCAAAGAAGAGCAAGGCCGTCCGACCATCAGTGGGTGACCAAGTCATCATGTTACGAAACCCCACGAAGTCCAAGCTAACACCAGGTACGAGGAACTGCCATGGACTGTCAGCAACCGGCGCGGGACCATGATAACTGTGACCCGGGACGCCGGGAAGTGACAAGGAATGCCTCCTGGTTCAAGCCCGTGCCCTGTACTCTCTGGACGGATCGCGAGGGCCCTCAAGACGACGACAACTTACAACAGGACAGCGAAGAGCCGGCACAAGACCCAGAGGAAGAAGCCGCATGGGACCGCAGCTGGCAGTCAGAGAGCCTGCCCGGCAGTGGGGACACACACAGTGAAGGTGAGCAGACTCACGAGCCGAGCGGGGACAGCCCCCAGGTGAAGCGGTATGGTCTGAGAACCAACACGAGGCCGCTTGCGAGGCTGAATGACTATGTATGTTGAGCAGGACAGAGTCGCCAGGCATCCCACACCAGGGGGAGCTGGGATAGTGTGAAAAGAAGACTGTGTCAGGAGGTTGAAGTTGAGTATGTTGATTGTGTTGATGTTAAGTTTATTTGAAATAAAGGAGGAATGTTATATCCGCCCTACGTCCCGCAGCGCGGTGACGTAGGGCCGTCTAATAAAAGCCCCGCCCCCGACAGTGGGAGGCAGTTCCGGGCGAACACAGTCCAGCGTGTGTGTGTCCGTTTGTCCGCGCTCCTGCTGATGCCGCGCCCTAGGCCGCGCGGCTTCCTGGACTGGAGCCAGCCCCACGTGCGGGGCCCTCCGGAATACAGATACGCAACACCCCCCCAGCCCCGCAACAGGCCACCGACATAAAAGTAGGACTATATATACATATATATTTTTATTATATATGTTAGTCCTACCTTTATGTCTATGGCCTGTCCGGATTTTTTTTTGTTGAAAGATCTGGTCACCCTACTGTTAGCAGCGGGTGTGGAAGAGGGGTGCCTTTACATGTATAAGTAAAAGGCCCACTTTAGCACACTGTTGTTTGTTCAGGAAGGTTGATTAAAAGTATCTCGCCAAGATCCTGCGTGTTTTGTGTGTGTGTGTGTGTGTGTGTGTTTTTTTAATTATTTTTTTAAATAACATGCTGCACTGTTGATCCGACTTCTCTAAGAAACAGACTCTGTTATTTGGTAGGAGTATAATGAAACATACCTGTAGTTTATAACATAATATGGGCCTGATTTACTAGTGTTTTGCAATGACGCAATCTCATTGAAAAATGGTCTTTAAATCGGGTCCCATGCGTTTGTTTTTGATGGGAATGCAATTTGTATTTACGTTAGGCATGACTCTAAAATTCAGGGCTGTATCAAACAATGACTACGAGCATGTGACGTTATTACACATGTATATCCCAAAGGAGAAAAGACATCTTGAGTTGGCCCGTTTCAAGTGTGATAAGGTCCACTAGTCCTGGCTTTTAGGCTCCTGTCACATTGCATTCTGGTACTTGTAGTCCTATGCGGCAAGTTGGAAAATGATGCTACAAAACACTGTGCAAGCGTAAAGAATCATGCGAGCTGTATAGGCAGTGTTTACAAACCACCTCTGCTGTTCCCAAGGACAAATTGAGAGCTTTGTTTCTGCGAGCATGTTTACATTAAATCTTAAAAGGGATGACTTTTGGACCACAGTTACCCACCATCCCCGCTCCTCCCGTTTACACGTACCCTTACTTGCGGCAGACCAGTGTTTTCTCAGCGTCCAGGCGAAGGCCATGCTTTAGAATTGAGACCTCTCCACCCAACATGGACACTAAAGTGGAACCCCCACCCCGCCCATTTTTGGTTTAACTCTTGCCAGACTACTATGCGTCTATCATGGCAGGCATAAGGGCGTACATCTAAAGATGGGACACTGAAGTCAACTAGATGGCATTCTGCTCAAAGCATCAAAGCAATGGTGGAAATGGAAAACAATTGGTGGGGTATCTCACAAGGGCCTGGGTGTGGAGGAATTTGGGGAGGCACGGTGCATGAGGAGGCGGGGTTTAGGGGGTTGACACCTCCGATTAAAGGAAATGTCCAAAATAATAGTTTAAAACGGCACTATTTCTTTCATGCTGCTTCTTTTCCAGACTATATATCAATGCCACTTTAACCACTTCCATGGCACTGGCGATGAGTTACTTCACTATGCAGAAAATAGTTTCGACCAGTTTTGCTGAGTAAATATTCTTTGAAAAGCACAATTTGTATTCCATTTTATAAAAATAAAACTCCCCCTTGGGTACTATTCAAACAGGGTGATTTATGTTCACCATAAGCAATGTTTTCCTTTACTTGAACCCCACCCAGCACAGCTCCTGCAGCTCCCCTCTGAAAGCAGTTGGGTGGCTGCGGCATCGTGTGTGATGTTAATATGGGTATTTATGTATACAATGTTTGTCGGATAGATACATGTATCCAACAAAGATTGCATACATAAATATTCTGGATCCATGTATCTGACAAACATTGGTTAAATAAATAAACCGGGTCGTGGCAGAGGACTGTAACTTCCTCTTGTGACATCTTGCATAGGGTCAGCAGAGGAAGTTAGTTTGCTCCAAAGCGTTTTTTTTCTCCCCCATCTCCCCAGCGCAGCTTACGGGTTTGGGGTGGCTGAATCTGGCCGGATCCCAGTGTTGTACTTTGGGTGGGTGTATGTGACAGACATGTAATCCCTACAAGAACGATTCGAAGAGGTCCATTTTTGTTGTAGACAGAATAGTTTCAGGGGCGACCTTTTCTCGAATAATCGCCGGTGTCTCTGAGAGTGTTGCCTCTTTTCCCGCCGTGCAAGACGACCACCTTTTGCACCAACTACGCCCCTCTTGACGCACTAGGAAAAGCTCCCCCTGGGCCCCCGCTAGCAGCTCTGCTGACTCACCCCGCCCCCACCCCCACAGCAGGAAGGCATGAGTCAACGCAATGTCACTCATAGTATTAACCTCAGCTGAGTCTCCTGCTTTGCGGCACCTCCAAGGTGTAGGCTTGAGTTCCACAGTTTGCAAACCACTCCCAGCAACAGGTGCACAGACCACGTTTAGGTGATTAGTTGCTGGTTTGCCTACTTAGGAGTGGGTGAAACTCAGATTGGCACTTGGGAAATCTGGAGTGGAGAGCAGCAGAGAGACCGTGGCTGGGCATTCCAGGCTGGACTGCGCCCATTGGTGGGAGGACCAAGATGGCGTTGCATGGCTCGGCCCCTTCTACAATGGCACAGAGTGATAAAACAATTGCGGGGTCAAACTCTGCCCAGAACAACCCTCCCTTTTAATTTCGGTGGGAAAAAGAAGGTTATTAAACAAACAAAAAAGCCTGACCAGTGCATCACCAGCTAGCAAATGTTTGTGTTGCCGTTTCCTATGACGCCAGTCCTTGTGATGTCACGTTCCATGACATCAGCCACGTTGCAGCACCCGGCCTGTCCCACTACTTGTAAATGTTGGCAGCCCTGGACGTATTCTTCTTATATCTACCTATATACTGCTCCTCGCGCCCCTCGCTTTACCCCCTGACGTGTGTGTAATGGTTTCGCAGTAAAAGCTTTGCACAGAGAAGGACTGGCCTGTTGAGATGCGCCTGTCCTCTGTCTCCGAGTGGTCGGCAGGGCTGGGCTGTCAATGTTGGACATCGCCTAACCTGCAGTGGCCTGTTCAGGCAGCCGCACCCACCCCCCCCCCCACTTTCCAATAAGGAGATCATGACCTCTTTCCCCTGAGGCAACACTTCACCAACACACTACTGGCCCCTTTCACCCGTGTGACCTTGGGCAGTCCAAGGTTGCCATTGCATGCCCTTTGCCTTTAAGACCTAAATCCTCTTATGCTAGAGTCAAAGGGCAGCTGCCGCCCTTTCATTGTCACCCCCAATCTATGTGACTCTAAAGTCTAAACAAATCACTTGCCCCTTTGTGGCCAGGGCTGGACAGAACAAAATACTTATTGTAAGAAGAAAAGGGATGTGGTTAACTTTGTAAAATATCGTGATGTCTGCGGCCTTTTTCAGTGAGCATTGTTTGTGTGTGTTTAAGTGTTTTATTAGCTACAGTAAGTATATAAGGTTCAGATAACAAATAAAACATCAACTAGAATAGTACAAGAGCCGCATATGAGACTATAGGAGACAAGGTTTGTCACCAACCCATTTGAACAACAATAGAACCTTCCAGGCAGGTTCAAATAGACTAATAGTTATACACCTTATTTATAAGAAACAAATAGGGACGTACAAGACATACAGGACTAACACGAACATAAGGAGAGGAGGAGAGGCGTCATTATGTATCCAACAAGATCTAGTAATACTTAACTGTGCTTTTAGTATTGTCTAGGTATTTCAATATTTAAATAATCTACAAAAGATTGCCATTGTAATGTTTGTACAACAATGCTGGGGAGGCCGCATTGCGTTTCTCCATCGTATGAACGTTACAAACTGAGTTCCACCACAATTTGAAATGTACATCTTTAAGATTTTTCCAATTTGACGTAATATTCTGAATGGCTATGGCTATCAACAACTCAAACAGAAAACCTTCCTGTTTATCTGTAGCAGCTTTGATTATTTCACTTCCCTGAAATAAAACATCAAATGAGATATTTAGCTGTATTTGGAAGCTATTTCCAATGGTTTCTTCAATTTTCCTCCAATATCCTTTAACATAGAAACAATGAAAAATCCTATGCTTGAAAGATCCTTGCGAGTTTGGACAACTCCAGCAATTGTCACTTCGGGATATTCCACTCTTGAATAACATGAATGCTAAATGGTGGACGAAATACAGCGCTTGAAGCAGGCTAGCCGAGACGATTACCTTAGACATATCAGTCCATGCGCAAGGCCATCTAAATTGAGTGATGTGGAGAGAGCACTCTTGATTCCACACTTCTTGACATGTATGCATAGCTTCATCTGTTGACACAGAGGAGCACACCTTGTAAAACATCGATGCTGTGACATTGGGATTTGATAGATGGAGTAATCTTTGAGTATAATATTTATTTGGGTTAAGCACTAATAATTTGTAATTTTCCATGATAGCATTTATTAGATCAAGATATTTCTGGAGGAAATAATTGGAAACTTGAAATTTAGTTATGAATTCTTCAAAGTTAAAGGGGTACCTTGAGTAAATAGCTGTCTTCTATACATAATACCGAAATATAGCCATGGTCTCCAACAGATAGTTCCCTCGTTAATTTTTATTAGAGGATTCATCCAAATATACTGAGTATAAACTGAGAGCTACTTGTATGGGGTTGAATCAGGCAGGAACACAGGTATTTAATTGACATGTTAATATCAGTGTTTGTAAAGCATCTATTATTATTCTTGATATATGGACAGAGAACATGAGGGGAGACCATCCCTCTCTCTACGAGTAGCCAATTTGGCCAATCAATAATGTTTGGAGAGAACCATAATTATGTTTGTTTTAAAACAAATGCAATATGAGATTCTTTGTAATCTGGAACGCCCATTCATCCCTCAGATTTCTTTTTTTTTTAAAGTTTACACAATGAGATTCTTCTTTTCCTCTTCCCCCACAAACATGTAAGAATACAAGAATTTGAAGATTTGAAGAAAGATGTGGGAATGGGAATAGGAAGCATGTAGAGAAAGTACAACACAACAGGTGAGATCATCCTTTTGACAGTCTCTAATCTTCCCCACTAAGAAAGATAAAAGGTGACCATGTATTTGTTAGTTATTCATCTCTGGTAATGATATTAATAGTGTTCTGACTAATTATTTTCTTAATTGAGGATAAGATGTGGATGCCTAGATACCTAGATGCCTTCTGGGCACCATTGCATTCCAAGGCTAGAGCAGTGATGGCTCGTACAGTGCATATTAAGTGGTAGGACCTCAGACTTGTCCGCATTGATCCTGTATCCTGATGTGAGGGAAAATGTTGTAATAATGCATGTCACAATAACAAGCACAATAACAAGCACTGAAGGGAAGAGAGATCGACACTCTCCCCCGAACCACGGAAGCCGAATTAACTCGACCCTCCCACTGTGCTTAGAAAACAGGTTGCCACTTGGCAGACAATGGGGGTAAGAGGGGTTAGGGAGAGGTTGTGGATAGGGAGGGGAAATTAGGAAAACCAGAAAGAGGGTGAGGGACTCCAACTGTGGATGGGACCAGGACAGCACCAGGGAAAAACCCTACACTGTCTAACATGTAACACACAATAATATTACCTACACATGTACTTGATACCTGAATAGCACACCTTAGTATGTGTACTGTACCAGGTCCTGACTTACACAACACATAAGCAAGCAAGATGAGAACACATAATGGATTAGAGAGTACACATGCCCCATAGGGCAGCGTTAGCAACATACAACATAAATGAAAGTCCCCTTAGTTTCATTCACTAGAGACATAACCTAGTCCATATGCAGGACTTTCTGCAGTACTCCATGAATTGCTGTAGTTCCATTCATTAGAAACATTTCCTTGTCCAGATGCAGTATTTCCTGCAGTACCACAACACAAGCTTTGCAATATAGATGGAACACATGCGTAACCAGTAAACTAGTTTTGTTTTCCCCCACGATTGAATGTCAGAAAATGAGAGCGTCACTTATCTCAGTTCTGGGGAGCCCCTCAGGACCTCCCAGACAAACATGGAATGGCTGCAAATCACTCTCAAGCAGTTTGATAATTCCCTTGTCTCCCTGAGTACTTATCTTGAGTCTGGGAAGCCCCAAGGGATTTTCCAGATGAAGAACTGCAACCATTGAATTCGCCGGTGACTCAGCGCCCCTCCTGCTGTTCAGCATCCATGTGTGAGAAAGCGATTCTCCTTTGTGTTGCACACGAGTGAAACTCCCTCCGACCGCGACCGTCTGCCTCCTGTTGCACCGAAAACAATAAGCCACACATGCCTGTAGCCTTTGCCGGCCTTTAAGCTGTACTTAATTCAATACAGCTGGCCAGGCGCCTGCACGGGCTAAACTACAAGGAAGCCCACAGGTTGCTGGGAACTGTAGTTTCCATGTCCTTACCAGCACATACAGTCTCAATAGGCGTATTTCAATACTCCACGCCTTTGCCAAATCTGATTCCTGACATTACCTCCTCTTCCAGGGCTCCTCCCAGGACCCGGATTACCCGGATTGCGTAAATTAAATTGTTCCACTAACCTGGGAGCATGAACATCTCTAGCTGGTTCCCAAGAACAGTCCTCAGGACCGTATCCTGTCCAATTAATTAAATACCATAGTTGTCGGTATCTTCTTTTGGAATCCACAATGTGTTTAACTTCGTATTCCATATTTCCATCTTTCACTAGGGCCGGAGGTTTCTTCGTAGTTGTCCCTGGAGCTGCGGGTTTAAGCAAAGAAACATGGAATACCGGGTGTATATGTAGAGTTTTTGGCAAATGCAATTTCATAGCTGTTGATGACACGCATGCAATGATTTCATAAGGTCCAATACATCTAGGCATACATTTACGAGATCCCACTATGGAGAGGTTTCAGGTTGATAACCACACCCTGTCCCCTGCTTTATATGGCGGACTCTCGTGTCTGTGTTTGTCAGCTTGTCTTTTGTAGGCTTTCTTAGCCTGTTCCAAATTAGTGAGCGCTTTCTGTGGGATCTTGAGAAGCAACTGTTTTCGGTCTTTTAACACTGGTAGATTCTCCACTTCAGGTAAATGTTCTGGTATCATATTTTGCTCATATATAAGCATTCTTTAGGAGACATCGCTAAGGACGTATGCACTGTATTGTTATATGTAAATTCAGCCAACTAAAGTGCCTGTACCCATGACTCCCGGCCATCACCTAAATAGCCTCTCAAGTATTGTTCAAGTGTTTGGTTGACTCGTTCTGTCTGACCGTCAGTTTGAGGGTGATAACTAGTAGAAAGAGCACAGTTGATTCCCAACATGCGACAAAAAGCACGCAAAAACCGTGAAGTAAATTGAGGACCTCTGTCCGAAACAATACTTTTTGGTAAACCATGCAGTCTGACCACATGCTGTAGAAATAATTCCGCTAACCTGCCTGCTCCAGGTATGCCTTCACAAGGAATAAAATGCACTTGCTTGGGCAAAAAATCCCCCACTACCCAAATAGTGTCAAACTGCTTATCTGGTGGGAGGTCGGTAATGAAATCCATTGATATGTGGGTCCATACTTTCTCAGGGGTGGGTAATGGTTGGAGTAACCCTCTTTTCTTTAAATGATCTGCTTTGTTCCTCATACAATTCTCAAATTTTAATAGATATTTGCCCACATCTTTTCTCAATGTAACCCACCAGAAATATTTTTCTAGCATAGTTTGTATTTTCCTTTGACCAGCATGTCCTGTTAGGGGAGAATTATGACACCAATATAATGCTTTTTCTTGTACTTCCTTAGTAGGTAGAAATAATCCATCTTGATGATACGGCAACCCTTGCCACACCTTCCTGGCTGGATGACTGTCCCGCCACTTCTGAAGTTGTTGAGGTGGTAATGCCCTCTTGACCTCCCCAATTAAGTTTGTGGTAATTGCTCCAATGATTTTCTCAGAGGGAATAATTGTTTTTATTTCACTCACCACACTCTCCAAATTTTGCTGCCTGGACAGTGCATCCGCCTTGCCATTATTCTTGCCTGGCCTGAATGTTACCACAAAATCAAATTCATTGAAATACTGAGACCAGCGGAGTTGTCTGGGACTAAGTTTGTGAGCAGTCTTAAAGTATTGCAAGTACTTATGATCAGTGACCACCACTATCTGATGCTTAGCCCCCAATAGATAATGCCTCCACTCCAGAAAAGCGGATCGAATAGCTAACAACTCCTTATCCGAGATGGAATAATTCTGTTCACACCCTGATAACTTTCTAGAAAAGAAGGACACTGAATGCCATACTCCCTCCTTATCCTTCTGTGACAATATAGCCCCCACCACCAAGTTACTAGCGTCAGTCTCCACCTGGAAGACTTGGCTTGTGTCTGGATGTTTCAACATTGGTGCGGTCGTAAAAGCGACCTTTAAAGTCTGAAAAGCCTTTTCTGCTTCAAGACCCCAAATGAATGGTGTTGCCTTCTTAAGCAATCGCGTAATTGGTGTTAAAATGTCTGAGAAATTACTAATAAAGTGCCGATAGAAGTTGGCAAATCCTAAAAACGATTGGACGTCCTTGATGCATTGAGGAGACGGCCAATCTGTCACCGCATGTACTTTCTTGTCATCCATCACTACACCTTCTGGGGTGAGAATAAACCCTAGAAACTCCACCTGCTTTGTGTGAAAAGCACATTTCTCCAATTTTACACATAGTTGATACTCCTGCAACCTCTGAAGCACTGCCCTCACATGCTGAACATGTTCTTCTGGTGAGACTGAATATATCAGAATGTCATCAATGTATACTATGACAAACTCATCAATGAAATCCCTCAAGACTTCTTGCATAAAGAATTGAAATGCCGCAGGAGCATTGAATAATCCAAAAGGCATGACCAAGTATTCAAAGAAACCAAACTTTGTCCAAAATGCCATTTTCCACTCATCCCCCTCCTGTACTCTGATCAAGAGGTATGCCCCTCTTAAGTCCAATTTTAGTATACATTGTTGCCTCCGCAGCTGATCCAGTAATACTGAAATTAGCGGTAACGGGAACATGTTCTTAATGGTTTCCTTGTTCAATGCACGGTAATCAATACAAGTGCGTAATGTCCCCTCTTTCTTTGGACAAAAAACAAAGGAGAGGAGACGGGGACGTGGAATGTCTAATGAATCCTTATCCAGCATTTCATCTAAATACTCTCTTAAATGTTTATTTTCCATTTCTGTCAGGGCATACATTCTGCTACAAGGCAACTTCGCCCCTGCCTCCAATTCAATTACACAATCATATGGTTGATGGGGTGGCAGATGCTCTGCCCCACTTTTGTCAAAAACTTTGGCGAACTCTCGATATTGCAAGGGAATCCTGACTCCACTGTTCCCACCAAATGATTCCTTCCGTCTTGAACAACCAACCCTTCCAACCATCCCACCTCCGATGCCATATGTTTGTAACGCTCACCTGATTCCCACGGAGGTGCTGATCTTGGCAGGAAGGTGTCTGTGACTCGAAAGGTGATGTGCAGAACCCGATGGGCTTCTGGGGTCGAACCTCTTCGCTCTGTGTGTCGAACTCGTAGGGTGAGGTTTCTGCAGGTGAAAGAATATGGGGTTTAATGGTCTGGGTTGTTCAATGTCCCTCTTCCTCTCTCTCCCTCTCCGTAGAGCCCCCAGGTCAACGTGCTCACCTTAGATAGGTGAATGCTGGGCTCTCCATCTGCGTCTGGTGCGGGGCGCTGTTGCCAGTTCCTTCACTGGTGAAACATAGGCCTCTTGGACTCAGAAGACCGTTACCGTCGTTAACTGCACGAGCGGTGAGTTTCCAGACACCTTTTTAGTCTTTACAGTTTTTAGGTGCAAGGCACGTTAACATTGAACAGGACTTCGTATAATGCTTTTCTCCATTTTGTCTTGCAGGACTCTTGAGGAAGATGGAATGAAGCGCCTGGAAATGCGTGAGTAAATGCAAGCGCTCTAACTGTCTTTTCCTTGCAGCGTAGTTCGTGCTGAAGAGCAGGCGTTCTATTGTGAAGAGGCGCGATGGGCGTAAGTAAATACCTGTCTAATGTCTCTTCTTTTGTCTTTCAGAAGTTGGTTGCAGCGCCGGAGTCCGCGGAATGTCCGTAAGTAGATACAATGCTTTTATCTCCGCAGGCGGCGATGCAGTGTGAAGAAATCCAGAATTCGGGAGTGCCCGGTAAGTAGTGACAATGCTTTTGTCTTCGCAGGCGGAGGTGCAGCGTGCCGAAAATGACCGCAGCCGGTGGATCAGGTGAGTAGCACTGCGAGTTAAGGCTGCCTTGCTAACCTGCTGTTTCTTGTCTCTGCAGGTGCTGCTGTCGACTGGATGCAGGAATGGTGAGTATGCTTCTTGCAGATTCAGGATGCAGGAATGGTGAGTATGATTCTTGCAGATTCGGGATCGTAAGAAGAAAGGCTGGAACAGACTCGGTGAGCGTTCTGCTGCAGATGCAGAATAACGCGAAGCACGTTTCGTCTATCGGGTGTGGTTTAAATAGCCTTGGAGTGATGAGGCGTCTTCCTCCACGGCCCCGCCTAGGTAAGAAAAGAGTTCCAGTTCCAGAAGCTTTCCAGTGCTGAATCCAGGGAGTGGAGCTTGCCCCACCCAGGTAAGAAAGTAGTTCCTGTTCACAGAGGACTTCTAAGAGGCTGGTAAGTAAGCAGCATGGTCTGCTGCAGGTAAGTCCACCCAAGCATCTGCACACATATTATGAGCCCGGCGCAATCATCGGTCCCGGCATATTATGTGCCGGGACCGATGATTCTGATGAGCCTGGTGCCACCGGCGCCAGGACAAGGTCCAAAAGGTCCCCGTGGGGACCGGCTGGTGCCTAGGATTAGGGTTAGGCGCCTGCTTCCAAGGACGTTGGGCTGGTCCTGGCTCCTTGGAAGCAGTGATCATGACAGTACCCCCCTCAAGGCCCCTCCTAAGCGTGTTTTTCTCCGGGGGTTTTGGCTTGTCGGGGTGATTCAGATGGAATCTCTTGACCAGACGAGGTGCGTGGATGTTTCTGAGGGTTCCCAAGACCTTTCCTGGGGCCGTATCCTTTCCAATCAACCAGATAATATAACTTAGATTTGGAGATCTTAGAGTCTAGAATGTTCTTTACTTCGAATTCGAGTTCTCCGTCTACCAAACAGGTTCTGGGAGTTTCAGTCAATCGGGTTTCTGGTTGTACTGGTTTTAATAAGGAGACATGGAATACTGGATGTATTTTCATATGCGCAGGTAATTCCAATTTGACCGCCACCGGATTTACTATGGCAGAGATGGGTAAGGTCCAAGGTATCTCGGGTTGAAGGTGCGCGGGGTCCTTTTAGAGGCAGGTGCTTAGTGGATAACCAGACCTGATCTCCTACTGCGTAGTGAGGGGCCTCTTTACGGTGTCGATCTGCTCCCTTTTTGACTTGAGCTTTAGCTCTTGCAGATGGGCAGTGGCTTCTTTAAAAGCACGGGTAATCTCAGAGTGCAAAATGATCCACAGCAGGTGTTTCGAATTCTTGGGGAGGATCCAGATTAGAGGTTCTAGGATGATGTCCGTATAATAGGAAGAAGGGAGTCTTCCCGGTTCCAGAATGAGTTGAATTGTTGTAAGCGTATTCAGCGCATCCAAAGAATATCCTTCCAAGGGTTTTTCAGTTTGTTGGAGCATGCAACGCAGATATTGCTCTAGAGTCTGATTTGTCCTCTCGGCTTGTCCGTCAGTTTGGGGATGGTGACTGGTTGAAAGTCTTACATCAATTTGGGCTAGAGCGACAGCAACTTCGCAAAAGGTGGGAAATGAATTTGACTTCCCTATCGGAGATTAAAACCGAGGGAAAACCATGTAAACCGAACGATGTTTTCTAGAATTCCGGGCCAATACCGAAGCGAAGGGTAGGCCCTTCAGGGGAATGAAGTGAGCCATCTTGAGAATAGATCCACGACTACTAAAAATGGTATTATACCCTGAGCATGGAGGTAAGTCCGTGATGAAATCCATGGACAGGGATATGCCATGGACAGGGAGGAATATCCAGAGGGTGTAAAAGGCCGGCTGGTTTCTCCTTCTGACTTTTATTCTGGGCACACACACCGCAGGAGATTACAAAGTCTCTAATATCCTTCTTCCCATGATGGCCACCAGAAATGTCTCTTGATCTTTTCCATGGTTTTGGTAATGCCAGGGTGACACCTGATTGAGGAGAGTCGTGATAACGGAAATTACTTTTTTTGTATTTTCTCACAGGGCAAGTACAATCGCCCTTGGAAATATGGTAAGGTCTTGATCCACTGAGAATTCTTTTCCCCTTTAATTGCCAATCCTGCAAATCCGGCCGGAGTTAGGAGTGACTTGACTGTAGTCTTGATGTCTTCAAAGGATTTGAGCGCTGACCAACCCCAAAAGCCTTTGTTCTGGGATTATGGGTATTGGTTCTGGATTGGTCAAATGTTCATCTATTCTCCATCCAGAGAGGGCATCTGCTTTTCCGTTTTTACTGCCGGGTCGATAAGTAATTATAAAGTCAAACTCAGCCAGAAACAGAGCCCAACGAAGCTGTCTGGAAGACTGAGCTTTGGCCGTCTTCAGATATTGTAGATTGCGGTGATCAGTCATTACGGTGACTGTGTGTCTGGCTCCCAAAAGATAATGCCGCCAGGCTTTAAAGGGCCGATCTGATAGCTAAAAGTTCCTTGTCTGTAATTGAATAGTTGATCTCGGAAGCCGAGAATTTGCGGGCACAAAGGTACTAGGATGTAATTGGTGTGTGACCGGAACTCTTTGTTGATAACACTGCCCCCATAGCAAGACTAGAAGCATCCGTTTCCACGATGTAGGGAGTTCTGGGCGAGGATCTTTTTAGAACAGAGGAGCAGAAATGAATTTAGTTTTTAAGTCCTGAAAAGATTGTTCTGCTTCGGTAGACCATTCAAAACGTTTGTTTCTTCTTTAACAGAGCGTGATAGGGCTGGACTATCCGAGAGAATTCAGGAATGAATCTGCTGGGTAAAAGTTAGCGAAGCCTAACAAGCTTTTGAACTCTTTTTACCGAGGTTGGTGATGGCCACTTGATGATTGCATCGACCTTCTTTGAATCCATATGAACCCCATTAGGTGACAATATGAATACCAGAACTCACTTCAGTTACGTTGAAAACGCATTTTTCAAGCTTGGCAAAAAGGTTATGTTGACGCAGTCTTCGAGAACCTTTTAAACTGTGTCTCCGATGTTCCTCTTCAGATGATGAATAGACAAGGATGTCATCAATGTAGACAACAACACACACATCTATGAGTTCTCTAAGGACATCGTTCATAAAATACTGGAAAGCGGCAGGAGCGTTACAAGTCCAAAGGGCATCACTTGATATTCGAATAGCCCATACTTGGTGCGAAAGGCGTCTTCCACTCATCGCCCTTCTTTTATTCGTACCAAGTGGTAGGCTCCTCTGAGATCCAACTTTGTATTAATGCATGCTTCTTTGACTTGGTCCGAGGAGTTCAGGATCAAAGGTAACGGGGTATCTGTTTTTAACGGTGGATTTGATTCAGGCGCTGGGTAATCTATTACAAGTTCTAAGGTTCTCCTTCCTTTTTCAGAACGAAGAACAAAGCCGAGGAAGCAGGAGATTTAGAAGGAGGTATAACCCGTTAGCTAGGTATTGGTCCAGATATTGCCTGAGGTGAAGATTCTCAGGCTCAGTGAGGGCATAAATCCTACTGCAAGGAGGAGTTGTTCCCGGGTATCAGGTCTATTTGACAGTCGTAAGACCTATGGGAGGCAGGGTGTTAGCTTGATCCTTCTGAAAGACATCTTGGAATTCTTGGTAGTCGGGAGGTAATGTGGGAACCTCTGAAGAGTTCGCCGCCACTGAAGCTTCAGGCGAGGATAACAAGTGGGTAAGTACATTCTGGAAAACTGAACCGTCTTTGCTCGCCAGTTGATCTGAGGATTGTGCTTTCTCTAACCAAGGGATTCCAGAATGATCTGGAACTGAGGGGCTTGATACATCGAACACGATTTTCTCCCGGTGTCCATCTTGGCTCACTAGCGTCACTTCTTGGGTGGCGTGGTTACTTGGTCAGGAGGCTATCTCCGTGCTATCACTCTGTAGTAATGATGTCTTTTACTGCCTTAGGGACAAGGGGTAGATTCATCCTTTGATGCCATTTCACGGTCCACATAATTGCCGATTGCTCCAGCGTCGATGAAACTTTCTAATTGCATGCAAACGATCCGGAACGTGTGCAGGATTAATGAAGGACCATGGGCACCACGAAATGCGATATGCGTCACCGGCCAGATCTTAACGCTACGGCAAAGAGACTCTTAACACTTGCCGGGCTTAAGGTCGTTTCCCTGCTCGGACTTGATAACTTTGGTAATCTGCAGCTCCTACTGGCCTTCTTGGCTGGTTTCACTCTGGACAGTCTCGAAGAAAGTGCCCTGAGTTTCCGCAATAAGGCTGCTATAATTGCAGCTAGTTCATCTTCTTCCCGCTCCTTTTGGGTTCTTAAAGGGACCTTTCATCCCCCTATCTGCATGGTTTCCATCTCAGTGTCAGTTTCCCTTAGTTAGAGAAGTCCTGTGGTTTAGGAAAACACCTCTAAATTTAAGGGTATCAATTTAGAACGATCAGCGTTCCTGTTCTGTAGATCTGTGGTCCAATTGGAGCAACTTAAGTCAATATAGTCCGAACATTTCTTGGAGGGTTCACAACTTGAGCTAACACATCCTTGAGCTCTCCACACAGGCCTCTGTAGAAAAGCGCTTTATTCTTTTGTCTCGGGCCATCCGAGTTTTCCACTATGAGTTGTTGAAAAGACGCTATATAAGCGTCAAGAAAGGTTTGATTACCCTGTCGTAATGAAAGAAGTTCATTGTCCAAGGCCTGCCCTTGTGCATGTCTTGCAAACAGTTTCTCCATGCTGGACTGGAAGGCCTGGAAATCATGTAAAACCGGATCATCCTGGGTGACTAAAGGATCGACCAATCTGCGGCGCTGCCACTGAGATAAGAAAGCACGAAAGCCACTTTGGTCTGGTCTGTTGGGAATGCAGCTGGTCGACATAAGAAATGTAAGCGGCACTGGTTGAGGAACACTGCAAATTTCTTTGGGTCACCAGAAAAACGTTCGGGCGGAGCCAAGGGCACATTACCAGGTAGATTGATTTGCACTGGATTTACAGATGATGCAGAAGGATAGCTTCCTCCTGGAGCGGGCAGGGTGTCTGTCCTGCCTGCGTTTGTAGCAATTGCCTAGCGAGGTCCTCTGTTCGCTCCTTGGAAATTATCAGTTCTCTTCTTAGAGAGCTTGTTTCCTGACGAGCTGCATGTACTTCTGCTCTTAATTCCCCGAGCAACTGGGCTAAGTGATCAGTGTCTGAGGTTTCCATTGCGCCTGGGTAGGAGTTTTGCGGTGGGCTTCGCGTTCTGTAACGCTCACCTGATTCCCACGGAGGCGCTGATCTTGGCAGGAAGGTGTCTGTGACTCGAAAGGTGATGTGCAGAACCCGATGGGCTTCTGGGGTCGAACCTCTTCGCACTGTGTGTCGAACTCGTAGGGTGAGGTTTCTGCAGGTGAAAGAATATGGGGGTTAATGGTCTGGGTTGTTCAATGTCCCTCTTCCTCTCTCTCCCTCTCCGTAGAGCCCCAGGTCAACGTGCTCACCTTAGATAGGTGAATGCTGGGCTCTCCATCTGCGTCTGGTGCAGGGCGCTGTTGCCAGTTCCTTCACTGGTGAAACATAGGCCTCTTGGACTCAGAAGACCGTTACCGTCGTTAACTGCACGAGCGGTGAGTTTCCAGACACCTTTTTAGTCTTTATAGTCTTTAGGTGCAAGGCACGTTAACATTGAACAGGACTTCGTATAATGCTTTTCTCCCTTTTGTCTTTGCAGGACTCTTGAGGAAGATGGAGTGAAGCGCCTGGAAATGCGTGAGTAAATGCCAAGCGCTCTAACTGTCTTTCCTTGCAGCATAAATTGCGTGCTGAAGAGCAGGCGTTCTATTGCGAAGAGCGCGATGGGCGTAAGTAAAT